>OY992526.1:16120305-17320305 GCA_963921215.1 Scoparia ambigualis
CGGGTCACAGGCACACGAGGGGCTGTCCCTGCGCTTAAACCTGTGCAGGTATGCACAGAATCCCCCGTGCCCTGTCAGGATTTGCGACGCCGTTCGGTCGATGGACATCTTCCTCACCGTGTTGTGTGCGTCCACCCCATTCGGAAAGAAGACCTTGGTGGTCGCGGCTGTGGCTTCGGTCCTATACCTGCAGTCCCACTGCTCGATCGTTTCCGCCCGTAAATGACGTTTAACGAACGAGATGGGGCTGCAGTCATAGTCCGCTCTGGTCTTCAGTTTGAGGGCGGCTTCCTTCGCTAATTCATCCGCTCTCTCGTTCCCTTTCACTCCGACGTGGGCCCGTATCCAATAGAGAGAGACTAGTTGGTGGTTGTCTCTCAGGAATTCTAGGTTACCCTGTATCGCCTTTGTGATTGGGTGCGAGGAGTCTGGATCCATCAGCGTCTGGAGAGCCGACCTCGAGTCGCTCAGGATAGCCGCTTTTTCAAATTTTTTGCCAATAATAATTTCAGTCGCTTGGAGGATAGCGTATAGCTCGGCTTGAAAGACCGTACAGTACGGTTCCAGTCTGAATTTTCGGGTACACGTCTCAACAGACCCCTCCCAACAGGTCAGGGCTGCTCCGACTTTCCCCTCCAGCTTACTACCGTCAGTGTAGATCTTTGGCAAGCCTTCTGCCACCTCGCTATCCTCTTCCGCGTTTTCCAAACAGGTAAATTTTGAATTTAGTATCCTACTGGGGTGGGTGTTCTCGATGAAGGGTACGCGCTGCTCAACCCTCCTGCCACTCAATACTGCCTGGGGTTTCCCGCGCTTTGCTTCAAAAAGCCGGGATGCTTCTTGGATCCGAAGATCCAGCGGAAGCAGCCCCGACAGTATTAAAGCAGCGTTGAGGGAAACTGTCCTATTACATCTAATTATCTTCTGCGCGAAGCCTCTCAATACTACATCGAGAGCTTTCCTGGAGACTATCTTTTTCGCTTCCGCGGACCAGACGCTTGCTGCGTACAAGATCACAGGTTCGATTACTGCCTTGTATATTGTCCTGATTATTTCAGGATGTAGTCCCCAGGTAGCCCTCGCCGCTCTGCACACTCCCTTGTATATCCCTATAGATTTACTGCACACGTATTTGATATGTTTGTTAAATAAAAGCTTGTTATCTACAATTACCCCTAAAATTTTTATATCGTCTACAATCTCAATTGCCGTCCCTCCCATCTCCAGACGCGGTGTGTCAAACTTGAGCTTTCTGGTTAAAACCATCGCCTTGGTTTTATGTGGCGCAAAGTTTAGCTTGTTTGACACACCCCACTTCTGGACGCGGGAGAGAACGGAATTGGCTCTAACGGAGATCTCTCCGGCTGTGCTGCCCTCAATTATTAGAACGACATCATCTGCGAAGGCTTGACAGTATACATTGGCGACGGTGAGTTCATTTAGCAGGGGATCTAAAATAAGGTTCCAAAACAAGGGCCCGCCTATGGAACCTTGGACGCAGCCCTTGTTGGTGTTTTTGCTAAATTGTTCCCCTGCGTACTTCACCGTCACCTTCCTGTCTTCTAAATAACTGTCCACAAGCCTTCGCAGATTCGTCGGGCATTCCTTATCCCTCAACTGACATTTTATTTGGGGCCACCACGCATTGTCGAAGGCTCCCTCTATGTCCAGCGAAATCAGAACCACTATCTTCTTCTCGACCAGATTTTGTCTGATTCGCCGGACCATATCGTAGAGGGAGTCTTCGGTACTGCGCTGTGGCACAAACCCGTATTGGCTGGGATTCAGTTTGGGCAGCACATACCATCTAATTCTTTTAATTAATAGTTTTTCTAAAATTTTCCCTAGAATAGACAGGAGCCCTATCGGTCTGTAGGATTTTGGGTGCGTGTAGTCCTCCTTGTTGGGCTTTCTAAGCAAGATGATGGTAGCTACTTTCCATGGTTTTGGGAAGTGGGAGATTTCTAGGCACTTATTATAGATAGCCAGGGATAATTTAGAGTCGGCATTTATGGCTGCTGCGCAAATGTCGGCCGTGAAGCCATCATTACCCGGAGCCTTTTTGGGGTTGAACGAGGTCACCGCATGGAGAAGTTCAGCCTCCACGAATGGGGGGTCGCAAAGGTCATCTTTGTTACCCTCATTCGCTTCGGCTGCCCTTCTTCTCACTTCTTTGTGTTCCTCGTTCTCCCCCAATTCGGTGTCCTCCGGGTAAAAGCTCTCGGCCATAATGCGCACCGACTCTTTTGGGCTGGTGTTTTTGCCATCCCTGGCTATCGGCAGATCTTCGTGCGTCTTTTTTGTTTTGCCTATTACTCTGTATATTCCCTCCCACATCGTTTCCCTCTCTTGCTTCTCACAGAACTCCTTCCAACTCCTGATCCTGGCTTTTTCCATTTCGGTTTGGTACTTTTCTTTTGCTTCAACGTACTGCTCCACGACATGTGCCAAACGTCTTGGCGCCGCCCATTTTATTCGTCTTTTCTTTCTGTTCTTTTCTTTCTTCATCTCCTCTAACTCCTCGGACCACCACGTCAATTTTATTTGCTTCTTAACTTTTTTCCTTTTCAACATCCTTTCACACGTTGCTGTGTGAGTGTTACCCTGTGTTACCCTGTCATGTTTTTCTGAATTTTTTTCCTGGTTTATCTTTCGTTGGCCAGACTCCATAAATATGTCGGCATAACAACTGTGTATGTAAGTAGAATAAAAAAATGGAAATATTATTCCGAAATAAGCAGTCCGTTTGCATGACTATATTATGACTCTGTATTGTGTGAGAGTAAATAATATTTTTCTCGATTAAGTAGGTAATGGCTAAGCTAAGATTCATTTCGTACACGTTTTCTGGGCAATTATATACTCATTACTTATATAAAATAAACAAAAAAAGAGGTTTGCCATCCCTGTTCTATAAGGTTTGTGTGTTTGTATCTTAGATTAAAACACCTTTTTGTTTTAATCTAAGGTTTGTATCGATGTTTTCCACAGACGTTTATCATGTCACAATTCGATTGAACGATTACTCGAGAACACTGCGAAATGGTTTGAGCAATAATAAGAGACAAAGCCTGTAACAGTTTCACTGCTAGTAGGCAAAGACAGACCTCCATTATTGCAATCTAGGCACTCCTCTCAGTTCATAGATTTTGGATTTACCGATTTACCGATACTAGGTACATTTGCTAAATGCGGGATAGATACATATAATCACGACTATTATCACAGAATAACTAATGCTATTATCACCAAAAGGTTAGTCAGTCGGCAATGGGGACCGCAAAAGCAGTCCTCTGCCATAGTCCACTTTACACCAAATAGCGACTGCACATGTACTGCAGCGTGACAGGTGTTGAGCCCTTCGCCGCTCTATGCTGTTGGAAGTATGTGCAGTTTTTAGTCCATTAGTCGTCTTTTAATACACCCAAAGGAAGGGAAAGAAATGAAGAAGTGCGGGGAAGAGAAATGCGGGTTGGTAATCATAAATATGCATCGAGACTTACCCGGGTATTGAACCCCCGATTAGTCTTGACCTCCGGATATGTTGTGTATTGACCGCGACTATTGTATGTTTGTGCAACACTAACTTCTGCACGTATTTGTTTTTTATCGGCAACGGGTAAGCGCTTGGCCTTTATCTCACCTGATGATAAGGCCGAAGATGGAAGCGCGCTTCACCCGGAATCCTCAACCACTAAGGAACTGGCTATCTTATCTCAAACTGTCGGAACACAACAATGCCAAACATCGTTGTTATGGCGACAGACTTAGATAAGATGGTGGTAGCTAGCCAGGCGGACTTAACAGCCCTACCACCAACCAAACCGAGCACACAAATATGTACCCCCTGCTGGGAATCGAACCCGGGATCTCTGGGTCTGAAACCGGTTCCTTAGCCACTAGACCACAGAGGCGGTTAAAAACGTATGTGACTAATTATTTTACTATTGTGTTTGTATTTGTCGAGACAAGGTTTATACACCGAGACATTTTACTGGTTGTTTTCCCGCGGCAGAACGATTTACCTTTAGTAGTAGTACTATCAAATCATGCAGTTATTTTTGCCATAAATGACAAAAAAAAATTCTACCTCCCATACAAAACGGTCCGATCAGTTGACGACATTAGTATGGGAGGTCGACATTTTTTTGTCATTTTTGGCAAAAATCACTAGTATTATTCGATAGTACTACTAAAGCTAAATCGTTCTGCCGCGTGAAAACAACCACTAAAATTTCTCGGTGTGTTAATTACTTAATTAAATGTAATTCTAACAATCTATGGACAAAATTATGTCTGATAATAAACCAAAACAAAACCAGAGGAGTCGCAGATGGGTGGTCGGCTTTGAAGAAGGAGTAGGCATGGTAATCACACACATCACACTAATATTATAAAGGCGAAAGTTTGTGAGTGTGTATGTTTGTTACTCTTTCACGTAAAAACTACTGAATGGATTTGGATGAAATTCGGCATACAGATAGTTTATAACCTGGATTAAAACATAGGATACTTTTTATCCCGATATTCCCACGGGAACGGGTACCACGCGGGTGAAACCGCGAGCGGCTGCTAGTATAATACTTATATGAGTAGGCGTTGTGGAGGGGGGTATAGTGAGGAAAGATGGTTCTCCGGTACTGTCACTCACCGGACGAAACACAACAGCATAACGAAAACAGAATAGAATAGAATTTCTTAATTGCTTAAACTGTGTAACAAGTTCATAAAATAATGTTCTTAATTGCCATTGTTTGACGCCGATATTCTGGCTGCAACGCACCGTGGCTTTAACACTCAGAGAAGTTACAAGATAGAAGCTAAGCGGACGACGATTTATACTTTTTTTTTCATTCAAATCATTCAGATTCATATAAATGTTCCATACAAATCCACCCCCATTTTTCCCCTTTAATTTTTATTTTCGTGTTTTATAATATTAGTAGGTATGGATGAACGTAGTGAGTGCATATGAAATCTTACTAAAGCGTTGAGCTACTTCTAAGGTCGACCGTACCATCAATGTTAATAAAATATTTTGACCGCTTCAATCCATTAGCTTTGGGCTTCAAATAAATTAGGGTTTGATGAAAAGGAGAAAGCAAATCGTCTAGATTTCGAATGAAACAAAACGACGACGGTACGGTAGACCCACAAAGTGACGCAGCAAATTGGCTTCATTAATTAGACCTCAGTCCGCCATCTTTCTTTCGTGAGCTCTCTTTTGTTTTTTTTTCTATCTTTCGCTCGTTAACGTTGCTGTAAGCACGAGAAATGGGTTTGAAGAGCTTTGTTCTCATAAGAATACATTCTAGAATTCACATGAGATTTTTTATTCTACAAACATTCATCACGCCCGTTTCCGAGGGGTGGGCTAAGACCACAGTTATCCATTTGCTATGATCATAACACATTTGATAGACTATTAATCTATATTATATATCGTCCTTGGTTATACTTACTAAAATTAAGATAATTATTGCGTTTATGAGTTTAGCACGGGAGCACTTTCTCAAACCTGTCCAGTAGTATTAAACTGACAATATATGTCACTTAGGTTTATAAAAGTATTTTATATTACTTAATTATAATATGTCAGTATGTATGTAAAATTATAAACTAAACTTTCCCACACTCACGCCAATTATCTAGCCCAAGAGAAGCTTCGTTATGAAACTCGTTGAAATGGTTACTAGACAACAGATAAACATACTTAAAATACATAAATACATACTTATTATAGATAGAAAACCCCCAGACCCGAGACAATTTAGAAAAACAATAATTTCTAAATTGACCCGACCGGGGATCGAACCCGGGACCTCAGAGATTGCGACACCATGAAAACCGGTGTACAAACCACTCGACCAAGGAGGTCGTTGAATGTGTGTGTATGTGTATGTGTATTCTTATTTATATTTTGTGTATAATTTATGTACCTACTTAAGTAAATTTATGATTTGTTATTTAATTGTTTTTTTTTATTTAATCAAGTAGGTAGCCTCTAGATGTTATTGCCTATAAAAATGTCTGTACATCTCACTGGTTGACTGGTAGACAATGCCTTATGGCATTAAGTCCCCTATTTGCTGTACTGTAGGCAATAAAGATTAAATAAATAAATGAATAATTGTCTTGCCACAAAATATGCAATTAAACAAGGTATAATAAATCTAACTACAGTACTTCAAGGTAAATAATGGGCGCATGGCTGCGCCGCTTGCAAGGCTTCTAATTTGCTTTTCTTAGAAATGACATTGATATTTATGTTTTTGCGATAAAGTGGAATTTAGAAGTGATTTTAAAATAAATTACTTTTTTAAAATTGTTTTTGTAATTTTTTTACGATGTTTTCCGATGCCCATTATTTATGTTGAAGTACTTACAGTACACAAATAAACTATTTTAAGCTCTTTTTAAACAAGATACACCCCGTATAAACGCAGAAAAGATTCTCGATTATAATAAAAAGACAAAAAAATCTTGTCAGGAAATGCCTTGTTACAAAAATGTGAACCAAAACAAAAAGTCATAAGCTGGCTCGGCATTACGGGTGAGCATATAGCACGCGAGCTACCCGCGGATTATATAGGTCACCCCATAAATTACCTTGCTGCGTTCATGGTAAGGTTGCGATTACGTTAACAGCGCTTTAGCGGAAGCTTTTGAGGCTATTAACAACATTCTAAAACAGTTGTACTGTCACCCGGATCGAGGAAGGTCATGGGTTCAGAGCAAATCACAAAGAAACGCTTTATAAAAACCATACTTTAGAGCATTGAGGTATTATTTATGAATCGGTTCGACGAGATTCTGTTTCGGCGTGCAGTGGTACTGGCCTGGGGGTAGCGATGCGCATTTGTCTGGCACAGACTATAAGCTCGTTAGATTAGTTGTTAAGTCTTAACTATAAGTTAGTTAACTATTTTTTTTATTATTATTTGTATTGACGTCAAAAAGTGCCTGTAAAGGTTTACATTGAATAAATAATTTGACTTTGATTTTGACTTAGAAAGGGGTACAAAAAACAAACAACACACCTAACAGAATTCTTCATTTTATTGATTCTTTATTCAATACATATATTCTGTGGTAACGTTCGACTATAGTTAGCATTCGCCAAATCTAGTATCTGTAAACTTGTCTACCAGTTTACTATTGACAATCGCTAACGAATAGACATTAAGCGTTTGCCTTTTGTCTAGGGGGGGTACTATGTACCTAGATATCTGTCTTTGTTCCGCTTTCTCGTGTTAACATATTTTTAGCCTTATAACGATTTAGAGTAAATGACGTGCGACATCAATTTAGTCTTCCTAAGTACCCTGAGACGCTCGTTGGCACAGAGGCTGGCGTTTAATGATGATCAAATGCAAATACGTTACATACCTACATATAATCACGACTATTATCCCCTAAGGGTAAGTCAGAGACTAGGCAATGAGGACAGCGAAAGCAGTCCTCCACCATAGTCCACTTTTCACCAAATACCTATCGATTACACATGTGCTACGTGACAGGTGGTAAGCCCATCACCGCTTTATGCTGTTGTGTGTTTGTGCAGTCTATAGTCCGTTAGTCGCCTTTTACAACACCCAAGGGAAGAGAGGGGGTGGTTGTATTATTTGAAGGAGAAAAGAAAATCTGTTTTGAAGGAGAATGTTAAAGATTGTGAAAGTAATTTCAGTATTCAAAAAATTTGTGTTATAGATATAATAAAAACATTTAACACTCTCAATAAAAAGAAAACTGCTGATCTGTGGGGTAATTCCGTGGACGTCGCTAAATCTGTAATTATGACAATAGCTCCAGTTTTAGCTTGCATATTTAATGAATGCATTGACTGTGGTGTTTTTCCTGACCTCATGAAATATAGTAAAATAATTCCATTATTTAAATCAGGTAGCACTTCTGACCCCGCTAATTTTAGACCTATTTCTGTGCTACCCACATTTAGTAAAAATTTTGAAAAGTTAATGCTAGACCAAATGCAAATTCATTTTTATAAAAATAAACTTTTACATTGTAAACAATATGGTTTTACTAGGGGTCGCTCTACAACTGACGCCGGTGTTGAGCTTTTAATCCAAATATTTGATACCTGGGAGGAATCACAGGATGCCCTAGGGGTATTTTGTGATTTATCCAAGGCTTTTGATTGTGTTTTACATGAAACTTTGGTCAGGAAGCTTAATTACTATGGAATTAGGGATGCTTCTTTGAGCCTTCTAATCTCATACTTGAGTAACAGGATTCAAAAGGTCGACATTAACGGTAAAAGATCTCCGGGATCAGTGGTTAAAATGGGAGTTCCGCAGGGTTCAATACTTGGTCCATTCTTGTTTTTGGTTTATATTAATGACTTACCTTATTTTGTAAAAGACAGTCATGAGATAGTATTGTTTGCTGATGATACTTCACTTTTATTCAAAGTGAAACGACGACACCCAAATTATGACGATGTGAATAATGCGGTCTCAAAGATTGTTCACTGGTTTAGTGTTAATAACTTGCTATTAAACGAGGGAAAAACCAAATGTGTAAGATTTGTATTGCCTAATGTTAAGCAGGTAATAACTAGTGTACAAATTAAAGATAAGAATGTGAATCCTGTGGACACCACTGTGTTTCTAGGCATCACGTTGGATGCCAAGCTTCAGTGGGGCCCACATATAGCTAAATTGTCGAATAGACTTAGCTCTGCGGCTTATGCAGTAATGAAGATCCGTCAGTTAACTGACGTTGATACAGCTAGATTAGTTTATTTCAGTTACTTTCATAGTGTAATGTCGTACGCCATTTTACTGTGGGGAAATGCTGCCGACATTCAAACTATCTTTGTGCTGCAGAAGAGGGCTATTCAAGCAATATATAACCTACAGGCTGGTGACTCTCTCAGAGAGAGTTTTAAGGATATAAGTATAATGACAGTTGCATCAGAATATATTTATGAAAATCTTGTGTATGTTCATAAAAATATTGAAATGTTTTCAAAAAACAGTGATATTCACAAATTAAATACTAGAAGTAAGAACAAATTAGCAGTGCCTTATACTAGGCTCCATAAAATAAATAATTCTTTTAAGGGTCTGTGTGTACGATTATACAACAAAGTACCAAATGATATTCAGAAATTAGATCTTGATAAATTTAAAATCAAAATCAAAGAAAAGCTTTATAAAAAAGCTTATTATAAAGTGTCTGATTATACAGAAGACAAAACAGCTTGGGTCTGAAATGCTCCAAGTACGTACTCCAACAGCTATTTCTAATTGCCTATAATTAATTTATATAGAGCACCATATGTAATTAAACTATTTACATTCAAATTCATATTTTGTATTTTGTGACCTGGTAACGACATATATTATATATATTTTTTGTAAATGTCGTTACTTCTGTGCGCTGTGGTTTCTTGCGCCCGTTCTTTGCCACAGTTAAAAAATGATGTCCTGAATGGGTGGTAGGTTAAAAAATATTTGGACGTTTCAAAGTACTTATTAATTGAGTTTATTGAATAAATATATTTTGACTATTGACTATTGACTATTTCACCGCTACGCGACACGGCTTGTACCTCGAAGAAAATAATAAAAAAAAAACTCTTCGCCCGACCTGGGAATTGAACCCGGGGCCTCCGGATATTGAACCGACCGCTTGACAACTCGGCCACCGAGACGTGACTAAAAGTAAATCATAATAATAATATGTAAGTACTACGAAGATCAAAAAACAAAATATCTATAACTCGCACCAGAGGGCCTACTCTCTTTCTCTGAAACGAAATTTCGGCCGATTTTCGTTTGCTATTATAGCGCCTTCCATTATTTTTTAAAGGAGACCCGGCGTTTTATGCTTAAGAGGGTTTACGCACTTCGGTTTCCCATACAAGTTTCCAAATAGAAATTATTAAAAACCACTAAGCCAATTTTAATGAAACTTTGCATGCTAAAGTAAAATACAGGGATCTATAAATAGTTTGTTGAAAACATTTTTACCAAACGTTTATTTAAGTGAGTTATTACAATTTTAAACTTTCTATAGTGGACTTTAAATTGCAATAACTCAGCTATATAAACGTTTTTTTTTAAATGTTTTCAACAAACTATTTAGATAGGTTCCTATGTTTTACTTTAGCATGCAAAGTTTCATCAAAATTGGCTTAATGGTTCGTTTCGTTTTCGTTTCCGTTTGCTGTTATTTTATAGGGCTTCCCATTATTTTTGAAATTTCAATTTCAAACAAAGGAGATTGACCATTTTTGTATGGACGTTGGACCAAGAGTGCTGCGCTGCCCAACATTGAATCATAGTACATAATGTTCCTTACACTAATACTAGTATGTAACCCAAAGCGCTTCAGAATCTATCCGAGGAGTGTGGAGAAAAAAAAATCTTTTGTATAGGTTTTACATCAACGAAAAATAATAACAAACGTCTTATTTTTTTAATAAAAACGGTAAGTATGTATATAAACAATGGATTTTATTAATAGAAGAACACTTAGTTAAGGATAGTCATTCAATCAATCAATCAATCAATGATATAAAGTCATAAGATAAGTTTATGGTACAATATAACCCCGTGGATGTTTTTTTAAACGAAAGAAATAAACGTATTCCCATGCTTGGGCAGAATTTGGTCCAAAATGGTCACCCTCCTTTCTAAAAATTAATAATCTAAATGCCAAACCTATATTGTATGAACGGAATTTCGGAAGGAATATAGACCGCTCTAAATAGCGAACTAAAACCGGCCGTAATTTCGTTTCGGAGAAAGAGAATAGGCTCTCAGAGCCGTGACAAGCCTACTTCCATAAAAAGGCTGTACTCTGCCATCCCGGCTTATTATGCGGACTGAATTTTGGCGTACGCGAACTGCCTTATAAATGAGCTGAATCTCGTGTTTACAGCATCTTCAATTTAATGTGCGTATCTGAGCACGCGTGCTTATCTTAACACTGTTTTGCACAGTTGTGGTTTTTATTTATTTACTTGCTGCCCGCCCGCGACTTCGTCTGCGTGAACCAACGAATGAATAACTCAAAAAATATGGTATATATATTGCGGTATGGCGTCATACTGAAAAATAACGGTTACCGGCAATGATGTTACAATAAAAAAGGTAGATGCGTTACATGTGCCAAAAACTGGCAACAGAAAACTATGCTAATTGGCTTACCTTAGCCACAGTATAAATATGAGCTAAATTTATACTGTGCCTTAGCGTAGTCTCAGGAAAGCGTTGACAGCGGTGTATGGTTGACAGTGTCAGTTTGCGTATATTCGTTTCCGTAAATTAATTTAAAAATGCCGTCCTGTGTAATACGACACAACACAGTTAAGACTAATAAAATTCATGGGATGTTAACATCGTAACGCTTTGATCCATTATTGACATCACATTAGTACTGACATAACCTATCTTCCTCTTTTTATTCTAATATCATTGGTTACCGGAATATTCCCATATCCAAATTTATTTCGGTACCGTAATTGTGAGTTTATAAATAATAAAGGTATATTTGGGTATGAAAGAGGCGGTTAAGTAACAACCATTTCAAGCATAAACGACTAATATCATGGGTTTTCTCATATTTTGCATTAGTTTGCTTTGTTCTCGATATCGAAACCCCTCACCCCGTGCCCCGCAACTGTCAATGCAACGTTTTCCAGTACCGATATCGCATAAAGGTTGAATAACGGTATAGCCTTACCTCTATTTTATTAAGGTACACTTATTTTATACCGGTAACGTAACTTTATACCGTAACCGCTTTCAGTCCCTGGCGTGAACACCCGTATCCCGTGACGAATTCAAAAAAATATTTTACACTAACCTAGTCCTGACAATGGGCGATTTTCTGAAAGCCCAAATTAAAAAATAAAAATTAGTTCAAAAATACTCGATAGATGGCGTTTTATGAAAGCCGACCCGTTCCTACCTAAGGGCTGTAATAAATTCTACACTTTTGCCTGTCTATCAAAAAAATAAAAACATAGTACTTACAAATTTTTATTCAGGATCTCCAGGACCTATTTATATTTTGGAATGGAATAAATATTACGTAGCCATACACCTGTTCTTCATGGACCCGCCTTTTACTAAGCGCCATACTAATCTATGTTAAGCGCCATCTATGAAGTCATTTACGAACCAATTTCTTTTTTTTTTGATCTCGGAAAATCGCCCATTACGAACACAACCAAAAAAGAATTACTCAAATAGGTGCAGCCGTTCTGAATTGATGCGTGTAAAAACATTTCAGCAATGGATTTTTATTATTATAGATTTTATTTAGGACTTGGTTTTGCATCAACAAAATCGAACAATCATAAACAAGATATGATAAGGTAACAGATTGGGAAACTGTAAGCCGTATTGGTGGCTGGCCTAGTTGTTGTCGTTGGATGGTTTGTGATTAAACCCTCTTTGGTTAAACCTACCAACCTACATCAGGCCAGCGTGGTAGGTGTTGGCCAGGACTCGAGTTCTTTATGTCCGAATTTAGAGACTGAACTTATTTTAGCAGAGCCCCCAAGACTCTAGACTAAAATGAGTCCTGAGTTCTGAGCCCTGAGTCTGTGAAAGGAAGGCTGTGCCCAGCAGTGGGATGTTTATAGGCTGATAATGATGATGAACAGACAGCAGTGGGACAGGCCGGGCTGAATTATAATAATAAACAAGTCTAAAGAAAATCTAAAGTCACTTATCGACTTAAGTCATTGAGCAAAAATGCCCCTTTTAAAAATAGTCCGTAGCAGAATTTTGTAGTAAGATTTTTAAAGTATTTACAAAAGTATGTAATTAAAACAAAGAACCGTACGATTAATCTTGAAAATGTACGCGCATTATTACACGAGCCGAGAGCGGTGTTTCCATAAATTAAAGTTAGCCGTGTCCGAATGCCCTCACACAGCGGCAGTAGGAGAGTGTTTTCGCCCGAGCGTTTTTTATCGGGTAAAGTCACCTTGTAGTGCACACTACCAAAGACTACGTATGATTGGTCTATCTACACACATCTGACACATCCATGGAATTATAAAGTACACACTAGTGCATCGTTATTAATTCTAAGCACATACTAAGTAACGGTAACCAAACAACGCCTCGGTGGCCGAGTGGTCCAGCGCTTTACCCGATATCCGCAGGTCCTAGGTACAATTCCCAGGTCAGGTTTTGATAAATAAACAGGGTTTGTTAACGCCATCCCGGATTCAGCAAGCGTGGTGATTATGTATCGACCCATCAATTGTAGCGATGATTTGATTTCAATGATGGAGATGTTTGCCCAGCAGTTTGATAGTTTAAAAGATTGACAGACTTACGTTTGTAACTTAAGGAAATTCCAAATCTCACATTCAATCATATAAGTATAATAGATTTAACAGGCTTAAGCTGATGATGAAATAACTTATTAATTCCATTCACACACTAAGTCACGACTAATTGGCAAGCAAGTGATGACAACAATATAATATTAGCAATTAGGTAGTAGAATTAAGTACTCTTTGGTAGTGCGTGCTCTTTGGTGGCTTTACCCCTTAATGCCATTTATACCCCTTTAAACGCCCGTTTATTTATTTGTGAGTGGCCAGACCAACAGCTGAGACACAACATGGAAACTTAAAATAACATAGAAAGTCAATTACAGGCCATCACTGATAAATTTAGATCAACCAAAATTGTGAAATAATAAATAATATTACAGTCTAACATTGTTTGTGTTGCTGTGTCCTTTTTGTCTAACAATAGAAACAAAGAAGAAAACATTTAATAACAAATACACACATACTTGAAACCAAAAAGATAAATAAAATTATGACAGACACAGTACAGTGGGTGTCGTAAAAGGCGACTAACGGTCTCAAAACATGTATGAATCAAAATCAGACTGGCCTCATTAATTCAAAATGGACATTTTATAGCGTAAAACTGTGTAACAACAAGTTGTAAAATATAGTTAAAATAGGTATCAACAGTTACCTTATTAGGCATGCAATGTTATAAAATACATACATGATTATATAATCACGACTATTATCCTCGAAGGGTTAGTCAGAGACTAGGCAAGGAGGACCACAAAAGCAGTCCTCTGCTATGGCAGAGTAATGGACTATGGTCCATTTTTCACCAAATAGTAAATGCACATGTGCTCAGCGTGACAGGTGGTGAGCCTATCGCCGCTCTAAGCTGCATGTATGTGCAGTCTTTAGTCCGTTAGTCGCCTTTTACGACACCCAAGGGAAGAGAGGGGATGGTAGTATTCTTTTCGCAACGCGACACGGTTATTTTTATAAAATTAACTCCAGCTCCAAGCTCCAACAGCATAGAGCGGCGATGGGGTCACGCTGAGCACATGTGCAGTTGTAAAACATGGACAACCCTTTGGGGATAATATAAGTGAATCTATTATATTTATATATATATATATATATATATATCCCACAAGCAAACTTCCGTCCACTGAAGGCGAAATTACATTTAAAATGGCGTCCACCGCTATTTGACGTCCGCATACCGGACGCCACTTTTTTAATCGATGACACTTGGCGCCTCTAAGGTCCAGCTAGCCGTAGAACAAAAATCGATGGAAGCCAAAAATTTATTGTAATGGCTGCAAATAAATACTGGATAGTTCCCAAAAAAATCTCAGCAGAGGTGCGGCGCTACTGTCGTGCGTATATCCACAGCCGTATTAAACGCACTTCTCTTCTGACGTATTCATATAAATTTGGCGTCCGCTAATGCGACGTTGCCAGCTTACTCAATGTTTGGTGCCTACTAAAATACAATATCACACTAATATTATAAAGGCGAAAGTTTGTGAGTGTGTATGTTTGTTACTTCTTCACGTAAAAACTACTGAATGGATTTGAATGAAATTCGGCATACAGATAGTTTATAACCTGGATTAACACATAAGATACTTTTTATCCCGATATTCCCACGGGAACGGGAACCACGCGGGTAAAACCGCGAGCGGCCGCTAGTTATTATCATAAATCGTAATCTATTATACTTACTTATTAAAAAATGTATTGTCATAAATGACTTTTTTTTTAAACAGCTGACATTTTAGCTTGATTGCGTAATGCTTTATCAGAAGGATAAGTTTTATCCAATGATTGAATAATCAGCCATAAAACTAATAAATAATTAATAAAAAAATTTAATGTACAGACGCCTGCAACCTATCCAAAACTGTAAAATTTCTTTAATACATTTTTAACCATATATTTAAGGCATAAAGTTCAAAGTCTATTGCAGAAAATTAGACATTTTGTGGTAGGTAGGTTGATGTGCTGGCGTGTGTACATGTTCTTTCATCATCCCACCTGTCGCATATTGTGTTCAGAATGCTCTTAGAGCTGGCGCAAACTGTGAAATAGCAATATACGGGCGCCAGATAACAATATAATAACTCCTCAACAAAGGGCCTACGCCTTTCAACTATAAAGACAATTAAGTTAGGAAGCCACTATCCGAGGCGCAATATGAATTCGTATATCGGATTGTCCGACTTGTCACATATTATGCTCAGGATGTTGTTAGAGCTGGCGTGAAATGTCAAATAGCAATATCCGATATACGGACGCCAGTCATCAATATACGGACGCCAGATGTCAATATACGGACGCCAGATGTCAATATACGGATGCCAGTTATCAATATACGGACGCCAGATAACAATAGACAGACGCACGGTAAAAAAGGGCCTAGGCCTTTCAAACTATAAGGACAATTAAGTTAGGAAGCCAGAACCCAAGGCATTTACGCAATATGAATACGTAAATCGGACTGTCCGACTAGTTTTTTTTTTCTGTAAATGGGTTTGCTCTTGATCCCAATCAAGCCGATTCACGATGGAGCGAGCTACCCAGAACGTGTCTATTCACTCTTGCTTTGAAGATACTTAAGATAAGTACTCGGAAACACAGACGCAGGGAGGGAGTTCAACTCCTTTTCTGTGCACAGTATAAACGATGTTGAGTAGCGCTTTGTACGACATTTAGAAATATCCTCCAAGAAAGGGTGGTAGCCCGCAGTGCGTCTGGATGTCCGATGGAAGAAAGGGGATGGCGGTATGAGCTCATGGAGTTCCAGGTCTGTAAAAGACCGACAGAAAGGCAACTTTGCGGCGGTGAGCTAGGGTGTGAAACTTGCTCTTCACCAGTTCTTTGTCGCCAATTAGCCTCTCAACTCTGCGTTGAATCGTGTCCAGTGCAGTTAGTTGGTATTTTTTTTTATATAATTCACCAACGTTTGTTTACACTGATACATTAAATTACTTAATTAAGTTTGTAACATTATTTAAGTGTAACAAACACTTACAGGTAAATACAATATGTTAGGACTCTTTCAAGTTTAGGATAATAATTTTTAAACAATAATAATCTAAAAAAGTAACAAGAAATACAAATATTCACGATAGATCGATTCGATCAGCGATAGATGTTCACTGTAGTAATCTTTGTTTTTCAAAAAATCACTAATTTTATAATTTTGAGACGCTTTACTGTCACTATCAATATACACAGATGCAAAGTAAAGTAGTATTTCGCTGAGCCGTCCCATAGGTGACTGCAATATTCTATACAAGATCGGACTTCAGCTTTAAAGAGAGTTTAAAGCTATCCCGGCGTGAAATATCACTTGACCTTATTTAGCTTTTTGACTGCAGTTTGCATCCGAAAGGTATCTCTCTACGACAGTACTGTCATCTGCATACCCAAAAATTCCTGGTATCAACAGGTCATTGATATGCAACAGGAAAAGCGTCGCAGAGAGACCCCTGAGGAACTCCGGCATCAATAGCCACTGAGTCAGAGGACCAGCCATCGATGACTACTCTGATCGATCGTTCCGTCAGAAAATCAGCTATCCAACTACAAAAGTACATATAATAATATCTACAGCGGGGACACCATACGCAGGAAGCTTGCGCAGCAGACTTGCGTGCCAGACCCTTTCAAAAGCCTTCGAGATGTCCAGTGATACGGCAAGTGCTTCGCCGTGCATCTCGAGGGCCCCACCCCAGTAGTGCGTCACATAAACTAGAAGATCCCCAGTCGAAATCCCCGGCTTCCTCGGCGGAAGCCATATTGACAGTCACTGAGGAGGTCATTAACTAATAGGTACATACCTATAAGTTAATGACCTCCTCAGCTCCTCATACCAACTTACTGTTTAGAACTCTTTCCATGACCTTACAGAGTATGGAATTGATAGCGATCGGTCGGTAGTTGCATGGGTCAGCATGAGACTTCCCTTTTAGGGTACTGGCTGCACATTGCCAAGCTTCCAGCATTTCGGTATGGTTTTTGTCTTTTTTTCTCTTGTTACATAATTATGCTCAGGATGTTTGTTAGAGCTGGCGTCAAAATGTCAAATAGCAATATACGGACGCCAGACATCAATATACGGACGCCACATGTCAATATACGGACGCCAGATAACAATATACAGACGCACGGTAGCTCCTCAACAAAGGGCCTAGGTATTTCAAACTATAAAGATAATTAAGTTAGGAAGCCAGAACCCGAGGCATTTACGCAATATGAATTTGTAAATAGGGCTGTCCGACTTGTCACATATTATGCTCAAGATGTTATTAGAGCTGGCGTGAAATGTCAAATAGCAATATACGGACGCCAGATATCCAATATACGGACGCCAGACATAAATATATACGGATGCCAGATGCCAACAACGGACGCCAGATATCAATATACGGGCGTACGGTAGCTCCTCAGCTTAGGGCTTGGATAGTTAGTAGAACATCATCTTTAAAGGAAAAAGATAATATAAGTACTTATTTAGGAAATCAGAACCCAAGAAATGCAAGCAGAACCACTTACCCAAAACTGTCAATTTTCTCGAATCGATATTGACCCCTATAGCTAAATAATAAATTGTGTACTTCAGTGCAGCGGCTATTTAAGAAATAGCCGCTGCACTTTTAATTAGATCGAGATCAAACCTTAAGGCATCACATTGATGAACCCAAAACTGATGTCAGTTTCTTTAATGAAGTTAAGAGCGTTATCACATTTCAGTTTCCCATACAAATTTCCAAGTTGAAATTTTTAAAAACCATTAGGCCATTTTTGATGAAACTCTGCATTAATGTTTTTATATTTTAGCGTTTTATTAACGCTTAAATATACTTAAGTAAAATTTTAAACACTGAAAAAAGACGACAACCTCAGGCGGGAATCGAACCACGCACCTTCCGCATTCCGGGCGACTGCCTTAACCACTTGGCTACCGAGGTCTGGCTTTCAAACGTCGAAATTTGTCAGTGCTTGATGCTTATGTTTTTAGTCAACATTGCTTCATCAAATCTTAGAAGTTTTCACCTCTGAGATTCGAAAGAAATATTTTAACAAATATTTGAACATTCGGTTAAGATGAAGCTGCGTTTATAGATTAATGTTTTTATGCATTAGCATGCAAAGTTTCATAAAATATGGCTTATTGGTCTTTAAAAATTTCGACTTGGAAGATTGTATGGGAAACCGAAATGTGTAAACCCTCTTAAATAAAAAAAAACTTTGGTTAACAATTTTAAAGACATCTGTCAAATTGGACCCAACATTAAAATATTCGGTGAAAGAAAGAGATAGGTAACGCATTGCTGGCAACGTCGCTTTTACAAAATCAGGAGGACGTGAAAATGTCAGCGCATTAAGTAAATGATAATCAGTATATCCAGGAAGCCAAAAATTTATCACCATGAAATGGAGTTCATAAATGTTTGGGCATGACTGCAAGAAGAATATTGCCACAATTAAAATAATCGCAAAATAAAATATCCTATGGAGAAAGGCATCAAAAAACTAAGAAACATTCGCAGAGAGATGATCTAAATTGTAAGCTGAACTGGAGGACGTCGTAATGATCATCAGCACAGCATGCATGACGCCAAATGCGTAGCTGGATGTAAATATATATATATATATATATATTTTTATTTATTTTAGGGAAATTTACAGACAAATATCTTATATAAATAAAGTTATAAACAATCAGATGCTAACAAAAAAATTCCACATATCGCTATATCTATTTATGTATGTATGTGTTCGGTACTTAATCAAGCCAACATTAATGACCCGCACTGAATTTGTTTGCGTACCACTTCCATCGGTGGTTATCTCGAGTGGGGCCGGCTATTAACACACCCTTCGAATTTAGGGGTAGGTACCCACCCACACCCACAGAACTATCATTGTATGTCCGTCGCCAATTTGGGTCAACGAACTACATGTGTATAATTATTTTGAGCTAGTTAGTGTAAGCGCGACCTTTAGACAAATATTTAAAAGTTTGCCTGCCATAAGCAATGTCGTTACTTCTATATTATTTTAAAGCTGTGGAGTTTCTTGTGCCCGTTCTTCTCCATAGCTATAAGACTTCCTGAATTGGTGGGGTGGGTGGGTAGGTTCCTATGACTATCCATCCATCCATAAAAAAATAAATTTAGACGATTCAAAATGCTTATTTTAAAATAAGCATTTTGAATCGTCAATTTTTTTTTTAATCTGTTAGTTTAATCAATTCAAAATCAAAATATCTTTACTCAGTAAGCTTAAGCTTACCTACTGAATAAAGATATTTTGATTTTGATTTTTGAAGCCTTCATCATTGAAATTATGGCTTGGCTACAATTAGGGAATCAGGCAAACATATTCTACTAAAATAAAATTTAATAATTAGAAATAATTACGCTTACATCAAAATTACCTAGCCTTATGGCACAGTATAAATATGAGCTTATATTTATACTGTGCTTATGGTAAGCTATATTGGAACTGGTTTTTAATGGTTAACTAGACATTTAATAAACAAGCATACTTTGAAATGAAACATACTTGTTTTCTTTTTATACATACTTATTATTCATAGAAAACACCTAGACCAGAGACAATTTAGAAAAACAGATATTTCTCAATTGACCCGATCGGTAATTGAACCACTGTTCTAACGCCTACCAAACTAACCAAGCGTCAACGGCGGTGTGGCCAAAATAAAAAAAGGATTTTCTAAGAGTGTTTCGAACCTTTTACTAGGTCCGTGGTCACAGGCAGACAGTGTCTTTGTGACCACCATTTTTTACTTGTTATGATACTAACACGCCTTTATAAGTATAGGTAGAGAATATTATATGATAATAAAAACGAAACTGTCCATTGTAGTCATAGGTTGGAAATCACAAACCCACTTAGAACCGTGAAAGTTTAAGCATAATCCAAACCAGTCTGTTTAAAGTTTAAGGGCTTAAACTAAAGTTAAGTTCTGAACTGAACGCTTAGCGATCTGTGAGAGTAGCACGAACTTCTATCAAGATCGTAACGTAAGTTACGACGTCGTAAAAAACACGTTTGTCAAATTGTCATTTGTTATAGATACATGAAGCCCATGGTAGAGTTACTTATCGTTAATCCCTTACCGCATGGACTTTCATATCATTGCAGGAAAAATAAATCTTATTGTTTTTAGTGTATGGAACCCATAAAAAATGTATTAAAAAATGTAGCAGTGCCATTTAATTTATTATTTCACTAAAAGCAAAATGTGCATAAATGGTACGTTATGAATTAAATAGAATGAAACTGTTTATACCAAATATGGGACGACAAGCAACTTGGTGTAATGCAAGCTTGAGGTTGAAAATTATACTAAATTATTTTATATAATGGACTTGTTTTAGCATTGTTTGTTTACTATTTTAAGCTAGGTAGCGCTATTTAAGCGAGAAAGTAAACGAACATGAAGACTTTAATAACAAAATCAGAAAACGAACCAGTTACCTAAGTCTGGTTTTGTATAACTCCACGGGAATGCTTGTGTTAAAAATTTAAATTTACTTTTTATGATGGGGGTGACCTGCGGAATATCAATACAAATATTTTCATGTAAGAATTATTGTTTCATGCGTAAAATTAAGAAAGTTGTCGAAAAAACATGTTTTAGGAGTCATTAGATTTATGTATTGTTTATTATTGTTTAAAGAGTTTGTTTCAAATTTCAACAAGGCAAACCTTGTGCAATTAAAAGAACTTATGTAAGTTAGCCTGATGGCTAATTTATATAAGTTCTTTTAATGTAAGTATTTAACTAATTCAGCGCATAACAAGTAACTTAAAAATACGTAAATGTTCACAATTTCGTGCAGGATCCCCTTAACCCATTGAGAATCGTAAAACCAGACACAATTAAAAATCAGTTGTTTCGCATCCGCCGGCGGGCTCATGATCCTTGACCTATCGACCGATCTCTTACCATGGGTGTCGTAAAAGGCGACTAGCGTACCTACCAAAGACTGCACATACATCCAACAGCATAAAGCGGCGATGGACTCACCACCTGTCACGCTGAGCACATGTGCAGTTTTTTTTTATAATAGAAGGAGGCAAACGAGCAGGCGGGTCACCTGATGGAGAGTAATCTCCGCCACCCATAGACACCCGCAACACCAGAGGAATCGCAGATGCGTTGCCGGCCTTTAAGCAAGGAAAAGGTTTTAGTAAGGAATAGGAGTTGAGGGGGAGGGGGGGGGGGGGGGGGAAGGGCCTCCGGAAACCTCACTGGCCGGACAAAACACAACAGCACCAAGTGCTATTATTTCACGCCGCGCCGGATATTAGTGAGAGGGTGGTATTACGCCGGGCGAGCCGGCCCAATGCGTGCTGCAACGCAGCGTGGCTCTACCACTCAAAAAATGTTATCATTTGGTGAAACGTGGACTAAGGTCCTCATTGCCTTGTCCCTTACTAACCCTTCGGGGATAATAGTCGAGAATATTATGTATATGTAACTTGACACCATGGGCGTTCGAGTCTTATTAAACTAGAGAAAGGGATGAAATAGTTCAGCCGAAATCCAGCGAGCGTCGTTTACACATACATTCTGGTGCGTGAGACATTTACCACAGACCTAAGCATCTCTGTAAAAGGACGGTCATGATTACTCCACTTTTCAACTTCCGCTTTCCATTATCTTTATCTATAGGTACTTAATATTATAAAGCTGAAGAGTTTGTTTGCTTGAACGCGCTAATCTCAGGAACTACTGGACCGATTTAAAAAATTCTTACAGTGTTAGATAGCCCATTTATCGAGGATGGTTATAGGCAATTATTTCTTTAGGTACGGATACGGGTTCGGGTAGTAACCCGTGCGAAGCTGGGGCAGGTCGCTAGTGAATTAATAAAAGTTAACAAACTTATACATACATAGATTTACGAGTATTATCTTCAAAAGGGTTAGTCAGAGACTAGGCAATGAGGACCGCAAAAACAGACCTCTACCATAGTGGTCCACTTTTCACCAAATAGCGACTGCACATGTGCTCCACGTGTTAGGTGATGAGCCCATCGCCACTCTATACTGTTGGGTGTATATGCATTCTTTAGTCTGTTAGTCATCCGTCAGCCAGAAGGGAAGAGAAGGGGCACACTGGCTCGTCTTCATACAAACGGTTGGACAGCGCTATGTCCTTACATATATTTTCATATCTATTGTACCTGAATATAAAAAAGCCTGAAATTTTCAGACAGCATTATTAAGTAAAGGAACTATACTTTGTCAGCATTTTTGGAAGAAATAAACATATAAGTCATTTTAAAATAATGTGTTAAATGTACACTTAATTTTCGTAATTATTTTTATTTAGATTGTTTGAAATTTATATTAAAATAAAATGTGTACTGAAAAATATGGAAAAACTTGATTCCATGAAACTTATTTGATGTGAAAAATTTCTTAAAAATATTTTTGTACTGAAAAATTTGATAAAAATATTTTTTTTACTTATTTTATAAAAAAATAGTAGTAGTAGTTCAACTAAGTCAATACAAAATATTTTATTATCAGCCACAGTTTAGTTGATACAAAAAAAAATATGTACAATAAGGATAATTATTATCCTTCTTCTTCAGGTTCATAAGTAATGGATGAGTCATTATCTTCATTTAGCTCTCTAGCAACGGATAAAAATACTTGTTGTGTTTTACGCACTATTCGGCTAGATAACACAGGAACATTTTAATTTATTTAGTTTATTTAACAGACCAAATAGGTCTACACTCAGCTTAAGCCGAATAGTACCATTCTACTTGTTTACTTTGGTTTCTGTTCTACGAAATTCTGTGTCAGAACTAGTTTATTTCTTTTCAGTATTTTGTTTTCAATTTTTAATTTTTGTTTTTACAAATAATTTTGTTTACTTATTAACATTTTTCGTTTTATAATTAATGTTAAGTGTTAATCTATAATCACATGCACTAGAGGTTATTAAAGAGTTTTTTATTGTGACGTGTCTGATCTTTTGTAAGTCTGCATGGACATAAAGCTGGGATGCAAGATTACACTTCCTCTTTGCTGGGTTTATAGCAATGTTGGGCACAGTTTATTCCTTCTTAGATTAAAGTCTTGACTGTAGTAACTCGCGTTAGGGATAACATTAGCTTTTATCATTTTTACTGCGATCTAGATTTTTTTTATGAAACCTTTTGTTTGAAACTTTCCCAAAATTTTGAAGGTTGACTTATTGATGTAAGCTGCTATTGAACTCTAGGAGCTTATACATTAAACTTAACACAATAGACAAAAGACCCATTAATAAAATAAATGTCAAATGTTGCTCTTAGATTTTTTAACACTGCTTCCATTCAATATAATTACTCACATATATTTAATAATACACTGGCCTGCAAAAATAAGTATCACACTTTTAAAATATCATTTTTTTCTAAACTATAGAAGTTAGAGATTTAAAATAAAAAACGTTTTATAGCAATTTTTACCAGTTTTCTTTGTAACTATAGTAACTAACTAACTCTTTTTCGAGTCCTTTTTGTTTCGAAAGTATATCTTGTGTACTTAAAAAGTTATTGCAATTTTAAAAGTGTGATACTTATTTTTGCAGGCCAGTGTAGTATTTTTATAGGGAAGCATAAAATTTTATTCAAAGTATTAGAATTAAAACCATTGTCTGGCTTTGAGAACTTTCTAAAGCAATGCAAGTGCCTAATTTTCATAATAGCGGACGGCAAGGCCTCACGAATTAATTAATTACGTTTTTGAATATGCAAAAGCCTTCTGCCTTAAAACCTCGCCGTAACTCACTCACCAGTCTCACCACGCTGGCCGAGGTTGGTGGGTTTTAACAACTGACATCTTTCTACAAAAAACAAGACAGTAATTAAGTTTGCAAGTAAGTTTTTAAATGTCATTTAAAGAAAATCTTCAAGAGGGATTCCAATCTACCCGAGCTTTCTTTTTATTTTGTAGTAATTTCGTTAAATAATTTGTATTGTTTATGTTTTAGTTTTTAGGATATTTCATTAATAGTTTGCTGTATTCATGCACCTGTCTCACAAATACCCATTCAAATATTATAACTAGAGACACCACGAAGCAATTTTTGGCGCATTGAGTTATCGGTATCGCCCACTTATAAGCGATTGCGGCTCATGAGACGCAACTCATTTCGCAAAAAATTGCTTTGCGGTGTCTTCTCTAGTAATATTACTGCAAATAAATACGAACTTACTTTACACTATTAAATTACCGAAGTGTACCAAACTTGTATCCGAAGTTCCTCAGAGCGAGAGTTTCTAGGCAAATGTCGGCTTCAACAAACGCGAACAATGATTTTAGGTGATTCTAAAGACATGATAACGACAGAATAGTCATTAATATTATCTTACTCATATAATTGAGGCTATCAGCGCAAAGCTGTGTAACCTCAGACTTCTTCATTTGGAAGATAATGAAATGAGGAATTAAAATTTACTTACACCACTCTTACTTTATTAATTGTTTTGCTTTAATATTTTTATGCTCCGTGCAAAAACTGATGTTTTCAACGGCATCTATTGATGGATACTAAAAGGTGGCTTACGCTATTTTGTATTTGTATTTAAAAATCATAATGTAACGAATGTATTTTACACCAAAATTGTGAGTTACACCTGGTTACACTACTCTTGCGCTAATAGCCTCAATTATATAGAATACTAGCGGCCGCTTGCGGTTTTACCCGCGTGGTTCCCGTTCCCGTGGGAATATCGGGATAAAAGTATCCTATGTATTAATCCAGGTTATAAACTATCTGTATGTCGAATTTCATCCAAATCCATTCAGTAGATTCTACGTGAAAGAGTAACAAACATCCATCTATACTTACAAACTTTCGCGTTTACAATATTAGTAGGATTATGAGTCTAAGAAAGTGTAAAGCTGTGTGGCGGTGGCTTAAGAATACTACCAACCCTCTCTTCCTTTTGGTGTTGTAAAAGGCGGCTAACGGACTAAAGACAGCACATACTACCAACAGCATAGAGCGGCGATGAGCTCACCACCTGTCACGCTGAGCAAATGTGCAGTCGCTATTTAGTGAAAAGTGGACTATGGGTAGAGGACTACTTTTGCCGTCCTCATTGTCTAGTCCCTATCTACTGACCCCGATAGATAGGGTATCACAACTGGAACTACGGGTCCGGTTGTGCTTTCAGGGGTACTACGGGGTTCCGGTTCAAGCCCCCCGCTGGTTGTGCCTTGACCAGCGCCTCCGGCGGGATCCGGACTTGGGTTGGACTCGTAGTGGCTCGTGGTTAGCTGTAGAGCTTGGGAATGTTCGTTTGTCCTGGTATTGTGTGCCAGGACTTCCAAACTCGCGCACAGCGAGCGGGGCATCGTAGCGGTCTCTGAGGGGCCAGAAGCGAAAAGTCCTGCGGGGAACGTGAGTTTTCCTAGGTGTTGACATCTCCGGTACTAGTCTGGATAACTAGTAGAGGCGGCCCCCTAGATGCCGTAGCCTCCGGTCCAGCCAGCCGCGTAGGACGTGGAAACTGGCTAGGCGCCTGGATGGGTTCCGAGAAGTGAGTGTGCTTACTACTCCGCTACCAAGGTGGACACTTGGGAGTCGACGACCCTAGCAGTGGCAACTGCGAGTTGTGCCCTTCGTGCAACGAGAAGTGAGCGAGCTCGACAGCTCCGGTTACCTATCTGGACAATAGGCAGTGAACTACACGTGTTCACGGTGAGACTCTCCCGAGACACTAGTCTTATGAGTACCGAATGAAGAGCGCGCTGCGGCGGGCACTGATTTGGCGTCAAGACCTAACGCAGATGGTCTCCTGCGCGAGTGTTCTACTGGCGCAGGGACGTCTGGCACTTCTTGCAATAACCTAACGGTTGGTCTCGAGGGTCCAGTACAAATAAAAACTTTGTGATGTAAGGAGAAGGGATGTCCTCATTGTCTAGTCTCTGACTAACCCTTCGGGGATAATAGTCGTGATTATATGTACCTATGTATGTATGTATGTGGTTTGGTTGGTGGTAGGGCTGATGGTTAAATCCGCCTGGCTAGCTACCACCATCTTATCTACAGTGTGTTCGGGATAGGGCTAGCAATATTTTAAGGTCATGTTATACAATCAATTTTGTGTAGGAAAGCATCTCCCGTTTGAGCATTTATGGCCTTCTGATAAAATGGCCGCTATTTTAAATTTTCAGGATTTTTTTTCTACAGCAACAGAAATACTGTATAGTCTGGTGCCATAACAACGATGATACTAGCATTGTATGTTCCGACAGTTTATATATGTATATTATAGTAGTATGTTCCACCCTCTCACGAATATCCGGCGTGAAGTAATGGCTTGGTGCTGTTGTGTTTCGTCCGGCCAGTGAGAGTTCCGGAGCCCCCCCCCCCCACCCCCCTTAAAATTCCTATTCCTTCCTTAACCCTATTCCTTTCTAAAAGGTCGGTAACGCATCTGCGACTCCTCTGGTTTTGCGGGTGTCCATGGGTGGGCGGTGATTGCTTTCCATTAGGTGACCCGCCTGCTCTTATGCCTCCTTCTCATATAACAAAAAAAAAACTTGTAGAGGATTAAAAATATATATAGGTAGGTAATATGTGTATATCATCATCAGTCAACGTGTTTTAAATGTTGTGTCTCCATGTTCTGTTATGTGTGTGTCTCTGTCTAAAAGTATTGAAGAATAAGCACGAGCTTAGGCAATGTCTAACTTTAGTACAACTTTAGATAGCTATCTTTTTGTATGATGAATTGCGGTGCAAAGATAGATGAAGCCCTGGAGACGGTTATGGCTACTTTTTCTTGCGAAAATAAAACTCGAAGAGGAGGAAATGTGGGTTTGAAAATTGTATGAAAGTTTTTTGTGCGATGTCCGTTTTGGTTAAAACTTTGCCGAAAGTCTTTATATTTTTTGTAAACTCAAGTAAAGTTCATCTATGTAGGTACGTCCTATTAAAAAACTGTTCTCTTAATATTTAACATTAACAAAATCCAACGTAATCTTCATTTTACGCAAGCGAAGCTGCGAACTGAAACTAGTTTTAAAATATCATAATTAAATCAAAATAATAAAGTTGCAATTTTTTTCTTTAATCTATTATAACTCTCATGAGTGCTATGTGACTCTTACTAAAATATCGACCTTACTTAATATTGTCATATTTTAACACTTAGCCGTAAACTTGGCGTTTTAGTCAAGTTTACGGCTAAGTGTTAAAATATTTTTAGTAGTAATAATTTTTAGTCGATATTTTAGTAAATCCATTTTTTGTTCGGTGTATAATTTACTAAGAATGCGTTTTGTCACATACGTAGGTAAACTTGAACGGCTAACTCCAGCCTGTACTTTGGATGTAAGTTCGCAACAAGTAGGTCAAGACCAATGCAGTAAGTTACGAAGAGTCGTACATAAACACCTGAGCCAAAAGGAGCTTTTCGTAGCTTCCCTGTGAATTATTCTGTCAAATCTACTAACATTCTTTAACCTTTTTGAAATTCGGTGTAAGTAAACTCAAATAGTTTTTTCAATATACTTATAGCCTTCACGATCACTGATGTAAGTAATTAAAAAGTAAACTAAAATTAATATATGAATTTAAAAACTTAAGTATAGGTACTTAAAGACCTACTTATAAAAAAATATGAATATGTAGGTATTTGTTTAAGTTTTTTATTTATTTATTAAAATGCAATGTTTTATAATAGATAAATCCTTGCCAAGGAAGCCATTGTTGTCTCATTTCATTATAATCATTACCGCGAGCCATCATTATTCATTCCATTACTAAGCTAAGTTGTTGCGTCAGCTAATTTCAGACGAGGCGCAATGTTTCACTGAATTTTAAATGCTTTTAAATTATGCTTTAGGCTTCATCATTGCGTAGTGATTTGATTTTGACATTAATTTTAATACTTTACAATTAAATGGGTACCTACCTAACATGAAAAAACTATAGCATACATACATACATATACCTAATCACGACTATTATCCCCGAAGGGTTAGTCAGAGACTAGGCAATGAGGACAAAAGCAGTCCTCCACCATAGTCCACTTTTCACCAAACAGCGACTGCACTTGTGCTCAGCGGGACAGGTTGTGAGCCCATCACCGCTCTATGCTGTTGGAAGTATGTGCAGTCTTTAGTCCGTTAGTCGCCTTTTACGACACCTAAGGGAAGAGAGGGGGTGGTAGTATTCTTTCACCGCAACGCGACACGGTTGCTTTTTAACAGTTGGGTCAGTTTATTAAATAAACTATATAGTTTATTTATTAAAAAACAAACTGCCCTACTGCTGGGAAAAGGCCTGACGTCATGGAAATAAAACGCGAAGAAAAGCTTTATCTTTAAAAATTGGGATATGTTGAAAATAATTCCTCGAGCAGGATTCGAACTTGCACCCTTCTGACCCGGAATCATGTACTTTTTTATATTAGGTAGGTACTTACCTATTTAACTGTAGTATAATTAATGTCAAAATATAGGATTCGATCCTGCATCCTGCTGGCATTCCGTGTCAGAAGGGTGCCGGTTTGAATCCTGCTCGTGGAATTTTTTTAAACATTTTCCATTTTGTAATTTGTTCGTTTTTTGTTTGCTACAAAATTTGCGTTAAAATTATGTAACAAATATTTATAACACCTTTTCCAATGTGAGGTCTTGTAAAAGGCAACTGAGTATAAGTACTGAATTTAAATTATATAGGTAAGTAACAAAATATTTATAACCTTTTCCAATGGGTCTCTTAAAAGGCAACTGAGCATAACTGAAAAGCACCCAGGTTACCAGTGCGATATTGCCTAGTACCAGAATTCCCTTGAATGGTTGGTATTAGGCAAGCGGCCGACCTTTAAATACTTAGCCGAAAACCTCAGCAACATTATTAAAGTAAATGGTCAATCTTCTCTTATACGAGTATATAAAATATAACCTTCAGTTTACAAAAAATAACCCTGTTACAACTCTGACAAGAGGTAACTAGTTTATACTTTCATTATGTACCTATAGCTTATTAGCTTATACTCTCGATCCCGCAAGTGAACCGTCTAGTATGGTTTTGTGGGACAATGTTATCTGTTGTTGTATCTATGTGTCAAGATTTTATTCAAAAATAAAAAATAAATCAATTGCTGTTCGTTAGTCTCATAGGCCCTAGGGTATACCTACTTACTGAAAAATGGCATTACCAATTAGATTTTTTTTTTGTTTTGTCGGTTTTAATACAAGAGTGGTATAGAGAGAAAAATAATAGGGAAAACCTAAAAAAAGAAGTTGTGCAATATATTCATTTGACTGTTTGAGTAAGAACTTACTTCTTTTTCGCGACATTTATCTTTTTTTTCTCAGTTGAGTTCTCATTATGATTTAGACAGGAAAGCGTCTGTCGTGTCTACTAGTTTCATATAATTGTAATTTGTAACACATATTTTTCTTTGTTTCAGTTATGCATTTCAAGAGGAATGGTTGCGCACTTCTGATTTCTGATAGTTGAGCGAATAACCGAACGCCAAGATGGCGGAAGCGGAGGGCCAAGCGAGCGAGCAAGATGATGTCTCATTCTTGCGTACGGTAAGTGGACCGAAAAAAACTATTTTATAAATTATTATAAGTATATGGAAATAAAGAAACTCGGCAAATTACTCCACTTCGCCTGATGTCCAGTGGAAGTGGAGTCCAGGAGGTCAATTCTCATTTTTCGAGATGTAGTCTCGAATCGAGTTTTGATTTCGATCTCTATCTCGACCATAAAATCTCGTTATTAACATTTTGTTCACGAATCTCCTATTCTCAACGCTAATCGACTTCGAGCTTGATTCGAATTCGAACTTTATCGAGTGGTAATCCAATTTAGTTATTCTGAACATCTCGAACTCGACATTTCTCGAAGGAGAGCCGCTCGAATTGCTTCGAGTGGTCGGCAGTGGTCGAGACGTAATTTCGACTACGAGAAGCTAATGAAACGTCAAATAGCGGCGAAATTACGGTGGATATGGAGGAGTTAATTTCCAATTTTGTCGTGGAAGTGATTTAAAATATTGAGAAAGATCACTCTCTTATTTTAAAAGGTGGAAGAAAACTTTCCACTCCTTAACTGTATATCGGCTTCCAACATTTGTAGAAGAAGCTTCTTCTGCTGTGGCGTTGGGTATTTTTTGTTGACATTGTGACATTGTGTGTGTGTCTTGTGAATACTAAAATGATCGTATCGTCACCAAACATGTGTGCTTGTTTGGTGACGAAACGATCATTTTTAAGAAGAACCACACACAAAAAACATAAAATTTTTCACTGACAAATTGACATTGAAATGTCAACTATCGACGATACGTCACGTTTTAAACAATACAAGTTGTTTAGGGAAATTATCACAACACATTAAATATAATGATTATTCGATACTCTAAAAAAAATTACTTCTTTAATTAAAAAGCACGTTCAATACATTTAAATACCTTTACAGTAAAAATATTTGAGGTACCATAGTTGCAACCGGTTTAAAACCGGATGAAACGTGTCAAACGGAACGCATCCCGAGTTGATTGCATTAAAAAAATGGCAATATTTATCAAAAAAAAAACTCGAAGTCTATTTCGATTAGCGCTGAGAATAGGAGATTCGTGAACAAAATGTCGATCATCGAGTTAGAGATCGAAATCAAAACTCGATTCGAGACTACATCTCGAAAAATGAGAATTGGGGCCCAGGCGCGAGAACAACTGGTGCAGCGACGTAGGATCAGTCACCCTCCCTCACCACAAAACAGAAAGGTACAAAAGGCAATCACATTGTATGTACTTCACTTTTCATACCTACGCTCAGCGGTCGCGCAATTCATCGTTTAATGTTGAATTTAAACAACCGTCCACTGAACAGCTATATAACTTTTTTTTGTTGCTCCATTTTGCACTTAAAAGTTCACAGACGCGTGTCTCAAGCGGATGGCACTCGCGATCGCGAGTCGCTCTCACAGTGGTCCCAGCCGGTCCGAGATATCGTGTCCGTGAGCATTGTCATGTATGCGTTGCTCGAGCGCGCTTTGTATGTAGATTGCCTTCTGTACCTTTCTGTTTTGTGCCTTCACCCTGCCGGTCCACAAGGTGCCTCTTCACGCCTCGTTTGAAGGACCCCTTCCCAACTAACAAAGTTTTCATATAATATAAATAACATTTGGTCATATAGAGGTCATATAGTTGTAACTCAAATTCCCATTAATCGTGTTACAATATATAATACGAACGATTAGTCGTATAATATTTTAGTCATTTAATTGAGTCCTGTAAACGTTTACACAACCAAATTACATGACCATCTTATAAAGATCGTAGCTGTGACCTTTAAAATACATCACTCGTTTATTAGTCTCGTTTACGACCACTTTACGCCTTCTTGATGTAGTATAAAAGTAATTTATATGACAATCATAATCTGGTTATAATGACGACCATAACACTGCTTTTTGTCAGTAATAAGATTTCTACATGACAATCATATAAAGTCCATAATTGTAACTCTTATAAAACGTACAGCTGTATACACGTCTCTTATAGGATTTTTTGACAATCTTCACACGACTTTTATATTAAGTTCAAGAAGTAATCCACAAATAATCATCGCAGATTTGCAAAATGATGACGAAAATGATGAACATTCGTTTTAAAGCCAAGACGATGATGATGAAAACAGTAATGAAAATAAGAATTTTACAACACCTGCAATTATCACTATATTGTGATTTCAATAAAATGTTTATCCAACGGATTTTCACTTCATTACGGTACCCTAAAAATGGCGGACGACAAAAAAATTAAAATCGTAGTATATGACTTATAGTCCTAAGATATCATATAATAGGTATCATCACTACCTAAAGTCGTATAATTGTAAAAGTACTAGAAATCTTAAATAAAATGGGATGAATTATTATTATTTTCCAATATTTCGAAGGGGGCATTAAATATTTGTTAAAAATTGTATATACAATCGTCATGAAATTTAATTTCCCTTAGAAAAGTAAATATTGTTACCTACTAACACCAACTACAATATAGTCAATAACACTCAGTAATAAATATGGCAGACATAAGATGGTGACAATTTGTAAACAGTTATTTTGTTTTTTGTTGTCTCACTCCCACTGAACTGCGTTGTAATAACAAGCATCCTGGTAAAGGCTATGCTAATGACTATTTCCCAATGTTTATTAAGTTATACGACGTCTATTGGATCACTACACGACAAGATGGTAATAATATTTATCGTATATCTGATATTAATATGACTGTTGCCTTCCTAGTAGCCAGTAATACGCCCTTGACACGATCGCTATACGAATAAAAATTTTATTATTTCCGCCTATTTCGCGTTATATGTATACGTTAATACGACAGCTATAAAACCAAAACAGTCTGACCTTAAGTTGTGACGAAAACGTTGTCTCGAAAACTATACGACCAAATATTGTTAGTTGGGTTGTCATAGGAAGGAGGGAAAACGTATCAGCACATGTTTTCCCTATGACTATTCCATCTTTTGGACCTCCAAAAGATACCTAGGCACTCTATCAGGGGGGTGTCACTCCGCAATTTAGGTACGTTCGGCAGGGCGGGCGCGCCTCCCATGCAGGCAGGCGTATGGCAGTAAAGGCTGCCGCTCGGCTCGCACGCTCATTGTCGCACGTCGTCGCTTAAATCGTAATCGTACTTAAATATATCCATGAGTGGAAACCCTACGCTCCTGAAGTCAAATCAATATCGAGTCAGCGTTGCTTAACGGAATATGAACGCTCGGGTCACACGATAAGTTTCAATCTCGCGTGAAAGGCGTTAGAGAGTGAACGTTCTGTACGGTCGTTCTATTAGTTATACTTTGACTCTACTAAACGAAATGAGTATCTAAATATCTCGCTAGGTATCTACTCTTTTTGTTCAACGATAAGTATCAATTTCGCGTAAAAGGCGTTAGAGCGTGAACCTTCTGTACGGTAGTACTATTAATTATTCTTTGACTCTATTAGACGAAATGAGTAGGTATCTAAATATCTCGCTAGGTATCTACTCTTTTTGTTCAACGATAAGTTTCAATTTCGCGTAAAAGGCGTTAGAGAGTGAACCTTCTGTACGGTAGTATTAATAGTTATTCTGTGACTGTACTAAACGAAATGAGTATCTGAATATCTCGCTAGGTAGGTACCTACTCTTTTTGTTCAGACGTTTTGAGATCTTGTGCAGTCTTATGTGATCGAAGGTCTTCCACTTCTTATCAGGGTATCATTAAGGGCCTCCCAGTCGTAAAAGCATTCCGAACCAATCATTAAGGGCCTCCCAGTCGTAAAAGCATTCCGAACCACCAATACCCCTGATACCTCCCATACGTTATTTATAGTTACGGTTGCAGTAAAACTCTATTTATGGCAGCCATTGTGATTGCTCACTTAATAATGAATGCTGGGTCAGCTCGAAGAGATTTAGAGACGGCGCTATAGGTAGGTAAATAGTTTGTAAAGCCGGAATGTTTGTCCGGTTTCATGAAAGTATATTAGGCTTAAACCTCTGTACGTTGAAACGTTGAAACTTCCATTAAACTTGTAAGTCTCAAGTTATGTCAACTACAACCAGACAGATTAAATTATCGTTTGGTTAGTAACAAGTGATTAAACTAACCGATTTTTTTTCCCATAACCGCGTCGCGTAGCGGTGAAAGAATACTACCACCCCCTCTCTTCCCTTGGGTGTCGGAAAAAGCGACTAACGGACTAAAGACTGCACATACATCCAGCAGCATTGAGCGGCGATGGGCTCACCACCTTTCATGCTGAGCACATGTGCAGTCGCTATTTGGTAAAAAGTGGACTATCGCAGAGGACTACTTTTGCGGTCCTCATTGCCTGGTCTCTGACTAGGGGATAATAGCCGTGATTATTTGTGTATGTTATATTATTATAGTATAAACTCATCCGTGGCCCGGCGTTGGTTAAGTTGCTTAAGACGGTTTACGCATTTCGGTTTTCCATACAAACTTCTGAAAATCGCAATAACTCAGTTAAATAAACATTTTTTTTAAATGTTTTCAACAAACTATTTAGATATCTGTGTTTTACTTCAGCATGCAAAGTTTCATCAAAATTGGCTTATTGGTTTTTAAAAATTTCAACTTGGAAGTTTGTATGGGAAACCGACCTGCTCGATTGCATTCAGATTGTTCTAGCTATTGGCTTGACTCAAGGCTTAAGTTTATAACCAAACATGTAACATTAAAAAATTAATGACAATTGACAACAATTTGCTCAAGAATGCAAAAACATTAATTTTAGTCTTATTTATACCAATTACTTATACCTACTATCTCCATGTATTTACCAGGGATCTTATTATTTAATTTCACTTTCCCTTTGACGTTATACTAGATTCATACATATTGTTTTCTGAGGTTTAAGCGAGCACTACACATTGAAATGAAACACTTTTTTACGGATTAACACAGTCTCCCTGTGACCACGGACCCTGTAAAGGGTTCGAAACGTCAGGATAATATAAAAACTATGTAAATAGTAAATTAAACGCGAGTTAATCAGTAAAAAGCGTTCAATTTCAATAGATTCATACATACAAAATACCTACGTATAATCACGACTGTTATCCCCGAAGGATCAGGTTATGTTACTAGTTTCAGTTTACAGACACGACAATAACTAAAGAAAGTATATTAGTGTTTTTTCTTATAACTAAACATTTTTAGTAAAACATTGTAATAAGTATTCTACATGTACTTAGCGTGATTTCGTGGAAATCCGAAAGATTTCCCTGCATATTGCATACTTTTTAGAAAAATGTTTCTTTCAGTAGGTTCGTTCGTTCGTTCGTTCTTATACTGGGTGGAAAAAGAAGACGGTGGTTGGATGAAAGTACCTTTAATTTGTACAAGTAAAATTGATGATGGCAAATTTAACGAAACATTTCTTTATTTTTAAAAATAATTATAACTGCGTTTGAAGATTTTTGAAAAATCACCTGCTTGAACCGGGAATCAAACCGGTGAAACGTGAAAAAAACATCCTGTATTTTATGATACCAACCGAAAGAGTCATTCTTAAGGATTAATTTCTTTTAAACAACATAGTGTCTTAAATTAAAGAAATACCAAAAAAAATATTTTATTGTAAAGCTTACTTACCTACCTACTATCTAAAGAAAATGGTTCACTTACCTAACTTATGAATTGCTCAAAATTAGACCCATTTCCACGTATGCACAGACGTATTCTTTTCACATTTCTCCGGTTCGTTTCCCGGCTCAAGCAGGAGATTTTTTAAAAATCTTTAAATGCAGTTTTAGTTATCTTTAAAAATAAAGGAATGTTTCCTCTCAGTAAAATTTGCCATCATTAATATTAAGGGTACTTTTCATCCAACCACGGTCTTTTTTTTCTACTCTGTATGGCTTATAGCGATTGGCTCTCCACTAAAGTTTCTTCAAAAAAGATTATTATTAATGTGTAGGAGTGGGTTCACGTCAGTACAGTAGTCTAACGGAGCTGGGATTGAACCACGATTTGTCGCATTCAACCCGAACATCTATCCGCTTGGCTACCGACGACGCGCGACGCCTAGAAAGTAGGTCATAACCTCACAAAAAGTTAACAGGATTGAGTTTTTCAGTGACAATAAAATCAGTAAACATGGAAACGCTGTTGTCCTGCTAAACTGAATTAGACCTTAAATCTAAACCATGTAGACGCTAAATGGATTGTGCCGCAGTTCAGCGGAGCCTTTGTTTCGGCACCTCATCTATCTTTAGCCGAATCTCTCTTCAACGCCTTTCATTAATCTTGCGGATGTTAGTTATGTACATAATTCAACCCATAGGCGCCTGTATACGATCGGGATGTTGTGTTGTTTCATTTTTATACGCAATAACCAAATTATTATTACTATTATTATTTGTGTAACTTTCCTGTGCGATCACCTGTTTAACCACTATGTACCACGGAGTCTAATAGTCTAAGATCCGAGTGTAGAACGACCTTCACCGGGCCGGTTAATGGATGAAAAGTATTATATATCAAATTGAATATGTTAAAAAATATATCGCGCTGGCTGAAAAAATTCAGTCCAGTGCCTATTATGATTGCTTAAATATTAAAAAAAAATTTAAACATTGCACTGGTTTGGTGTGTGTGTGTGTGTTTGTAATGAGATTAATTTTATATAAACATAAATTTTATTTATTTAACCAGACGGTTGCAAATTACTAATATTGACTTACCTGTTTACACCTGCCTACCCAATAGTTGTGACAGGCTTTATACTTTCGATTGGTACCTATGTAATTTATCTATTATCCAAACCAGTGCAATGATAAAAAAATATTTTTTATTAATATTTAATTAATCATATACTGGACTGAAAGTTTTCACCCAACCCACTCGCGATATAAAGTAAGTGATGATAAGGCCGAAGGTGGAAGCGCGCTTCACCCGGAATCCTCAACCACTGAGGAACTGGCTATCTTATCTCAAATTGTCGGAACACAACAATGCTATAAACATCGTTGTTATGGCGACAGACTTAGATAAGATGGTGGTAGCTAGCCAGGCGGACTTAACAGTTCTACCACCAACCAAACCGAGCACACAAAGATGTGCCCCTCGCTGGGAATTGAACCCGGGACCTCTGGGTCTGAAACCTGTGGCTTTGCCACTAGACCACAGAGGCGGTTAAAAAGGTAAAAGGCGGTAAGAACCATTCTCGTACTTCAAGGAATATTATAAAAAAAGAATTAGCGAAATCGGTTCAGCTGCTTTCGAGATTTACGCTTAGCAACACATTCAGCGATTCATTTTTATATTATAGACTAGCGGCCCGCTCGCGACTTCGTCCGCATGAACACCCTGTACCCCATGACAGTCGATTCTTTATTTTTTTTCTCTCCGTGAGAACCATCCTCGTACTTCAATGAATATTATAAAAAAAGAATTAGCCAAATCGGTTCAGCTGCTCTCGAGATTTGCGCTTAGCCTCTCAGTCTTGGCAACGAAGTGTCTAAAAATTTTGACAGCAGGTGCGATGCGATTTGGCGGGAATTTTAACTTGCGGAAATGGAAAAAAAAATTTAACGCAGTTCATGTTAAATTATGCGTTCCCGATGCATAAAATGTACCACAGAACTGAAATAATCGACCTTGTTCATACTAAAGTAGTCTCTAAGTGTATTTGCACACGGTACAAAGATGGCTGCTTGGGGTCTGACAGAATAGCAAGTTTTTAGGTGCGGCCAAATATGGCCGCTTGGGGCTTGCGGGGTTAGCAACACATTCAGCGATTCAGTTTTATATTATAGATGAAAAACACTTTCCTACACTCCTGTAAGTAATTGTTTTGTAAGCGCGTCGTCTTCTTCAAATCCACTCGATTGCTTGCAAAGGAATACTCGTCCTTACTTTCCGTTCACACCATCCGTCATCCCGAATATTTGTCGGCATTCCGATTGGCGCGTCGTTGCCATAGAATCGTGCCCTTTGGTATCCAGAATATTCCTTAATATCCTTTGTGGAAGTGGATGTAGGGATCTTTCAATTTTGGGCATTCGTGTTCACACAGTTTTTAGTAAATGTATACTTGATAGTAGTAACAGCTTTATATTGGGGTGTGTCATGTTTGTGTGTCTATGATCTAACGTTTAAATAATACAACTTCATTTAATATAATTTCATTAAAAAAAGCAACTGTACAATTAATATAGCTTTATAAAAAAGGTTGTACCTTTAGTTTATCTGTAATTAAATTATGAATAGGTTTCTGTCCCTATATTTTGTCGCACTAGTTGGTACAGTATTAAGGCAATATTTTACGTTTCTTTTCGTTTCTATTATGGATATAAAGTATGCACAAAAAGACAATACTCGACTAAATTCGATAAAGAATGTTTGTAAACTAATTATTGACATTTCTTTGTGCAAATACAAATCTAGTGTCACTCGCATTTTAACTGTTTTTTTTTAGTAAGATAAGTCCCAATGTTATAAATAGATAGATAAAACGCTTTATTGCACACACAAAAATAAAGAAAACGTAAAATAAGCACATTAAAACTAATGTGGGAAAGGTCGTCTTATCCCTTAAAGGGATCTCTTCCAGACAACCTTTGAGGTATAGGACAACAGAAAAAGAGCGAGAGGCATCAGTGCACCAGCAACAAGCAAATATGAAATTAAAAAATAGAATTTGAATACTGAATATAAAAATAAATTTTATAAACTAACAATACAGATACGCACTATATATCCTATTATAAGAATGAAAAAAATAAATATTTATATATTACACTAGTATTAAAATAAAATACCTACTTAAAATAGAATAAAAGTTGTTGCAAACTAGGACCTATAGTCAAGAGATGCGAAAGCAGTTTGGCTTTGAAAGAAGCAGGGTCCTTCAAACGAGGCGTGAAGAGGCACTTTGTGGTCCGGCAGAGTGAGGGTGACTGATGCTACGTCTCTTACGCTGCACCAGTTGTCCTCGCGGCTGGACTTCATTTCCACTTAACATCAGGTGGAGTAGGGTCATTTGCTGGGCTTAGTATAAAAAAAAATAAAAAAAGCAGGTGACTTTGAGTGACGAACTTCGGGTGGGAGTTTGTTCCAAAGCTTTAACTGAAAAGGAGTCACTGAAGTATTCAGAACGAGTCAAGCGCTGTTTCAGTAGGTTGTCAGCCTTAGACCTGAGTTCACGATTGTGATCTGTACCAAGAAATTGGAAACGTTCCTTAAGGTAAGGAGGGGTGCGAGGGTTATACAGCACGTTACACAAGAGCACCAGAACATGCTCCTCACGTCGCAATCTGATAGGAAGCCACCCGAGTTCTGACCTGTATTCAGACACGTGATCGAACTTGCGCAGGCCAAATATAAACCTTATGCACAGATTCTGTAGTCGCTGCAGCTTATCTAAAAAAAAATCTCATTTAGTTCTAAGGAGCAGACATCAGCGTAGTTCAGAATTGTCAAGAGGAGAGATTGCGCAAGCTCGATCTTGGTCTTCACAGGAAGCAGATCTCTCCACCTCCGCAACGAACCAGCGGCAGTAAACATCTTCCTACTAACCTCCGCAATATTAAGAGCCCAGGACAACGTACTGTCGAAGAGAACACCAAGATTTTTAACAACATCACTGAAGGGAAGGGGAACAGAATTAGCTCGTTTCTCCTAAATCTCTGTCAAGAAAAATAAATCTGAATTCCCACAGACATTTAGGTGCTAAGATAAGAGTTTAAAGAAACTTATTATCTAAGTCATACTATATCATAGTAAATCTATCAAGTCATTGTCGTAGGCATAGTTTTAAGAGCTACACTCATGCATGCATGCATGCTAACTCTCCTATAACCCTCCTATACCCCCGAATCGGGCAAAAAAGAGTCTTTGCCTATGTTTAAAGAAAAAATAATGACAACACTACGCCTTTAAAGCTTTAATATCTATAAGCTCTTAACATTCTAGATTTCTTCTATAGCCTAAAGAGATACGATGTAGCAACACCACTTTACGATCTAATCGCAGATACTGTATCGCTCTTGTTATGAGGCACAAGAGCTATACAGCATCTGCGATTAGAAAAAAAGAGTTACCTGACACCAAAATGTTTGTTGGGATACGTCATAAAATCGAGCAACATGCTCTCGAAAGCGTGACACTCATATTGTATTAAACATGTTGCCAGCAGCGTGTAATTATAACTCTCTGATGATTAATTCCCAAACTTAGATTGGTCGGGGGACTGGGCTGAACATTGTACGTACAGTATAGGAGCCATCATCCGTCAAAGCCTGCGATCAATAAAGGTCGGTACCAACAAAAAATGTGGCTTCGTAAGTTTGAAATTATGTGGAGCCTATAAAAGTTGTGCGAAAGTTTGTTTATTAGAAAACATTTTGTGTTAAAAAACTTTCGATGAGATCGAAGACGTTCCCGTTAATGGTCAGGCCACTAGTACTTACCTTAAGAGGAAACACTACGTGGAATAGTCATGCAAAATTCCCATACGAAACACAGAAAAACGACGTTTCGTAGTCCCTGTTTCCCCCTTCAGAACTGGACCAATTTTTATTACTTTTTCAGCGTCGGTAAAAGAAAGAGATCTTCTATGTCTGTATGTTTGATTTTTTTAAACCGGTTACTTAAAGTTTCTGAAGACGCCTTAAAACCAAGTGATTTCGCTAAATTTTGAAGGCCTGGTTGTTAAATAAATGACTTAGCAAAAAAACTAAACATACAGACGTAGAAAATCTCTTTCTTAAACCGATGTAGAAAAAAACAAAAATTGGTCCAGTTCTGAAGGAGGAAACAGGGACTACAAAACGTCGTTTTTCTGAGTTTCGTATGGGAATTTTGCATGACACTTCCACGTAGTATTTCCTTTAAAAGGGGAGTTAGGCGGTGCAGTTTTCTATTAGCTGTTATTCAAAATATTTTAGATATTTCGCACTAAATTTTCAATATGTATTACAGAACGTAAGTATGTGTGAGGGGATGACTGTTTCCATAACACGATTGGAAACATTTTGCTCAATAGAAAAAAATCCTGAAGTTACCTCTAAAATTTCATAATAAAGCACATTACGACCGTGTTTTATAATAATACCTTTACAATTTCTTGACTGTTTTGGATTTCCAAAAAACTTTACATCCTGAAGTTACCTCTAAAATTTCATAATAAAGCACATTACGACCGTGTTTTACAATAATACCTTTACGATTTCTTGACTGTTTTGGATTTCCAAAAAACTTTACATTTTTATTAACTTTTTTATAAAAATGTGAATGGCTCTTACGAATTACCGCGGACCCCGCACCGCGCAAACCCGCGAGGCCGGAATCTAGCCGCGAGTTCTAACCCCCCTTAACCAACGAGCGTATACTTTTATTTATTGCTAGCGGCCCGCCCGCTACCTCGTCCGCGTGAACATAAAGCACACCGCGGGTATTTTTCCAAAAAAAATCTTTCATAACCAAACCTTGCCCTCACAATTGCAAACACAACAAAAAAAGAATTAACCAAATAGGTTGCCATTCTGAAGTGATGCGCGTACAAACATTTCGGCAATAAATTTTTATTTTTTAAAGATGACACGAAGAGTAATAAAGTTAGTTATTACAATTTTATAGGAAATATCAAAAAGGAGATACTCCTAAGATGTAAAATACAAAAAACTAGCTTTTGCCCGCGACTTTGATTGCGTAAACTTTTCAAAATCTTCAGCCTTAACTATATCTCTATACCAAAATTACTTAAAACCGCTTATGCGTTTTAAGCGTGAAAGCGTTACAAACACACTCTCTCAATAAGAATATCAGCTAGAATGTCACCAGAGTAGATATGGCAATAGAAGTGTACCAGTCAGGAATAGTCAGGATCCCAGAGCAAAATAAGGTCAAGAATAGTCAGGATCGTAGCAAATGGAAAGCTGGTAGTCTCTGCATCAAACTCCGGAACACCTACCTCTACCAGATCTATTCTGCTACGAGATCCCGGGTCGCCGTTTTGCGTAGCGGAGAAAGAATACTACCACCCCCTCTCTTCCCTTGTGTGTCGTAAAAGGCGACTGATGCACATATATCGAACAGAATAGAGCGGCGATGGCCTCACCACCTGTCACGCTAAGCCCATGTGCAGTCGCTATTTGGTAAAAAGTGGTGTATGGTGAGGACTGCGTTTGCTGTCCTCATTGCCTAGTCTCTGACTAACCCTTCGGGGATAATAGTCGCGATTATATGTATGTATGTAGATCCCGGGTTTCCCGGGACAGACAAAGTGTTCTTATTTTTAGATTTATGGCCCGGGTTTGGGATCAGTAACTCTTATTTTACTCATTGTGGTGATTAAGCTAATTCATACGATTTGTTAGCCGTAGGTCCAATGCGCAGTTCGTCCGACTCGTATGTAGTCCAACACGCATTTCGTCCAACATCTATTTGTCCAACACGTATTTGGTCCAATCCTACTAATATTATAAACGCGAAAGTTTGTAAGTATGAATGGATGTTTGTTACTCTTTCACGTAAAAACTACTGAATGGATTAGGATGAAATTCGGCATACACATAGTTATAATCTGGATTAACACATAGGATACTTTTTATCCCGATATTCCAACGGGAACGGGAACCACGCTGGTGAAACCGCGAGCGGCCGCTAGTATTACATATAATTACGGCTATTATCCCCGAAGGGTTAGTCAGAGACTAGGCAATGAACGCCGCAAAAGCATAGTCCTCTACCATAGTCCACTTGTCACCAAATAGCGATTAAGCTAATAATAACTGTCAATTGTAGCGACGGCTTTTATTTAAATGATGGGAGTCCTTTGCTCGCTTGCCAACATGTTGTTTTCACCAACCCGCATTTGGCAAGAGTTATATAATACATACATAGATATAATCACGACTATTAAGAGTTATGATGAAGCTAATAACTATCAATTGTAGCGAGGAATTGATTTCAATGATGGAGGCATATGCCCAGCAATGAGATAGTTTATTCTGTTAATTTTTAAACGAGTATTTACTACGTCAGTTCAACCTACCCTAAACTAAATTAACAATCAATTTCGAACTTTATTGATTGCAGCTAAGGATCAATATTCATTGGAGAAATTTGACGTTTAGGGTAGGTTGATCTGCCGCCGTGTGTACATTCGTAATTTTATGATAAATCATTATTGCGATAAAGATTACTCTTTATACTACGAAGTTAGCTTTGCTACGACGCGACGCTACGAAGTAATTGGTACTCTTTACTACGGTTTTTAAGGGCTACGGGTGTGTAGAATCAATTTTATTTGTGTGCTACGGATCCTGCTTAACCGTGTCACGTAGCGGTGAAAGAATACTACCACCCCCTAGGGTGTCGTAAAAGGAGACTAACGGACTAAAGACTGCACATACATCCAACATCATAGAGGCGGCAACGGCTCTCCACCTGTCACGCTAAAGCACATGTGCAGTCGCTATTTGGTGAAAAGTGGACTATGGACAGTGTTGGTCAGGACTCGAGTTCTTTAAGTCCTATAATTTAGGGACTGGACTCATTTTGGCAGAGCTTGCATGACTTCGACTATAATGAGTCCTGAGTCCTAATGTAAAAAGACTCGACACATAGAACTGAGCCTTTATTGAATTGAAGTTCTTAAAAAAACCTATTTTCAACCTATGTCCATAAAAAAATTATAGTAACTCTTCGATCATATGGTCGAAGTATTACTCTTTGAACTTCTTTTTTCCTCTTTGGCGCACTCGTCGCGTTGGCTTGTTTGTGGAGGTGGTTGACGAACGCTTAATTGTATAACACTATGTTCAGTTCGTAAGGCTCTTTTTTCCCTTGATATCCATAAGGCGAGTGGGCCAGATGCAGTTCCACCCATTGTGCTTCGGACGTGTGCTCCTGAATTGGCACCAGTTCTAACGCGCCTTTTCCAGCTCTCTTACACCACTGGCGTCGTCCCGAGCTTTTGGAAGACAGCCCTTGTGCACCCGACTCCAAAAAAAAGGCGATCGCTCAGATCCGTCTAACTACAGGCCAATAGCTATTACCTCTTTTGCTCTCCAAAGTAATGGAGTCCATTATAAACCGCCAGCTCTTAAGGTACCTAGAAGAGAACCAGCTACTAAGTGATCGCCAGTATGGTTTTCGTCGCGGTCGATCGGCTGGTGATCTTTTAGTGTACCTTACTCACCGATGGGCGGAGGCAGTCGAGAGTAAAGGGGAGGCACTGGCAGTTAGCTTGGACGTAGCGAAAGCTTTTGACAGGGTATGGCACAGGGCTCTTTTCTCTAAACTTCCATCATACGGGCTTCCTGAGAAATTGTGTTCATGGGTTGCCAGCTTTCTTACTGGGCGTAGCATCAGAGTCGCAGTCGACGGTTCGTGCTCCGACATGAAGCCCGTGAATGCTGGAGTCCCGCAGGGGTGTGTGTTGTCCCCTACTTTGTTTCTTCTGCATATCAATGACATGCTGCATAACAACAGCATTCATTGCTATGCGGATGACAGTACTGGGGATACGCTCTACACCGGGCGAGCTAATATTTCTCTGGAAAGCGTCATCGAGAGCCGGAATAAACTTGTGAATGACACCGAGAACATGTTAAGTCATGTCTCGGATTGGGGCCGACATAACGTAGTCCGCTTTAACCCCTCCAAAACACAAGTTTGCGCATTTACCGCGAAAAAACATCCCTTCGTCGTACCTCTGAACTTTGAGGGAGCTCCCCTTGATACCAATCCGATTATTGGAATCCTTGGCGTCGATATTTCGAGTGACGTTCAGTTTCGTGGTCATTTGGAAGGTAAAGCTAAATTAGCTTCGAAAAAGCTGGGTGTGCTTAATAGAGCGGGTCAGTATTTCACGCCGGCCCACCGTTTACAACTGTATAAAGCACAGGTCAGGCCGCATATGGAATACTGCTCCCATCTCTGGGCTGGAGCACCCCAATACCAACTCCTTCCATTTGACCGCATTCAACGCAGAGCTGCTCGAATTGTCGGCTACGTGGTTATTTCAGGTCGGCTCGATCCACTGGCTCTTCGGAGAGACGTTGCGTCTCTCTGTATATTGTACCGTATATATCATGGGGAGTGTTCTGAGGAATTGTTCGGCTTGATCCCTGCCGCTAATTTCCTTCACCGCACTACACGCAATCGACTGTCATTCCATCCACATCGCCTTGATGGATGGCGGTCTACTACTGTGCGTTTTTCAAGAAATTTCTTGCCTCGAACTACAGTGTTGTGGAACCAGCTCTCGGCGGCGGTATTTCCGGACCGTTACGACTTAGGGATCTTCAAGAAACGAGCCTATTCCTTCCTTAAAGGCCGGCAACGCGCCTGCGATTCCTCTGGTTTTGCGGGTGTCCATGGGCGGCGGTGATTACTTTCCATCAGGTGACCCGCTTGCTCGTTTGCCTCCTACTGCTATAAAAAAAAAAAAAAAAAAATGACATTTTTTGTGTTCATAATTATAACTTCTCTGTAATTACCTATAGTGACGGTCATGTTCTTTTGACTCAACAGCTATGTCAGACAATTCTGGTAATTTCAACTGTAACAATCATTTGAAAATTTCATAATGCTAAGCTACTTTTGATGCTGACTGTACCAAAACATCGCGATAGATTAGGTACTCTTTTTGTACGAACGTTTTGAGAGCGTTTATTGTTTGTGCATCTAGTTTTTTTATGTGGTCAAAGTTTTAGTAGGCAAAACATCATATAGATAGGTTATTAATTTAGTTCGTTAACCATCATGTAAAACCTACCCGTGTGCATGCTACAAACTACAAACTCTACGATTTTAAAATACATACATACATATCTTTATTATTGAAATGTTGCATTCACAATGCTATAAAGATATAGGATAAAACATTTACTAGAAAAAAATCAACCAGTCTCAGGAAGCTCGAATGCTCGAAAGAAACGCTCGATTCGAACCTACGACCTTTGGACCGACAATCCAACGGTCGTGAGTTCGAATCCCATTCGAGCTTCCTGAGACTGGTTGTTTTTTTTCTAGTAAACATTTTATTACATACATACATGTAATCACGACTTTTATCCCCGATGGGTTAGTCAGAGACTAGGCAATGAGGACAGCAAATGCAGTCCTCTACCATAGTCCTCTTTTCCCCAAATAGCGACTTCACATGTGCTCAGGTGGTGAGCCCACCGCCGCTTTTAGCTGTTGGATGTTTGTGCAGTCTTTAATCCGTTAGTCGCGTTTTAAGACACCCAATGGAAGAGAGGGGGTGATAGTATTCTTTCACCGCTACGCGATACAGTTAGATTTTAAAATAGCTATTCAATAGGAGCTCGATGGCACAGCGGCTAGCGCGTTCAGCTTGCGATCTTGTCCGCTAAGCAACTTTCGCAATACCGGGTCGCTGGATGGGTGACTAAATTAAAAACATCTCGAGTTCCTCCGTGCTTCGGAAGGCACGTTAAGCCGTTGGTCCCGGTTGTTGTCGTAATATGACAGTCGTTAAACCCACCAACCCGCATTGGGCCAGCGTGGTGGGTTATGGCCCAATATCCCCACGTGCTATTGTCCACGTGGGAGGTCGGTGCCCTCAGTGGGACGTTTATAGGCTGATGATTCATGAATAATAAATAAAAAACAAAAACATCTTCAGCTCATTTACTCTTCGAGTGAATTAGACATCAGCTGAATCAGTTAGATCGCACAGTTTCCTAATGTCTGTACAGTACAAGAATAGTTCAATATCCGGCGGCGTATGCATGATCAGTTCACATTTTGGCAGAAGCATTGAAATATCTCGTACGGCGTGACTCACTAGACAAGAGACTTTAGGGGGCGTACTTAGCACAATCACAGAATCCTACTGATATTATAAACGCGAAAGTTTGTATGCAGTTCCGGATACATAAATAGCAGCCCTTGTACAAGTCGCGGTATGTTTGCGCATACGACCGTAATGAACACACCGCGGAAAGCAAAGTGCGACATATGAACCAATTTAGCTCGCACACTGCCAAACGGAATGAGTACAGTCAGCATCAAAAGTAACTGAACAAGGTGGCAAAAGTAATAGTCACGTGTAAGTGTCTTTAAATACTCATCATTCAACATTTCAGAATTCTTTCCTTCTTTATTTCCTTCTTTATTGGACCTTCTGCTGACCTCGCACCCAGACGGCTATCAAGTTTCTGTTGATGCACCACTAGGCTTATCAGACCACTGTCTGATTCGCAGCACTGTGCCTCTCACAGAAACTTCAAAACCGCAACCAGCGGCTAGCCGTCGAGTCTGGCATTATAGGTCGGCGGACTGGGATGGGATGCGAAGCTTCTTTGCGTCCTACCCGTGGTGGCGAGTTTGCTTCTCGCTGGATGATCCTGATGTCGCCGCTGACTCTGTCGTTGATGTGATACTGCAGGGAATGGAACTTTTCATTCCAAACTCTGTGGTTCCCATTGGCGGCAAGTCCCAACCATGGTTTGGTCGTTGCTGCAAAATGGCGTCTCGCCAAAAGCGACAGCATTACCAAGCCTGGGCTAATGCGGTGTCATCAAAGGATCCAAACACCAGTGCGCTCAGAAAGAAGTACAACTTTGCCGCCAGATCCTTTAAGAAGGACATTGCCAAGGCGAAGTCATCATTCATAGGTAGAATTGGCGAGAGGCTAGTGCGTCTTCCTTCGGGGACGCGTGCGTTCTGGTCTCTCGCCAAAGCTATCTTAGGGAATTTTTGTCAGCCTTCCTCACCACCATTGCACAAGACCGATGACTGCCTGGCCTATACTGCAAAGGAGAAAGCCAATCTCTTGGGCTCTCTTTTCGCATCAAACTCGACCTTGGACGATGGGGAAAACTCTCCACCAACCATACCGCATTGCGCTTGTACAATGCCAAACGTTCAGTTCCTGCAAAGGTCAGTTCGTAAGGCTCTTTTTTCCCTTGATATCCATAAGGCGAGTGGGCCAGATGCAGTTCCACCCATTGTGCTTCGGACGTGTGCTCCTGAATTGGCACCAGTTCTAACGCGCCTTTTCCAGCTCTCTTACACCACTGGCGTCGTCCCGAGCTTTTGGAAGACAGCCCTTGTGCACCCGACTCCAAAAAAAAGGCGATCGCTCAGATCCGTCTAACTACAGGCCAATAGCTATTACCTCTTTTGCTCTCCAAAGTAATGGAGTCCATTATAAACCGCCAGCTCTTAAGGTACCTAGAAGAGAACCAGCTACTAAGTGATCGCCAGTATGGTTTTCGTCGCGGTCGATCGGCTGGTGATCTTTTAGTGTACCTTACTCACCGATGGGCGGAGGCAGTCGAGAGTAAAGGGGAGGCACTGGCAGTTAGCTTGGACGTAGCGAAAGCTTTTGACAGGGTATGGCACAGGGCTCTTTTCTCTAAACTTCCATCATACGGGCTTCCTGAGAAATTGTGTTCATGGGTTGCCAGCTTTCTTACTGGGCGTAGCATCAGAGTCGCAGTCGACGGTTCGTGCTCCGACATGAAGCCCGTGAATGCTGGAGTCCCGCAGGGGTGTGTGTTGTCCCCTACTTTGTTTCTTCTGCATATCAATGACATGCTGCATAACAACAGCATTCATTGCTATGCGGATGACAGTACTGGGGATACGCTCTACACCGGGCGAGCTAATATTTCTCTGGAAAGCGTCATCGAGAGCCGGAATAAACTTGTGAATGACACCGAGAACATGTTAAGTCATGTCTCGGATTGGGGCCGACATAACCTAGTCCGCTTTAACCCCTCCAAAACACAAGTTTGCGCATTTACCGCGAAAAAACATCCCTTCGTCGTACCTCTGAACTTTGAGGGAGCTCCCCTTGATACCAATCCGATTATTGGAATCCTTGGCGTCGATATTTCGAGTGACGTTCAGTTTCGTGGTCATTTGGAAGGTAAAGCTAAATTAGCTTCGAAAAAGCTGGGTGTGCTTAATAGAGCGGGTCAGTATTTCACGCCGGCCCACCGTTTACAACTGTATAAAGCACAGGTCAGGCCGCATATGGAATACTGCTCCCATCTCTGGGCTGGAGCACCCCAATACCAACTCCTTCCATTTGACCGCATTCAACGCAGAGCTGCTCGAATTGTCGGCTACGTGGTTATTTCAGGTCGGCTCGATCCACTGGCTCTTCGGAGAGACGTTGCGTCTCTCTGTATATTGTACCGTATATATCATGGGGAGTGTTCTGAGGAATTGTTCGGCTTGATCCCTGCCGCTAATTTCCTTCACCGCACTACACGCAATCGACTGTCATTCCATCCACATCGCCTTGATGGATGGCGGTCTACTACTGTGCGTTTTTCAAGAAATTTCTTGCCTCGAACTACAGTGTTGTGGAACCAGCTCTCGGCGGCGGTATTTCCGGACCGTTACGACTTAGGGATCTTCAAGAAACGAGCCTATTCCTTCCTTAAAGGCCGGCAACGCGCCTGCGATTCCTCTGGTTTTGCGGGTGTCCATGGGCGGCGGTGATTACTTTCCATCAGGTGACCCGCTTGCTCGTTTGCCTCCTACTGCTATAAAAAAAAAAAAAAAAAAATGACATTTTTTGTGTTCATAATTATAACTTCTCTGTAATTACCTATAGTGACGGTCATGTTCTTTTGACTCAACAGCTATGTCAGACAATTCTGGTAATTTCAACTGTAACAATCATTTGAAAATTTCATAATGCTAAGCTACTTTTGATGCTGACTGTACCAAAACATCGCGATAGATTAGGTACTCTTTTTGTACGAACGTTTTGAGAGCGTTTATTGTTTGTGCATCTAGTTTTTTTATGTGGTCAAAGTTTTAGTAGGCAAAACATCATATAGATAGGTTATTAATTTAGTTCGTTAACCATCATGTAAAACCTACCCGTGTGCATGCTACAAACTACAAACTCTACGATTTTAAAATACATACATACATATCTTTATTATTGAAATGTTGCATTCACAATGCTATAAAGATATAGGATAAAACATTTACTAGAAAAAAATCAACCAGTCTCAGGAAGCTCGAATGCTCGAAAGAAACGCTCGATTCGAACCTACGACCTTTGGACCGACAATCCAACGGTCGTGAGTTCGAATCCCATTCGAGCTTCCTGAGACTGGTTGTTTTTTTTCTAGTAAACATTTTATTACATACATACATGTAATCACGACTTTTATCCCCGATGGGTTAGTCAGAGACTAGGCAATGAGGACAGCAAATGCAGTCCTCTACCATAGTCCTCTTTTCCCCAAATAGCGACTTCACATGTGCTCAGGTGGTGAGCCCACCGCCGCTTTTAGCTGTTGGATGTTTGTGCAGTCTTTAATCCGTTAGTCGCGTTTTAAGACACCCAATGGAAGAGAGGGGGTGATAGTATTCTTTCACCGCTACGCGATACAGTTAGATTTTAAAATAGCTATTCAATAGGAGCTCGATGGCACAGCGGCTAGCGCGTTCAGCTTGCGATCTTGTCCGCTAAGCAACTTTCGCAATACCGGGTCGCTGGATGGGTGACTAAATTAAAAACATCTCGAGTTCCTCCGTGCTTCGGAAGGCACGTTAAGCCGTTGGTCCCGGTTGTTGTCGTAATATGACAGTCGTTAAACCCACCAACCCGCATTGGGCCAGCGTGGTGGGTTATGGCCCAATATCCCCACGTGCTATTGTCCACGTGGGAGGTCGGTGCCCTCAGTGGGACGTTTATAGGCTGATGATTCATGAATAATAAATAAAAAACAAAAACATCTTCAGCTCATTTACTCTTCGAGTGAATTAGACATCAGCTGAATCAGTTAGATCGCACAGTTTCCTAATGTCTGTACAGTACAAGAATAGTTCAATATCCGGCGGCGTATGCATGATCAGTTCACATTTTGGCAGAAGCATTGAAATATCTCGTACGGCGTGACTCACTAGACAAGAGACTTTAGGGGGCGTACTTAGCACAATCACAGAATCCTACTGATATTATAAACGCGAAAGTTTGTATGTATGGATATTTGTTACTCTTTCACGTAAAAACTAATGAATTGATTTGGATGAAATTCGGCATGCAGATAGTTTATAACCTGGATTAACACATAGGATACTTTTTATCCCGATATTCCCACGGGAACGTATGGATGGATGTTTGTTACTCTTTCACGTAAAAACTACTGAATTGATTTGGATGAAATTCGGCATACAGATAGTTTATAACCTGGATTAACACATAGGATACTTTTTATCCCGATATTCCAACGGAAACGGGAACCACGCGGGTGAAACCGCGACCGGCCGCTTGTAAATAATAGTACTACGTAGCACGATTGCTTCTACGAAAATTCAAGCCACTAGTGTTGCGTAGCGGATCTTAAAATAATACTACTACCACCGCCCTCTTCCTTTGGGTGTCGTAAAATGCGACTAACGGACTAAAGACTGCACATACATCCAACAGCATAGAGCAGCGTTGGGCTCACCACTTGTCACGCTGAGCACATGTGCAATGTAACTTGGTGAAACGTGGACTATGGCAGTGGACTGCTTCTGCGGTAGTCATTGCCTACATACAGACATATAAGGTGACTGCTAGAAATTCCAAGAAACTTCAAGGGCTGGTCAGGTCAAGTGTTTTAAAAATGACAAAAATGACAAAAAAGATTGCAGACTAACGTAGGTACTTATCGCCCAGCTGACGCGGACGGGTAAACAGACGGGTGGGTCAACCTCCGGCTGCTGCCCGCGCGTTGTAAATAATCGTTATCTAATAGTTAATTCCTTAATTTTTTTTTTCCTATGTTATTTTATTGCTTTAAAATAAATTAGATAGGTACTCAAAGACTATCAAATTAAAATTGATAAAATGAATATTTAATTAAATATAAAAAAGCACGAATTTCTTTTTTGTCATTTTTGTCATGTTTATAACACTTGACCTGACCAGCCTTTAAAGTTTCTTGCGGTTCCTAGCAATCGCCTTATATAATGATGACTACTATCCCCGAAGGGTTAGTCAGAGACTAGGCAATGAGGACAGCAAAAGCAGTCCCCTGCCATACTCCACTTTTCACCAAATAGTGACTGCACATGTGCTCAGCGTGACAGGTGGTGAGCCCATCGCCGCTCTAAGCTGTTGGAGGTGTGCGCAGTCTTTAGCCCGTTACTCGCCTTTTACGACACCCAAGGGAGGAGAGGGGGTGGTAGTATTAGAATATGTAGCCGTAGAAAATGTTTAATGACTTAAACTTGGTCGTATATCGAACAAGTTATAATCACCAAAGACTTTGTTATTAAAAAAATCTCTTAAGGGGTGCCGCGCGATCGCAAAAACTGACATAAGTCTCCTAGTGAACTTCAAAGCAATATCAATCATATTGATATTTGAAAATAAACAATTCTGTTTGAAGTTTCAGAGCTAGTAATTAGATAAGAGCAATGTTTTTATTCTTCGAAATGTACCAAACCATCACGCGCTTGTGTTAAAAATTAAAATTTACTTTTATTAAGATGGGGGTGACCTGCGGAATATCAATACAAATATTTTCATGTAAGAATTATTGTTTCATGCGTAAAATTTAGAAATTTGTCGAAAAAAATGTTTTAAGGAGTCATTAGATTTATGTATTGATTGTTATTGTTTAAAGAATTTGTTACAAAATTCAACAAGGCCACGACCTTGTGCAATGATCAGGCTAACTTATGCCATTTCTTTTAATGTATTTAATTGTTGAAAAATCTAGTAAGTAATAAGTTTGATGTCCATGTTGTGAGAATTTTATTGAAGTGACACATTGTTGTTCTACATACAAACTAATAATCATTTCAAACATTGACATTGCAGTTCACTAAAAAGTAAAACTAGAACTGCATTAGTCGACTTCCATGGTCGAGTGGTTTGTGCACCGGTTTTCATGGTGTCGCCATCTCTGAGGTCCCGGGTTCGATCCCCGGTCGGGTAAATTTAGAAATTATTGTTTTTCTAAATTGTTTCGGGCCTGGGTGTTTTCTAGGTATAATAAGTATGTATTTAAGTATTTTAAGTATGTTTATCCGTTGTCCAGTAACCATTTAACGAGTTTCATAATTAAGCTTTTCTTGGGCTAGATAATTGGTGTGAGTGTAGGGAAGTTTATTATTTATTATTATTATATTATTAACTAATTCAGCGCATAGTACAAGTAACTAAAAAATACGTAAATTTTCACAATTTCGTGCAGGATCCCCTTAATGAATGCTGTTTTCATGCGAACGCTACCGGTAATTGGAGTCGACACTTCGTTTTAGCTAGGGCTGTCACTTCTCACCACAAAACTTGAAAACAAATCTTAATAACAAAAGCTCTCGACGAATTTGAGAACCTCGTTTTTGTAAGTCGGTTAAAAATCAAAATTGTCGGATTCAAATTCGGATTTTTCGATGCTGCGCCCGGGTTTATGATCACAAACCTGAATTAGGCAAGCGTGGTGAAATACCCATCTATTGTAGTGATGGCTTGATTTCAAAGATATAGGCCTTTGCCCTGCAGTGGGATAGTATAGTGCGTTTCATCAAATAGTTTCTATGCCGTCATGTTGGCATTCCTGTCTTGTTCCTGCCAGTGTTGCCAACTTAGTGGATTTTCCACTAAAACGGTGGTTTCGACCCCCCTTTTGGCGAGATATTGCTTTTATTTGCTATAGAATTTCATTTTCAGTAGGCTGAATCACTCAACCACTTGATGACATTAATAAAAAAATTAATAGAGTGGTTGAGAAACCACCAGTTTTAGTAAAATATCCACTAAGTTGGCAACACTGCAGGAACAAGACAGGAATGCCAACATGACGGCATAGGAACTATTTGACGAAACGCACAATATACGGGCTGTACTTTACTTTTATTTCTTAGTTAAATAAAACTAGGCAACCCTACGCCGTTAAAGAAAATCATCATTTGGAATGAAATCGGAGAGGCATAAGTGAGCGGAAGGCCTTTGTTACGCCCAGTTGGAATTGAAAGAAAACCCACAGTGTAGAGTGGACAGTACCTATATAGGTATGGCCCCCGCAGCTAAAGTCTGGCCAATGAAAGCTGAACCTCGTAGTTATTTGATTGGCAACACTTTGTCTCTATGTGTGTCTATCAGAGGTGTCATGTCGTATGTCAAATTGAAATTTTTCTGAGAAAATTGCAGCTGTGTGAGTCACCCTGTGTTACCCAGTCATGATTTTTTTGAATTTGCCGCTTTTTTCCTGGTTCAGCTTTCGTTAGTCAGACACTATAGTAGGTAAAGATTATTTTACCGTGGTATAACGAGAGCCGTCATTCACCACGACCCATCCATATCCACGACCACTCTTTCAAGAGTGTCTGACTAAGAAGCAGAAGAAGAGTTACGCTATTTAAGACCACAACATTTTTAGTTTGTACAGTCACGAGCAAAAATATGTAAACAATTGTAACTCTTAATACAATGGAATAAGAGTCAAAGTGTATACATATTGGTGCTCGTGACTGTACATGCATACACAGACATCCATTGCCATTTAGTCCACGTTTCACCATATTACAACTGCACATGTGCTCAGCGTGATAGGTGGTGAGCCCATCGCCGCTCTAAGCTGTTGGATGTATTTGCAGTCTTTATTTATTTATTTATATATTTATTTCTTTTAGGAAAGCTAACAGACAAATATTCTTATAAATTAACAACTTAATTTCTATATTGCTAATCACAAGCTTTCACATTTTTTTCAATTAATCAACGTGTACATAACATGATGATTTTAGGTTAAATCTCTAACCTGCAATAATCTAGATGCGTATATGCCAAAACATCAATAACAAAATAATCATTTAGAATATATTTTTACTTTTAAGTATACATTTTCACACACATACATAATATAATATGCATTATATATATATATAAGCATAATAAACCATATATAAACAAATAATTCAGATAAGTAACTACACTTAAAATTACACAACCGAAATTGCAGTCCGAGACTTTAGATTAGATTAGATTTTAGTCCGTTTGTCGCCTTTTACGACACCCATGAGAAGACAGGGGTTGGGGTTGGTAGTATTATTTCAGTGAGTCGATATACAACACAGCTAGTTTGTATACTGATTACATACTCGTATTTAGGTGGCGCATTATACCAAGCCTTATTTGCTTAACCGACTAAGAAAGCCACTTTAGCGATTGGTGGACCGTAAACGTCCGGTTCCGGTTGACTGATTTTATCGGTAAATAGTCAGCACACAGACTAATTATTAAATAAACGAATAACTTAGCACAATTTGATTTATATAATTTATTCTTACGAGTTCTTTTATTATTCAACGTCTTTCTTATGTCCTACTTATATTCGGAGAATTTGAACAGTGATGTTGCACTGTTTTGTTTAATTTGCAAACACGTATATTAAACACGTATATATTTGTATACGTGGACACTGCGAGAAGTGGAAAGGAGGAAAATAGACGCTCTTGAGATGTGGTGCTGGAGAAGAATGCTTGAATTGTCATGGACTGAATTTCGTATAAATGTCTCGATACAACAAGAACTCGGCATCACACAGCGCCTGTTCTCTGTAGTACAATCTCGTATCCTGGCTTTCTTCGGACACGTTGCCAGGCGGAGACAACTGCTCCATAGAACGCTTCGTCGTCCAGGGGAAGGTGGAGGGTACTAGACCGCGCGGGATGTCACCCATGCGATGGACCGACCAGATAAAGTCAGTTGTAGGCGGTTCCTTGAATGAGTGCAGCCGGATGGCCTCCAGCAGGGAGAGATGGCGCGACATCGTGAGGCGAATAACATCTGCCCCCTCCGATAGTACTACGTAACGAGCACGACCGCTCTGCCAACAGCTTAACGACAAAGAAGAAGATATTATTATATTGGTCACGGACACACAAGCAACGGTTAATTATAATCTACCATTATTTACTATTAATTAATACCAAACATATACTTACTTTAAAAAAAACTTGACTCTTTTTATTAGACGTAACATGAAACTATACTTTCCCGCCAAGAAATCCAAACTAGAGGTTAAAACCTCGACTAAAATGTGCTTTGTATGAACTGTGGCTTGGCGCCAGAATACATTTTGCCGATGACACAAGTAATTCCGGTCAAGTCCATATTTGATGAGTGTTGGCGTGCCAAACAATCTTAATTGGTCAACAAGGGTCACGACTGTCCACCGAATCCATGGACATGCGAAGAGAATTTTATTAACGATTAGAATTTGTCAATTTTAGTTTAAAAAACCATTACTGGCTGTCAGTTCCAAAATTTGTTTTCTCGATTACGTTTAACCAAATTTGTCTACAGTTTATCGTAAGAGCTGTAGATTTGGTTAAATAAATTTAAAAAAAATTATCATTATCTCATCATAGACCTGGACTTGTGATAATAGGCCTTCAAAGTCAAAGTCAAATTATTTATTCAATGTAAACCTTTACGGGCACTCATTGACGTCAATACTAGTCAAAAAAACTTGTAGTTAAGACTTAACAACTAATCAAACTAACTAATCTACTGTACCTACCTAACTAATCTACCACCAGTTCGGATTTTGGGAGAGCCTCCGACCGAAGCTGGCAAGAAACTCAGGAGACCTTTCTTTTTTCTCCCTCTAAGTAACAAAAGTTACTTACATTGTAATAGATCTAATTAAGTACAATTTATTAAAACATAATTAAGTACAATTTTTACGCATCAATAACATTGTATTACAAATTAATGATAATAAAATTAAACAATTTTAAATAAAATACAATTCATAATAATTGAATGAAACAATAGTTAATAGCCTCTCCAAGAGCACGCCACTGAGTATGACCAAATATGTATGAAGTAAAAAGAAAATTAAAGTAACATAAGATTGCAGTAATTAGTATGACATATACCAAACTTTTAATAAAAACAGTGGCGGAAAATTTTGATAATAAAGTATCTACAGTGACGGTGTTTTTAGATATGAACAAGGCATTTGACCGCATTAGTCACTAGTTACTCTTGCAAAAATGTAATCAATATGGAATCAGAGGAATAGAGCTTGACTGGATCGCTAGTTATTTAGTTAATCGTCAGCAATGCGTGCAAATAACTAGATCTAATACTGCCAGTGAAATAGAATCATAAAGATCTCCATATTTAAAAATAACCAAGGTTTTCTCCAAGGAAGTGTAATGGGTCCACTTCTATTCCTTATTTACATCAATGACTTGCTAAAATCAATAAACTATCAGAATATCCTATTCGCAGACGATATATCATTTATTATTTCACAGCAAAAATACCTTAAATTACGAGCATGAAATAAAAAAACCTGTAGAAAAATGTAAATAATTGGATGAATCACCATGGACTTAGTGTAAATGTTACAAAAACTATGTTAAATTTTCTAATTATAAATCGGAGCGATTAATACTTAGTATTAGCATGTGACGGAAGAGAAATAGATGGAGTAAATGAATATAAATTTCTAGGTACTCTCGACAAAAACTGTAACTGAAAACGCATGCTCATAATATTTGTACAGGGCACAGAGTAGGTTTTAGAAGTTACCTTTAAGAGGGTGTACGCATTTCGTTTTCCCATAATGAAACTTTGCATGCTAGAGTAAAAAATACAGGGATCTAAATAGTTTGTTGAAAACATTTTTAGAAAACGTTTATTTAACTGAGTTATTGCGATTTTAAACTTTCTATAGTGAACTTTAAATCGCAATAACTCAGTTAAAAAACGTTTTTTAAAAATGTTTTCAACAAACTATTTAGATCCTTGTATTTTACTTTAGCTCGCAAAATTTTATTAAAATTGTCTCATTGGTTTTTAAAAATTTCGACTTGGAAGTTTGTATGGAAAACCGAAATGCGTAAACCCTCTTAAGTAAATTAAGATCGAAATTGCGTAGTTGGCTAATAATTAAATCCCTGTATAATTTAAATGAGTATTTTGACATAAAATTATGTAAGTAATAATTTGAATTTTCATATGTATTATTTTGAAATGATCATAATAAGTATTAACTTTAATAATTTTTAATAAGGTGAAATAATTAATTAATTGATAATTTGTTGTTATTTTGCATGCCAAATTGTGGCAAAACATTGGTTTTATTTATTCAAGTCACGATCTGTATTTTACCATGTATGCAAATAAATTAATAAAATTGTAATTCTAATTCTGTTACGCCACTTCTGAGTCTGACTCGGTACAGTTTGAATAACATTAACTCCTTTTAATAACGCGTTACAATTAGTTTTACGCTGCCCGGCCGTAAACAGAGCAACCAAAACGTTGAAACTACGTATAAAAGCGTATTTTTACTGCCGCATTCGATATTAAACCATTTCAATTGGTGTTACGGCAGTTTTCACCTTGACCGTGTTTCGGGGTGCCATGATGAGAAATGTTATTCTCTTGCCGGGTCGTCTCTTGTCCTCCATTTGTGCGGTTGTTATGGACACAAAGCATTCCAGTTTGCCAAGGGATGGGGGAAAACATGGCCGTTTCAGTTTTAAAGAGCAGCTCTTTTATAACTTGCCAAATTCATACTGAATAAATAATACACTAACTAAATAAAAAATATAATTTATTTAATATAAAATTAAAATCTAAATGCAATTAATTTACAACGGACAAATAAAAAGTAAGAATAGGCCCACATCATCCCTATCAGGCAGAATACTAAGTAGAAGCAATATTTATGAAAATTTTCGGAATAGTGTTGAAAGTATTTACGAGCGGTATTAGAACCGTTTTGATCACTTTTTATAAATTTTTATTTTTTTAACCTTTTCTTCGAATCCATAAAACCACAGGTAAGTATAGCTGACTGTTCTATAAGTATTATTTATTTATTACTTAGTTAGTAGTTAGTGTAGGTAGGTAGGTTCAAAGTAGGTAACTTTGAATTACGAAAGTCAATGTCAAACGAATGAACAATGAAATCGCAATTAATTCGCTAGCCACAGCGCTATCGAGCTTGTATATTTTTATTTTAGTTATTACAAAATATGCACGGCTTACAGTGCAGATCAAACCGCCAGCAAGCTAATTACAACAGAGATTAAAATAAAAAATTAGAATCCCAACACCGAAATATAATTTAAAAAAAAATCAAGTTTAAATATGGGATATTTATTTCTGTCTATCTAATTAGTCCACATCTAACCACTAGCGCTGCAACAATCATCTGCAACAGATGCTGTGGCCAATGATGATGATGATGAACCACTGATGAAGAATGCCTTGGCTTGATTGCTCATTGGGAAGTAGCCCACATCTCCAAACCTATATATGAACTTGTTAACTGCATCGCTAATAATTCATTATCTTTCCTTTAACAGGAAGACATGGTGTGCCTGTCATGCACGGCCACCGGCGAGAGGGTCTGCCTGGCCGCCGAAGGTTTCGGCAACCGGCACTGCTTCCTCGAAAACATCGCTGATAAGAACATACCACCGGACTTGTCGCAGTGCGTCTTTGTCATCGAGCAGGTGAGAGATGAGACAGAAGATGCCAGTGGCAGTAGTCTGGTCTAGATATTAGGCTGCCGAGGGTTCGGCAAACGGCACTGCTTCCTCGAAAACATTACTGATAAGCACATACTTACCACCGGACTTGTCGTAGTGCGTCTTTGTCATCGAGCAGGTGAGGGATGAGACGGAAGATGCTACTTTTAGGCAGAACTGGATGCTAGTCGCAGCGGCGAGGGGCTGCGATGTAACAACTATGGCCTTAGGATTTTTTGTCATCGAACAAAAGAGGTTCTTGAGTGGCGACCGCGTACCTGAAGACGCAGTGCTGGCCTCCAACAACGACGATATGGTAAAGGTCGCGGGTAGCAGCTGGATGCGAGCAGCACAAGACCGAACGTGTTGGATATCCGGGGGAGGCCTTTGTCCAGCAGTCTTTCAGTTGTTGATGATGAGCAACAGAGAGATGAAGCAGAAGATGCTTATGTTAAGATTCACAGCAGCAGTGGCGCCTGGCCAGTTCTCGCGCCGATCTTTGCACCGCTGCGCTGCCGCTGCGCTGCCGCTGTCATCCAATTTTTAGTCTTAGGGATTTTAATTTTTAAGTGCGAACTTAACAACGTTAATGTTTTAGTTATATTTGGCAGCCGAAAGATTCGTCAATTTCTTTGTTAACGCTCTTTCTATCGGGTATTAGAACAACGCTATATATTACTGCTGCCCGTCAATAATTGCTCTAATGTTAGTGACTATGATAGTTTACCTTACCATAACTAATATTTACATAATTTTAAACGATGACCTTGTCGCGTAGCGGTGAAAGAATACTACCACCCCCATCTCTTCTCTTGGGTGTCGTAAAAGGCTACCAACAGACTAAAGACTGCACATACCTACATCCAACTGCATAGAGCGGCTATGGGCTTACCACCTGTCACGCTGAGCACCATGTGCAGTCGTTATTTGGTGAAAAGTGGACTATGACAGAGGACTGCCGTCCTCATTACCTGGTCTCTGACTAATCCTTCGACGATAATGGTCGTGATTATATAAATGTATGTTAAATGATGAAAGTTACTTGTGAATTGAAAATAAAAATAGCAGTGCCCACTGCATTTTTGGAGGTGAAGCAGCAATATTACTACTATAAACTTTACCAGCTCTGTCGTTGCGTTATTCATAAATTCTACTGAGGTGTGCCAAAAACACAGACTGTGACTAATACTGTTTTCGCCGAAGCGTTATAGACTACAATTTACGTAGGTTCCATAATGTGTATATCATCAAATACTATTAATAATGAATGATAAATGAAACGACATTACGAAGTTAGAAACAATCTTCGAATGTGCTCATCAAACTGTGCAAAGTTTATACTTACATACCTACATAATAATATAATCACGACTATTATCCCCGAAGGGTTAGTCAGAGACTAGGCAATGAGGACAGCAAAAGCAGTCCTCACCATTAATAGAATACACTGCTCCATCGTGTTGTAAAAGGCGACTAACGACTAAAGACTGCACATAAATCTAACAACATAGAGCGGCGATGGGCTCACCACCTGTCACGCTGAGCACATGTGCAGTTGCTATTTGGTGAAAAGTGGACTATGTGGTAGACTGCTTTCACGCTCCTCATTACCAGCCGGCCTAGCATGCGCAACACGAGAACTCTTCTCGACCCGTTTTCTCGTGTTTAATTTATTTATCTCTAATGTCTATCGGCACTAAAGACAACATGGATGTAAAAAATAGACTTAATAGTAGTGTTTGCATAAACTGTGGTATTTTTGTCTATATATACAAACCTTAAAGGCCCCAGTACACATTGGCGTACGTTGGCCCACTGCCGGCCATCGCCATTGTGTAGAACATAGATTTAGAATGTACAAGATACATTAAGTGTGGGAGCGAGAAATCATTATTAAGTTTAAATCGCCCGAGAGCAAAAGAGACAGTGAAGTACCGATATGTCAATTTTTTCTCGAGAGTAAGAGGCCATAGCGTCCCAGTCTGTTTTAAATCGCGCTGAAATTCGTGCATTTTTATATTAATCTTTTGATTTAACATTAAGGCTGCTTTCAATTTAAGCGTTTAAAGCAGGACTAACATGGTTCAAGTTATACTTGAAACAGACTATTTATTAGTAACGACCAGGGTATTCTGGCCTACGTACGACAAACGGACCGCAGCCGTGCGTGTGTCTCAATAGTGTAGACTCTATATGTGAATCAAGGGACAGCAAATATAACATGATCCATCCCGGTGCCCCAACGTCCTGCTAAATTGAAAGCGCCCTAAGAATATTAAATGTGCAATTATGGTGACATGTTCGTGAATGTGACGTTACAGGACGAAATAACCCTAATCAATACACTTCACATTTCACCAACACAATGTAGGTACTTATCTTTTTTGTCACGTCTCCGAGCCCTCATTGTGTATCTAGTACATCCTAAATCTATGGTGTAGATCGACGAATTGCCCGCCTACACAATGGCGATGGCCGGCAGTGGGCCAACATACGCCAATGTGTACTGGGGCCTTTACACTACAACTTAAAATGATTTGTCGTCTCTCGTCCGCGACATATCTCGTGTTTAGCATGCTAGGCCTACTGGTCTCTGACTAACCCTTTGTGGATAATACTCGTGAACATATTGTAAGTTTGTATTGGTCACGTGGAACAGCTTGCGTCCAACAGTGGGGTGTTCAGCAGAGGGTTTAGCACGGGAGCACTTTCTCAAATCTTTCCAGTAGTCTTAAACTGACAAATACGAGCATATCACTTAGGTATATTTATACATGATATATTATATTATTATATAGTTTAAGTATGTGTATCGTTATTTATATTATTTTTGTGTAAAATTTATGTAATGTAAATTTATGGTTATAAATTAATAAGTATATTTTTTTATTTAATCAAGTAGTCTCTAGACGTTACCGCCTATAAAAAATTCTGTACATCTTATCTGGTTGACTGATAGAGAATGCCTTATGGTATTAAGTCCGCCATTTGCTGTACAGTAGGCAGTAAAGTATAAATAAATAAAAATGTTCTGATACTAAGCTGTTTTTTTACTGTTTCAGGCTCTCTCGGTGCGAGCTCTTCAGGAGCTCGTGACAGCAGCCGGCTCCGAAACTGTAAGTATCAACACAATACTTACCGACCGTTGTATATTCAATATCAATATATATGTTATACCTTATAAATATTAACAGAGCAACACCTATCCAATATCTTGTTCACCTTTGAATAATCTTCGATATAACAAATAGCATAGTAATAATATGCTAGAGTCAGTATCTTGTTGCTTTGCTGGTAAACTTCTGTTGGTTATTAGGTGTAGTGAACTATTTTGTCAAGGTGTTAATGAAATATGTCATATACAGGATGTTTAGTTATAGTTATATAATTCCGCAACTGGGCCATCCTATTAAGAGGAAACACCACGTTGAAGTGGCATGCAAAATTCTCATACAAAACACAGAAAAACGACGTTTCGTAGTCCCCTGTTTCCTCCTTCACAACTGGAACAATTTTCATTACCTTTTCAGCATTGGTTAAATAAAAAGATATTCTAAGTCTGTATGTTTGATTTTTTTTAAACCAGCTACTTAATCTTTCTGAAGACGCCTTAAAACGAAGTGATTTAGCTAAATTTTGAAGGCTCCTTCGAAAGGCTTCGAAGTTTTAAAAAAAATCAAACATGCAGACGTAGAAAATCTCTTTCTTTAACCGATGCTGATAAAAAACATAAAAATTGGTCCAGTTCTGACGGAGGAAACAGGGGACTACGAAAGGTCGTTTTTCTGTGTTTTGTATGAGAATTCAGCATGCCACTTTCACGTAGTGCTTCCTCTTAAGTGCAAAGAAAAACTATTTGTATGGGAGCAACATGAAAAAGCGAAAAAAAAACAGCTTTTCCATACAGTCGAAAGCATTTGCAGTTTTGTGAAATATGAAAATAGTTAAACGTGACGAAATCCAGATCAATATCCAACGATCTGCATGGTTTCGAAATTCGACCAAGTGTTACCAGCACATTGAAAATTATTTTAAACCTGTGTGAAGACCTAAACAAATCGCAGAAGTTTCGCAGCAAAGCGCCAGCGTTCACTTAGTGTACGCCCAAAGGTTTTAAAAGGCAAATCGTTGAATCTCTGTACACATTACTCTGTGGTTAACTGTTTCCATCCTGTTGTGAATAATGTTGCCCTGAAGAATTGCTTAATTTTCCAGGAAAAAGAAAATTTAGTGAGTATTCTTGGGATTCGGTAAAACAAACAAAAAAACCAAGCATGCATGAATTCAATCACTAAATTCTGATGAATTGGCAAAATTTTTCTTTTGGTCATCTATTTCCGATTTAATTTTAACATTATTGAAATAAAAAAAAGAAATTGATTGATATTTTTGTTTTCTGTCACTGTCAATACTAATATTACCATTTGTCTTTTATATTGTGTTAAAAAAACAAATAATTCTATACTTACTTACTGCATGCTTTTGGTGATTCAGTAAAATTTTTTATGGATGTTTTTTTAACGTTGTCATTTTTTAACTATTAATTTAATATTTTTTTAAACTAGTAGAAGTGACCGCTTCACGGGCTTCCCCAAATTAATTAATTGGAAAATGCAAATATTTATTTATTTTAAATAATACATCATACATATTGCAGTCCGGTTTGCGGAAGGTCATAAGTTCGAGTCTAGCTTAAGACAGTCTTTCACATTATTTTACATTTTTTACATTATTTCAATTGTTTTTTGAAAATGATAAATACAAAACTTCTTTTATGAAAATTTCCTTATTAATACATCCATAGAAAGTAAACATTTTTATTGATAATTTTATTAAAAGTACGTTGTTTGCTCACGTATTAATATTTGTATTAAATATTTGTTCTAACAACTCATTGTTTCAAATTTAAATTCACTGTGCGTTTATTTAAAAATGATGGCTTGCAGTGCCTTTAAATTGAATTCCTTTCGGTTTACATTAATAATCTTTTTAAATTGTAATTTAAAAAAAATATTTTGTTAAAATATAAATATCAAATGACGGTAAGTACGAAATCAACATCTTTATCAATTTAATATAATGCACTAAAGTTAATTATCTTTCATGAAACAATACTTATATTTACTTACTTACTTATTTTATTTTATATTGATCAAACTTTTTTAATATATTTTGTTTTAGTCTACCTCAAGTTCCAAAAAGTATTCTAAAAATATTTACCCTGGCGTTTACGCATTTGATATTTGTACCAAATAAACAATAATCAACCTTATTCTACACGTTGTTAAGTATAAGTTTGCATGTTATTCTGTTACAGGGTAAAGGCACAGGTTCTGGGCATAGAACGCTTCTGTACGGCAATGCTATACTGTTACGGCATCTTAACAGTGACATGGTAAGAATTTGTCATTTCTATAATTATTTGTTTATATCTCTATAATCGGCCAAGATGGTTGCCATGATAAATTGAACCTTTTTTCGCTTGCAATAAGATTGAAAGTCAGTTGCAGCTTTGTTGCCCTCCTAAAGTTTATTAGGGCATTCTTCGACCACCGCACCGTACGAATTTAGCTCTGTGTAGTACAGAAATAACTTTAATCTATTTTTATTTGACCGACTATTATGATTTTTTCACGTTTGTATCAGCTACTCAATGCCGTGCGTAACTGAAGTCTTAAGTTTGAAGAAAAGCCTGGCTCACTCACTGGCTGGACTTATCAGCAAACTCGAAAGCTAAAACTTTGCAAATAGGTTCCCTTTATGATGTAGACAAGGAATGAAACAGCGATTATTAGGTGAATTTCGGCCGTAAGCCTCCTTAGTACCCTAAGTACCCTTCTCATTAAGTACCCTTCAATTGTAGCGATAACTTGATTTCAATAATGTTAGCTTTTGTCTAGCAGTGGAGCAGTATACAGGTGGCTCAAAGGGTGCCACAAAAAATTTTTTTTTGGATTCCTGACATTTATGTGTACCCTGAAATACTAATAGTAATATGTATGTTCCGCGATTTATATTTAGGATACCAAAAAAAATTTTTACAGGATACCAAAAAAAAATTTTTTGTGTCAAAGTTTAGGCCATCCTGTATAATAAAAAGTAAAGTGCTGCCTGTATACTGTCCCACTGCAGGGCAAAGGCCTCCATCATTGAAATCAAGTCATCGTTGCATTTGATGGGTATTGGCTTAATCACTACGCTTGCCTAATGCGAGTCGGTGATTTCTAGTGGTGATACCCGGGCTATGCAACTAAAAATAAAACACACTTAGTCCGACCTGGGAATCGAACCCGGGGCCTCCGGATATCGAGCCGAGCGGTTGACGCGCATCACGACTATTATCCCCGAAGGGTTAGTCAGAGACTAGGCAATGAAGACAGCAAAAGTGGTCCTCTACCATTGTCCACTTTTCATTAAATAGCGACTGCACATGTGCTCAGCGTGACAGGTGGTGAGCCCATCGACGCTCTATGTTGTTGGATTTATGTGCACTCTTTAGTCTGTTAGTCGCCTTTTACGACACCCAAAGGAAGAGAGGGGGTGGTAGTGATAGTATTTTAATGAGCCGATTATATTATTTATTTTCAGCTGTTGTCATCCCACTGCAGCCGGCCTAGCATACGCAACACGAATATTCTTCTCGAATCGTTTTCTCGTGTTTTATTCATGTATCTCTAATGTCTATCGACACTAAAGACACATGGATGCGCTTAGAACTCTACATAATATGTCAAAAATAGACTTAATAGTAGTTTTTGCATAAACTGTGGTATTTTTGTCTACAAACCTTAACATGACAACTTAAAATGATTTGTCGTCTCTCGTCCGCGACATATCTCGTGTTACGCATGCTAAGCCTACAGGTCAAAGGGGCTCATTCGCAAAAGGTCGCTTTCGCTAAATGTCTACCGTGCGCTAAACGTCTCTTTCTCATAATGTCTTTTTCGCAGAATGTCGCTTTCGCAGAATGCCTCTTTCGCAAAAGGTCGCTATCGCATAAGGTCTCTTTCGCAGAATGCCTCTTTCGCAAAATTTCGCGATACTAACTTAGAATAAAATTTCGATTTTTAAAGGAAAATCATATATTGAAGTTATAAAGTAAACAATATTAGATAGATTTTAATAAGAAAGAAAGATATGAATGATAAGAATTTTAAAAAAAAATTTTTTTTTTTTTTTGGGGAGCTTACAGCATCATTTACAAAGAGACATGACATATAGTAACTTACAAGCTAATAACAAGCTACCACATCTAAAAGTGGAATGAAACTTATAAAAATATTATATAGGTAAACGATGTAGCTAAAACAGTTTTTACCTGGCCAACGCTAGTACAAAAGAGATCGATGCGGCTATCTGAGCTGAGCTTATTAAAGTTCTCACATGATCGTATCATAAAACTATTATTTCTATAGTTAGTATGTGCGAAGGGAGTGTGAAGCAATTTAAGCCTATTACGTAATTTGTTGTTTGGTACCTTTAAAAGAATTTTGCTAAGGAGCTCCGGACAATCCAGTTTATTTTGAGCAATTTTTAAAAGAAAGCAGATGTCAGCTATGTTTCTGCGTAAGTAAAGTGGTAAAAGATGAAAAGCTGTACAACGTTGCTCATAAGCGTCATACGGTACACGAAACTTGCTGCAAAGAAAACGAGTAAATTTCTTCTGTATTCTCTCAATAGCATCAATATAGATATCATAATCCGGGTTCCAAATTTGAGACGCGTATTCAAGATGGCTTCGAACATAGGCACAATAAATTATTTTTATAGTTTTCATATTTTTAAAAGGCTTAGACGATCTTATTACGATCTTATATCATGCCTTCTCAAAAACGACTCCCGTTCGGCAAATTTTCTTTCTGTTCTTCAGTCCAGTAATTTATATCTTCCACCATTAAATGCCACTCATAATTTTCCAAATTGTTTACCCTCCCTTCTTGACCTCGCTATTGTCTCTTCTTTTCAACATGTCGCCAAACATGGGCAATTGTCAGCTGATGCCTTCTCTTACCATGATTTAATTTATGTATCGTTTAAGTCCCGTCCCCCTAAAGCTAAGGCCAAAATTCTTCTGCAGCGCAATTTTAGTGGCATTAATCTTGAAAATCTTCGTGAGGATGCCGCTAGTAAGGATTGGTCAAATATCTTCAAATGCGACTCAATTGACCGGAAACTAGAACTTTTCGTCTCAACCCTGGTCGAACTGTACGATTTTCATGCTCCAGTGCGTCCTGTCAAAATCAAACACCGTCCATCACCATGGCTCACAAGAGATATTAAAAGTATATGTGAGCGCAAAAATGCCGCTAAATGCAGGTATAAATGTCAGCCTACTCCATGGAACTAGGAGAAATACGTTAAAGCTCGCAATCACTGCAAAAAGGTGTGTAGAAATGCACAACGCCAATATATTCACAACTCAGTAGAGAACGAAGATCCAGCGAAAGTTTGGAAATTCTTAAGATCCCTGGGCATTGGGAAGCAACGTCAGACTTCTACTTGTAAAGATATAGACATCAATCTGCTTAAAAACACTTTTGTGCTTCGCATGACTTCGATCCAACGAGAAAAATTGATACTCTGAATTTTCTTTCATCTCTCCCATGTCCAGATTACTCGTCTTTTTCTTTTCGTCAATTCACCGACTGTGATGTTAAGAAAAGCATAATGTCGATCACCTCTAGTGCTGTTGGCAATGACTGTGTCAGTTGCAAAACGATCTTGCTCATACTTGACGAAACCCTTCCCATCATCTCCCATATCCTCCCATAACCTCCCATAACCACTCCATCGATTCAGGTGTCTTTCCAAGCACTTGGAAAGATGCTCAAGTCACTCCCTTACCCAAAAACTCCAAACCATCATCCTTCTCCGACTATAGGCCAATCTCTATTCTACCATTCCTTTCTAAAATTCTGGAACGCCTTGTCCATACCCAATTGTCCACCTTCCTTCTTAAAAACCAGCTCCTTAATCCATACCAATCCAGGTTTCATACAGGCCACAGTACTACCACAGCACTAGTGAATGTCACTGATAATATCAGGTCAGGCATGGAAAACGGTAAAGTAACAGCTCTTGCCTTGCTAGATTTTAGCAATGCTTTTAATTCTGTCGACTTTGATGTACTGCTCGGCATACTCTGCTCTATTAACATATCTCCAGCGGTGATTGACTGGTTTCATAGTTACCTGTCTGGACGCCGACAGCGGATTCGCATTGAGGACTACTTGTCCACCTTTTGTGACATTTCCGCTGGGGTGCCGCAGGGTGGCGTTTTATCTCCTTTACTTTTCGCTATATTTATCAATTCCATTTCCTCTCAATTAACTTCGTCCTACCACCTTTATGCAGATGATTTGCAAATTTACACTCAAGCTTCTACTGACCAGCTTCCTCAGGCTATCAATATCATCAACGGTGACTTAAACATGATTTGCGAGTGGAGCAGGTCATATGGTTTGAAAGTAAATCCTACCAAGACTCAAATTATTGTCATAGGCAGCTCCACAATGACAGGTAGAATTGACTGGTCGCATTTGCCTTCTATAAGTTTTGATGGTGTTTCTTTGTCTCCTACTGACAGCGTTAAAAACCTGGGCGTGTTGATCGACAAAAACCTAACATGGGCACCGCAGCTACAACAAGTGAGCCGAAAAATGTTTGCCACAGCCGGATCCCTGAAACGTTTGCGCAATTTCCTTCCAATGGCCACTAAAACTGCGCTAGCACAATCTCTTCTTCTACCCGTCTTAGACTACGCCGATGTCAGCTATCTAGACCTCACTGAAGAGCAACTGAATAAGCTTGAGCGTCTTCAAAACTTTAGTATTAGATTTATATTTGGTTTACGCAAATATGATCAAGTATCCGAATTTCGTACTAAGCTTAAGTGGTTGCCAATTCGCCTTCGCCGGAATTTACATATCGTCTCCCTGCTTTAAAGTATTCTGTTCAATCCCTTTTCCCCACCTTATCTCAGGGAACGCTTTAACTTCCTTGATGACACACATTCTCGTGTATTGAGATCATCGGAGAACTTGAAGTTGGAAATACCTATGCATTCCACCAGATTTTACGATAAGTCTTTTACCGTTCAAGCTGCTCGTCTGTGGAATGCATTGCCTACAGATATTAAGCGTGCCCAATCCTTGGACAGCTTTAAACGATTGGTTAGAGAACACTATTTGTCATGTTGACTGTGTCTTTTATGATTTTAGTTTGAATAAATGGAAAACTCTATAAGTATTTATTTATGGACCTATATATGTATATGATATTGATAAAATTAAGCATGTTAATTTATTTTTATTTATTTATCCAATTCTAATTAATTTAAATTGAAGCACCAGAACTGTCCTTTAAAATTTCACTTTCTATCCAGTCCAACACGGTTGCCTGGAAGAAATTGCTTTAGCAATAAGGCCGCCAATTGTATGTTACTTTGTGTTTGTCCTTTTGTTGTTAATTTGGTGTACAATAAAGAATATTTTATCTTATCTTATCTTATCTTATTACAAATCCAAGGGCCTTGTAAGATTTATCTACGACATGTTCTATATGTTTGTTAAATAACAATTTGCTATCATGAATGACTCCTAAGTCACATACATCAGAGCATCTAGCAAGGACCTGATTTTTAAGTTGGTAATCAAAGTTAAATGTATTACGTTTACGAGTAAAGTTTATAGACAGACATTTGCCAACATTGAGATCCAGTTTATTACGGAGACAATAGTCATCTAATCGATATAAATCGTTTTGTAAAAGAAGCGCATCGAAGAAATTGACCACTCTAAAAATCTTCATGTCATCAGCAAATAGTAGAAAACTAGAATTATGAAAACATGACTGAATATCATTGATAAACAACACGAATAGAAGTCGACCCAGCAATGATCCTTGGGGCACGCCGGACGGCACATCCACCCAAGAAGATGAGAAACCATTCAAGACGACTGCCTGAGATCTATTTCTAACGTACGAGGTGAACCAACGAAATAAGTCACCGTGAATACCGAGGGATTGCAGTTTCGCGAGTAGGATATCATTTTTTACAAATGTTCAAATAGATTTAGTTTTATTTTACTGTACTAATGTATGATTTGTTTTGCCCTATTTGAATTTTGATTATTGATTTTGGATTTCTTAGACATATCAATATTTTTGCTTTAATAAGGAGCAGATACCAAAATGTATGTTTTTGTTTACTTTATAACTTCAATATATGATTTTCAAAATGATGAAGACATAATTATGGTTTGTTTACATTATAACTTTAATAAATGATTTTCCTTTAAAAATCTAAATTTTATTCCAAGTTAGTATCGCGACATTTTGCGAAAGAGGCATTCTGCGAAAGAGACCATATGCGAAAGCGACCTTTTGCGAAAGAGGCATTCTGCGAAAGCGACATTCTGCGAAAAAGACATTATGAGAAAGAGACGTTTTGCGAAAGAGGCATTCTGCGAAAGCGACATTCTGCGAAAAAGACATTATGAGAAAGAGACGTTTTGCGCACGGTAGACATTTTGCGAAAGCGACCTTTTGCGAATGAGTCGTCAAAGACTTCCTTTCCCTTTTTTATACTAATATACGAGGCGCAATACATTATTTTTTATTTCTTGTTTTCTAGTACCTGGCGTGTCTGTCGACGTCGTCGTCACAAGACAAGCTGGCGTTCGACGTAGGTCTGCAGGAGCATTCGCAGGGAGAGGCCTGCTGGTGGACTTTACATCCCGCCAGCAAGCAGAGGTAGGCGTTTGGTACCTTAGCATCACCCCTTTTTATTTTTTATTCTAAAACGGGTAAGCGCTTGGCCTTCGTCTCACCTGATGGTAAGTGACGATAAATCCGAAGGTGGAAGCGTGCTTCACTCGGAATTCTCAACCGCTGCGGAACTGGCTTTTTTATCTCTGAACTGTCGGAACACAACAATGCTTTATACATCGTCGCTTCGTACATGGCGACAGGCTTATATAAGATGGTGGTTGCTAGCCAGGCGGACTTAACAGCCCTACCACCAAACAAACCAAGTATACAAAAATACGCCCGCTGGGAATCGAACTCGGGACCTCTGGGTCTGAGACCAGTGACTTAGCCACTAGACCACTGAGGCGATTGAAAGTGTTAAGTAAGTAAGTCTTTTTCATACGTATCACGGCATAATGACTAGTGGTATACAAGACTCGAGCTCTCCTAGTCCTTTTACTTAAGGCTCGGAGTCGTTTACAAAGCTCGCGACGACTCCGAGTTTACGTGAGCCTCGCAGAGTGACATTAGAGCTCGAGTCTTCTTCTGCGCTCGAGTCTTTTTCTGCGCTCGAGCCTTTTTCTGAGCTCGTTTCTTTCTTTGATCTCTTGTCTTTTGTTGTGATGAGTTATTTGATGTTTCAAGGTTAGCATTTTCATACAAAACAATGATAAGTGTGCTTAAAAAGCATTTATTGTTAATTTAAACATTAATGACACTGATTCAAATTGTAAATGAGAAATAAAATATGATTGATCAAATTAGTAGTTAATTATAATTCATCTGAAATCTTGCCTCAAGCCTTTGTTGAGGGTGAAACTTCAAGTATTTTTTTGAAACTCGAGTTTTTCTTGAAAACTCGAGTTCATTTTAAGACTCGAGCTCTTTTAAAGGCTTGAGTTGTTACTCAGAAAGCTCGCGCTCAACTAGACTCGGGACTATGAGCCTATCGAGCTTCCAGAGTCCTGCAAATCTGACTCGAGTCTCCAAAATTAGAACTCAAAGACTCGAGGCTTGTACATCACTAATATTGACTCCACTTCACCTGACGTGAAGTGAAAAATGAGTACAGGTACGGAGTCAACTGAAGCAACGTTAACGAAGCGTCAGTCGTCCTCACCGTACCGGCCCGCAAAGTGCGTCTTCACGCTTCGTTTGAAGGACCCCATCCTATAACAAGGAGGGAAAACATGTGCTTGTAGACTGTTCCATCTTTTAGCGGTGCAACAAAGAAATTAGTCACCAAATTTCTTTGTGTGCAATGAAATATTCGAGACAGTAAATGGGTGATTCCGAAGAGCACCACGCGTACTCCTATTGGACTTACTTACTTACTCCGATGGCTCAGCGACCCGACGTGAGTCTTGGCCTCCGACATAAAGTGACTAGTAGAAGTAATTGTGAAAAGGGGGAGAGATAGGCCTCCAGAAAAGTCACTGCTCCATCGAGCTCCACAAAGAAAACTTTCTTTCCATGACAAATGAAAATCCCTATATAGTAAGCTCAGAGTTCAGTTTGTGCTGTTTCATAAAGACCTCTTTTCTTCTCACAGATCTGAAGGTGAGAAGGTGCGAGTGGGTGACGACTTGATTCTAGTGTCGGTCGCTACTGAACGATATTTGGTGAGTCAAAACTATTTCCACATACTACTACATACGCTAATCCATCATAGCCTAGCCAGTATCTTTTTTTACCATATCTGATCGAGATATTCAAATGGTTTCTTGCCCTCCGAAGTTTATTAAAAACAGTTAGTATTGAATATTTAGTAGAAATGTAGTTAAAACAAACAATTAGGTATTGCAAATGTGTCGTGTTTCGTTCTAAAACAAAGGAGTTTAGAATAAAATGTTTATTCAAGAAGGAACATAAAGATAAATTTTTATAGTATTTTTGGTGATACAGTAATACTTTAAAATGGCTTACCATCAGACGGCCGAATGCTAGATTACCGCCTCAGTGATATAAAAAACTCTGTTATTTAATCGACACACTTTTTCATCTCATCTCATTTTCGATAATAGTCCAGCACCGACATAATCACACACGAACGTGGGCATAAGGACTGCGTGTTCGGATGGACCATATTCCACCATAATAGTCCAATTACCCAATGGGTTGGTGGGCTTTCGACTGCTATCTTAGGACTAGAGAAATCTTTTTCCGGAAAACCTGTATGCTAGAGAGGGGGGGGGGGGGGCAGTGGGGTGTGTGTCTCCCTTCCCTTTTCCAGAGCAATAGCTAGTTGGGGAAGAGAGAGGGAAAGGTGACTGCTAGAAACCGCAAGAAACTTCAAAGGCTGGTCAGGTCAAGTGTTTTAAACATGACAAAAATGACAAAAAAGGAATTCGTGTTAGGTACTTATCGCCCAGCTGACGCGGACGGGTCAACAGACGGCCGGCTGGCCGGCCGTTGCCCGCGCGTTGTTAACAGTCGTTATTTTTAATTGTTTAAATTTTATTTATCTTATGTTATTGCTTTAAAACAAGTTAGATACTCAAAGAACATCCAATTAAAGTTCACAAAATGAAAAATTTAATAAAAAATTTAAAAACACAATTTCCCTTTTTGTCATATTTGTCATGTTTAAAACACTTGACCTGACCAGCCCTTGAAGTTTCTTGCGGTTTCTAGCAGTCACCTTATATCCTCCATTTTCACTCAACATCAGGTGGAGCGGAGTCATTTGTTAATTTGTACCTAAGCTGCTTGAGAAAGCGACGGGGGCTTTGTGTCTTCCTATTCTAGAGCAATAACTAGTGGGACGAGAGGGAGGTGAATACTCGCCATACCTGTAAATGTATGGAACATTTACTTTATTCATGTTCAAAATATGCATGTTTTGACAGCGTGTGGAACACTCAACGAGTCTTCTCTTTTCGGCTGTCTACCTAATTTGAGTTGCGTCACAGCAAATAAAAAATAATAACACCTTTCATTTTCTTTTCCACAGCACACGACAAAAGAAAACGAGGTGTCTATAGTGAACGCCTCATTCCACGTCACCCATTGGTCGGTCCAGCCGTACGGCACCGGCATATCGCGTATGAAGTACGTGGGTTATGTGTTTGGGGGCGATGTGCTGAGGTTCTTTCACGGAGGCGACGAGTGTCTCACTATACCAAGTACTTGGACGAAGGAGGGCGGATTGAAGTGAGTACATTTTATTATTTTAGTTAAAACCAGTTTTTCGTAATTATGCCTTTGTTACAACTAGAATTAATGCTGCTCAGAAATAAGCCAGTAAAAACTAGATCTAACTAGAGAAAACTCGTTTTGTCGACATAGTTGATATAAAATTGTTTCTTTTAAAAGTCAATCAACACCTAAAATTGCTTGAATCGTGTCCATCCCCGAAAAAATAAGTACCTCACTAGTGTGAAATTGTTGAAAACATTTTAATTTTTTCAATTTGTGTTAATATCATATAAAAAATATTTATAACAGTTAAAGAGGGTTTACGCATTTCGGTTTCCCATACAAATTTCCAATTTGAAATTTTTAAAAACCAGTAAGCCAATTTTGATGAAACTCGGCATGCTGAAGTAAAATATAGAGATCTAAATAGTTTTTTGGAAACATTTGTAAAAAACGTTTTTTTAACTGAATTATTTTTATTCTTTATCTAGATTTTAAACTTTCTATAGTGGAGTTTAAATCGCAATAACTCAGCCAAAGTAACCTTTTTTAAAAATGTTTTCAACAAACTATTTAGATCCCTGTATTTAACATTAGCATGTGAAGTTTCATTGAAATTGGCTTATTGGTCTTTGAAAATTTCGACTTGGAAAATTGTATGGGAAACCGAAATGCGTAAACCCTCTTAACACGTTTCAAACGTTAACATAGCCGCATATTATGATCTTTAATATTTGTAAAAATATTAAGATCCGATGTTGATGACGTAGTTGTTGACATTGAATGGATGCCCTAGGGCTTTTAAATTAAAAAGTAAATAGGAAGTGTTAATAAATTTCGGTGGGCTGGATAAGACCAGGCTGGATTATCGGAAGGCATTCCACGGGCAGGTTCGAATCCTGCTCGTGGATTTTTTTTTACATTTACCATTTTTTAATTTGGACGCAACAAAATTTGCATTAAAGTTATACCGTAACCTGGGGTAAAAAGCAACTGCAACTGTATTACAACATTTTTATAGAAAAAAAATTTACATCTAGAACAACCTTTTTTATTACGCTTATTCATAAAACGTGCCTTTGCATTTTTATTATACGAATAATTGTTTAATAATGCAAAGGCACGAATTGAAAGTTGGCAATGCTTTCATTTCAAGATGGGCAGACGATGTGGCGAACATCGCGGGCAAGACCTGGATGAGATTGGCACGGGACCGTAAACAGTGGCACATACAAAGAGGTCTATACCCAGCAGTGGGTGAAGTCAGGCTGTGGATGATGATGATGATGAATGCTTTCATTAGACAATAAAATGTTGTAATACACTCCGCAGTTGCTTTTCACCCCAGATTACAGTATATAAAAATATTTATGATGATAAATAATTATATCGAATTTTTTTTCAGCATCGTGGTCTACGAAGGCGGGTCAGTGATGTCCCAAGCGCGCTCGCTATGGCGGCTAGAGCTAGCTCGCACCAAGTGGGCGGGCGGGTTTATCAACTGGTACCACCCTATGCGGATCAGGCACATCACTACGGGCCGCTACTTAGGGGTGAACGACCAGAACGAGTTGTATTTGGTTAGCAGGTGAGATAGTTCCTTCATCATCATTGGATACCATCTTCATATTATATTGAAGTGTTTTAGGTCAGTTGACAAAATTTCCTGATGATGTAGCTTATAACTGACGATACCCAAGTCCAACCCATTGTTTAATATTGTCCAACCATTTGCGTGTCGGACATCGAGGACCTCTCTCACCCGGAGTTTGGCCTGCTAGGATTAACCTTGAGGACGCGTATAAGAATCCTCTCCGCATGTATGCGACCTAGTGCCGCATGACATTGAGGTATTGTAACTAGAGACGACAGCGGGCGGGTTCATCAACTAGTACAACCCCATACAGATAAGGTATATCACCATTGGTCGCTCCTTGGGGGTGAATGACCAGAACGAGCTGAATTTGGTCAGCAGGGTTAGTTAGAGACTAGGCAATGAGGACTGCCAAACTGCACTGCCATAATCCACGTTCCACTAAATTACAACTGCATATGTGCTCAACGTGATAGGTACTTGGGGCCAACGACCAGAACGAGCTGTATTTGGTTAGCAGGTGAGTTGCTTCCTCATTTTTTTTGTATGAAGCCCGGCAAATGACTCCACTGTACCTGATGTTGATTGGAAGTGGAGTCCAGGCGCGAGGACAACATCTGGTGCAGCGTAAGAGACGTGACATATTCAGTTCAGCCTATATTTACCCACTGCTGAGTATAAGCCTCCTTTTGGTTGGAGCTAGCTCGCACCAAGTGGGCGTGCGGGTTCTTCAACAACCCCATGCGGATCAGGCATATCACCATTGGTCGCTTATTGGGGCTGAATGACCAGAACGAGCTATATTTGGTTAGCAAGTGAGTATGTTCCTGCATCATCATCATCATTGGATACCATCTTCATATTATATTAAAGTGTTTTAGGTCAGTTGACAAAATTTCCTGATGATGTAGCTTATAACTGACGATAGCCAAGTCCAATCCACTGTTTAATATCGTCCAACCATTTTCGTTTCGGACATCGAGGACCTCTCTTACCCGGAATTTGGTCTTCGAGGATTAGCCGTGAGGACGCGTATAAGAATCATCTCTGCATGTATCCGACCTTGCGCCTTATAACTATGGACATTGAGGTATTGTAAATAGAGACGACAGTGGGCGGGTTCATCAACTGGTACAAGTATTTGGTTAGCAGGTGAGTTTCTATCTCATTTTATTTGTGTGAAGCCCGGAAAAGACTCCACTCTACCTGATGTTGAATTAAAGTGGAGTCTAGGCGCGAGGACAACATCTGGTGCAGCGTAAGAGACGTGACTTTAATTACCCTCACTCTATCTATCTATCTATTTAGCCTATATCTATCCACTGCTGAGTAAAAGCCTCCTTTTGGTTGGAGCTGGCTCGCACCAAGTGGACGGGCGGGTTTCATCAACTGGTATCACCCCATGCGGATCAATATCAACATTGGTCGCTACTTGGGGGTACATGACAGGAATGAGCTGTATTTGGTTAGCGGATGAGTGCGTTACATACAAACGACTGTTATCCTCAAAGCGTTAGTCAATGAAGACCGCAAAAGCAGTGACAGGTTATACCAAATAACAACTGCACACGTGCTCAGCGTGATAGGTGGTGAGCCCATCACCGCTCTATGCTGTTCGATGTAGGAGTTTTCAGTCCGTTAGTCACCTTCTACGACACTCACAGGAAGAGATGGGTTGGTAGTATTCTTTTAGTGAGCCGCTACTTACAGGGCTCACAGAATGATTGATTTGAAAAATATACATACACATACATAAACTCACGCCTGTTTTCCATAGGTGTAGCCAGAGACTATGGATCGCCATCAGCTACGGTCCTCCTTTCACTCCTTTCGCTTTATTCAACTGGTCCGCGTTGGTTTTTCTGGAACGCCCTTGCGCAACCGTTCATTCCACATTCGCACAATTTTATCTCTTTTGTGATTTGACTTTCACTCATCCTTTCTAAGTAACCAAACCACCGGAGCATTTCTTTCTCAATTCTTGTCATTTCTTCTTTCAGACCACATCATTCCTCATAAACAATAAGTTCGCAAAGCGTCACTGGCTACTAATATATCCTTGTTAATTTACTCTACAGGGAAGAAGCAACGACTGCATCCTGCGCCTTCTGCCTCCGCCAAGAGAAGGATGACCAGAAAGTGGTTCTAGAGGACAAAGATCTGGAGGTGATCGGCGCGCCCATCATCAAGTATGGTGACTCCACCGTCATTGTGCAGCATTCAGAGACTGGCTTGTGGCTGTCTTATAAGGTGAGAACGATCAAACGTCCACGAACACTTAACGTTTAATCATCTTTATCATCATCATAAGCCTCTTACATATATAAAAGATGATAATGATGAGGAGCTCGAGTGCGCAGCGGCTAGCGCGTTCGGCTTGCGATCTTGCCCGCTAAGCAACTTTCGTAATGACGGGTCGCTGGATAGGTGACCAAATTAAAAACATCTCGAGCTCCTCCGTGCTTTGGAAGGCGCGTTAAACCGTTGGTCTCAGTTGTTGTCATAAGGTGGCAGTCGTTAAAACCCACCAACGCGCATTGGGCCAGCGTGGTGGGTTATGGTCCAATATCCCCAAGTGATGTTGTCCACGTGTTAGGCCTGTGCCCAGCAGTTTGACGTTTATAGGCTGATGATGATGATAATGATGATGAAAGCGTCCAATTATGAGGTCTCGCATTTTCTTAAGTGGCTTATAAGGCCAATCCGGGAACGACAGCAACGGCCGCATAGTTGACAGAATAATTGAGTACCTGGTGATGTTGGAGGAAGTTAAATTCACATTATTTGCACGCACTGTGCTATCTATCTGCATAATAATGAATATTTCCAAGTGGAAGCACATCATTGATATGCAGAAGGAACAGCGTGGGGGAGGGAACAGAGCCTTGAGGGACCCTCTGGGAATCGAACCCGAAGAAACCTTGGGTAGAGGCAATTTTTGTGCTCATTTGTGGTCCAAGGTGGGAGCACCTGACACCGAAGCACAGGTTTTTCCTAGTTTGGTTGAAAATAGCTTTAATTTTTGTCAACCAGCGTTGCTATGTCATCATAAGTAATATTTTGTAACTTCGCTGTATACTTGATACAATAAATTATTTACTTTATGTGTAATACTGATAATTTACTTGTTAATGATAAATTTACTTTGTCCCTCAAATTCTGGTGAGTAATTAAAACCTCTTTTTTCTCAGTCATATGAGACGAAGAAGAAGGGCGTCGGCAAAGTGGAAGAGAAGCAAGCGATCCTCCACGAGGAAGGCAAGATGGACGACGGGCTCGACTTCTCACGCTCGCAGGAAGAGGAGTCCAGGACCGCCAGGGTCATCAGGAAATGCTCGTCGCTGTTCACCAAGTTTATAAAGTGAGTTTTGTATTCTTGATTTAGGGTTCCTGCAAAAAAAGTTATCTACCTTTATAATGGCCTTCTTCGATCAACAATACCGATGTTGATCGAAGATGGCCTTGATAAAGAATGATTATAAGCAAATGATTGGCAATCGTTAGGCAAATATCTAGTGTCACTCGTAACCGTGTCGCGCAGCGGTGAAAGAATACTACCACCCCCTCTCTTCTCTTGGGTGTCGTAAAAGGCGACTAACGGACTACAGGCTGCACATACATCTAACAGCATAGAGCGGCAATGGGCTCACCACCTGTCACGCGGAGCACCTGCGCAGTTGATATTTGGTGAAAAGTGGACTATGGTCACAGAATAACTAATAGTACTACGTACAGAAGGTTCACTCTCTAAAGACTTTCACGCGAAATTGAAACTTATCGTGTAACCTGAGCGTTCATATTCGGTTAAGCAACGCTGACTCGATATCGATTTGACGTCATGACGTCACAGAGCGTAGGGTTTACGCGCGCGGACTCGGCGCTCGGTGTTGGGTGGTTGGGCGCGCCAAACGAACGTACCTAAACTGCCGAGTGACAACCCCCTGCTATGGTAGAGGACTGCTTTTGCGGTCCACATTGTCTAGTCTTTGACTAACCCTTCGGGGATAATAGTCGTCATTATATTATATGTGTATGTGTGTTTACAAGTTTACAAACATTCGTTATAGGTGTCCCAAATATGGCCTAAGATAAAAAAGAAAAATTTAGATGTGTCAATGGGTTACTAGATAACGGATAAACACATAGAAAACACCGATCTCTGAAAAAAAATAGTTGTTTCCAAATTAACCCGACTGTCATTTGAACCTGGGACCTCGGAGATAGCGCCAGAACCGGCCGGCGTGCTGACGTGTTAGCTCATACAAAACGTCGCGAACACGATAATACTCCATTCTGTAAAAACACTTACGGTAAACTAAAGCCATGTACATTACAGCAGGTAAATTAAGGTTACTGAAATGTTTGAAACAGTAGTTCTATTCTCAGTAGCTTAAAACCTATTTTTAGCTGAAAACAATGTTTTCGGTATGAGTGGAATACAATATTTGATAGTAAATGTACAATAAAATAGTGGTTAGTAAAAGTTATACTTTTAAAATTCACAACTCATTTGATTTAACCCTGCAAGCGGCAAACGGACGTCAAGGTTCGTAAACTCAAATGCAATCACGTCACCGCTTTAGACGTAGCTACTTTAGATGCCGATGCCGGAGTTATAACTCGATCTGCCGCAGTTACTGCCGCACTCGGAAACGTTAATTGACTTTTTGGTAAAACATGTTTTAGGTAATTACCTAATAAATAAGTTATTATTGTTAGTTGATGTCTCTAACCGCCGTACTCAGCGACGTCAATTAACGTTAATGATCCCATAGCACCTATGATTTTTCATTGTAAAACATTTCTAACATGACGTCTTAGACACTCATTTAGTATGAAAATATTATATCGGTACTAAGTAGTCGTTTAGTCGTATTAGGGCGGCAGTTAGTGCCGCAGTTAGATATTAGAGACGCCAAACATTAATAATAAAAAATTGATCGCAAAATTTTACATTCTACTGCTTAAAACATTAAAGTCATATGTTCAAAGCTATTTGAAACATATTTCATCCTGATACTCTCAGGATGAAATATGTTATTTCATCCTGAGAGTATAAAATAGACACTATGAAAATAATTATTTGTAGTACACCATTATAGATCTAGTTTAGAAATAGCTGCCTTCATAATATTATTATTTCAGAGCTGACCTAGAAAAGAAAATAGGTAGTAGTCGGTACTCGGTAGCCAAGTGGTTAAGGCAGCCGCCCGGAATGCGGAAGGTGCGTGGTTCGATTCCTGCCTGAGGTTGTCGTCTTTTTTCAGTGTTTAAAATTTTACTTAGGTAGTAGTAGATAATACATATCTGTCTATGGATTTAGTCGACTTGACCAAATCTTTCAAAATTATAGCAATTTTGGCCACTTTGGCCAGCAGTGGAGTCTGAAGATACTACAAGAGTACCACCGCTGTCATCCAATTAAAAAAAAGTTTATTATCACTTACGCTGAATGATGTAATGTTACTGTAGTGGTTTGGAACCCCTCTGCTACTGTCATTCAATTTACGGCCTTACCCATCATACATAAAGGTCCTTATCACTTACGCTGATGTAATGTTACTACAGTGCGGTTTGAAATCTCTACTAAAAAACTGCTTATGTAATGTTACTGCAGTGGTTTGGAAACTCACTGCTACTGCCATCCAATTAAAATTTATCACTAAGAGTCATTGTGGCTTACGTAATGTTACTACAGCGGTCTGGAGACTTTGCAAGAGTACCACCGCTGTCATCCAACTGACGGCCTTACTCACTATAACATAAAGATCATTATCACTCAAGCTTATGTCATTTTACTGCAGTGGTTTGGAAACTCACTGCTGGCTGTCATCCAATTTACGGCCTTACTCACAAAGAGCATAAAGTTCCTTGTCGCGCTAACGTATTGTTACTGCGGTCTGGAGACGTTGCAAGAAAACCACCGTGCACCACTGTCATACAATTCACGGCTTTACCCATCATACATAAAGTTGGTTATCACTTAAGCTGATGTAATGTTAGAGACTGCAGTGGTTTGCTGCCATCCAATTTACGACCTTACTCGCAAAGAGTATAAAAGTCATTATCACTTACGCTATCGTATTGTTACTACAGCGGTCTGGAAACATTGCAAGAGAACCGACGCCATTCCATGTTCTTCGCGTCGGTCAATCTCGGCGAGATGGTGATGTGCTTGGAAGATCTGATCAACTACTTCGCGCAGCCCGACGAGGATATGGGTACGTTTCGGTTATAGTCATATTATAGTTATAATAATTAATAAATACATGAATAAATAGTCGGTTCTCATGCTGAGTAACCTTACTCATTTACCCGCCTCTGTGATCTAGTGGCTAAGCTACCGGTCTTAGACCCATATGTTCAGGGTTCGATTCCCAACGGGGGGTACATATACATATTTGTGTACTTGGTTTGATTGGTAGTAGAGCTTGTTAAGTTTGTTCGCCATTCGGTCGCGCTATGTGATCCATTTCGCCATTCGGTCGCGCTATGTGATCCATTGGCTACGATCCTGATACACATCTATCCATACAAACAAGATGTAAGTATGGGTTATTTTTTCTTTTAAATTTCATTAATAAACTTTCGTCCTAAATGCTTAAAGTGGCTACAATCAATAAGTTGATAATCTCAACGAGGGCAGCACTGTCGTGACTACGCGCGCTTAAGGGGGGTTAGGCGGTCAGCGAAAATTCCGGGCCCTCGCGGGTGTTTCGCCGTGCGGGGTCCGCGGTAATTCGTAAGCGCCATTCACATTTTTATCAAAAAGTTAATAAAAATGTTTAGTTTTATGGAAATCCAAATCAGTCAAGAAATCGAAAAGGCCTGTGTGTTTATGATTTTATAATAATTATTATTGTAAAACACGGTCGTAATATGTTTAAGTATGTGAAATTTAAGAGGTACTCGTAACTTCAGGAATTTTTTCTATCGAGCAAAATGTTTTCAATCGTTTTTTGGAAATTCATCCCCTCACACATACGTTCTGTAATACATATTGAAAATTTCAGTGCGAAATATCTAAAATATTTTCAATATCAACTAATAGAAAACAGCTAATTTTACCGTGTTCACCGCCTAAACCCCCATAATAGTAAAAAACGAACGTGATGTATGTACTATGTATGCATAATATGTTCATATCTCAACTATATCAATCTTTCAACTGCGGTCGCGCATTGATCAATGCTCAACAAATACAATTTCTATTGTATTCTGGCGTTCTAAGTGTTAAAACAACTCCACCCCCTTACAGAACACGAAGAGAAACAAAACAAGTTCCGCGCCCTGCGCAATCGCCAGGACCTGTTCCAGGAGGAGGGCATCCTCAACCTGATCCTGGAAGCCATCGACAAGATCAACGTCATCACATCCCAGGGCTTCTTGGCTGGGTTCTTGGCGGGCGATGAGTCCGGTCAAAGCTGGGACATGATCTCTGGATACCTTTATCAGTTGCTTGGTAAGTGGATGCTATCAGTTGCTTGAACTTTATCATCATACCTTTTGCACCTAGAAATTTTAATAGTGGATTTAAGGAAAAAGATTTATTTTTCGAAAATATTGGCTCTTTTAAAGTAAGCGTTGTTATGGGGTTTCTGTCATCTGCTAATGGTTAAGAGAAGGTGCTGAGAGACTATAAAAGAGGTTATTGTCGCTTAAAATGTAGTTAATATTTGTTGTAGCAAATTAAAAATGTTATGTTAATTAAGTTAATTAAGTAACTTGTAGCAATCTTCATTGTTAAAAAGTATTTGTTAAGCTGATTTGTATGTTTTTAACATTCGTGGTAACTTTTTTGGCTATCGAAATGTTTTTTAACTTCTGTTTTATAAGTGTATAATGTGCTGTATGTGTCCCTTAAATATAAAATACAACAAAAATAATAAAAAATCATCAGCCCATAAACGACTCTACTACACTGGACACAGGATTACGGCACATGCTTATTTGGGCACAAATTATACGGCTTTAGATTCTATATAGAATTGCAAATAGTTGTTTAATTGCATTCAAGAGACATTATATTAGCATTATTGTAGTCAAAGAAGGTAACAATTGCATTAAAGAAGCATTATTATGGTGAAAATTTTCACGCGTCTTCGATATTTTGTTGTTTTCATCTAAATTGTTATATAAAGATATGTGTGGAATAACCAAAACAATTTTGTATTTTTAGTATAGAACGTATTTTGCATAATTAACATATGGGCACTACATTAAATTAGGGTTTATCCTTGTTTTATAGGTTTATTGCTTTTATAAATAGATTCGAATGATAATATTTTAGGTTATAAAATATTTTGAAATGAAACACTTTTTTACGGATTAACTCGCGTTTAATTTACTATTTACATAGTTTTTATATTATCCTGACGTTTCGAACCCTTTACAGGGTCCGTGGTCACAGGGAGACTGTGTTAATCCGTAAAATAGTGTTTCATTTCAATGTGTAGAGCTCGCTTAAACCTCAGAAAACAATATATAAAATATTTACAAAATGGTGTTGTTTATCTATAGCAGCCCGGTGGGTGAGCCTTAAAAAAAGCTAATCAATGCCGCCAGCTGCAGTAGCTGGCCATACGCATTATTGAAATGCGTATGGGCACGTGTATTTGATTAAAGAGCTGTTAGCTATACAACAGAACTCAATTGATCATTAAAATGCAAGCATTACATTGATTCACGTTTATGCTGTTCAGAAGTACTAGGCTTTTGCTTACCACTTAAAAGTGCTATTATACATCAAAAGGCACTAAAAACAGCTAAAAGCTATACAGCTGCGTTTACATTTCTTGCACCACAACTAAAAGCAATTTGATATGCCATTATCCAACTGTTATACAGTGCAAAGCATCATAATAATAATAAAATAATTAAAAAAAATTCTTAAGATATTTATATATGCCTGCAATTATACTTACATTTTATAATACATAAAGCTTTTAGATAAAATGTCCATTTTAGGATGCAATAGTAACCATAATCTTCTTCCACAGCCGCCATCATCAAAGGCAACCACACCAACTGCGCTCAGTTCGCCAACTCCAACCGTTTGAACTGGCTGTTCTCGAGGCTCGGCTCGCAAGCTTCAGGAGAAGGCACGGGCATGCTGGACGTGCTGCATTGCGTGCTGATAGACTCGCCTGAGGCGCTGAACATGATGCGGGTGAGATATTGATTTCTAGAAAGTTGTACAATTTTATTGTAAACTGTCGTTGTTTAAATTGTTTACTAGAAAAAATAATAAAGATGTTTCTAAGCAATTACGTCTTTATGAGGAGCTCAAAGGCGCAGCGCCTGGCGCGTTCGACTTGCGATCTTGCCCGCCAAGTAACTTTCGTAATGCCGGGTCGCTGGATGGGTGACCAAATTTAAAACACCTCGAGCTACTCCGTCCTTTGGAAGGCACGTTAAGCCGTTGGACCCGGTTGTTGTCGTAAGATGACAGTCGTTAAAACCCACCAACCCGCATTGGGCCAGCGTGGTGAGTTATGGCCCAATATCCCCACGTGCTATTGTTCACGTGTATTTATCGATTGTTAAATACTTGCAATAGTATTTTATTCGACTGTGAGGGTAGACTTCATAGTGACGTAATACCGCTGGCTTGCAGAGTAAATCAAACTACTAGAAAAAAATCAACGAGTCTTCTGGGGTCTCGGTAGCTTAGAGCAATGGACCGGCAATCCAAAGGTCATGGGTTCAAATCCCATTCGAGCTTTCCTGAGACTGGTGGTTTTTTTTCTAGTAAACATTTTATATACTTAGAGATTAATATAGACATTTTAGTTGTTTAAATTTTATATACTTAGAGATTAATATAGACATTTTAGTTGTTTAAATTTTATATACTTAGAGATTAATATAGACATTTTAGTTGTTTAAATTTTATATACTTAGAGATTAATATAGACATTTTAGTTGTTTAAATTTTATATACTTAGAGATTAATATAGACATTTTAGTTGTTTAAATTTTATATACTTAGAGATTAATATAGACATTTTAGTTGTTTAAATTTTATATACTTAGAGATTAATATAGACATTTTAGTTGTTTAAATTTTATATACTTAGAGATTAATATAGACATTTTAGTTGTTTAAATTTTATATACTTAGAGATTAATATAGACATTTTAGTTGTTTAAATTTTGTCTTCACCGTGTCGCGTAGCGGTGAAAGAATACTACCACCCCCTCTCTTCCCTTGGGTGTCGTAAAAGGCGACTAATGGACTAAAGACTGCAGACTACCAGCAGCGTATAACGGCGGTTCACCACTTGTCATGCACGCTGAGCAAACGTGCAGTCGCTATTTGGTGAAAATTTTACTGTGATAGAGGACTACTTTTGCTGTCTTCATTGCCTAGTCTCTGACTACCATCATCAGCCTATTAGCGTCCCACTACTGGGCACAGGCCTCCCACGTGGACAATAGCACACATTGGGATATTGGGCCATAACCCACCACGCTGGCCCAATGCGGGTTGGTGGGTTTTAACGACTCATCTTACGACAACAACCGGGACCAACGGCTTAACGTGCCTTCCGAAGCACGAAGGAGCTCGAGATGTTTTTTTATTAATTTGGTCACCCATCCAGTGACCCGGCATTGAGAAAGAGGCTTAGCGAGCAAGATCGCAAGCCGAACGCGCTAGCCGCTGCGCCATCGAGCTCCTCTGACTACCCTTCGGGGATAATATTCGTGATTATATGTATGTATGCATGTACATTTTGTCTAAGAGGTAAAGCCACGGCTCGCCTGGCGTGATCCGTGCTGTGTGTATGGCGGCTCAGTAATACTACCAATCCATATCTTCACTGTGTCGTAAAAGGCGACTGACGGAATACACCTTAGGGGATAAAAGACTTAAGTGTATGGATTTATGTATGTAACTGGGCAGTTCCGTCCCTAACCCCCTATCTGCTTCAGTTCAACACAACTTCCCTACGCAGTTCCGCACCTGTTAATATGGGTGACCACTGTAGGGAAGCGGAAGGGAAGAACTTCCTCCGAGCTGGGTGGTATAGCTCGGGGACCGAAGTCCAACGGATGTTAGTTAGAGGTGCTATACAACGTTAGTCGGAAAGGGGGTACTAAGCCGCGGACAACTGAAAGTGCTACTACCAACTGTTATATTGCAAATATACCTAAATTTTGCGAAAAACATTCATATTTTATGCATATTCATATTTTAAAAATGTACAACCCTGAATAGGGGCGGGGCTAACGCCACTTGTTAACCCCGGCAATAAACTCGCTCAAATCTGTCTCTCTCTCAAAACAGCTGACCGTCAGGGCTACCACAGCGTCATTTCTCTTAAAACAGCTGTTAATCTAAAATTATCAATTTTTTAGGAAAAGTTCTTAGGCAAAAGTTATTTAATATCATGTATACTTTACCCTCATGACCTTATATAGCAAAGGAGATGGTGAAACTTCGCTACCGCGATGCAGGTTTCCCATACTATTTTATCGCCATAGTATGGCGACGTCGTTGGAATGCGTTTTGTGGCGCCATCTGTTGACACGGTTGTGAAGGTTTTTTTGCCTCGTGTGATCGTGTCGAATAATGTGCGGCGTATGCCGGTAGGTGGCGCCGCCACAAATCTTTGACGTAACCCATTTCATATTATCGCATTTGTTGACAGGACGAACACATCAAAGTGATAATATCGCTGTTGGAAAAGCACGGACGCGACCCGAAGGTTCTAGACGTTCTCTGTTCTCTCTGCGTCGGTAACGGCGTAGCGGTGCGATCATCACAGAACAACATCTGTGACTACTTGCTGCCTGGCAAGAATCTACTGCTGCAAACACAACTGGTCGACCATGTTTCAAGGTGATTTGGACTTTATACATGTGTAATGTAAGGTTTATAATGGCTGTGTTGGCAAAACAGTATTTGTGCAGTAGTTGCTGGAAACTTAACTGGTAGATACTTCGAGGTAACCTATTCAACCAGTTTTTTTATAATACCTGTAATTTGGTTATATTTTTTTTATATTATAAGTTTTTGTAATAGTTATTTCTATTTTCTTGGAGAAACACATCCGCTCTTGATTCTGTGCGGATTTGCAACGAACTTGTATCGAGTAAAAACCCAAGAGTACACATATCTTCTCACATCTTTCGGATACTTAGAGCTATATTATATACTTATAGGTAGACCCACTCTATAAGAGGCAGGATATATTAGGAAAATTTCTCTTAGTTGCTCTTTCATAAAAAGTGCAGTTAACATGCCGCTTCCCTCTTGCTATTTTGACCAACACAAGTTATTCGTAATATTTGTTATCTTGTGCGTTAATACGGAGTAGTCTACGCAGCCGTCCGTATTGCGGAGGACATGGGTTCGAATCCCACCTAAAGTAGTACCTAATTTTTTTTAACCTTTATCTTCGGGACTAGTTCATTAAAAATTTTTACTGCGTGCCTATAAATTCGTGATTTGTTTCAGTGTCCGACCGAACATCTTCGTGGGTCGCGTAGAGGGTTCCGCTGTCTACCAGAAGTGGTATTTCGAGGTGACCATGGACCACATAGAGAAGACCACGCACATGATGCCTCATCTACGTATTGGATGGGCCAACACTACTGGGTAAGGAGATATTAGTCTGTCGCCATAACAACGATGTTTATAGCATTGTTTGTGTTCCGACAGTTTAGAGATAAGATAGCCAGTTCCTCAGAGGTTGATGATTCTGGGTGAAGCGCGCTTTCACCTTCGGCCTTATTCACTTACTATCAGGTGAGATGAAGGCCAATCGCTTACCTGTCGTAGAATAAAAAAAAAATATATATAGTTTGTTCTTATGATGAAGAGCTGTGTGGTGGCGGTTTATTAATATAATTATGGCGGCGCCACCTACCACATACGCCGCATATTATTCGATACGAAACAAACACCTTCTCAACCGGGTCAACAGATGGCGCCACAAACGAATACTAACGACGTCGCCTTACAACGACGATGAAATAGTATGGGAAGCCTGCATCGCGGTAGCGAAGTTTCACCATCTCTTTCGCTATATATAGCACCTCCAACTAACTTCATTGGACCAACTAACTCGTTGGACTTCGGTCCCCTATCTATACCATCCAGCTCGGAGGAAGATCTTCCCTTTGGCCTTCCTACAATGTGGTGACCCCGACGTGATTCTACCTATATCAGCTCCCCTACAATAAACCAACCCATCTTTTCCCTTCGGTGTCTTAAAAGGCGACTGACAGACTAAAGACACACATCCAACAGTATAAGACGGCGATAAGCTCACCACTACCCACACGTGTTGCGCTAAGTGCACCAAATGTGTAATTTGGTGAAACGTGGACTATGGTAGAGGACTGCTCCTGCAGTCCCCATTACCTAGTCTCTGACTAACCCTTAGGGGATAACAGTCGTGAATCTATGCTATGTCAAAACACCATAATCTCAAGAGCGGGACGAATTATCATTCGTTCTACTCTTGAGATCGGCCTTCCAAATGATCAATCATCATCAGCCTATGAACGTCCCACTGCGGGGCACAGGCCTCCCACGTGGGGATATTGGGCCATAACCCACCACGCTGGCTCAATGCGGGTTGGGGGGTTTTGAAGACTGCCAGCTTTAGACAACAACCGGGACCAACGGTTTAACGTGCCTTCCGAAGCACGGAGGAGCTCGAGATGTTTTTAATTTGGTCACCCATCCAGCGACCCGGCATTGCGCAAGTTGCTTAGCGACGACGATCGTAAACCGATCGTGTTAACCACTGCGCCATCAAGCTCCTCAAATGATCAATATTATGTTTTTATTATTGCAATTTTGCATTCACAATGCTATCAACCAGTCTCAGGAAAGCTCGAATGGGATTCGAACCCATATGACCTTTTTATTGCCGGTCCACTGCTCTAACCGCTAAGCTACCGAGACCCCAAAAAACTCTTTGGATTCTTTCAAATAGTTGATGATTTACGCTGCAAGCCGCTTGGGTTCGAATCCCATTCGAGCTTTCCTGAGACTGGTTGATTTTTTTCTAGTAAACATTTTATCCAATTTTATATTTGTTGCCAAGCGATTTTGTGTTCTGTTCTGCTAAACATACGGTTGCTTTTTCACCAGTTACGTGCCTTACCCGGGCGGCGGTGAGAAGTGGGGCGGCAACGGCGTCGGCGACGACTTGCACTCGTTCGGTTTCGATGGAGCGTTCCTGTGGGCGGGCGGCAGGAAGACGCGCGTCAACATGACGCACGCTGAGGAGCCTTACATCAGAAAAGGTAGACTGGCTATTGAGTATTTTAACCTTCGATCACATACAGGGTCCATTTTGGACTCCCCGCTAAAAGTAAATGTGGGGTAAAAGGAATAAAAAATATTTGACGTAAAAATAATTAAGGTTTTTTTTTTTTAAATACATATTTTTGCCTGATTTTTATATCCTATAGTTCTGGGTGCGTGCGCTCACCCTCGCGGTCAAAGCGACGGCGCGCTGTCATTGGTGCACGGGTTGAATAATAGCGGTCACGCGCATGCGCTTTAATAACCGCGATAAGCCGCGCGCTAGGTGACAATAATTTTAATTTTCTTAAGGAAAAGTTGAGAAAAAAATGTGAAAAAAAAACTGTTCTTTTATTTCATTATTTAGTTGGACTGCTGCTATAGGATCACGTAAAAAAATTTGGCGGGGCTTCCAAAATTAAGCCTGTATAAAAAGTAGATACACAATCCCATAAATCGTAGCGAAAAAGTGATCGCGTTGACCTACACCTATACACGGCCGCACAAAAAGATAACCTAGCGATATCACTACATGTTCAGGGACGCATTTCGTCTGGTAGTGTGCGAGCTTAGTCAACATGAAAAAGAGCTCCTTCTAAAATTGTTTTTCTTCTAAAACACATATAAGTATAGGTATAGGTCAACGCTATCACTTTTTCGCTACGATTTAGTGTCATACTTCCTGGCACGACCACGGACGATTTTCTAATATCTGTAGGCGGTAAAAAATAGTCTGGATTTTTTACTATTTTTTACCACTGTTTTGAAAATGTTTACCAACTAGATCTAGCAGATACGATGGTCGTGCTGAGAAGAATACTTCCTGGCACGACCACTCAGAATCCCGTGTTATTATAAAATTTCAAAATAGTATTATTGCTTTGAATATTTACTATTTTTTACGCTTATTTGGGAATTCCCTACTATCGAGATAGCTACTGTCGTGCTAGAAATAACAACGACCACGCCCAAAGTTTTGTTCGGAAGACTTTAAAACGGTACAAAATTATTTAGAATTTTCTTACTCCTATTTCCCAATTTTCTACTATATGGATCTTAGAGATACGATTGTCGTGCTGGAAAGAGTGACTTTCTAGCACGGCCACGCCCAATCTGTGTTGTTCTGGAGATTTCAAAAACGGAAATAGGAGTAAAAAATAGTAAATATTCTAAATAATTTTGTACCGTTTTAAAGTCTCCAGAACAACACTGAGTTTTGGCGTGGTAGTGCTAGGCAGTTGTTCTTTCTAACACGACATTCGTATCTTTAAGATCTCGATAGTAGGGAATTCCCAAAAAAGGCGTAAATAATTAGTAAATACTTATTCTAAGCTATTTTATACTATTTTGTAAAATAATAGAGAGTTTTAACTACCAATAAAACTTACCTATTATTTTTCCTGAGATATCCGGAATCCATGTTGAGTTTAGCCTTCTGTTTTTCGTTCGTTTCCGCCTAAGTTGACTCTCTCTTCCGCTAGGGACGCCACCTGTTTCCTGTCTAAAGTTGTCCGTACTTCCGGCAAACTGACGCCATGTTGGCGCGCTTTTATTTCGTCATTATACGTCCTGTACCAGGTAGGAATTATTGGGATTCCGGATATCTCAGGAAAAATAATAGGTAAGTAAAATTTTAAACACTGAAAAAAGACGACAACCTCAGGCGGGAATCGAACCACGCACCTTCCGCATTCCGGGCGGCTGCCTTAACCACTTGGCTACCGAGGTCTGGCTTTCAACCGTCGAAATTTGTCAGTGCTTGATGCTTATGTTTTTAGTCAACATTGCTTCATCAAATCTTAGAAGTTTTCACCTCTGAGATCCGAAAGAAATATTTTCACAAATATTTGAACATTCGGTTAAGATAAAGCTGCGTTTATAGATTAATGTTTTATATTTTAGCGTTTTATTAACGCTTAAATATACTTAAGTAAAATTTTAAACACTGAAAAAAGACGACAACCTCAGGCGGGAATCGAACCACGCACCTTCCGCATTCCGGGCGGCTGCCTTAACCACTTGGCTACCGAGGTCTGGCTTTCAACCGTCGAAATTTGTCAGTGCTTGATGCTTATGTTTTTAGTCAACATTGCTTCATCAAATCTTAGAAGTTTTCACCTCTGAGATCCGAAAGAAATATTTTCACAAATATTTGAACATTCGGTTAAGATAAAGCTGCGTTTATAGATTAATGTTTTATATTTTAGCGTTTTATTAACGCTTAAATATACTTAAGTAAAATTTTAAACACTGAAAAAAGACGACAACCTCAGGCGGGAATCGAACCACGCACCTTCCGCATTCCGGGCGGCTGCCTTAACCACTTGGCTACCGAGGTCTGGCTTTCAACCGTCGAAATTTGTCAGTGCTTGATGCTTATGTTTTTAGTCAACATTGCTTCATCAAATCTTAGAAGTTTTCACCTCTGAGATCCGAAAGAAATATTTTCACAAATATTTGAACATTCGGTTAAGATAAAGCTGCGTTTATAGATTAATGTTTTATATTTTAGCGTTTTATTAACGCTTAAATATACTTAAGTAAAATTTTAAACACTGAAAAAAGACGACAACCTCAGGCGGGAATCGAACCACGCACCTTCCGCATTCCGGGCGGCTGCCTTAACCACTTGGCTACCGAGGTCTGGCTTTCAACCGTCGAAATTTGTCAGTGCTTGATGCTTATGTTTTTAGTCAACATTGCTTCATCAAATCTATAAACGCAGCTTTATCTTAACCGAATGTTCAAATATTTGTGAAAATATTTCTTTCGGATCTCAGAGGTGAAAACTTCTAAGATTTGATGAAGCAATGTTGACTAAAAACATAAGCATCAAGCACTGACAAATTTCGACGGTTGAAAGCCAGACCTCGGTAGCCAAGTGGTTAAGGCAGCCGCCCGGAATGCGGAAGGTGCGTGGTTCGATTCCCGCCTGAGGTTGTCGTCTTTTTTCAGTGTTTAAAATTTTACTTAAGTATATTTAAGCGTTAATAAAACGCTAAAATATAAAACATTAATCTAATAGGTAAGTTTTATTGGTAGTTAAAACTCTCTATTATTTGTTCCGTCATCGATATCCGGAATCCATGTTGAGTGATGTGTTTGATTTCTCCTGGTACATAATGTTATGATGCTATAATGTGTTGCTAAACTATGTTAAAAGGAAAAGTCATTTTAAGTAATGACAGATTTTATTATCATATGCAAACCTTTATTTATCGATCTTCTAATCAAATCCTACAGTAATCAAGTTATAAAGAAAATCAAAACTGTAATATCACACAGTATTATAATTCATGTATTTCAATTATATTGCTTCAAAATATTGCGATAAAGAAACATTGCTGTCAGATCTTGTTGAATTACTTATAATTGGCCTGCAGTAGTCACTTTTAAATGTATGTTCTTGTCTCCAATTTCCAGTAGCTAAAATCTTGTCTATAGAAAAGTTTTCTAACCAGTTTAACGAAGAGACCGAAGACCTCATAGACCCAGGTGACGCTTCAACCCCAGCTTCTCGCAGTATAGCCTTTATCCACCCTCCTATAATTGTCTTAGTAGCAGGCTTACACTGACCTCTAGTAGTAATGAACAACTCTGACCAATTCCCTTCATTTCGACGTTGTTGTGAGACTTGCACTAAACGACGAATCCAATACACTGCATTCAGATTTTTGTCCGGGTGTTCTCTGATTTTCCAGCCCGATTGTCGGCGATCGGCGTTATCCGTTTTTGACCCGAAAACCGGCCACATTTCAATAGAACTACCTTGGTCTATCAGATAATCTGGCCCGATCTTTAGCAGCGTAAGGTCATGTACTCGACGGCTAGATGCAAGCATAAGTAAAATCGCCACGCGTTGCGAAACCTGGTAGAAGTTATTTTCGTCAGGACTATTACTAATTAAATATACCAAAACTGATCTTGGATCCCAAATAGGTGGTTTTGATGCCTTAACTTTTTGAACTGATATAGCTCGTAAGATCTGTTTTACTAAAAAATTTGAAGACACATCTTGCTCACTCATTTTTGTGAAAGTAGCTATCACTGACTTGTGTACTAAAATCGTTCTGTAAGCCAAACCTTCGTGGATATGTAGGTAGGCCAAGTATTTAGCGAATTCCGAAGGATTAGGACTTTTAAAGTCTAAAGAATTAGAAAAACACCACCTTTTCCACTTATTCCATGCGGGTACATATGTTCGAATCGTTGACTGTCTCCAGCTAGTAAAAAACAGTGATTTTTCTTGCTCCGTCCAATCTTGAATCACATCTTCCCACCTCGTGTCAGCCAAGCCTCTAAGAACATGATGCGAATCTCTGGCGGATGTAGTCCCGATTTCGGGTCTCTCGTCGGTGCAAAAAGATCTACCTCTAGCTGTCTCTAGCGCTGGAACACAGCTGCCGTCGCCTGCAGCAACAAGCGCCATTATGGGCTCGTCTTCCTGCGTGACAGTGCATCGACTTCTGTATTGTATCGCCCGGGGAAGTACTGAGCCGTTAAACTTACGTTTTTTTAGATAATCGAGCAGATTCAACAGCTGTCTGGTCAGTTCTAAAAGTTTCTTGGACATCGGGTCTACGTGGGCATTTCTCAATTGCTACTGCTCCTGTTGAACCGCTAGGTAGACCGCAAATAGCTCTTTGCAGTGACATGCCAGCACTGATGTTCCCTCGCTCGTCCATTGACCTGATAGAAATGTCTGCCCGAGTTGTGCTCTCCACCCCACATCGGATGTGTCCGTGGTGAGGAGATGTGTGATGGGTCCCATATGTAGGAGTGTCGAACTGAAAGCCATCCTTATCCACCAATTCATCTCTGCTAGGACTGGTATTGTGAATTGTTTGTGGGGTTGTATTTTCGGCAGTTGTCGGCTGTAGAACTGCATCGTCCGACAGTGGAGGCTTTCCCTCGGGATAACGAACAAGGCAAAATTGAATCTCCCCATTAGGGACTGGGCCTGTCTGGGGGACCAACTGCCTCTCTGTTCTCGTAGTGCACTGCGGAGCGTTTGGCACTTTGGTTTCGACAGGGACTTGGAGTTGTGTCGTGTGTCCCAGGTAACGCCTCGAATATCTAGGCGTTGTGTCGGAACCAGAACAGAATTTTCTAAGTTCACCGTCCATCCCCTGCGTTGTAGTAAAGTGACTGTAGTTCTGACATGTTGTCGCAGCTGATCGTGGCACTGACTTACCAGCAGAAGATCGTAGTATGCCACGCAGCGAATCTTGAGGCTTCTGAGATGTTTCGCTATCCATTTAAAGGCAAAAATACCTGGAGCTGCTTCCAAAAGTTTGTAGATTTCTTTGGTCGCACCCTGCTGCTGCCAAGTAAGTCGATATTGCGAAAGACATCCACCTCGAAAGGTCGGTAAGTCATGCGCGACGATCTCTGTATTTTGGTGTGGAACGGGAGCGGGTCGACTTGTTCTTGCACTGCTTCTGTTTTTGGTAGGTACCTCTGTCTATATTACCTTTAGATTTGTTGTTTTCGCCTCTTTTCTGGGAGCCATGAAATCGAAAGGTCTTGTCTTTCAGTTGATCGTTTGCAGGACCCATTCCCCTATGACCACCATTAGTGCTGGGGACACCACGACCAGCAGCTGAATTACAGCTAGGCATCGACTGTACCTTCGAAGAGTTTTGTCTGAAAACTAATTTATCAGCCCCCCCTGTTTTCTGTAAGTAACTGCAGAGTTTGTTGCTGTCGAATAAATCGTCTGCACTTGGGGGAATTTTTTCCAAACCCACATAAATACTCATCAGGAATTTGTTTAAGTAAAAAATCTCTACGTAAATGAATAAAGTCTGCTCTTCTGCCGCACGCTATTTGCAAAATGTCATTACTGATTTTCATAAAAGCAGAGTTTTTATCAAACAACTGTTCAACTTTTGTTAAAAGGGATGAAGGTGTTAACTCGGTATCCTTCTCCCCCGACCAGTTAATTAATTGTTGCAAATTATTACACAACCCTTCTTTTTGATAAAGTATTGCATGAGTAAGTATTGCAAGTACTAATGAGTCATTGCGGCAAAAGAACGTTCTAAAAGGTATAATCGATGATTTTCATTATTAGGTGCCTCAAATCTCTTTAATTCCTCGTTAATATTAAGCTCCACAAAACCAGGGGTAGATAAATATTTCTTTTGCGCTTCAACAAATCGGACTGAATGCCATTCACTACTATTGAAACGTTGAAGTTCTCCTAATGTTTTTAATCGTTTATCATTCGAAATTGGATATAAAGGATCTTTCACTACCACTGTGCATTCTGGAATATTAAGCTGAGTCTTCTCCGAACTCGTGCCAGGCGGTGGTTGCAAAATTAGTTCATTAACAGAATCAGCATTCTTAACTTGTGACATAACTCTCGAGGGAGGCTCGCTTTTACCAGAATTGTTATAGTCATTTACTTGCGATTGTGTAATCAAAGTAGTCAAAAAATTTACTTGTTGGAATAAAAACTCCAATTTCAAATCACTTACATAACGTGCTCGCTTTTTAGGTGGCGGGCCAGGCTCCTTTTCCGCTCCCGACTCACCGGACACGTCGCTCTCATCGCAGCTAGAATTCGATGACCCCTCTGACGACGCCATGTTTTCACTTAATTTTCTTTTATTTTGCAGTTGCACTTCACCACTTTCGTTATTTTCCATCGCGAAAGAAAGAGCAAATTTAATTAAATTACAAAATAGGAAAATTTTTACGAATTAAGTCACAGATTTTCCCGTAATATTACTTAGACGTCTGAACGCAACGAAAAACGACGCTATAATGACGAAATAAAAGCGCGCCAACATGGCGTCAGTTTGCCGGAAGTACGGACAACTTTAGACAGGAAACAGGTGGCGCCCCTAGCGGAAGAGAGAGTCAACTTAGGCGGAAACGAACGAAAAACAGAAGGCTAAACTCAACATGGATTCCGGATATCGATGACGGAACAAATAATAGTTAGTAGAAATTTTCAAAACAGTGGTAAAAAATAGTAAAAAATCCAGACTATTATTACCGCCTACAGATATTAGAAAATCCTCGTTCTGTGGTGCCCTGGCACTTCCTGAAGTATGACACGTTTTGAGAGCGTAATTTGTGTATCTAGTTTATGAATGTGATCGAAGATTACAACATTATAAGCCATAAAACATAAGCACTGACAAATTTCGGCGGTTGAAAGCCAGACCTCGATAGCCAAGTGGTTAAAGCAGCCGCCCGGAATGCGGAAGGTGCGTGGTTCGATTCCCGCCTGAGGTTGTCGTCTTTTTTCAGTGTTTAAAATTTTACTTAAGTATATTTAAGCGTTAATAAAACGCTAAAATATAAAACCTTAATTATAAGCCGTTCGGTGTGATACAGCGGCTTCTCTTTTAGTGAGCCGCTATACCACACAGCTAAAAAAAAGCTAAAAAGCGGTAAAATTATTAATAATGATGATGCATCTGTAGCTTGCAATAAAAGTGTTTTGTTTTAATCAGGTGACGTCATCGGCTGCGCCATCGATCTGACGGTGCCGATTATCAGCTTTATGTTTAACGGCATAAGGGTCACCGGTTCCTTCACCAACTACAACTTGGAAGGCATGTTCTTTCCTGTCATCAGCTGTTCCAGTAAACTGAGGTAAATTACTCTAGCGTGTTGTTATCAATAGTCTTGTGGTTAAACTACGAACGATATTTTTCCATTAGGGGAAACGAATATCTATACAATTTCCAAATGTTTTTCCTAGAAAACAGGGCATAAGCTTGCAATGTGGGGACAGGGAGAAGCTTTAAGTGAAACGACTGTAGTCTCTTAAATATGATTTCGATAGCCGGTGTGACATGTATTTGAGATGTGAGGTGCGTCACACACCAAAAGCTGAGAGGCAGGTATACTACGCAACCTTGTCTCCGAACCTTACCGGATTCTCTGGGGCTTACCAGATTTTCCAAGGTTTACTAGATTCTCCGGGATCGAGGGCTCACTTAAGACTAGAACTCGGATTAACCGTTTGCTGGGTTTTAAATGTATTACGTCATTAGATACAATCTTACATTTTGGATTATGCAAGTTTATTCCTAAACTTATAATGCGAACTATATTTTCAAATTCGTAAATATTATTTGCGTTAGTAATGCTTAAATAAACTCGACAAAACGAATCGTTGAAAAAATGCTGGGTGCCAAACTAAATATGGTCCAATATCCACCTGAGGTAGACATTTTTTTCAACATTTCGTTATCTTCGAGTATATTTTTAAAGTTAATTTCCTCACACAGCTGTCGCTTCCTATTGGGCGGTGAACACGGTCGGCTTCGCTACGCTGCCCCCGAAGGGTACTCGCCGTTAGTCGAGTCGCTGCTGCCGCAGCAGATATTGAGCCTGGAGCCGTGCTTCTACTTCGGTAATTTAGCGAAGCGCGCGCTGTCCGGGCCGCCGTTGGTGCAGGATGATACTGCTTTCGTGCCGACGCCGGTTGATACTTTACAGGTCAGTATTTATGAATAGACTACTTGACCAGACAGATGTTGTCCTGTCCTGTCCTAATGTGATTAAAGTGATAGTTTTCGAATTTGTGAAAAACCGTTGGAATTATTATACACTTCCACAACGCCATCTATTAATAACAATGCGAAGTGGCGATGAAAGTAATGAATTTTGATGAAACTGTTTTGATAAACTTTTTTAGGATTTTCCTATTGTTTTTCTGTATACGATTGTTTCGTTTAATCTATTATTTCATTTCAGATCACGTTACCGTCATACGTGGAACAAATAAGAGACAAACTGGCGGAGAACATTCACGAAATGTGGGCGATGAATAAGGTAAAATGAATTGTTATCTATACGAATATTATAAAGAGGAAAGATTTATTTGTTTGTTTGTTTAAATTAAATAGGCTCCGAAACTACTTGACCGATTTAGAAAATTCTTTGACCCAATACAAAGCTACATTCTTCCCAAGTGACATAGGCTATATTTTATCCCGATATTCCCACGGGAACGGGTACCACGCGGGGAAAACCGCGAGGATCCCCTAGTAAAATATAGAGCCGTATGATATAGCGACTCATTAAAAGAATACTACCAACCCAAGAGAGGGCTCTTCACATAACTATGTACATCTAACAGCATAGAGCGCCAATGGGCTCACCACATATCACGCTGAGCACATGTGCAGTTGTAATTTAGTGAAACGTGGACTACGCAAAGGACTGCTTCTGCTATCCTCATTGCCTAGTCTCTGACTAACCCTTTGGGGATAATAGTTGTGATTTTTTATGTATCCTATGTATGTATGTGTTTAGATAAGAGCTTACTTAAGACAATCCATGTCACTAACCACCCAAGTTCTTTTAGAAAATTTGATACCATGTGTAGAGAGCTGGGAGGAGTGGACTGTAGGTTGTGTTGGTTTGGTATGCGGAGTAAAAACCACGATAAACTGCGAAATCACTTTTTATATTTTAAAAGCCACAAAATACACTTTTGCTTTACAACGTCGAAGAGAAGGGAAATGGCCATGTTGCCATTTTACAACTTAATGTTGGTGTTGCCAACACCATGGCATATTACAGTCTTGTCCCTCGATGCCACGACACAACTAGATGCCAGCCTAGTTGTGGTACTCCTACCAATTCCTCCGAATTTAATATCTTTTTCCTTTATTTATTCCATTGTTTTCTCCTATTACCTACATACAATGCTTTAAAATGTAACTTCAGTATAACAGAGTGTTTGATTAGATAAGACGCCATTGACATGCGTTTTGAATGACTAGAGAAAGGGATGAAGTAGTTGAACCGAAATCGATCCCTCGATGCCACGACACACAACTAGATACTAACCTAGTTGTGGTAGGAGGAATGTAATATCTTTTTATATATTTTTTATTTATTCTATTGTTTTCACCTGTTACCTACATACAATGCTTTAAAATGTAACTTCAGTTTAACAAAGTGTTTGATTGGATACCATAAGACGCCATTGACATGCGTTTTGAATGACTAGAGAAAGGGATGAAATAGTTGAACCGAAATCTAGCGAGCTTCGTTTACACATTATATGCATGGGTGCTATGTATATATATTTTTTTTTATTTCGTGGAAAACAAACGGCTATTTTACTTATACAATAGTGCAGTGTTTCTTAAAAACAAAAAGCCTTTTACAGTTTTCACATGTAGAAAAAAATATTTGTATTACAATTACATTAAGTAGGTACTAATAATGAGTGTGAAATCGAATCCTAAATGAACAGTATTGTAACGTTACTTTACATTTATATATTCATATATATAAAATGCTATGACAAGCCATATTTACAATGAATTTATATATGAGAATAATGCATATAAACCAATAAAGCCAGAGGGCTGGCAGCTACTTTTGCCAACGAGTTAGCTTAGCCATTCAAAAGGGCAACGCTGTCAGCCATTTGGGGACTTTGCCGCGCGGCAGCGGTTCTCTTCGAGATATTTTTTATTTAAAGGTTTTTAGTTTTTAAGTTGTTTTGTTATAGTTTATAGTTTTTTTTTCTTTCTGTTATAGTAATAAGTAAATTATATTAATTACGTTCTCTCAATTATAAAGCCATATCAACCCCAAAAGACAAAGTATTTTTGTATTAAAATTTTTACATTCATCATTGTATAGTCGTGAAATTGTGTGTATAGTGTGTACAGTCGTGGAAGCTTCCGGTCGTCAACTTTTCGGCGATATTCGCTTGCACACTATCTATCTAGATGTAGTTTTATAAATAGGGTGTAATTCTTAAAACGTTCAACACGCACAATCCCATATCGGAGTAACTAAGTATTATTTTATGTTACAATTTTTTGGAAAACTTACAGCTATATTTTAAAAACAAATTAATATGTAAATAATATAATACAATAAGGTTAATTCCAATTTTTTACCTATAAACAAAGTAGGTATGTAGGTACATTTAGCAAATCGTTGTTAATTATTATTATAAATATTTAAGAGCCGTGCGTATAGATCAATACCTTTCATGAGCTAACAGATAAATAAGTTATCATTGAATAATTTTTTGAACCTAGATACGTTGGTGTTGAATAAGTCTAAGTCCATATTAATGAACGCGTTAGATCGATAAATAGTTCCTGGTAAAGGTACATCCAGTAAGTTCGTGTGTCGGGTATATTAATATAAATTTTACTGAGTAGTTCGGCAGAGTCTATATTACCTTGATATGTTTTAAGAATGTATTTAATCTATCCGTTGTCACCCGCAGATCGAGGCCGGTTGGATGTACGGCGACCAGCGCGAGGACTTGCACAAGATCCACCCGTGCCTGGTGCCGTTCGAGCGACTGCCCGCCGCGGAGAAGCGGTACGACATACAGCTGGCGGTGCAGACGCTCAAGTGAGTACATTATCATCGTTGAGTAATATTAGGTATGGAGCAAGCGAAACGGCCGATAGTTCTAGACCAGTGGTTCTTAACCGGTGGTCCCTGGAAGCGGACCACTTGGGATGCACTTGGGACACCACTGTGTTTCTAGGCATCACGTTGGATGCCAAGCTTCAGCGGGGCCCACATATAGCTAAATTGTCGAATAGACTTAGCTCTGCGGCTTATGCAGTAATGAAGATCCGTCAGTCAACTGACGTTGATACAGCTAGATTAGTTTAATTCAGTTACTTTCATAGTGTAATGTCGTACGGCATTTTACTGTGGGGAAATGCTGCCGACATTCAAACTATCTTTGTGCTGCAGAAGAGGGCTATTCGAGCAACATATAACCTACAGGCTGGTGACTCTCTTAGAGAGAGATTTAAAGATATAAGTATAATGACAGTAATTGCATCACAATACATTTAGGAAAATCTGATATAAGTTCATAAAACTATTGAAATGTTTTCAAAACACAGTGATATTCACAAATTAAACACTAGAAGTAAGAACAAATTAGCAGTACCTTATACTAGGCTCCATAAAATAAATAATTCTTTTATGGGTCTGTGTGTACAATTATACAACAAAGTACCAAATGATATTCAGAAATTAGATCTTGATAAATTTAAAATCAAAATCAAAGAAAAGCTTTATAAAAAAGCTTATTATAAAGTGTCAGATTATACAGAAGACAAAACATTGGGTCTGAAATGCTCCAAGTACTCCAACATCTATTTCTAAATAAGTATAGTTAATTTATATAGAGCACCATATTTAATTGAACTATTTACATTCAAATTCATATTTTGTATTTTGTGACCTGGTAACGACATATAATATTTAAGTAAAATTTTTAAACACTGAAAACAGACGACAACCTCAGGCGGGAATCGAACCACGCACCTTCCGCATTCCGGGCGGCTGCCTTAACCACTTGGCTACCGAGGTCTGGCTTTCAACCGTCGAAATTTGTCAGTGCTTGATGCTTATTACTAATTTATTATTAATTTTACTTAAGTATATTTAAGCGTTAATAAAACGCTAAAATATCAAATATTAATCTTGACATATAATATATAAATTTTTTGTAAATGTCGTTGCTTCTGTGCGCTGTGGGTCCTTGCGCCCGTTCTTTGCCACAGTTAAAAAATGATGTCCTGAATGGGTGGTAAGTTAAAAAAGATTTGGACAATTCAATAGTATATTTCATTACGAGTGCGGAAAGCCTGTCATTGCAAAGAGTTCCGACAAATGTCTACCCGAGCCGAGGCGCAGCCGAAGGTGAGGGTTGATAGTCGGAACAAGTTGCAATGACGGTTCCGCACGTATAGGTACTGAACAACTGTTTTTAAAACAGTTGCGAAAAAATAAAGCAATTTCATAAAATAATAAAAACACAATAAACTCAACTAACTAATCATTTATTTCTTATAAAAGTTATAATTCACAAATACATTGAAATTGGTACAGTTTTTTATACTAACTGGGGAAGTTTTAGTTCTTTTTTAGTTTTTTTTAAGTCTTTTTTCTGATTGTTTTCTTCACCCATTCTGGGTAGGCAAAGGGAACTATGCCCATACAGCCAAGTCTTCAGTAGAATTTTTTTATTGATATGAAATGAAAATGAAATTTAATAAGATGAAATGAAATGAAACCTAACCTAACTCATTGAATTAAATCTGATATTGAAACAAATTAGTAGCTTCTTTTTAGAAATATTTGCATGAATCATAAAACTTCTATGATTTTTTTTTAGTAATAACTTCGTTTTTTGTTTTTTCTTTATAAAGACATTATTTTGACAGTTGGGAAAGAGAACGCACGAGTTCGGAAAAGGTAAAGAAAAAGCTCGAGTATGTAATAGCCAAAGATGGGCGATTGTTACTGATTCGTACAATCGAATGGTTTGATACAACTAATATTAACAATCGAATACAAAAACAATTGATCACTAGTTCGCAAATTCGAATGAAACCGCTAGATCACTCATTCACTATGCCATTCAAAATTGGTATTTATCTATCGTAACATAAAGTCTACTTTTATTTGATATTCGAAGGAACTATCGAATAATGCAATGGCGCGATTGGCGGGAATGCAAAAAGAGCAAACGCCATGATTGTTTATACTTCTTTCTTTCTCTCTTACACACACTTGTTTCGTTTATCTTGTTATTCCCTCGTACAAGTTAGTTCGATGGTTTGAATATTCGACTAGATAAACTAGTAGTAATGAAATTTGAATCGGAAGGAATGAGACGACGCTATACATTCTTATTCGCTTCTCGCTTATATTCAAAATCGAATGATTAGTAAAGTTATTCGAATAGTTCGAATGACTTCTACAATCGAATAATTCGAATAATGTCATTCACAATCGCCCATCACTAGTAATAGCCCACATCCCGAACGCTATACGTCCCTGCAATATGCCACTTTTTGAGCAACTGTATTATTTAGTACTTATTAATTGAGTTTATTGAATAAATATATTTTGACTTTTGACTTCTGGGGTCTCGATATCTCAGCGGTTAGAGCAGTGGACCGGCAATCCAAAGGTCGTGGGTTCGAATCCCATTCGAACTTCCAAAGACTGGTTGATTTTTTTCTTGTAACCATTTTATGCGATAGCACTATAAAAGTACGTCTAACGACTGCGTTTCAGTTGTGGTTTGGTTGAGATTATTAAGCATGATCGCCCCCCAGTCCAGTCAAACTAAAGCAATTGTTTAAAATAAATTACTTGTTACAGGACAATCCTAGCCCTCGGCTACTACATAAGCCTGGATAAGCCGCCAGCGCGCATCCGTAACGTTCGCCTGCCCAACGAACCATTCATGCAGGTATTTACCGGCTCTTTACCCACCAACCCGCATTGGGCCAGTGTGGTGGGTTATGGCCCAATATCCCCACGTGCTATTGTCCACGTGGGAGGCCTGTACCCGGCAGAGGGACGTTATAGGCTTATAATGTTGTTGATGATACTTACCTTTTATTATTTTAAGCCAGTGTCAAGTAAGATAATTATCATAGTGAATATTTACTTTGCATAAAGTAGATGATAATAAGTGAAAATGTACGTTAATAGTAAATGATATTCCCCCAAACCCCTTGAGACTCAACAAAGCTGTGGGACTTTATTGAGATCTCACACGGACTTCTTGAGAGAATTTGAAAAGTGATGTTGCACTGTTTTGTTTTTTTTGCCAACACTCGTACACGTTCACGAAAACTAATAACAGTAAATAATCCACCATTATTTCACATTAATTTTCAACAAAACACAAAGTAAAGAAAAAAATACAAAACTGCAGACATGACGCTTTACTTTCCCGCCAAGAAGTTTCGATATATTGTCTCTGTAGCGGCCTAATACATGTTCAGCTGTTATTTTGTGAAAAGTGAAGTGTCCTCTTTGCTTAATCCATGTATAACTAACACTTTGGTGATATTATATTTGTTAGTGTATGCATGTCTTTAGTCCGTAAGTCGCCTTTTACGCATAAAGTTACTATACCTAGCGGAATAGAGCAACAAACATGAGCTGTCAAACGAAACCGAAATATGACGGCATTTGTGTGTGTAAAGAATGCGTTCAGTGATTTTACGTCATGTCGCTTTTCACATTAACATCGATATAGATTATATTAATTACTAACAGTAATAATATTAATAGAACTAAAATAGGATGGGATGGGAAAATATCCACGATTTCACGTAAAATCCGAAAAATTCGCAAAACCCAAATTCTCAGCGTGCTGATAAGTGCTGACAAACAGTAGCCAAAAACAGTGTGACGTCGCATAACGCATCTCTTTTTATCCCACAGTGTTGTTGCTAGTGACATCCTTTTCACTGGTGGTAGGGCTTGACCCGTCTGGTTGGTGACCACCGTACGCATGGTGTAAAACCCGTCAAGTGACTGCTTGTCGGCCGCGTTTCGGGATCAGCCAGCGTATAACCAGAGCTCGAGAGGATGATGCTGCGATGTATTTGGTCTGTGGAGGCTTCCGTCAAACCAGTGCCAGGAGGACTTCGTTAACCTGCCGACCAGGGAGACCCGTAGAAACGGTTGTCCCGCTGGCCGCCCGTGGCACAGTACAGGGGCCCAAGCGAGCCTAACCAGCTCGTGAGGCTGCCTCACCATGCCACGCATAATCTCGGGGTGGTCCGTCGTGCCGGTTGGTGACCGGAAGGTGGGGTCCCGGCGGCCATTCCCGGGGGGGTTCCGTTCGGCAGGTTAATAATACTCGTCTGTGGGCAAATTCCTGGGGAAACAGGCCACCACACTTTGACCATTCGCATCGCGGCATCATTTTCTCGATTCACGCCTCTCTCTTTCCACTCCTAAAATGACAGCGCCTAACAACAAAACTGGTTCTACAGCGGTGCACACCCCCACCACAACCTTACCGTTTGAGGTGGAGTTCGCTAACATCCGCGGACTCCATGCAAACCTCAATGCCGTCCACCACCATCTTGAGACGGCACGGCCAGCAATGTTGTTCCTGACGGAGACGCAAATAATCCGCCCAGCTGACACCACCTACCTGAACTATCCCGGCTTTGTGCTTGAAGAATCCTTCAAAGCCAAAGCCGGAGTTTGCTTATTCGTTCGGGCGGATGTTTGCTGTCGCCGTCTGCGCTGTCTGGAGGACCCTTCCTTCTCCCTCCTAGTGGTACACGTCGACTTAGGCTCTCATTGCCGTGTCTACGTCTGCGTCTACCGATCCCATAACGGCGACATGGAGACAACTCGACTAATTGAACATCTTAGTCGGGTAGCAGATGATGCGCAGGAGCGGTTTCCATCGGCGGAACTGGTGTTTTTGGGGGACTTCAACGCCCACCATGAGTTGTGGTTAGGTTCCTCCAAAACAGACCATGCTGGTAGAACTGCCCACGCATTCGCTCTCACGCATGACCTGACGCAACTGGTGAACCAGCCCACCAGGATCCCAAACATAGTTGGCCATGCGCCCTCCTTACTCGACCTTCTGCTGACGAGTCGCCCAGCTGGATACCGGGTGGAGATTCGAGCTCCTTTAGGTTCCTCGGATCACTGCTTGATATCCAGCACAGTGCCCTTGGCATCGCGCCCGCCAACAGCGGTTTCGAAACGCCAGATTTGGCACTACGCGTCGGCAGACTGGGACGGGATGCGGGAGTATTTTGCATCCGTCCCTTGGAGGCAGCGCTGCTTTAGTGGGAAGGACCCGACCGCTAGCGCCACTGCCGTTGCTGATGAGATAGTATTAGGAATGGAATACTATATTCCACACTCCTATGTCATCAGCAAAGGCAGACGCAACCGCTGGTTCAATCGCGAGTGTGCCAGCGCTGTTGAGAGCAAACAGACGGCATACCGCGCTTGGATCAGAGGTAAAGCTCATGGGGCTCCCGAAACTCGCTCGCTAAAAGCAGCCTATAATAATGCCACCAAGTCGTGTAAGAGGGCCTACATTAGAGCGGATGCCCAGCGCGTTGCACGAGTAGGCCAAGAACTCCTGACGCATCCTACGGGCAGCCGTAGCTACTGGCGTCTGGCCAAAGCCGTGCAATTCAACTTCTGCCAACCCTCGCTGCCACCACTGAGATGTCTTGACGGAACTTTAGCTCACAAGCCGCAGGAAAAGGTCGATCTCCTGACCAAACTCGTTGCGGCTAACTCCCGGATCGATGACTGTGATGCACAGCCACCCTCAATTCCTCACTGTGGCCACACAATGTCTGATATTAAAATCAGGCAGTGTGATGTCCGTGCGGAAATGCAGTCAATCGATGTCCGGAAAGCTAACGGTCCTGATGGCATCCCAGCAATAGTCCTGAAAATGTGTGCAGCGGAGTTGTCCCCTGTGTTAACGCGTCTGTACCGTCTCTCGCTCTCTTCGGGTTGTGTGCCGGAATCTTGGAGAGAAGCTAATGTGCAACCGATCCCTAAAAAAGGAGATCGGTCAGATCCGACTAATTACCGCCCTATAGCCGTAACTTCAGTGTTGTGTAAGATCCTAGAACGAATATTGAACAAACAGCTTATTCGATACCTAGAAGATCACTCCCTAATTCACGATCGTCAATATGGGTTTCGGCCAAAACGGTCAACGGGTGATCTTCTAGCGTACGTCACACATCTCTGGGGTGAGGCTATTGACAAGCGTGGCGAGTCACTGGCAGTTAGCCTTGACATAGCCAAGGCTTTTGATCGGGTCTGGCACAAAGCTCTTCTCTCCAAGCTCCCGGCATACGGTTTGCCCGCTCAGTTCTGTACCTGGATTGCCAGCTTCCTGCATGAGCGTAGAATCCGTGTCCTTTCGGATGGATGCGCTTCGCGGTTCATGTCAGTGAACGCTGGTGTTCCTCAAGGCTCCGTTCTATCCCCCACGCTGTTCCTTCTGCATATCAATGACATGCTTCCTCTTGGAAACATTCATTGCTATGCAGATGATAGCACAGTGCATGGGGGATATAACGGGCACCCAACGGCTGGGCGGGTAGACACCGAAATGAAGCGAGCAAATCTTGTCATTGAGCTCGATCGGATGTTGGACCTCATTTCTAAATGGGGCTCCGATAATCTGGTGGAGTTCAATGCCAAGAAAACACAGGTGTGCGCGTTCACAGCGAAAAAGTCGCCATTCCTTCCCCTTCCCTCTCTTCAGGGTACATCTCTAGGCCTGCAGAGCAGTATTAACATGCTCGGTATGGATATCCGCTGCGATCTGAACCAAAAGGACTACATCGAAACCGTGATTAAAAATGCCTCACGTAAACTCGGTGTCCTGAACAAGGTGCGGCGATTCTTCACGCCTGATCAGTTGTGTCTATTATACAAGACACAGGTGCGGTCTTGCGTGGAGTATTGCTCTCACCTTTGGGACGGCACCGCAAAGTACCTTCTCGATGCCTTGGACAGATTGCAGCGCCGCGCTGTGCGCATTATCGGCAATGCAGAGGTCACTAAAACTCTCGAGCCTTTGCAATTGCGTAGAGATATTGCGTCACTCAGCGTCTTTTACCGTTTATACCATGGCGAGTGCTCTGAAGAACTCTTTGACCTCATCCCTCCTTCTCCCTTCCTCCATAGGAGTACGCGTGCTGCTCTGCGGAGTCACCAATTTACAGTCTCTAACATTCCATCTCGCACAAAGAAATTTGGTGACTCGTTTCTTTGCCGCACTTCCAAAAGATGGAATAGTCTACCACCACACGTATTCCCTCCTACCTATGACATAGGGTCCTTCAAACGAGGCGTGAAGAAGCACTTTGTGGCCCGGCAGAGTGAGGATAACTGATGCTACGTCTCTTACGCTGCACCAGTTGTCCTCGCGCCTGGACCTCATTTCCACTTAACATCAGGTGGAGTGGGGTCATTTGCCGGGCTTAATATAAATTTAAAAAAAAAAAAATCCTGCTCGCTCAGCCCTTTGTTTCTCTATTCCGCTAGGTGTAGTAACTTTATGCTTTTACGACACCCCAAGGAAGAGAGAGGGTGGTATTCTTCTTTCACCGATATTCCACACGGTTTAAAGACTGCACATACATCCAACATCATAGAGCGGCGATGGGCTCACCACCTGTCACGCTGTGCACATGTGCATCCGCTGTTTGGAGAAAAGTGGACTATGGTAGAGGACTGCTTTTGCGTTCCTCATTGCCTAGTCTTTGACTAACCCTTCGGGGATAATATTCGTGATTTTATATATTATGTATGTTTATATGTAATAAACCTTTCGCTTCCCAGTCGAACGGTTACAAGCCAGCACCATTAGACTTGAGTGCTGTCACCCTAACACCGAAGATGGATGAGCTCGTCGATCAGCTGGCAGAGAACACTCACAATCTTTGGGCCAGGGAGCGCATCCAGCAGGGCTGGACTTATGGACTTAACGAGGTACTTATTTTTTTAGTCCACAATTAGTTTATTTTTAGTATACCAGTTCACAAAGACTGAGAAGCTGAGAACACTCACAATCTTTAGGCCAGGGAGCGCATCCAGCAGGGCTGGACTTATGGACTTAACGAGGTACTTATTTTTTTAGTCTACAATTAGTTTATTTTTAGTATACCAGTTCACAAAGACTGAGAAGCTGAGAACACTCACAATCTTTAGGCCAGGGAGCGCATCCAGCAGGGCTGGACTTATGGACTTAACGAGGTACTTATTTTTTTAGTCCACAATTAGTTTATTTTTAGTATACCAGTTCACAAAGACTGAGAAGCTGAGAACACTCACAATGTTTGGGCCAGGGAGCGCATCCAGGACTTAACAAGGTACTTAGTTTTTTAGTCCACAAATACTTTATTTTTAGTCTACCAGTCTACAACAGCCAAGATCCACTTCGGGTCGCTGAGCCAGGGTGGTGGGTTAAGGGGACTATAGATCCAATAAATTCTCTGCTTATAAAATTTAACAACTGAAGACGTCCTTGGTATTTGCTTGTATTCTTTGTATGTAATTATTGTTATTTAGTTATATGCTCTTTCTTCTTTAATGGTCTTTTACCGCTTCATACCAGATTCGATTGCTGTGACTCTCTCACTTAATATTTGTATTTACTAGGTGTGAGGGTCACAGCGAGTTGCGTTTGGTTTTTACATCGAACTATACTGTTTAATATATTTGTACTTGTTTTAGTTATTTTGTTGTATTGATACGTTTTGTTTGTTAGATGTTGTTAGTTGTTATAATTATGTATATCATCTATAAAGATGTAATGTATACCTCCTTATTTTTCGTGTGTCATGTCCGGACTATCAAGTCGTCTTTAATTTATTTTTAAGTTTCAATGTCAACTACTACAAGAGCCACGATCACTTAATTGAAAGACCGATCAGGTACCGGGAATGTCAAAGGGTGCAGATTTAAAACCTGCTTATGGAACTTTTTTCAACATTTTCCTATTTGTAGTTTGTTCGTAACAAACTTTGTATAATATCGACACGTCAGGACATGACTCACACTTCATTATACGCTTTGTAAAAGAATTACCGCTTTTCCCAGATTTCAAAGGAATCAATCAAGACACCGCCATCAAAATGTCACATACAATTGCTGTGACTCTCACACTTTGTATTGTGACACATATCTACTAGGTGTGAGGGTCACAGCGATTTGTGTTTGATTATAATACATCGCTCATTTTATTCATCTTTTTCTTGTTGTATACTTAGTTAAGATTTTGTATGCTTCGATCACATATAAAAACTAAATCGTAGCGGAACATGCCACTTTTCCGCTAGCTTAGCGGAATATGCCACTATTTCGCTAGCTTAGCGGAATATGCCACTATTCCGCTAGCTTAGCAAAATATGCCACTATTCCGCTAGCTTAGCGGAATATGCCACTATTCCGCTAGCCTAGCGGAATATGCCACTATTAAGCTGGCTTATCGGAATATGCCACTATTCCGCTAGCTTAGCGGAATATGCCACTATTCCGCTAGCTTTGCGGAAATTGCCACTATTAAGCTAGCTTTGACATTAAAAATATGTTTTAGCAGAATTGAAATTTTTGAAGGAGCTGTTCGTCATGTCGACACCTAGCTCGCACACTACTAAACGAAATGAGGAGATGCCTAACATCTCGCTAGGTACTCTTTTTGTGCAGACGTTTTGAGAGAGTTGATTGTACATCTAGTTCTTATATGTGATTGTGTGTGTATTTTTCTATTGCTATCGTTTTCTAAGAATATTATTATTATTTATAGAAATGTTATTCTCCTATTTCTGCACTCTGATAATGTTACTCTTTCATTTATAGTGTACTCGTTCATTTTTATTAGTTATTTATTATAGATACTCATCATTTTATCAAGGACTTCAAACCCATCTGCTGTGACCCCCACACTTAATACGTGACCATCTACTAGGTGTGAGGGTCACAGCGAGTTGTGTTTGTCTGTGCATCATTCTACATATTTTATGCCTTATTTGTGTAGCTTATCGTCAGTATGTGTACTATGATGTATAGTTATTTATTATAATGGTTACATTAATATTAAAGTAAAAATGTGTGTCCAACCGAAATAACTATTCGACGATAGTAATTCTGCATGCAAAACTATAGGTATTAAAGATAAATTAATAGTCTATATCGTTTGCCATCACTGTGTTAGCTGTATATATTTTCTTGTATGTTGGTAATTGCAGTAGAAACAATATTGTTTATAGGATTTACGGATCTAATTGCATTTATAACGATTATATTATGCAGTCTAGGACCACGGCCTTTGGAAAAGGGTCTAAACGTTAATGTGAATTCTAAAATTATATGTTAATTTAATGCAAGTATATCCTACCTACTATAGGCTGTTTACTTCAATGTGTAAAGTTCATGTAAACTTTAGAAGCCTGTATGTTATGTTATGTAGGAATTGTTATAGTGTAGCTTAGTTTGTTGCTGTTTGGGAATTTTTTAGAAAGAAGACCTGTCTTGTACAATTGCTGTGACTCTCACACTTAGTATGTTGCATCGTTTGCTAGGTGTGAGGGTCACAGCGATTTGTATTTGACGTTAACCACAAAGCAAGTAGAAGCAAGTAGAAGACTTCTGTGTTTACTTCTTTGACGTGTGTGCCTATGTAATTGCATTGCCGCTCTAGATCCTGTAAGGGCACTAATGAAGATGCTTTGCTGATGCTGTTAAAATAAACCGCAATCGAACACAAATAATAGATTAACTAGATTTACTTTAAAGACAAATGTTGTGCTCACTGAACGAAATTTGACCAACCCTACTATAAGTACCCTATTCCTCGCATGTCTAACTTTTCGTTTCTCTACCAGGACCCCGATATGCACCGTTCCCCCCACTTGGTACCGTACCCTAAGGTGGATGAGGCGATCAAGAAGGCGAACAGGGACACCGCGTCAGAGACCGTCCGTACCCTACTGGTGTACGGGTACAATTTGGATCCGCCGACTGGAGAACAGCACGAGGGTAACTCTTTTATATTTTTTTACCTTTAATTGAGTAGAATTTTTTTATATATTTTTTTTTACTTTACTATACTTATTACAGAACATTACCTAGCATTTAACATGCTTCGCATACTTAATTCACTAAGGTTTGTAATGACGAATTCAGAACGTAATAATATACACCGAGATTTTTAATTGGTTTTGGAGCCGAAAACGTTGTAATACAAAAAAGTGTTGTACCTATTTATGAAATAATAATCGCTTTACGAGCAAAGAAAAAAAAGTTGTAAAAGTGACTTTTTGTCGAAAACACGTAGTAACGTTCTCCTTATTTACTAGTATACCGTGACCCCTATGAACTTTCCCGGCCGGCCGCCTGCCGCCGGCGGCGGGGCGGGGGGTAGGCGGAGCGTTTGAAGCGCCTCGGTCATTGATTTTGATAAGATCGTCCGGTACTCATATTTTTAGTTTTACAAGCTAAATAGCTTCTACTGATGATAAACATGAACAGGGTTTCGACTCCAAAACCAATGAAAAATCTCTGTGTATATTTCATTCGATTTCAATTTTATCTCAATCACATAAAATTCAAAATATGGTGGGAAAATTCATCACAGTGCCTAAACTCGTCCTCAAATGTTTCTATACTTCTCAACGTTGGTCTTCTTCTTCTCGATTCACAAATCTCTTTTACAGACTTCGAGATCGTCTTTAGGGTAACTTGCTTATTATAACGTGAATATTATTTGTATCCTCTACCGTTATCGGCCATTGCATCCTCTACCGATAAACACTCAACCTTTAAGTGAATTTTATACTGATGCAATTTTATTATGGACTGATTTTTTTTTGCGGTCAAAAGCGCGTATATGACACGTGCCATGGTACGATGCCAGAAAGTCAAACTATCTTAAAATATAAAATTTCTTCTAGAAATTTAATATTTTAGCATTTGAGTATAAGGATCAATATTGATTAGAGAAAGGACCATGGGGGATTTTGTATGACCCCCGTCCCACCCTACAACAGTCATGGGATACGTGTCAATTTGTTCATTGGGACCCAAAGAAGCCTAAAGTACCTGTGTTAGTTGCAAAAAGTATTGAGTTTATTTATAATTAAAATTACAACTAACGCAAGAAAAAAATTTTTTTTCTTGCTTTAGTTGGAGTTTCTCGAGTGTGTCATGCTCTCTCAAAGTGTCTCTGCGGTGGTGGCATGTGCGTCGGGTCGTTACGATCCCTAAAACATGGTTGAGCAAAACGATGGCTGATTCACATGTCATACTCGTGAACGGGTGCCGCCTCTGGAGTCTGGTCTGCTCTTGCAACCTTATTTTGTTGGAAAAAAAAATAATTCAAAAACAATATATTTTTTAAAACCTAAATCCCGCGTACTTGAAAAACGTCGCCATAGTAAAAAAATATCTATCCTACTAGACCCTTCAAATGATACTTATTTCAAATCTGTTGGATGGTGGGGACAAAATTTCCCATGGTCCTTTGACAGTTTTCGGTAGGTTGGCCTGCTGGGGTGTGTATTAAAGTAAACAACGATATGCTGACTGTTTATAACAATGTTGACTAATCTTTCAGCGTTGCTGCTAGAGGCATCGAGGCTTAAACAAGCTGACTTCAGAACTTATAGGGCTGAGAAAAACTATGCTGTCAATTCCGGCAAATGGTACTTCGAATTCGAGATCCTTACTGCTGGCCCGATGCGGGTAAGTGTTTGCTCTATCAACGCACGCATCATTATAAGTAGTCGAAGTTGAATCATCTATTTCTATAGTTCCTATAAAATACATGAAATGAAAAAATAACTGTGATGTTAACAATCGCAAAGCATTGCAACTACGTCTATTGGTATAAGTATGTTTAAGTTGTAATAGTAAACTTAGTGAAATTGTGTGTATCTCGTGTAACTTAAATTTTAATTGATCTTTATAACCACAAAAAAATGTAGTTAGGTTTTATGAACACTTATTCTTTATATTTGGTGTGTTATATGTATAATAGTTGTTATAGTGTGTGCTTATTCTGTAACTTAATTTTTAATAGATCTTAAGCTAATTTCTACTTCTCTTACCGCCCCTGCTGAGTTTTTGCCGGTTCTTCTCAGTACAAGGTCTTCCGCCCTATACACCGATGGCGTAATGACATTCATAAGTACTTAATTAATGTAGCCTTAACTGAATAAATTATATTGAATCATGATTCTTAGGTTGGCTGGGCCCACGCGGACATGCCACCTGGTATGATGTTGGGACAAGACGAGAACTCTTGGGCTTTCGATGGATACAATGTAAGTAATATACTGTACTTCAAACAAATGGAATTACTTATTAGAATTGCAATGCCCAGTGCGAGCTTTATTTTGCACCATTCGATCACATTACAGAAACCGTTATTTGGCAAAATTTTACCTTTTGTCGTTTTCACTAGATGGCGTTGCTTCATTGCCATACATCGTTTTTGTTAACGTAATCATTTGGTGAAACAAAACTCGCGCTAGCCTCTCAGCGATCGAATTTATGCGAATAGGTTTCTATGCATACAGTAGATGTAATAAGGCTGCAGTGTTGGCATATTTATGTAATAGTATATGAATACAATTATATAACTATGCAAACACTGCAGTCTTAATTGTATCTTTGTTGAATTTTAGATTAAAAGTAAGGTTTGTATTTAAATTGTGGAACGGCTAATGGCTATCTAGACTCGTGCGAATGAAACTCATTCCTAAGAGATGTGTACAAGATTACCTACAGAGTTTTTTGTGAAATTAAACAGGGCCTTAGTGTTAGACGATTTATACTTATTTAGAAGAAATTGCAACCATAAAACATTTGCCTTAAGGCATTAATTTATTTAGAGGTCTTATCTCCAAGCTCTCAAGATCTTACTTACAGGTAAATGATATAGAGTCTTCAACGATTAGTCATGTTTTTCTACATTTTTTAACTTCATGCTTATCAATTTACTTTTGTTACATTAGGAAAACCAGTAATTGGCTTTAATTTAAGTTAGTACTATTTAAGATTCATTGTCTAAAACGTTGTTGGTTTTCTAAATAAAATTAAATAAAAATAGAGCTATAGTGAAATGATACGGGTATGTACACACAGTGCCTTAAAGTGCACGGCGGGTCGAGCGACTGTTTCGGGATGCAGTTCAAAGTGGGGGACATTGTGGGCTGTTTCCTGGACGTGTGCGATATGACCATCAGTGAGTTCGGGCTGCCTTGGGCTGGGGCTGTCTTGATACTTGCATTGGCTGATATGTTATCTTTTGATGAAACAGATGGATTTCCGTTTTGTTATTTTATTATAGTATAATTAATAGTACAATATCGAAAAGTCTAATATTGCCACATTGATGAATTGTACCCTAATTGTTTTTTATAGTATAATGAATAGTACAGTATCCGAAAGTCTAAAAATACAACATTGATGAACTGTACCCTTATTGCATTGGGTCTTTTTTTGAGAAGCTTTTCACGATTCTGCTTAAATCATTCAGTAGTTCAGTTCGGGTGAGATAGAAATTTGTTAAACTTAAGGTATGAATACTTTGTACGATAATTATTAATTAATGATTTATGGTCAAAAAGTTTTAAAATTTCGGTAGAGTAAATTATAAAACATGGTAAAATATTAAATGAAAATGTATTTAATGCCCGATAATTGCTACATCAGGCTATATTACACAATAGGGTCCAATTATAACAAATGGACAGACATGCGATTTATTAACTTCTACTATTATTTATTATATCTTAAATCCTGCAAACACTGTTAATATATTGAAATAGAGTATCAAGGGAGCTCCTTAGCGCATTATAAATGTATTTGTTTTTAACTCGTAGTAACTCTCTTATAAAGTGTTCTTCATCCTTATTTGTCTACCTTCTGTATTGTTAATATTTCTCCCCGATCCGATATTTGTTATTTATTGATGTTCTAAATCTGAAAAGGTAAACAATTGTTACCCGTAGTAATAAATGTACAATATCTCTATTAGTTATGTGTACACCATTAATTGTATGCCGTAGAAAGTTTCAAAAAAATAACTTAATATTTCTGGTTTTCTTAGACATAATAAATCACAACATTAAAAATATTTTAATATTATTCGATAATCAAAAGTAGTTAAAAACCTAATACCGCTGGTCCTTATGTTTTAAGTAGCTTAAGGGTTACCTAAACCATAGGGACCGTAGGTGTAAACGGGTATAAGTTACACAAAATTTAGTACTTGTGTCAATATAATAAGGTTCAAAAGTTTCGTGTCCCTCTAAATGTAAGCGTCAGAACTGAGTCTTCAATATCGGTGTCGCAATCGTCTATGAGCTACGGTGTCTGTTTTCCACCTAGCAGGCCGCAAGCTTGATTGCTGGCTTAGTATACTTAGTACTTTAGCTCTATATTGGCGTTTTTATCCAACTTTCAAGGAGGAAAAAGTGTACAGCGGTAGCACTGAGTCATTCGGCAAGCAGTGGGCGATCGGCGACGTAGTGGGAGTGTTCCTAGACTTGATAGATAAGACGATAAGTAAATATCTCGTGACGTCACCATCAACACCACCAAGAAGTTTCTAGTTTTACTTTATTGAGTTTTTTTCTCCAAACAATCATAATAATAATAACGACACGTATTAAAAAGACATAGATAACCAAAATTATTAATTTTCAATACTCAGATAAAACATGTTACAAGTCTAATATCAAAATGCAAAAAAAAGGATATTATGATAATGTTGCGCAAATCGCGAAGAAAGACTCTATTTCGAAAATAATTGGGTCATATTGCATTCTGATAAAGCGCCGAGAACTTTTAAAATAGAACATGTGAAACGTAATACATTAGAAGGATCACTATCTAACTATCTCTTTTACTTACATGATCATTTCTGAATCTTTTTACTGCTGACTATTGAAACCTGAACGAGTAACATGAGTACGGTTTTAATGGGTAGATTTCTATAATTTGGGCGCTAAGTTGCCTACTGGTAATATTTTCAATTGACTTATCAGACGAATAAGTTTTTAACTGAGAATTGAAAGTCAGATCTTGCTGTCGCACTTAGAAACATCAACTTTGCATCTCTACTTTTACATTGTAAAATCGTCTTTAATGTATCTTAAGCACTGTTTAAAATGAAAAATTTGATTACTAGTAATACCTACTCATTACCTTTGACGTTTCTGAGTGCGGCCGATTACTAACTGTCTTTAATTTAAAACAGTTTGGCTTTCTACATTTTAATAACATGGTTCTTAGTTAATTAAACCTTCAGATTTTCGGGCTCTTGGTTAAACAATGTCCAAAAATATATTTTTTTATATAGCTATTAACAGTTTTACATTATATTAGTAATTTATATATAAATTGTTATAATCATTACCCATTGAAATAAAGTCATTGATAAAGTATAATTACAAACTTCTTGAGGACGAAGCTTGTGCAGGCGTAAATACGTAAATTTATGGCGGGAACATTCATTTAAAATATTATAATAATATGCTAACTATAATTTGGAAAAAAAATAAACATGCTAAAGTCTATTCTAACAGTTGTAACATAACAGACTATGAAATATCCGATATTTTATGATAAATATGTATTTTTTGTGCACTTATTACTTTTCATTATTTATTTTAATGACTTCTAAAATTTTAACTACAGACTTACTTAATTATTATTATTATACACTTTTTGTCTTCTTTTTCTTTTAAGGCTTTATTATACTGTGATATTATTTTATATTGTATCTAAAATAATTACACTTAAAATGGTTTTTTATGACAAAGAATGTTCCTGCTATATGTTTTGCAAAAAAGCTTGAATAGATTTAAATTTGACTTGCATTAAAATCATTATGAACGTTATTCGCTTGATTCTAATAAAGCCACATTGCTTCGCTTGTTATTCGATATAGTTTGAGAGCACGGATTCACAGACCAAAACAGAAAACACTACATTATGTAGTTTTACCACGTAGGTATTTTCTTATTACCTTTTAGAAGTGTCTTATTTCAAATAGTCAAGTTCATTTTCGGAGCGCATTTTCCATCATTGTCCTAAATCTGGGTTTAATTTAATCTTTCTCTAACCGCCATTGAATCTTAACTTTTAACAACTGATAAGAATTCTCGAATACGAGATTTTTTAGTTTCATGCTTAATCTATGTCTAAGGTGTTGCTGCAAGTCAATCAATCTATCATTCAATATGCATAAAAATATATTCAAATCTATTTAAATGGTTAAAAATAAAACTTTGTAAGATGAAACGATTAAGAAACGTTTTTCAATGAAGATAAAATATGTTTTACAGTTTTTTACGCACGCCTTCAGAACAATGAGGTTGCTTCTTGCTCTGACATAGTAAACCTTTAATAAAACATTCAAGAAACAAATGTATTAACAAATTATTTAAATGGGACGCTTCTCAATAGAACCTGTCGATTCAATTTTACCAATAAAGCATGGTAAAAAAAAATTTGGGTTGAATAGTCTATAACAGGCTTTGAGTATAGAACATCACTACTATAGGATTTTTTTTAACTTAAGTATTAGTTTAAAAAAATAACATGAAAAATCTACTTATAAACATTACCTACTTAAATAATAAATCGACGTAATTCTAGAGTACCTTGACTAACGTTCCGAACACAACTAACTTAATGTGACTAACTTCATTACATTGTTTTGACTAATTTGCCTCATTGCTAACATAGGCTTGGGTTTTGTTACCTAGTTTTTACTATCACTTAGAGCTTTAATAATACAGACTTAAAAAAAATAAGCTGCCTTAGAGTAAGTACCTACCTATCTATCTTTATTTTTTTATTAGTAATTTTTCCTAGTCACAATAATTTAAGACCAAAATTTTAATGTGTACTTGAAGAAATTGAACTATTTTTATTGCTATGAAGTGAGGTGAAGCGCTTAACTATTGGGTACAGCCCATCAGAAAAAGTCTGATCTAAATTATAAATTATTGACAAGCTTGTCCACAATTGTCATTTTAAAAATTCTATTGCAATTAATATCTAAATAAATCTTAGTAGATTATTTTAATTATAGCCATGGCAGGTATATACATGCTTTATTACATAAGCATATGTAAACAAAGTTCTCACTCTGATTCAGGTTTCTCATTGAACGGTGAGCTGCTTATGGACGCTTTGGGCGGTGAAACAACCTTTGCCGATGTGCAAGGGGATAATTTTGTACCCGCCTGTACCCTGGCTGTAGGACAAAAGGCCAGGTAATGTAATACACAATAAAATCTACATACACATGCATCACCTGTTTTTTTCGGAGTGTTATAGGCACATACAAACGTATTTCCACACTTATTGCAGATAAAACAGAAGTGGTGGCAAAATTAAAAAAATATTTTATACGATACAAGAAAGTTTTAAACATGTATAATAACTTTGTATCAATTTCATTAATTATTGTAACTGAATTATTTAGCCTAAAGTATATTAAGCACAGTAACATCTATTTCAAAGTTGAACAATACAACCTAGTATCAAAATATACTCTTGAATCGTGTGACACAAAAAAAATTAAACAAATGTCCCTTTTTCTTTCAGACTAACATACGGACAAGATGTGAACACACTGAAATATTTCACGACATGTGGATTGCAGGAGGGATACGAACCGTTCTGTGTGTAAGTGTCATATTTTTTAACTGAAACATGCTTATTACATTATTTAAAAGAAACCTTGAAAAGACCAGCTAGTAAGTATGATGTTTTACTCATTTTCCGCAAGAAAAAAAACGAAAAATAGAAAAAAATGAACTCTATTGTTTATTGTTCCCCCACCTCAGGAACATGAAAAGAGACGTCACCCATTGGTACACGAAAGACCAGCCCATTTTCGAGAACACAGACGAAATGCTGGACACAAGGATTGACGTCACCAGGATACCTGCTGGATCAGGTACTTAAAAACTACCTTAATTTTTATTATTTTACTTAGGGGTACACGCCAGCAAGACTTACTTAGGTTAAGCGGAGGTGAATGGACGAGCTTGATGCTTAAGGATTGGCATAAGCATAACCAACACAAGCAACACCAGCAACAAACCGCAAATGTTGGAAAGAGGGGAGGCAGGCCTTTGCCCAACAGTAGGACGATACTAGCTAACTTTATGGAATTTTATCGTCGAATGTTGAGCACTGGCAAATGGTTCTAATTTCTAAATTTAGTAGTTCATTGTAATTTTAAGTTTTGAGCCATGATCTCTTTTTGCAATCCGATAAGTACGTCTTATTAATTTATCTGCATTTTTTCGTAATATATGATTATTACTTGTTATAAAAAACGCTTAAAATATTTTTTTTTCAACGTTCTCTTATCTTATCTGCATTTCTTTGGCAACGCCTCGGTGGCGGGGTGATCAAGCGCTCGGCTCGATATCCCGGGTTCAATTCTCTGATCATGCAAAGTGTGTTTTCTGATTGTCTGATGCATAGCCCGGGTTTGTGATCACCAACTCGCATTGGGCAAGCGTGGTGTTTAAGCCCCCATCTATTGTATTAATGACTTGATTTCAATGATCGAAGCCTTTCTCCAGCAGTGAGACAGTATAAAGGCTTTACTTTAGGGGTATTCCTTGAAGTGCACCAGTTTTGAAGCGCACCAGACCAAGCTCACCACATGGGTGCGCTTCAAAATAGGTAATTAAAATATTATATTTTATTCCTCGAAGCGCACCAACGGTAAACAGTAGAGGAGCTTAATAGATTCGTAATAATGATGTCGATAGAAACTAGGACTAGGTGCTACAACTTACTACGTCAATAATAAATTGAATCATGACAGTCGTTTTGAACTAAAAGTACCAGGGTGACATAAATGAAAAGAGGTAGATAGGATACAGTGGCGAATCGTGAAATATTGAGAGAGGTAAGCCGGAGCAAAAAAAAATGCTTACCTACTCCAAGCGCGGGCACGCAGTCTTGAGTCCTTACCGAAAATCTGTGATTGGCATCCTGGCTTCAGTCTTGTATAGGCAGATGTATCTTCAGTCCACTTTTACTATACGTGTAAGCACTGAGATATTGAAACAGTGTCTTGCAAGCATAATAGAAGTGGCTTTGATAAAAGCCGTTTGTGGTGAAATGATGATATGATGTAAATTAAACAAAACTTAATCGACTAAGTACTAATAATACTACTTATACTCTAAAGCTATTCGTCTATTCTTTCTAACAAAGTGCGCTAAGACATTATCATAAAAGCCGGGAAGAATCTAAAGCTATTAATGCCGACATCTTACAATTCTACCGATTACTTTGCAAATCTACTTACTCTAAATACGTAATTTCAACTTATTACAATATCTACTTACCGCAAATACCTAATTACAACGTACGTCTTCGTAACTACTTTCTACACACAACACAAATAAACAAAGTCCAACTACAATACTAATCATTATAATAGGTGAAACTAACTAATAAATTCAAATACTAATAAAACACAGTCATGCATTCAATGATGAATTGCAATTACGTCAAATTATCTGTCAACAGAACACAAACCGAAAGCGATATTCCTCCGTCCCGCTCACGCGTACGCAAATTGTATAATAGATTTGTATTCAATCTGAAGAAGTATGACCACATATCACAGTATAGGTCCGAGCTGAAATGGCTGCCCATTCGCCAGCGGAGACGTTTACGAGCTCTGACCACACTCTTTTCGATACTAAACTCTCCTAATGCTCCTTCTTATCTAACTCCCTATTTCCAGTATCTTTGCTCTTCTCATAGTAGGAATCTCCGGTCTTCTAACAATCTTCTCCTTCTCTCTCCTTCCCATACTTCTGGATTTGTACATTCCTCCTTTCTTATTCAGTCCATTCTTCTTTGGAACGCGCTGCCTCTCGAAATCAGGATGACCACTGGTCGCGAAGCATTTAAAAAGAAAGTCCGCTTGCTCTTCTCTGGAAAAACCATGGCAGAATCATCTCAATAACTTCATATTTATAAATTATGTATTGTATGTTTATGTATATATTTATATTATATTTATATATGCATATATTTAAAGTGATGTGTACCTACTTTCAAAATATAGTGTTTATAGATTTTACTACTTATATGTTTTTGTATTAAGTATGTTTAAAATATTTAAAAGTATACCTACGCTTCCACTTTTATTATCGCACCTAAATGCACCTACCATGTTATCTCTGCACCACCCTATGGTTGACTGGTAGAGAATGCCTCAGGCATTAAGTCCGCCATGTAATGTTATGTTGCAAAAGTTTAAATAAATAAAATAAATAATATAACTGTCTCTATCAAGTAACTCGGATAAAGACGGCTTACCGGCTGTTAATACGCGGGTGGGTTTATTGACCTTTATGTGACGTCATGACGTTTATTTTGTATGGAAGTTTAACTGCCTAAAAGCTGATCGCGCCTGCGGCTTATTTTAAAGCAATATGTTGTTAAAAAGCAAATTTTGTTGATTTAATGTCCATAGTGTAGGCAATTTGTAATGTTTCTTTTATATATTTACTTTTTTAATTACTGATTGTGCCATTTCTCAATTCAAGTAGAGAGTGGTTGTGTTCTAAACTTCTGAAGGGAAGCCGGTGGGAATCGAGTTGTATGGAACCTTCGTCACTGATTAGGATACTCTAGAAATAAACGTAAGTTATCCGTTACCGATATTTTCTGTTAGTTACTACATCTATATCCACATTTTATCTGCTGGTGGGCTTCGAAGAATAAAAACATATTATTTTAATTACCTGCTTTGAAGCGCACCCATGTGGTGCGCTTGGAGGAATAGTTTAGGTGGGCTTGGTCTGGTGCGCTTCAAGGAATACCCTGTACTTTACTTTTGTTATTTGCATTTCTATACAGAGACACCACCTACAATGAAAATCTCGCACAACACATTCGAGACAATGGAGAAAGCCAATTGGGAGTTCCTCCGCTTGTCTTTGCCCGTCATATGTCACTCCGAGTTTATTGGGTAAGTATCATCATGAGTTTCTTCCGTGTTCTTTTAGCAACAACACGTGTTGTGAGACTCCATTTTAATTAAATCTACCGTACAATACTGAATGTACTTTAAAGGGGGCCCTGGGGGGCTTTAATTAAGCTATATTAAAGTATCATCATGGCTCAAAGTCCCCAGTAGTTAAAGTAGCTGGTGAATTCATACGTGCCAGTTATATGGTGTGTGGGCGACGGGGGAGGGGTGCCATCGGCAAAAACTGAGTTTCTACTGCTACCGCCTTCGATCAACAATAACAACTAGATAACGCGTCACGTACAAAATCAAAGCTCAATTCTGTCCACGTGAATAAATACTTTTTCAAAGCAATAAATTGCTCCTGTCACTTAAAAAAGAAAAGACGTCAAAAACATTTAGTGCTGAAATCAACCTTAGGGGCAACAAATAAAGTACTTTTTCCTATTATGCCTCGCGAGAAAATAAGAGCTCACTTCTCAAGTGCGCTCTTATTTACCGAGACACATTTTTAGCGCCGCCCTGACATCTAGTTGTATTGTTGATCGAAGGCTACCGCGCATACTCTTCTTCCCCGCCCCGAAACCGCAACGTACCCAGTGCCGCAGACCATTGATCTGTCACGTATGAATTTGCCGGCCTATAGAGCTTATATGGGTTGAGATCTTGTAAGCTAAGCAACTTTTGCAATGTTTAGGTTACCGGATTGGTGACCCAATTTAAATATCTTGACCTCCTGCATGATTTCGAAGCCGTAATTAATATCCACCAGCCCACATTAGGCCATCGTGGTGGATAATAGCCCTTTTTTCTTGGTTGGTTGGTCTACATTTTGCCGTGTCGCGTAGCTGTCACTCTGAGGACGTGTGCAGTCGCTAATTGATGAAACGTGGACTATGGCAGAGGATTGCTGATTTTGCTGTCCTCATTTCCTAGTCTCTGACTAACCCTTCGGGGACAATAGTCGTGATTATGTGTATGTATGTATGAATATCATGTGGGATAGCTTAACCGCAGTAGTGAACAATTTTCCTTCCAAATTTTTTGGATGTCATTTGTTTTTTAGTATAACCAACAATGTTGCTATTTTCTAAGTGCTCTACAAATAAACAGAGAATAAGGTCGGAATAGTTATTAAGTGTTTTATCTCTTGTACTCTAATTTGAAATTACGTTTACATGACAGGAACAAAACAAGGAATAACTATTCGTAGCTTATTCTTTGTTTATTTGTAAGGTGTGGCGGCCTGCGTCGCCACATAATTTATTATCCTCACGTATTGGTTAAAGAGTTTGTAAGCACATTCCTAAACGCGTGCAGATCCGATAAAGATATGACACGGCATCATCCCTCCAACATCTACGTAGTTATTATTGTATAAATAGTCTTGTAAGGTTTAGATAATAAGTTAGTCACAATGTAGTCACTGTAAATATACAACATCACTTTAAGTCGTTATTTATTATCGCCATGGAACCCTTCGTACATCGCCCCGCTGGAACACTGGTGACCCCGCTCAAGCAACAAGCAACCTTCCAACGGAGTACCCCGAAAAGAACACGTGAGTCATTTGTAATATCTACACATCAACCATGGCAGCAACATCTATTCAGCGACGGGCACAACAAAATCTTCAAAATAAAATCACTACACCGAACCACACCGAGCTGCGACTGCGTCATTTAACATCATTCTTGGCTCTACCAACTCACAACTTTGGCTTCCTTTCCGGCACATCGTATCAAGAACGTTTCATCGACCAAGGCAAAGAAATAAGGTACCCAGGAAAACAATGCGAAACATAATATACTAACGATTTCATAACTGTACACATTATGTTATAAATTGTGCGGCGCGCAGCGAACGCTCAAGAATTTCCGACGCAGCAGTTTTCGCCGTTTGCTCTACGCTTGCGCAAGTTGAAGATCACGACATTAATGACTATACTGCTATACGGAAACAATTTTGTACAGAGTTGTGGATTTTTCTATAGAAGTAAATAAATAGAATACAAAGTAAAATAGCATAAATGTAAACAACAAGTATTCACCCGTTTAACCGCCTCACCTTTACCGACTGACAAAGTGGTTTGAGGTATGTTATCTATACTTACGGGAAGAGATATTTATAAAAGCATTATTTTACCAGTCGATAGTTTTAAGAGATATTATTACACTTCATATGACACTTAAATGCTACTAGCTACCTCCAGTGCGAATTGATTTCTCCGGTTATCTGACAAAGATCCAAGAAATCCGCCAGTTTGAGGATAAATATGAAGCTATAATGAAGTACCTCTACTCAAAATGAAGGTATGCAACAAGTTTAAAATACTTTGATTGTGCAATAAAAACACAGTAGAATAAATAAGCACAAAAATGAACCATGTTTGGGTAACTAATGTAATAATAAGATTTTAGTAAATTTTAAATTTAATTTTTTGTTATTTACGTATTTCCTTATAATATATTGAATGCAACATGTCTTATCTCTATGTAATGTTTAATCTTAGTCAATTCTGATTTAAATTTCTTGGTATTATTTCTGTTTATTATCAATTTATTATTAACGTGTCTATTGATAATTTGTTAGAATATGCGTAATTTTAAGTGTATACTTATGTCATTTAAAAATTTTTTTTGTGTGTATAATATAGTCTTGGTATAAAGTGATACAAAATTATATTAGTAACAGTATTATGATGTTGAGAGGAATTTTATACATTTTAAAGAAAAATCTAGGTTTTTATAAAATTATTCGTGTAATCGGTCGTTTTTTAAAAGGTATACCTAAAATAAGTATTTTGTTCAAATATCGGAAACAGCTCTCATTAGCAGCATTCAGCAAGCCAGCCTGCCTCAAGGTTCCATCGCAGCAACGTATCGCTTCCTGGATCCTCAGCATCACTCGACGGTCAATAAAGTACCGTCGCACTCCACACGTCTCGACTCACCCCAGACATGGTAGCACACGCTCGTCTCGAGTCACTGTAGACTGGAGAACGCTCGTATTGTCAACGAAGACTTGAGCACGCTCATCACGACTTAACGTGGATTAGAGCACCACTGGCATCTACAAGCTGAAGACCTGATGGATTTTTTCCCTTTTTCTAGAGGGGGAGTACTGTGGCGGCCTGCGTCGCCACATAATTTATTATCCTCACGTATGGGTTAAAGAGTTTGTAAGCACATTCCTAAACGCGTGCAGATCCGATAAAGATATGACACGGCATCATCCCTCCAACATCTACGTAGTTCATTCGGGCGGATGTTTGCTGTCGCCGTCTGCGCTGTCTGGAGGACCCTTCCTTCTCCCTCCTAGTGGTACACGTCGACTTAGGCTCTCATTGCCGTGTCTACGTCTGCGTCTACCGATCCCATAACGGCGACATGGAGACAACTCGACTAATTGAACATCTTAGTCGGGTAGCAGATGATGCGCAGGAGCGGTTTCCATCGGCGGAACTGGTGTTTTTGGGGGACTTCAACGCCCACCATGAGTTGTGGTTAGGTTCCTCCAAAACAGACCATGCTGGTAGAACTGCCCACGCATTCGCTCTCACGCATGACCTGACGCAACTGGTGAACCAGCCCACCAGGATCCCAAACATAGTTGGCCATGCGCCCTCCTTACTCGACCTTCTGCTGACGAGTCGCCCAGCTGGATACCGGGTGGAGATTCGAGCTCCTTTAGGTTCCTCGGATCACTGCTTGATATCCAGCACAGTGCCCTTGGCATCGCGCCCGCCAACAGCGGTTTCGAAACGCCAGATTTGGCACTACGCGTCGGCAGACTGGGACGGGATGCGGGATTATTTTGCATCCGTCCCTTGGAGGCAGCGCTGCTTTAGTGGGAAGGACCCGACCGCTAGCGCCACTGCCGTTGCTGATGAGATAGTATTAGGAATGGAATACTATATTCCACACTCCTATGTCATCAGCAAAGGCAGACGCAACCGCTGGTTCAATCGCGAGTGTGCCAGCGCTGTTGAGAGCAAACAGACGGCATACCGCGCTTGGATCAGAGGTAAAGCTCATGGGGCTCCCGAAACTCGCTCGCTAAAAGCAGCCTATAATAATGCCACCAAGTCGTGTAAGAGGGCCTACATTAGAGCGGATGCCCAGCGCGTTGCACGAGTAGGCCAAGAACTCCTGACGCATCCTACGGGCAGCCGTAGCTACTGGTGTCTGGCCAAAGCCGTGCAATCCAACTTCTGCCAACCCTCGCTGCCACCACTGAGATGTCTTGACGGAACTTTAGCTCACAAGCCGCAGGAAAAGGTCGATCTCCTGGCCAAACTCTTTGCGGCTAACTCCCGGATCGATGACTGTGATGCACAGCCACCCTCAATTCCTCACTGTGGCCACACAATGTCTGATATTAAAATCAGGCAGTGTGATGTCCGTGCGGAAATGCAGTCAATCGATGTCCGGAAAGCTAACGGTCCTGATGGCATCCCAGCAATAGTCCTGAAAATGTGTGCAGCGGAGTTGTCCCCTGTGTTAACGCGTCTGTACCGTCTCTCGCTCTCTTCGGGTTGTGTGCCGGAATCTTGGAGAGAAGCTAATGTGCAACCGATCCCTAAAAAAGGAGATCGGTCAGATCCGACTAATTACCGCCCTATAGCCGTTACTTCAGTGTTGTGTAAGATCCTAGAACGAATATTGAACAAACAGCTTATTCGATACCTAGAAGATCACTCCCTAATTCACGATCGTCAATATGGGTTTCGGCCAAAACGGTCAACGGGTGATCTTCTAGCGTACGTCACACATCTCTGGGGTGAGGCTATTGACAAGCGTGGCGAGTCACTGGCAGTTAGCCTTGACATAGCCAAGGCTTTTGATCGGGTCTGGCACAAAGCTCTTCTGTCCAAGCTCCCGGCATACGGTTTGCCCGCTCAGTTCTGTACCTGGATTGCCAGCTTCCTGCATGAGCGTAGAATCCGTGTCCTTTCGGATGGATGCGCTTCGCGGTTCATGTCAGTGAACGCTGGTGTTCCTCAAGGCTCCGTTCTATCTCCCACGCTGTTCCTTCTGCATATCAATGACATGCTTCCTCTTGGAAACAGTCATTGCTATGCAGATGATAGCACAGTGCATGGGGGATATAACGGGCACCCAACGGCTGGGCGGGTAGACACCGAAATGAAGCGAGCAAATCTTATCATTGAGCTCGATCGGGTGTTGGACCTCATTTCTAGATGGGGCTCCGATAATCTGGTGGAGTTCAATGCCAAGAAAACACAGGTGTGCGCGTTCACAGCGAAAAAGTCGCCATTCCTTCCCCTTCCCTCTCTTCTTGGTACATCTCTAGGCCTGCAGAGCAGTATTAACATGCTCGGTATGGATATCCGCTGCGATCTGAACCAAAAGGACTACATCGAAACCGTGATTAAAAATGCCTCACGTAAACTCGGTGTCCTGAACAAGGTGCGGCGATTCTTCACGCCTGATCAGTTGTGTCTATTATACAAGACACAGGTGCGGTCTTGCGTGGAGTATTGCTCTCACCTTTGGGACGGCTCCGCAAAGTACCTTCTCGATGCCTTGGACAGATTGCAGCGCCGCTCTGTGCGCATTATCGGCAATGCAGAGGTCACTAAAACTCTCGAGCCTTTGCAATTGCGTAGAGATATTGCGTCACTCAGCGTCTTTTACCGTTTATACCATGGCGAGTGCTCTGAAGAACTCTTTGACCTCATCCCTCCTTCTCCCTTCCTCCATAGGAGTACGCCTGCTGCTCTGCGGAGTCACCAATTTACAGTCTCTAACATTCCATCTCGCACAAAGAAATTTGGTGACTCGTTTCTTTGCCGCACTTCCAAAAGATGGAATAGTCTACCAGCACACGTATTCCCTCCTACCTATGACATAGGGTCCTTCAAACGAGGCGTGAAGAAGCACTTTGTGGGCCGGCAGAGTGAGGATGACTGATGCTACGTCTCTTACGCTGCACCAGTTGTCCTCGCGCCTGGACCTCATTTCCACTTAACATCAGGTGGAGTGGGGTCATTTGCCGGGCTTAGTATAAAAAAAATAAAAAAAAAATAAAAAGTTATTATTGTATAAATAGTCTTGTAAGGTTTAGATAATAAGTTAGTCACAATGTAGTCACTGTAAATATACAACATCACTTTAAGAGACGCAGTTGTTACTTATTATCGCCATGGAACCCATCGTACATCGCCCCGCTGGAACATAAGGCACTAAACATACAATGCCCTTCCCCTTTCAACAGCTCTATTCACTCTCTTTCAAACACACTTTTTTTTCTTTTCTACCCAGTGAACAAGAAAAAGCGAGACGATGGATCGAGATAAAGGATCGCCAGCAGATGTTGATGAAGGAGGCCACGGAAGCCCAGATGCCGGCGCACATAGACCAGATCATGAGGAGCGGTTTCACCATGAACGATATCAAAGGTATGGTGAGCTTAGCAGGTGCGGCTTCAGAAGTAGCCTTTTTAGTACTATGTCACACCAGCCCCCCAAGACAAGTGGCAAACGATCAAACCCCTCCCCCTCCCCTGTCTATTCGTAATTCGTCGTACTGGTGTGTACTGTTCTAATTGGCTACTTGACAGTTCTCGGAAAAGTATTTTAAAAATTACAAACGCTTATTTTATACATTTTACAATATATTTTTTTGAAAAAGCTTTATTTAAAAAAACCATAATTTTCTTCATTCATTTAAAATTTTGCGCGAAAACGGTTGGTCACGTGACATTTTGCTCTGTGACGTCACACTTCAATAAACAAACAATTTGTATGAACCTGATAAATAGTTTTTGTTTATTATGTGAAATGTGTAAAATTTTAAACACTGAAAAAAGACGACAACCTCAGGCGGGAATCGAACCACGCACCTTCGCATTCCGGGCGGCTGCCTTAACCACTTGGCTACCGAGGTCTGGCTTTCAACCGTCGAAATTTGTCAGTGCTTGATGCTTATGTTTTTAGTCAACATTGCTTCATCAAATCTTAGAAGTTTTCACCTCTGTGATCCGAAAGAAATATTTTTACAAATACTTGAACATTCGGTTAAGATGAAGCTGCGTTTATAGATTAATGTTTTTATATTTTAGCGTTTTATTAACGCTTAAATATACTTAAGTAAAATTTTAAACACTGAAAAAAGACGACAACCTCAGGCGGGAATCCAACCACGCACCTTCCGCATTCCGGGCGGCTGCCTTAACCACTTGGCTACCGAGGTCTGGCTTTCAACCGTCGAAATTTGTCAGTGCTTGATGCTTATGTTTTTAGTCAACATTGCTTCATCAAATCTTAGAAGTTTTCACCTCTGTGATCCGAAAGAAATATTTTTACAAATACTTGAACATTCGGTTAAGATGAAGCTGCGTTTATAGATTAATGTTTTTATATTTTAGCGTTTTATTAACGCTTAAATATACTTAAGTAAAATTTTAAACACTGAAAAAAGACGACAACCTCAGGCGGGAATCGAACCACGCACCTTCCGCATTCCGGGCGGCTGCCTTAACCACTTGGCTACCGAGGTCTGGCTTTCAACCTTCGAAATTTGTCAGTGCTTGATGCTTATGTTTTTAGTCAACATTGCTTCATCAAATCTTAGAAGTTTTCACCTCTGTGATCCGAAAGAAATATTTTTACAAATACTTGAACATTCGGTTAAGATGAAGCTGCGTTTATAGATTAATGTTTTTATATTTTAGCGTTTTATTAACGCTTAAATATACTTAAGTAAAATTTTAAACACTGAAAAAAGACGACAACCTCAGGCAGGAATCGAACCACGCACCTTCCGCATTCCGGGCGGCTGCCTTAACCACTTGGCTACCGAGGTCTGGCTTTCAACCGTCGAAATTTGTCAGTGCTTGATGCTTATGTTTTTAGTCAACATTGCTTCATCATGTAACGGTACAGAATGAATGGTATCCGTCCGTTAGTAAGGAATGCATGGGAGTAGCACTAAAATAAATATTAATGCGTAGCACCATTAATAATAAGCATGAAAAGGGAATAATAAACTAGTTCAGAATAATGGTCAGTGGTCTAGCGCTTTATCTTTAGTTTGAATTTCGCGGGGACTGCTCTGTGTGCTCCTTGCGACATAGGCGCCGTCTAGCGTGAGTTATTTACTTGAGCTTCGCATAAGGTTGCTAGTTTGACTTCTTTATTTTGAATTTCGCGGGGACTGCTCTGTGCGTCCCTTGCGACATAGGCGCCGTCTAGCGTGAGTTATTTACTTGAGCTTCGTGTTAGGTTGGCAACGGGCTTTATCTTTATTTTGAATTTCGCGGGGACTGTTCTGTGTGGCCTTGTGACATAGGCGTAGGTTGGCAAGCCGGTAGACATACGGGCGGGCGCCACCTATGGTCGGAATACGGAACTTTTTATAATTTCACAAAATACAGGATTATTGGCTTAAGTGGATGATTATTGAGAGGGAATTGTTGATAGAAGGCTACATTTAGATATTCAAAGATGTAATATTGGCTATCTGACGAGATTTGGTTAGATTATGGAAAAATTTTAGAATTGCGCGGCGAAAGCGGCAATGAGCGAGCGAGAGGTTGAGAAAAAGACAGAAAGAGAGGTCGGATGATAGCTCCACGTGGCGCGACGCGAAGGCGGGGGGCATCGGGGAAACGGCTAGCGATTGGTGGAAGGGAAGAAAAGCGGACTCGCGCGGGCAAATCTTAGGCGCGCGTGGCGGGAAAAGTTAAGATGCTTGGGAAAATTAGCGGACATTGAGTTTTGGGACGTCAACGGAGCGGTCCAACTTAAGAGTGCGGTACGACTCATACGGGAAAAATAGCGTCCGAGCTTGATAGTGCGCTAAGTGATATTCGAGCTGCGATATTAATTAAGATTTGTGAAATTGAAAGTTATTAATAAAGTAAACTATTGCGATCGCAACTCGAATCCGTTAACAGAATGAAGTATTCTGGGGTACATCGGCGGAAACGAGTCACGGTGACAACAAAACCCTATGTACCTTTCAACAGACTTCGGTCTGGATGATCTTTGATTGTATTTAATAAGATCGGCGTTTTACACTATTACGCTAAACAATACACTATCTTCGACGGAGTAATGGGGGAGAGACAGTTGTCTCCCTAGTGAAAGTTGAAGATAGGTCAGACACCATTTAGCTGGAGGTAGACCCGTATGACCCAGTCCAATCTCGAGTCTATCTCCATACATACAGTGTAGTGATAGGAAAATAACACACTGAGTATACTGGCTCGACTGATAGAACATTTAGGAGTTAGTTGCTTTCAGGGGCAATGCGACTCTCACCACACACCACGAATTTAAATTAAATGAGGCTTGGCCTAGTTTGCAAGGTACACAAGAGGGACTGTTAGTTCGACAAAATATAGGCATTTTCAAGTGAGGAAAGTTGTAGGAATCTATAGGTAGGCGGATATATATATATGGTTAGTTATTAATTCAGACTAATAAGGCAGGGATAATTAAGTTACGGCGCTAAATAAAATTATGATGAAGTGATGTGGGTCCTAGCTAGGCAAGTAATCTGTTACCGCAGGCCGGTAAAATTCTAATTGTTTTCCTAAAGTTGTTACCAATTAATTATTCATTTTAAATAATTAACAGAAGTATGAGAATATTGTACCATCATTACTTTGGAATACCTAAAAGTCTAGACTGGTTTCCTATTACAAGAATAATACTAAAAAGTTATAGCAAATAAGCTTAGTCGTACTGTGATGTTTGATTTCTAATGCTGAAATGACCAAACAGGCATTTTTTAGCTTTCCCTGGGATGCAATACGATCTCATATCGCTACACTCTTCAAGGTGTTAAAGTTTTACATCCGATACCTTAGCAAAAATAAGCTGATACAAACTGAACAACTAAAACCAGTTTAGAACCTAGGATAAGTCGTTGAAAGAAGACATTGCAAGCTATGAGCTTCTAATAATCTGAAACATAGAAATAATTGATTGATAACAACCAGCTAATTAGCCTGACAATGGTCTACTAATACCATTTGAATAGACCTCTTAAGATATGTAAGTACTTACTTCTAATAATATGAAACATAGAAATATTTGATGGGAACAATCTAACCAATCAGACTAATACCTAGTACAGTCTAATTTATACTTATTAAAGTGAGTAAAAGATAACTTCTAAATGTAATTTATTTAATGATTAACAGTGATAATTAACTACCTACTAAAGGTATACTAACTATGATTTAGTAGTCTATCAAATTAACCACTCAGTCTGAGAGACAGAGGGTGTAAGTTAATGGAAAAATAATTAACTACATTCACTCCCTAAAAGTCAGGGATGTTGAATAAATTAGGCATCTTTCAATAAACTTGAGATGTATTTATACTTTATAAGATCTGTATAATGAACACTAAGAGTAATCCAAAGTAATTTACTTCAAATGATAGTATTCTATTTCAGTTCACTTCCTAAAGTCAAGGATATTGAATGAATTAAACATCCTTTAATAAACTTAAGATGTGATAATCTGCCAATGCAGCCAATCCAATGTAGTTATATTGGAGCTTTACAGGACTTGTATAATAAATACTAAGAATAAATAAAAGTAGTTTTACCTGTATTAATAGCATTCTACTTTAGCCACCGCCTGAGTTGGCGTTTTATTAAATTATCCACCCTTTACGGAACTGAATATAAGTTATTGCATTGAATAATTAAGTTCTTAATGTGAAAAGGATATTTGGATGATAGCAAGCCTTGAGATAAACTCTATTGATTTATGTGGAATAATAAGAATTTAAATTGCTAACACATAGTGCATAATGTAAAATGAAATTAAATTTGAGGAGAGATGTAAATTCTCAGTTAAAGAATTAAAGGCACAAGCTAATAATTAAAGTTAAAGCCAATGTGTCGGAACTGTAATTAAACCATGAGATGTACAGTACGCTATGGAGCGGTGGTGGGGCTCATAAATTGCACCAGGCTTCTTATGTATCATGCTACTGATAATAAATAATAATACCTACAAGCTAAGCTATCATCTGATTACCTTTGAGTGGTTACAAATCTTCCCCGCAGCTGCAGTGAAGGATTTAGGTCACAGTTCAGACGGAGTCATTGCTAGGCTACACATATTTATGTTAGGATTTATAGACTGGTAGGTAATTAGGTCAGGAGAAAATAATTTAACACAGGGATAAGCCAATTACTAAACTTTCACGAAAGAACTTGAGTTACTTAAATGCGGTTAACAACGGAGGGTTCACTAGACGATCTGGCCAAAATAGTAGTTATTATAATATTACATTGCTTGACTGAAATTCACTGCAAATAGAATTAAGCTTTGCTAAGGTTCCATCTTCATACAAACGCTACACACTCTACAAAACTCCAGACACAACCATTAGATTGTAGATAAATTAGGTTAATTAGTTTTAAGAATTAGATAATAATTTAAGTTAAGGTAAAGCGGCGAGGATGTGTGTATGTATTATAAGCTAGCTAGGCATATAGGTGTGAAAGGCATTAGATTTAGGTTTAGATTTAGGTGTAGCAATTTATAATAAGGGGGGGGGAGGTTACAATTTGGTAAGCCATGACCAGGATCAGAAAGTTAAGTTATAAATTATCATTAATATAGTTGTATTGGATTTCAGTCAAGCGGTAATACTTTAATTTAGAAGTGGGATTTTTCCCACAAATTGTTGTCGTGTTGCGATGCGTGAGTTTAGAATTGGCTTAATAGGGAATAATTCAATGAAGATTAATTAATTCAGAGATATTGAAGAATTATAATTTGACACTTTTCACAATAAACGTTGTTATCTTCTAAAGTTGATTCATACACTTTGTATTACGGGCTCTTGATAATGGGTGAATTATAATTTGACACTTTTCACAATAAACGTTGTTATCTTCTAAAGTTGATTCATACACTTTGTATTACGGGCTCTTGATAATGGGTGAATTATAATTTGACACTTTTCACAATAAACGTTGTTATCTTCTAAAGTTGATTCATACACTTTGTATTACGGGCTCTTGATAATGGGTGAATTATAATTTGACACTTTTCACAATAAACGTTGTTATCTTCTAAAGTTGATTCATACACTTTGTATTACGGGTTCTTGATAATAGATTAAGACCAATATTGTAGACAGTCGCAATGAGAGCTGGAGCTAAAATTTTGTTGTACGAAATCTGTAACAAAAAGATTTTCAGGTTAGGTTAAAGGTCAAAGGAGATAAAACTACAAAACAATAATGTAATGAGTATTATTTGAAATACAATACCTTTCAGTCATTATCTTTTTCTTCTTTATTTAATGGCGGAGTTCGCCAGCATCAGGTACCGTGCGGCTGTTAGGCGTTGTTGTTATTCCCAAAGTATCATAAGTGCACGAAGTACATAGATATAGTTATTATCCGGGGGTCTGGAGTATTAAATTTTAAAATTGTTGAGTTATCTGTGAATACTGAAACCTTTAGTAATTGTTTCCTTGAATACTGAAACCAGGTATCCAATTTTTGTTGTTGACGTTAGGAGCTATGGTAACTAGTTTTGTTTCTATTCCTGGTGATAGATTTCATATAGGCATAGGCAACTGGTTCATACAGCCTTGTGTTGAGTTATTTTTAGGATCGTAAAAAGTCGATAGGGTGACATAGTTCAACATTTATTGATTTAGAAAGATTTGTAGAATAGGGGGCGGTTTAATTATTATTGCTGTCGGATGGAAAGGCAAGGGGGCGAGATTGGACAGAATTAACCAACTAAGTTATTGCAGGATTCAATTTATATTATAGGACGGCGATATGCTGTACAATATTATAAAGTTATGACGCTAACAGCATAATATAAAACTAATAATAATTATATTTTGACTAATAATCGTTGAGCGATTGCGGTTTTTAGTTGATGTGCTATTCTACGTATTATAATTTATTTTGTTGGTTATGTTAGAGAAAAAAAAAATATAATAGTGTACTTGAGTCTCACATCTGAAATCCATAGAGTAGTTTAGGCTAGTCAAGGACTATAACGTTCTTTGTCTATGGTTGGACCATAGAGACAAATGATTTAGCGAGACCATAAACAATCTAGAATTAGGAATGATTATAAAACATGACGTCATAAAACCAATCGGAGAGGAAACTTCCATAACGCGTAATCATGTGATTTTGTTATAGCAAGTGGAATCACCTGTTATTTTCCATACCTGTTATTTTTAATACCTGCGATTTTTACATTGAAAGAGATTTTCCTAATACTTATCACGTAGTAGATTAGAATGCAATGACATGGGAAATGCCGCTTCATTTTGTTAGTTCGCTAAAATCCTAGGAAAAGTAACATAAAATAGTATTACGGTTCAAAATACACGCGTTGATGAGGAATCGCGATTATAAGTAATAACAAGTAGCAGGGATGTCATGTAGGGGATAGAATCATATGACTATTCATTGCTAGTAGGAATTTTGGTTTAAAAGCAACGTAGTTTGGGATGCATAATGTAAACGGATAAATACGTCTAGTAGGCGATAAAAGTCGTTACCGTCTGGAAACAACTATCTAATATCTACTCTATTGTGGGGAGGTTACCTATTAGCGAGGCTAGATGGCGTTGGGTTACCAATAAAAGATTTTATTTTGGATGATGGTAAAAGGGTGCTGTCTAATAATAATATGTATAATTGTAATACTCTTGCAGCGTTGTAAGTAGTCGTTACCGGTAATCATTGCTTCTTACCGAATAGTTGAAATCGTGATAAATAGTTAATTATGAAGATTTATAAAGGATAATTATTAGCTAAAGATGAGGTTAACGTACGCAGAAGTAAAGCTCGCTGGGCACAGCTTACTATACCTACTTACCTAATATTATCAGTTGTGAGTTACCTAGAGATATCTAAGTCGGGAGAGCGGTGAAAAGAAAAGACCTTACTACATGACTAATTAGTTAGGATAGGTAGAGATAGATAAATCATTAAATTCACTGGGTTGGATTAGCCTATTAAGAAGGGTACCTTTCACAATTGTCTATCTCCGTTGAACGATTAAGATGTTGAAAAAAAAAAAATAATAGTAGAAAAAAAAAAATATAGTTGACTGGCTTGAAGTCGAGATTTAACTGCAAAATTAACGAGTTATAGCACTGTTATGCTATAGGGATAACAATAGCGTATGTTATCACATCAATTTTAAAGGCGAGTTGCGGACGGATGTCACGTCATAATCATTAGTTAAATCGTTTTATCATTTTAAAAGTTAACACCAGCTACTTATAAAACAGTGATCGATTTTATATACCATAATTTTAAGTTGTAGGATAAATTTAAACTCATAGTCCGCAGAAACATTCAAGCCGGAAATAAAGCGATGATATTGCTAACTGAGAATAAATTTCTTAGTGTAAACTTTATTAATAAGTAAATCCCTGATATTGCGTTATCGAGATTACAATACAAAATTAACTATCACAATTCGAATCATCCAAAGTAATTATTTAGATGTTGTCTCGCGTCGACAGGTACAAATTTTAATTTAGATGGGTAAAGACATTAGAACTGAAATGGGTTTCGGATGTGTGATGTTCTTAGGACACGTACTGTTTAGTAGCATAATTTAAATTTAGTAAAATCGGCCGTATTGGACATATTTCGTTTTGCGGATATATATATTTAACCGAGATTATCGTGGAGGTAGGTATAGTTCAAAGTTTATTAAACCCGACCTAGAGTCATACATAACCTATCTTTGTATGTCAGAAGAAAATAATAAATTTATTAGTAGTAGATTTTAGAGTCAATAGTAAATTTATTTTCCCGAGGTGCAACCTGAAACCTAGTTCGCACTAGGCCATTCAAATACTTTAACCGGTAATGTTGATTATAATAAATAAAGATGTTCGAGATTTATAATAATATTCTAATACTGCTATATTAAAATTGTTATTATGAAATTAAATAGGGTTGCTTAACAATTGGCAAATAATTATTAACTCAAGAATTTGTTTAGTACAAAGTAAATGTCTACAGGTTTAGAAATGATAGGACGAACGAAACGCGGTTTTGACTTGTGGGAAGGTCAGCGCAGACTGTCACAGCGGGATGATCTTGTTGGTTATTGATTAGAATTGCTAGAATTCTTAAATAATCTAGATTATTGGCATCTAATATGTACGTGATATAATTGTAGATGATTAAAATTAGTGCTAAGGTAGGTTATTGTCGAAGTTATGGCACAACCTTAAAATTGTTAGTTAATGTGAACTGCATGTTGCATCTAGATTGTTTTATACAAACTAATTGATTGGGAGTTTTCACATATGTAGGCCGGGACATTGAGTTGATGAAATAGTGTTATCAAAATATTATTCATCACGGAAAGATAAAGATATTTTATTTGCAAGTGTGAATACAAAAGTTTACTTCGGTTAGTATTATTCGGTTCTAGTCTAGTTTTGTGGTAGCGTTTTACCTAGGGTTGTTCTAAATTATAAGTAATTAAATATTAATTGTCTGTTGCTGTCTTCTACGTTAGAGAAGGAACGGAGAAAGATAAGGGGGACTCATTTTGTTATAGTCAGCTGTATGATAGATAATCCTCCTAGTAAATATTTCTTGTGATTGCGGTAGCAACATAGAGTGTTTATAGGATGTTTTGTTCATTAACTAATTATCTTCACCGCAGCTGTGGATAGGGATGGCTAAAGTATGTGAACAGGGGTGGAGAAGATAGGTCATTATAAATTAAAATAAATACTTGAATTGCAATATGCCTGACTAAATAGTGCGAAGAGATGGAGTAACTATGTTAGAGAAATTCTCTATTGCATAATATTCGAACTTTTGACATTTTCAATTGTAACTTTAGAATTTTGATTAGAGTATTTAACTAAGCGGGTCCAACGAAGAAGGCATGCTGAAAGCGAGGTCTTTGGTCGTCTATGCACACAATAAAATTATAGATGACACAAGGGAGCATTCTTAATTGGCACTGTTAAATTAGTAAAAGTAGCTTGTTTAGGGTGTTCGAATATTTTTAGTCGCACTGGGCACAAATAGAACTTAGTTAAGCGTGTAGGGTTTGTTTGATTTACCTGGTGAAGTAATTGAATCGAAGTTTCGGAACTGTGCTGTAGAAGTGGGAATTACTCAGCACACAATAAAATTAAGTGGTTTCCATTTAGCTTCATTTCCTAAACTAGCCTTTCTTAAAGTTGCGGAAATTCTGCTGTAAGGTGGTTCCTTTGGGGGCGTCTTGTGAAGTCTAAATCAGGACAATTATACTTGACTAACCTATAGAGAGATAATGTCTTAGGCTGCAGAAACAGAGGCCATTGATGGCATTTCATTTTGGCGTGGTCAGGGGATCTCGTGTTGCTGGGGAATTTTACCATCTGGACGGAAGGCTGAAAAGTAAAGTAGAATGCATAATGAGTAACCAATTAGAGTTACAAACATTCGGGAGATTACCATCTTAATAATGTGTCTTGTGCGAGTGTAAAATTAAAATCATCTAATAAAAAAATAAAAAAATAAAAAGAAACTAGCACTATTGAATCACGCAGTTTGGAATTCAGTAAATACGAGAAGGAACTCACGATATTAATTACCATGAATACTAAGACGAAGTGTCCCCTTTAATGACTTATTATTTACCGATTTGACCGATTATTAGTAATATAAAAGGTAGGAAGTTAAGTAGAGTTGTGGGGGCGGATAAGATAGTTACCGGTCTGTTTATTTTAATAGGAAAATGATATTTTTCAAAGGTATAGGAAAGTAAGGGGATATTGACGTATTATATATTAGCAAATGAGACTAAATGTTGTCTTTCGTACATAGTAATAACTAGGGATGAGACATAGTTACTAGATAGGTTTTAGCATAAGTATTTGCTTATACACATAAGCTCAGTACTTGTCAATTAGTATACAATGTCCAACGCGTACCGGGGTATTAACAAGTACTTATCGATGACGCATACATTGACAGTTAGATATACATAGCACACAAACTTCTAATAGATCTGAACTACGGGGTAGCTAGTTCAAAACTCAAGGACGTGTTTCGAGATGCGTACCCCCTTTGAGTGAATGAGTTTTTCCTAAGTATTTACGATCGACAACCTTATTGTAAGGCGTTAAGACCTCTATTTGTATGCACGGTGAGTGGGTGTCACTGCGTACCGGACGGAAGCGAGTCTAGTATTCTATCTCGGTTATTTGTAGGATTAGACATTAGATGTATCTCATCTAAAATAAAGTTATAACTCTTGGGCGATGATGGTATGCCTACTGGTTTTGGTTGATATGGGGGTTTGGTTAAGATTTCTTATCCGCGGAGAGGAAAATAGGTTTCGGTTGAAAGAAGTAGCTAATTAGGGATTGTGGAGGACGCGGGTTCGATCCCTGCCTGAGGTAGACAATTGTTCCGACGTTTCGTTATCTTAGGTAATTATATAAGTTAAGATGAGATTGGTAGCGTTGAAGTATGAAGGAAAGTTTTAATTCAAATTATTAATAATTATTCATTAGCCTAGTTGGAACTAAAACCATGACGGCGAAGTGGTTGATGCTTCACCCACGAAAGATCCCAGGTTCGATCCCTAGGTTGCAACATTTAGATGCGAAACAAGTTGTAAGAAAAGACGTAAGTTAAAAGAAGGCCATGATGACAGATGTACTTGAAATTATTCTAGGAAAATAATTTAAAGAATAGAATAATTGAATGGTTCGGAAGATGTTATAAACTTACGTCGGAATCGTCATAGAGTTGAAGAGTTTTCGCTAGGGGGCGTTAGTAGACAGCGCAAGAGACTGTTATATTGATTTAAATTATAGTATGATTTGTTGTTATGATGGTAAACAAAAGGCAAATCATTATTCGGAGGTTGTGTATGATTAGAGACATGGTAGATACCTAAGTTATTGGGAAATATTTGCCGAAACTAAGTTTACTAGGATTTCGTTTCGAACACGAGAACTGGGTATGCAATTATGATTTTGTGTCAGTTGAATAGAATGAGGGGTGTGGGTTTTTTTTGCAATGAGAATGCTTATTGAGGAAGGAGTCATTAGGGATTTGGGGAGGAACTATAAATAGTAGGAATGTCTTTGAGGAAGAAGGCTAGGATGACAATGAGGTTGGCAAGGAAGGAGGTGCTATTTTGTACTTAATTAAGTACAGGGTTTAGATATAATTCGCCGCAGATAAGAGTGGTACTTTATCTGCTTAAATTCTATCGGGGGCGGCTGTAACGGTACAGAATGAATGGTATCCGTCCGTTAGTAAGGAATGCATGGGAGTAGCACTAAAATAAATATTAATGCGTAGCACCATTAATAATAAGCATGAAAAGGGAATAATAAACTAGTTCAGAATAATGGTCAGTGGTCTAGCGCTTTATCTTTAGTTTGAATTTCGCGGGGACTGCTCTGTGTGCTCCTTGCGACATAGGCGCCGTCTAGCGTGAGTTATTTACTTGAGCTTCGCATAAGGTTGCTAGTTTGACTTCTTTATTTTGAATTTCGCGGGGACTGCTCTGTGCGTCCCTTGCGACATAGGCGCCGTCTAGCGTGAGTTATTTACTTGAGCTTCGTGTTAGGTTGGCAACGGGCTTTATCTTTATTTTGAATTTCGCGGGGACTGTTCTGTGTGGCCTTGTGACATAGGCGTAGGTTGGCAAGCCGGTAGACATACGGGCGGGCGCCACCTATGGTCGGAATACGGAACTTTTTATAATTTCACAAAATACAGGATTATTGGCTTAAGTGGATGATTATTGAGAGGGAATTGTTGATAGAAGGCTACATTTAGATATTCAAAGATGTAATATTGGCTATCTGACGAGATTTGGTTAGATTATGGAAAAATTTTAGAATTGCGCGGCGAAAGCGGCAATGAGCGAGCGAGAGGTTGAGAAAAAGACAGAAAGAGAGGTCGGATGATAGCTCCACGTGGCGCGACGCGAAGGCGGGGGGCATCGGGGAAACGGCTAGCGATTGGTGGAAGGGAAGAAAAGCGGACTCGCGCGGGCAAATCTTAGGCGCGCGTGGCGGGAAAAGTTAAGATGCTTGGGAAAATTAGCGGACATTGAGTTTTGGGACGTCAACGGAGCGGTCCAACTTAAGAGTGCGGTACGACTCATACGGGAAAAATAGCGTCCGAGCTTGATAGTGCGCTAAGTGATATTCGAGCTGCGATATTAATTAAGATTTGTGAAATTGAAAGTTATTAATAAAGTAAACTATTGCGATCGCAACTCGAATCCGTTAACAGAATGAAGTATTCTGGGGTACATCGGCGGAAACGAGTCACGGTGACAACAAAACCCTATGTACCTTTCAACAGACTTCGGTCTGGATGATCTTTGATTGTATTTAATAAGATCGGCGTTTTACACTATTACGCTAAACAATACACTATCTTCGACGGAGTAATGGGGGAGAGACAGTTGTCTCCCTAGTGAAAGTTGAAGATAGGTCAGACACCATTTAGCTGGAGGTAGACCCGTATGACCCAGTCCAATCTCGAGTCTATCTCCATACATACAGTGTAGTGATAGGAAAATAACACACTGAGTATACTGGCTCGACTGATAGAACATTTAGGAGTTAGTTGCTTTCAGGGGCAATGCGACTCTCACCACACACCACGAATTTAAATTAAATGAGGCTTGGCCTAGTTTGCAAGGTACACAAGAGGGACTGTTAGTTCGACAAAATATAGGCATTTTCAAGTGAGGAAAGTTGTAGGAATCTATAGGTAGGCGGATATATATATATGGTTAGTTATTAATTCAGACTAATAAGGCAGGGATAATTAAGTTACGGCGCTAAATAAAATTATGATGAAGTGATGTGGGTCCTAGCTAGGCAAGTAATCTGTTACCGCAGGCCGGTAAAATTCTAATTGTTTTCCTAAAGTTGTTACCAATTAATTATTCATTTTAAATAATTAACAGAAGTATGAGAATATTGTACCATCATTACTTTGGAATACCTAAAAGTCTAGACTGGTTTCCTATTACAAGAATAATACTAAAAAGTTATAGCAAATAAGCTTAGTCGTACTGTGATGTTTGATTTCTAATGCTGAAATGACCAAACAGGCATTTTTTAGCTTTCCCTGGGATGCAATACGATCTCATATCGCTACACTCTTCAAGGTGTTAAAGTTTTACATCCGATACCTTAGCAAAAATAAGCTGATACAAACTGAACAACTAAAACCAGTTTAGAACCTAGGATAAGTCGTTGAAAGAAGACATTGCAAGCTATGAGCTTCTAATAATCTGAAACATAGAAATAATTGATTGATAACAACCAGCTAATTAGCCTGACAATGGTCTACTAATACCATTTGAATAGACCTCTTAAGATATGTAAGTACTTACTTCTAATAATATGAAACATAGAAATATTTGATGGGAACAATCTAACCAATCAGACTAATACCTAGTACAGTCTAATTTATACTTATTAAAGTGAGTAAAAGATAACTTCTAAATGTAATTTATTTAATGATTAACAGTGATAATTAACTACCTACTAAAGGTATACTAACTATGATTTAGTAGTCTATCAAATTAACCACTCAGTCTGAGAGACAGAGGGTGTAAGTTAATGGAAAAATAATTAACTACATTCACTCCCTAAAAGTCAGGGATGTTGAATAAATTAGGCATCTTTCAATAAACTTGAGATGTATTTATACTTTATAAGATCTGTATAATGAACACTAAGAGTAATCCAAAGTAATTTACTTCAAATGATAGTATTCTATTTCAGTTCACTTCCTAAAGTCAAGGATATTGAATGAATTAAACATCCTTTAATAAACTTAAGATGTGATAATCTGCCAATGCAGCCAATCCAATGTAGTTATATTGGAGCTTTACAGGACTTGTATAATAAATACTAAGAATAAATAAAAGTAGTTTTACCTGTATTAATAGCATTCTACTTTAGCCACCGCCTGAGTTGGCGTTTTATTAAATTATCCACCCTTTACGGAACTGAATATAAGTTATTGCATTGAATAATTAAGTTCTTAATGTGAAAAGGATATTTGGATGATAGCAAGCCTTGAGATAAACTCTATTGATTTATGTGGAATAATAAGAATTTAAATTGCTAACACATAGTGCATAATGTAAAATGAAATTAAATTTGAGGAGAGATGTAAATTCTCAGTTAAAGAATTAAAGGCACAAGCTAATAATTAAAGTTAAAGCCAATGTGTCGGAACTGTAATTAAACCATGAGATGTACAGTACGCTATGGAGCGGTGGTGGGGCTCATAAATTGCACCAGGCTTCTTATGTATCATGCTACTGATAATAAATAATAATACCTACAAGCTAAGCTATCATCTGATTACCTTTGAGTGGTTACAAATCTTCCCCGCAGCTGCAGTGAAGGATTTAGGTCACAGTTCAGACGGAGTCATTGCTAGGCTACACATATTTATGTTAGGATTTATAGACTGGTAGGTAATTAGGTCAGGAGAAAATAATTTAACACAGGGATAAGCCAATTACTAAACTTTCACGAAAGAACTTGAGTTACTTAAATGCGGTTAACAACGGAGGGTTCACTAGACGATCTGGCCAAAATAGTAGTTATTATAATATTACATTGCTTGACTGAAATTCACTGCAAATAGAATTAAGCTTTGCTAAGGTTCCATCTTCATACAAACGCTACACACTCTACAAAACTCCAGACACAACCATTAGATTGTAGATAAATTAGGTTAATTAGTTTTAAGAATTAGATAATAATTTAAGTTAAGGTAAAGCGGCGAGGATGTGTGTATGTATTATAAGCTAGCTAGGCATATAGGTGTGAAAGGCATTAGATTTAGGTTTAGATTTAGGTGTAGCAATTTATAATAAGGGGGGGGGAGGTTACAATCAAATCTTAGAAGTTTTCACCTCTGTGATCTGAAAGAAATATTTTTACAAATACTTGAACATTCGGTTAAGATGAAGCTGCGTTTATAGATTAATGTTTTTATATTTTAGCGTTTTATTAACGCTTAAATATACTTAAGTAAAATTTTAAACACTGAAAAAAGACGACAACCTCAGGCGGGAATCCAACCACGCACCTTCCGCATTCCGGGCGGCTGCCTTAACCACTTGGCTACCGAGGTCTGGCTTTCAACCGTCGAAATTTGTCAGTGCTTGATGCTTATGTTTTTAGTCAACATTGCTTCATCAAATCTTAGAAGTTTTCACCTCTGTGATCCGAAAGAAATATTTTTACAAATACTTGAACATTCGGTTAAGATGAAGCTGCGTTTATAGATTAATGTTTTTATATTTTAGCGTTTTATTAACGCTTAAATATACTTAAGTAAAATTTTAAACACTGAAAAAAGACGACAACCTCAGGCGGGAATCCAACCACGCACCTTCCGCATTCCGGGCGGCTGCCTTAACCACTTGGCTTAGTTCAAAGCGCAGCTTCATCTTAACTGAATGTTCAAGTATTTATAAAAATATTTCTTTCGGATCACAGAGGTGAAAACTTCTAAGATTTGATGAAGCAATGTTGACTAAAAACATAAGCATCAAGCACTGACAAATTTCGACGGTTGAAAGCCAGACCTCGGTAGCCAAGTGGTTAAGGCAGCCGCCCGGAATGCGGAAGGTGCGTGGTTCGATTCCCGCCTGAGGTTGTCGTCTTTTTTCAGTGTTTAAAATTTTACTTAAGTATATTTAAGCGTTAATAAAACGCTAAAATATAAAAACATTAATCTATAAACGCAGTTTCATCTTAACCGAATGTTCAAGTATTTGTAAAAATATTTCTTTCGGATCACAGAGGTGAAAACTTCTAAGATTTGATGAAGCAATGTTGACTAAAAACATAAGCATCAAGCACTGACAAATTTCGACGGTTGAAAGCCAGACCTCGGTAGCCAAGTGGTTAAGGCAGCCGCCTGGAATGCGGAAGGTGCGTGGTTCGATTCCCGCCTGAGGTTGTCGTCTTTTTTCAGTGTTTAAAATTTTACTTAAGTATATTTAAGCGTTAATAAAACGCTAAAATATAAAAACATTAATCTATAAACGCAGCTTCATCTTAACCGAATGTTCAAGTATTTGTAAAAATATTTCTTTCGGATCTCAGAGGTGAAAACTTCTAAGATTTGATGAAGCAATGTTGACTAAAAACATAAGCATCAAGCACTGACAAATTTCGACGGTTGAAAGCCAGACCTCGGTAGCCAAGTGGTTAAGGCAGCCGCCCGGAATGCGGAAGGTGCGTGGTTCGATTCCCGCCTGAGGTTGTCGTCTTTTTTCAGTGTTTAAAATTTTACTTAAGTATATTTAAGCGTTAATAAAACGCTAAAATATAAAAACATTAATGTGAAATGTGACTTCACACAAAGCTCAATCATGGCCGCCCGTGTTTCGAGTCTTGTAATCCACAGATAAAAAAATTGCATTTTTTTTGTAAAAATAAAATATTAACACTTAATAAAAAACTATTGGATAATTATTATTATTGTTAAATTATAAACTACCATATCCGAAATATTTCATATTTTATTACAACTGTCATAGCCAATTACATTCATACTTAAAAGTACATAATATAATCACGACTATTATCCCCGAAGGGTTAGTCAGAGTAGTCTCTGACTACAATGGCAATGAGGACAGCAAATGCAGTCCACTTCAATAGTCCACTTTTCACCAAATAGCGACTGCACATGTGCTCAGCGTGACAGGTGGTAAGCACATCGCTGCTCTATGCTGTTGGAAGTATGTGCAGTCTTTAGCCCGTTAGTCGTATTTTACGACACCCAAGGGTAGAGTGGGGATGGTAGTATTCTTTCGCCGCTACGCGAAATAGTTATGTCACGGCGACGTAAAATACAGTAGCGCGCGTGAATTGTATGAAGAATTAAGAATAGACAGGGGGTGACCGTTTGCCACTAGTCTAAGCCCTCAGCACGCTTGAAACGAACACGCTAGTGTGACCGTTATGTAGGGACGCAGTAGTTGTTATGACATGGTACTAAAGTGAAAGTCTGAGGCCGACTAAACATGAATAATTTTTATGACACCTTACCTATTGACATGGATTGGGGATCTTGTGTCCCCAGTTCATGCCATTAATACGTACACACAAAAGCACATCAGGCTATATACAAAGCTGTTAAAATTCGGCAATATATTTTCAACTTTAGCTGTTGGGCGTTGTCTTCAAAATATATTGCAGAAGTTTAACGTTATGGGGTAGTCCGTCGTGCTGTTTGTCCGTACCGAACGTGTTTGGTATTAGGTTTGAAAGTTTAAAACACATGTACTAATTTGAAATTGCACTATTTAGTTTTTTTTTTGTAGATAATGACCAATTTCGAAGAACTCTGTAATACAGTTCGGTAAATTACATTTTTCTAAAATTACATTTTTCGATGCCTTCTATTTCGAAGCAAATGCATTTAAGACAAAGTCAAAACCGCTTTTGGCGAAAAAGGGTACTTACGATATTTAATAAATGAGCTGCGTTTTTAAAAAATATCTTCTCTACCGAATGTTTCAGTTACCGTTTAGTTTATCGACCCAAGTAGGCAGAGAAAATGCGCAAATACCAGTGAATTGATGCGCCTTTTGAAGTACTATAGGCAAATACATACGAGACAATTCCATGGTCTGTGGTATAAGGGGCAGGGAAGAAGAGCGTGGTAGCAGTAGGAACTCAGTTGTGTGCAGATGGCACTATCCCCCGTCGCCTACAGATCATAGGACTGGCATGTATAAATTTGACAGCATGTCGAACATTGTATTACAGGGTAATTCTCCAACACCTTTGTAGTAACACAACAGCCTCCCCGCTTCACATTATTTTGCGTCCCACCTAGAGATGTAAGGCCGCTATAATACCAAACACGCACTGAGGCATACTACGGTAGAATACCGTATTCTACCATTTCCGACGGTATTTTTGGTAGTTTATTTTTGGCATAAAAAAGTGGTTTAAAAAATATTCTATTAAGTTTTTTCACTATGCATATGGCCTTGTGACAGTTCCTAGTTCCTATTCCTTATTATAAGGAATTATACTCAAGTACTTACATTTAAATAAGTTTTAAGAGTCGTGATTGAATAAAGTTATCAAATATTTAAAACCTCATTTGAAAAAATAAAGTATAAGTCTTAGTAATGTAATTTTGAATGAAAATACAAAATACAAAAAATATCAAAGTTTTCGGTATGTTATTGTATACTACCGGTAGGCTACCGTGCTGTTTGGTAGAATACGATAGTTTTACATCTCTAGTCCCTCTTAACGCCACCAGCTTATTATGTTCTGTTCCCCCGCCCAAGGTCTACACTACGAGGATAATCAGGAAGAGGTGTCCAAAGTCAAGAGACAACCGTCACGGCCGCCGCGAAAGGGCTCAGTCACCCGAGGTGTGACCGTACAGAACTATGGACAAGGTTCAATTTTGAATGGCGCTTTCTCGCTTCATTACGCTCTTTCGTCTTCGCGCAGGGACATTATGCATTTTGTGTTCGTTGTGTCTATTTGTATATTTAGTACGTATATATTTTAATTACTGGAACATTAATACAGGATACTGTTTCGAATGTGTGAATGTAAAGATTGAAATGGTGAATGATATCTTTTAAATCATACTTTATTACAGCATAACTTACAGTTACTCATAAGCGAATATTTAAATAATTGCAGAATAACACATCTCCTTACTAAATGTATCTATTTTAAAAAGGTCTTACTGCTTTAAATTTTTGTTTTGCAAATCGAAACTGAAAATAAACTGCAATTAAAAAAATGGGTACTTGCCCCAGATCGTAATTTTTAAGTGCAATAATTTTCGTTTAATACTTTTCTATGTTCTTAGATACGCTACATAAAAATATAAATACTGTCCATTACTAAATCCTAACATTACGCTGCCTCTCTGAAACATTTGCATTCATTTCACGATCAAAAAGTTCGCCAGTTCTAAAAATACAGCCACGAATTTATTAGGCAACAATTAATGATGCACAACCTTTGACTTGCTATACTTATTCATTTAATACACAAACACAATAATATCATAGCAGGATATTTCCTTAAGTGCTTTATTTATTTCATATATTTTTTTTATAATTATGAGTTTTAATTGATATTTTATTCTCATAATAATATTATGGTTATTAAACACCAGTTTTCACATTATGATCCTATGTATCGACTTTAAAGTAAGGTGAAACTGCATTCAATGATTTGTCGGTTTTAAATGAGATTTTGTTTTCATTGATGGACTTTCACGGTGTGGCGTTTACAATCCGATTAGCATGACAGGCGCCGAAATCTGCTTTCAACAGCAATGATATCCCAAAGTAACAAAAAATCATTGCTAAACACCTCAGAGGTTGCGTTTCAATTATTGTCTAATCCATTCGTGGTTTTAACACTACATTTCATAAATTGACATATTACATGAAAAACTCTTTCTAATCTAACAATAACTTACTCATGCCTTAACGTTACTTACCGTCTTCACGACAATAAGTTCTATATCAAGTTCCTTAAAGTCCATTTTGGTTTACCCAGGTCAAGTGAACGGTATGCATCGTTCTACAAGCGAAGCAGAGATGTCGAAATACGAGTTGGGAGTGCAAAACTTGCCTGAAGACAAGAAGGATAAGAGAGGCAGATCTCCGTTCAAGTAAGATGTTATTTTGTGTGTCGTTAGTAAGTTCGAGTGACAAGTACTTTAACCACTCACTCTTGGATTTTTTGACAATTTTTTGACAATAACTGTCAACGTCAAATTTGACAGAATGGAGCATAGACTATGCTATATTGTGCGATAACAATACATAAGATGAACCACAGAACCGAAATAACCAAACTTGTTCATACTAAAGTAGTCTGTAAGTCTATGAAAACACGGTACAAAGTCAAGTGTGTTTTTGTAGGTGCGGTCTCATGCGACCGCTTGGGGTTTGAGGGGTTTTAAAAACAGTGTTAAGAGCGTTTACGCATTTCGGTTTCCCATACAAACTTCCAAGTCAAAATTTTTAAAAACCAGCCGAATTCAATGAAACTTTGCATGCTAAAGTAACATACAGAGATCTAAATAGTTTGTTCAAATCTTGGTTAGAATCTCGGGAATTATTACTCTGGCTAATGACAAGTGGTCCTTTGTAGTCCAATAGCTATTATAGCTAGAGTGGTGTGTCGTTCGGTATATGGTATATGCATTAAGAAATAAATATTCTCCATACTCTACTAGATCTTTGAGTTGCTCCAGTGTTTGTATTTCGAATAATATGTGGACTACACTTGAAGTTAGCCGTACTATTTCATCAACGAATTTCAGTGTACCCTTCCTTGTGAGGGAAGGGTAGTCATATAATGGAATTCTTCTGAATTCCACACCTCGGTGCCGAGGAGCAAATTCCAGGTCGGGCAAAGTGTGTTGCGGATTTTTCGATGCATATCCCGGGATTGTGATCACCAACCTGCATCAATTGTAGCGATACTTGGCTTCAATGATGAAGGCAATTGAACTGCAGTGGTACAGTACACTTTAATACCGTTCCTGACTGTATTTGGGTACTTCAAACGAGGCGTGAAGAGGCACATTGTGAACCGGCAAGGTGAGGGCGACTGCAGCTTCGTCTTGCTAACGCTGCACCAGTTATCTTCGCGCCTGGACTCCATTTCCACATAACATCAAGTCAAGTCGGAATAAAGTCATCTGCTGTGCTACGTATAAAAATAATGTGTTCCTTACTTTGCCAATCAGGTTCTTCAAAAGCAAGCGTGGTGAGAGCAGCGATCGCGCAAAGTCCCGTAAATCCAAGACGCCTGACCCATTCAGCGATACTGAGGTGTCTCCAGAAAGAGGACCGGCTCAAAGGAGGCCCAACCCTCAGATCAGAGTATCCCAGGTCAGTAACTACTTACGGAGAACGTAAGATGTGGCATTGGTTAGAGACTTTTGGTTCCTCAATTATTTTTGTTCTAATGATTTGCAGTGGGAGATTTCTTTCGTTCATTTGCTTGAAGTGTTTATTGAAAGATATTCTAAAGACTGCTGCCGACTGCAAACTGCAACTACAGACGTAAGCGACAGTAATCGATGTGAATATAATTCAGAGCGCGCTACGTTATTTAAATAATGTTGCGCGTCGTCATTAATGTACGCTAGAAATTGTATTTTACCGAGTATGCTACCCTGGCGCACCCCGTATTTGACTGGAAGAGGTTCGCTCACCTTTGATCCAACTCTAACACATTGGTAGCGGCCTCTGAGATAAGGCCATTTCTTGCCTCGAACTACAGTGTTGTGGAACCAGCTCTCGGCGGCGGTATTTCCGGACCGTTACGACTTAGGGATCTTCAAGAAACGAGCCTATTCCTTCCTTAAAGGCCGGCAACGCGCCTGCGATTCCTCTGGTTTTGCGGGTGTCCATGGGCGGCGGTGATTACTTTCCATCAGGTGACCCGCTTGCTCGTTTGCCTCCTTCTGCTATAAAAAAAAAAAAAAAAAAAAAAAAGAGCTAAACCAGTCTAGTGTCAGACCCCGACCATCCAAGCATTCTAATTTTCTTAGTAGGATTTGGATCAAAACCGTGTCTAAAGCTTTAGATAAGTCGAGAAATCTTTCTCGACTTATCTAAAGCTTTAGACACGGGCAGGCAGCAAGCGTTTTGATACATTACGCCTGTTTTCCGAAGGGGTAGATAGAGACCACAGCTTTCCATTTACTTGATACACTGCTTTATTTATTGTTTAGGCCTTTAATGAATTATATATGCAGCTGTGCAGTTTCAGTTTGCAGTTTGCGGTCTGCAGCCGCCATCCGATTCATACATTTATTTTAAAATTCTCATTATTAATTACTTTCAGCTATTTTGGAATGGTGCAACTTGAGTTTGATTAACAACTGTCAGTGCTTCGATTATACTGTTTAAAAACTTATTCAATCGAGTCTCAGAAGCTTTACGCCCGAAATTAATAACCTATCTCTAGATTTTTTAGCCTACTAGAGTGAGAAATTCGACATGATATGTATGGAGCTTAGGTCAAAAATTTGATTTAGAATGCTAAATAATCTATAGATACGACTAATTTCGGGCATTAATCTGCCATTTATTATAGTTTAAATATCAAACAAGATGGCTGAGACACGATTGGGTCGTTGAAAAAGCAGAATCAAAGCCCTGATTTGTGGTGGCATAACTTTCAAAATTCCTAGTCCATCTATCAAACTGTAAACTTCTTGTAAAAATGTATTAAACCTCTCCTATTTTAAGACTTACTTGTACGTTTGTGTTCTACGACTTTGTAACGTAAACATACTGGCTTACGTTACAATTTTCTTTTGTTTTCTCCCAAAGGCGAATCAGAGTTATAATGGCATGCCTCCCCGCGCTAGTAAACCCAATTTGTACGGCAGCCAAGGAGGTTTGAACGTAAGTTTTGTTACATAATTAAACTTTTGATTAACAATTATAATAATAATTATCTATCGTGTGGCTTGTGATTTCCTACTGACACACTTGTTTTCTTGTATCTTTCTGCTTAGTGTCTTAGTTTTCAGTGTGTTCAAAACTTTAGGGTGACCTGTTCAACAGTTAACTACATAAAATCCAAACCACCATACTTCATAACTGTGTATATTCAAAACCATCTTTTTTTCTATTCTAGTCAAAAGGTAGGTTCGTTAGCCACATATTTGCCACATTTTGCTTATAAAAAATGTTTATTTTCCTTACGATTTTTGAGAATATAAGTTTTTTTTTAAATATGAGAATTGGTTATCTGTGTCCACACTAGCGTACACTATACAGGCCTCTCCCTCCCTCTTAATATGAGACAGCAAGTTAACTTTCCATTCATTATTTGCCTTTCACCTAATCATCAATTTGATGAAGATACTTTCCTTCCAGACCAACCTGACAATGGCAACTCCTACCCAAGATCGGAAGCAGATGACTACTAGCGCCCTCTCTGCCGCCACGACGGAGACAGTCGGCAACGAGATCTTCGACGCCGAGTGTTTGAAGCTCATCAACGAGTACTTCTATGGTGTCAGGTAATAAATAAATTAAATATCTTTATTATTGAAATTTTGCATTCACAATGCTATATAGATATAGGATAAAATGTTTACTAGAAAAAAATCAACCAGTCTCAGGAAGCTGGAAGGGGTTTCGAACCCACGACCTTTGGATTGCCGGTCCACTGCTCTAACCGCTGAGCTACCGAGACCCCAGAAGACTCGCTGAATTTTTCCTAGTAGTTACGCTGTAAGCCAGCGGTATTACGTCACTGTGAAGTCTACCCTCACTTCTGGGGTCTCGGTAGCTCAGCGGTTAGAGCAGTGGACCGGCAATCCAAAGGTCGTGGGTTCGAATCCCATTCGAGCTTCCTGAGACTGGTTGATTTTTTTTAGTAAACATTTTATCCTAAATAAATTAAAAATTGTATTCATTCGTAATATTGTATTTTTGCGTTAATTGGGCGGTTAATCTGCGTTGCGGATTGCGGAGGACGTGGATTCGATTCCCACCTGAGGTAGTTATTTATCCCCGCAGGGTTAGTTAGAGACTAGGCAATGATATTATCGTTGATAGGAGACCCATAGTCCACTTTTCAACCAAATAGCGACTGCACATGTGCTCAGCGTGACAGGTGGTGAACCCATCGCCGCTTTAAGCTGCTGTATGTATGTGTAGTCCGTTAGTCACCTTTTACGATACCCAAGGGAAGAGAGGGGGTGGTAGTATTCTTTCACCGCAACGCGACACGGTTATTTTCATTATAGTAATAGTAACATTTGTTTATTTCAACAAAAATGGTTACATTTAAATCGGTAGAAAGAATCTATGCTATCCGGTAAAGTGTAAGTACAACTGTGCAGCAGATAAACTAGCAGACCGCCCGTGACTTCGTCTGCGTAAACAATTATATCCCGTCATGGTTTCGCCGTAAATTTTCCAAAATAATTGACCCAAAAATTTGTCAGATCTATAGTTTTAACAGTTTGACTCTCCTCCTTTCCAGAATATTCCCCGGTCAAGACCCCACACACGTGTACATTGGATGGGTGACCACACAATATCACCTGCACTCCAAGGACTTCAACCAGAACAAAGTGACCAAATCATCGGTCATCATTACCGATGCTTACGACAGGGTTGTTGAAAGGTATTGTTATTACTACAACTAGACTACATAAGGTGAGATCACTAAAAAGTATGATGTGGTGTGACTTTGAAAGATTGAGTATGAAACAGTGTGCTAGGATCTCTCTTACACTTCTCAGTGTGAAATGTATTTAGGAAGATTAAACCATCTAAAGTCACAAGACAAATATTGAGAAATGTATGCTTAGCTTATTGGTCATGTAAAGAGGATGGGTTATGCGTATAAGTCAAAATGCGTGTAAGAAATTAGTCATTATGCAAGTAACCCAAAAAGACTAACAAAAAATTCGTGTGCCATTTTTGATAGTCATTACGGGTTACGACCACTTGACCGCGTGAAGTTACGGCTCCGAAGTCACGACTCTCTTTAAATAGATGATATTGATGATGATACCTAATGAATATGTAATGACAAGTGAAATGATAAATAATTTTCCCTTACCGTAGAGTTTTGGTAAAGATGTGGGTCTTTATTTATTTTTTATTTATTTTAACGTGCATGATGTATGTACAGTCACGAGCAAAAATATGTAAACAATTGTAACTCTTAACACAATGGAATAAGAGTCAAAATGTATAATATTGGTGCTCGTGACTGTACGTACGTAGCGTTTACCGATCGTCTTTATAACATAAATTCTACATATTCACGACTATTATCCCCGAAGGGTTAGTCAGAGACCAGGCAATGAGGGCTGCAAATGTGCACTGCCACAGTCTACGTTTCACCAAATAATTACTGCACATGTGCTCAGCGTCACAGGTGGTGAGCCCATCACCGCTCTATGCTGTTGAATGTAGTGCAGTCTTTGGTCCGTTGGTCGCCTTTTACACCCAATTAAAGAGAGGGGACAGTAGAATTCTATTAATGTGCCGCTAGCAGCACAGCACAGTCTCTATGATTATTTTTTTTTTTAATATATAATAATTCTTTATTGCTTACACATGTGGTACATAAGAGGTGTTAAAAACAGGTGAAGATCAACACATGAACCCTGCAAGGGTATAACAACTTAGATATAATTTATATATAGTTAAACAAAGAAAAAACAAAATTTATTAATAGGTGTTACTTATGACACGTTAGTATAATATTCATTAAGATTATAAAAGCATTTATCTATTAAATAATTATTTAAGGATGTTATAAATTTTTTATTATCTTCTATTTCTCTTATTGTGTTTGGTAATGAATTGTATAATTTTACTGCCATGGAATAAGGTCCTGATCTCACTATAGATAAATTAGTTTTAGGTAGAAGTAGCTTATTTTTCTGTCTGAGTCTTACGCTTTTATTTTCAGCTCTCAGAAACAAGTCAATATTTTTCCTCACTAATTTGCATGATTCTAATATATATAATGAAGTTACAGTTAAAATTTTATAAAGTTTAAAATACGGTTTGCAGCTAACTAATGTGTCTATATTTGCTAATATGCGAATGCATCTCTTTTGGGCAACGAATAGCTGTTGTAGATTGGTGCTGTTGCCCCACAGTGGGATGCCGTAGCGCAGCCACGCGTGCGCGTATGCGTGGTACGCCGCTTTGGCTGTGCTCGTGTCTGTGCATCTTTTTATTTCGTTTAGGGCGTATGTAAATCTAGACAATCTGCCTTGTATATATTCTATGTGGCTTTTCCAGTTTAAATTACTATCTATTTTTATGCCTAGCAGTGAAAAGCTATCGACACATTCAAGTTTAATGTTGTTTATAGAAAAATTTATATTTAATGCTTTTTTTTGGTATGGTTTGAAAATCATTAATTTAGTTTTATTGCAGTTTAATATTAAATTATGATCATTAAGCCAAGAGGTGATCTCATCTATAGTAGTTTGTAGTTTTTTATTTATTTCTATTTCATTTTTAGTGGACAATATAACTGACATATCATCTGCGAATAATATGCATTGTTCATTTATATTTTTAGGCAAATCGTTTATGTACATTAGGAAGAGAAAGCATCCGATAACACTACCCTGATCTGATCTGACATTTGTAGTGGTATTTAAATTACAAATAAGGTCCAATTTGCAGTGTCAACCGACAATCCTGCTATAAAATGATTTATTAAAAGCTTAGGACTCCTCGTGGAAACTTGCATGATCTACATACTTAGGCGTCTACCGATCGTCTTTATGATTACTACAAATAAGGTCCAATTTCCAGTGTCAACCGCCAATCGTGTTACATGGTGCGCGCAGATGAGTTGTACAATGAGGTCATGGCTGAGGCGACGGGTGCCAAAGGCGCTTCCCAAGGCATGTTCATTGGATGCTCCGTTGATACATCCACTGGTACTGTCTCCTTCACTTGCGAGGGAAAAGATACAAGCATCAAGTTCAAGGTACAGACTATTTTTTGACATAAGTTATTTTTCTTTAATTCTGATAATCAATTTGTTATTTGACTTAAGTTCCATCCTATATTTTTCTCTTTATTTACTTGGTATCGCACACTCAATTACACACTTAAACTAAGCTTATCAAAATACTTATTTTTTACAGGAATCACAATCTTTATTAATATTCGAGTTAACTATATGGCATCTATCCATTAAAAATACTAACAAACTTTTCTATTGAATCTCCTCCAAGTATACTTGTTACTTTCTTAATGTTTTATCATTATGAACAAACGACTTAATCTCATAAATATGATTTTACAAAAACTTACACATTCCATCCTATTACTACGATTATACTGTTTATTTGACCAAGCTAAATATTATAGTTTTAGCATGGATTTTGTTGAATAATATTTGTATGTTGGACCTTTAAGTAGGTAATTTATGTAATTTTTGTTTTTCGACAACGCCCTGAAATAAGACAATGCTGTGTAAATTAATTTAATCTTTTAAGCGCTTTGGATGGAGACCAAAAAGTCATTCTAATTTCAGATGGAGCCAGACACAAAACTGTTTCCAGCCATTTTCGTCGAGGCTACTTCCAAGGAGATCCTTCAGATCGAGTTGGGAAGATCCTCCACCAGCCTTCCGCTCAGCGCGGCCGTTCTACCAACCAGCGACAAACACGTCATACCACAGTTCCCGCCGAGGCTGAAAGTGCAGTGCTTAAAACCTCATCAGTGGGCTAGGGTGAGCGAAAATAAACTTTATTGTTATGTGTAGAAGATTACTTTTGGCACTTGCCACTTGTTTCTGTACGAATTTTCGTATTATGTTGCGTTTCCGTAACAAATCTTGTAGCACTGGGGAAATTATTATTACGACTACGAAATGAAAATTGTTATACGCTTTGCAATTTACAGCGCTACAATTAATGGGTATTGGCTAATTGCCACTCAAATTCGAAACACACTTTGCCCGACGTAGGAATTCAACCCGATACCTCCGGAAATTAAGACGAGCGCTTGTTCACTCGGCCACCGAGGCGTTAGGAATAGTGATGCGAATACTAATTTTAGGAGTATGAATACTTTGCTCAAATAAATAATTACAATATACATACTAAGAATATAAAGAAGCTTTAATATAAGAGTCATCCTCGTTCATAATTTAAGTCAAATGTCAACAAGTATGTTAGAATACATAACGGTTGCTTACCTTACTTAAACTTTTTACGAAAATCATAAAAGTTTTTGGCGAATACAAACATTTGCATATCCAACGCGTTAAAAAGTAAACATATATTTCTTTTTTTTTCACCTTTTTTGAGTGGACTGGGGTGAGTTAGAAAAGTGAAACAAAATTCCAAATGCAACGCTGTCTTTGTTTTTGTCTTATTTATAGCTTGTAGGCGTAATTCGTTATTGTCATCAAAGAAGTTACATACCTACATAATAAAGAAGTGTAAACAGAAAAAAAACTAGTGGCATGACTTAGAAACGTGAATATACAAAGCTTTGCAAAGATGTATAGAAGCAAATTCATCCGAGGCCTAAATATTTGTTTGAGTTGCTGAGTTTTAATTTATTACAAATAATCATTTAAACGTTATATATTTCGCAACTGTAAGACAACGATTACGCAGTAAAAACATTATATTTTATTGCTAAATCAGTTTAGTATTTATTGCTATTGTAATTAATGAAAAAATATATTATAACAATTTTTGATAACAAATGGTTTAGACAACAACTGAGGTTGATTTCTCCATTTAGGGTTTGCGTTGTTACACACAATCAATCAAGTTAACAGTTTGTATGTAATCACTACGTTTAATTAGCGACTAATTACTTACCGACCACATTTGATTGGTAAATTCAAATAAGGCTTTGTATAATTCTAAAAAAAAAGAATGTCAATAGTCTCAAATGCCTATCCAAGAACTTATCACTTAATTTGATTATTCAGGTACCGAATCAATCGTTGCAAGTACATGCGCTGAAGCTATCTGATATTCGAGGGTGGTCCATGCTCTGTGAAGATGCAGTTTCCATGCTGGCTTTACACATACCAGGTAAATTGTTATAGAAGTGTCTCACAGGGAAATATTGTGGGGCCTATTTCGTATAATTAAATATTGTTTATTAGACAAGCTCATTTGTAATTTTTATGCAAATTAATTTAAATTAAGTTAAAGATAAATTGGCCTAAAATAATTGTAGACCGTACCATTCGCTATTTTGTGATAAGTTAACAACTGCGTACTTTTATATGCGTTCATTTTTCAATAGATATTTTTTTTGTTACACAGAGGAAGATCGCTGCATCGACATATTGGAGCTGATAGAAATGGACAAACTGCTCAGTTTCCACTCCCACACTTTGACGCTCTACGCTGCGCTGTGTTATCAGAGCAACTACAGGTAATTATTTTCAATCTTTCACTAAAAATGACACACACAATCTGTCACAAAAATATTTGTTTGTCTTTAAATTTAACTTCAGATTATCTTTTAAAACTGCCATAGTCACTATTTTTTTTATAAAATTTACCTAATAAAATAAATTAAGACTGATAGGATCTTATTTTATCTTTCTGGAGCTGCTTTTCCTGAAATCTTCAATCCCATTATGGCGATAGATTAAGATAAGATGGTGCCACCACCGTACCATATGCTAGCTTAGCTACCTACCCTAGAACCACCAACCATACAAACCAAGTAAAATATCTACCATCTGCTAGGAATCGTTCCTAGGACTGTCTTCACAAACCTTTTGCGTTTCCTTCAGCACACCATTATTATCCAGACCAGACTGAATAGGAGTAATTAGCGAGATAAGATGATAAGATGACGGCTGCGGTCGAGTCCACTAGCAATTGCGAATCCATCAACTACAACCGTGACCTAATCATTCTAACATAAGAAAACCTAGTAACACTAAAGACCATTTTTATTTTACATCGTATAGAATTGTATATCAATCTAAGTTACATGCCGTGGCAGTCTCTACTTGATGCGACAGTTTTAACTGCCGTACTGAGACACGTCAATGAAGTTTTAATAACTATTAAGTCTCATGCTGTCACCTTCTTATGTATAGTGCTAAATAGAGGAAGAAAGACATTTAATTGTCGTTAACTGCCGTACTGAGAGACGTCAATTAAGTTTTAATGACAATTAAGTCTCTTGCTGTCACTTTCTTATGTATAGTACTAAATAGAGAAGGAAAGACACTTAATTGTCATTAAAACTTAATTGACGTCTCTGAGTACGGCAGTTAAACTTAATTTTGACGTCTGTGAGTACGGCAGTTAGTTCTTAATACTTTGTTGTACCTGCATACCTTGCATGTATTTGTATTGTTAGTTGTCCTAATAAATAAACCTTTATTCCCAGGGCTGCCCACGCTCTATGCCAGCACGTGGACCAGAAGCAGCTGCTGTACGCGATCCAGTCGCAGTACATGTCGGGGCCGCTGCGACAAGGATTCTATGATCTGCTCATTGCACTGCATTTGGAGTCGCACGCCACTACCATGTAAGTACTCAGTAGTTTGTGAGTATTAATTTCTTTATTTCAGATAACAATAGATCCATTTTTTTTGTTAGTAAAACATTTACATATAAGTTGTTAGTACAATATTACAAAAAATCAAATTAGAATTACATTATACATAGACCAAAGTTACAATATAATATTACAATTTATTTCATTAAATAACATTTAAGAAATAGAGATATGATAAGAGAATATACAGGATAAAATGTTTACTTGAAAAAAATCAACCAGTTTCAGGGAGCTCGAGTGATGTTTTTCTAGTAAACATTTTATCCTATATCTACGAGTATATAGCATTGTGAATGCAAACTTTCAATAATAAAGATAAGAGGCTGGCATAAAAGAGTAGAAATTTAATAGTGGCAATACTATATGGAGTGGTCAAATATGATGTAAACTCCATACAGTATTGCCACTATTAAAGTTATACTCTTTTTTGCCAAACTGTAAATACATTTTATTTAATTTTCATTCGCAGGGAGGTCTGCAAGAACGAGTTCGTCATACCCCTGGGTCCGGAGCTCAAGTCGCTGTATGAAGACCCCGAGATGGGCCACAGCCTGCGCTCGCTGCAGACGGAGAGCGTGCGGCCGCAAATGAAAATGACGGATATAGCGTGAGTATTTTTTTTTTTTTATAAAAGAGGGAGGCAAACGAGCAGGCGGGTCACCTGATGGAGAGTAATCACCGCCGCCCATGGACACCCGCAAAACCAGGGGAATCGCAGGCGCGTTGCCGGCCTTTAAGGGAGGAATAGGTTTAAGGAAGGAATAGGAATTGGGAGGAGGGGGGGGGGGGTGAGGGGCCTCCGGTACCCTCACCGGTCGGACGAAACACAACAGCACCAAGTGCCATTATTTCACGCCGAATATTCGTGAGAGGGTGGTATTACGCCGGGCGAGCCGGACCAATGCGTGCTGCAACTCAGCGTGGCTCTACCACTCAGTAACAAAATTTTGAGTATTACAAATAGTAGGGCATATCAACCTACTACAGATGTCAAAGTAGACCTTTCCATGTCGGCTCAAAATGTACCGAGGTACACTTATTTTAAAATATCCTCTTAATTATGCAGAAACACCTGATGAAATAATTTTTCTAAAAAACACACCGAAACTAGATTTTTTGGACAAAAAGAAAATTATATAAATGCTTTTAGAAATCGTAAATATGCAACGAAACGTGCAAATAGAGGGCGAAAATATGACAGTGACAACTGTCATGCTTGTTTTTTCAATCACTGTAGTTTTTTAATTTGTTTTTCCTGGCCTTGGAACGTTGAATTTTAGCAATTTCCTTAGGCTGACAAAATAATCAAAAGCACAAAATAATTGGAAACAGTTAAAACACTCATTTTTGTTACTATTTATCATGTTTTTGCTAAAAACAGTTATGTTTATGTAAAAATAAGTTACTCTAAGTCTTTTATCTGAAAATAAGTTGGCCCTTAAAGTAAGCTAACGAAACGCATCCGACTGCGAGAGAGTTTTGCTTGCCAGTTAAATTAATCCAATGTTGCAAGCCATCAAACCTTTCTAACGATATTTTTAGGTGGTACAAATGTAACAAAAAATATAGTGCATATATTTCTAGAATCTACGATTTTTTCCCTACATTTTCGTACCTTTGAATCTTAGGTACAAGCGAGGCCGTAGTTGTATGGTAAGAGGAAAAATCTCCTTCAGCACTATCTCCTTTAGCGCTAACAATAGGTTCAAAACCTAATAGTTTGGTTATAATATAAGGATCAAAATCGATTGGAGTGATTGTTTCGGATAGGTTGATCTGCTGGCGTGTGTACTTTGGTGATCTATTATAGTTGCCATAAAAGAGTGCGTTTCATCTTTTGCTAATGAATGAGTCAAAATATTTTAAATGAACAAATTATAATTTATTCTGAACCCAAAAGTAAGACAGTATGTACCTATTTCGCACATTTTTTTTTGTATTGGATAGTAATTTATGAAAAATTTATAGAATGAAAAAGTATGTTTTTCTAATATACGGCTAAATTTTAGTTTTTCTACCACGTCCTTATCTGATTGTGTTGATAAGTGTAATACGACTGAAGATTAGTTCTAAATTTGTAATACGTATTGTAAATAGACTTTTTGAATGTACACTAAAACAATAATCTCCTTCCCAGCGAAAGCATCACCGACATAAGCAACCTGTACTCCCCCTACTTCCCGCTGGAGGTGGTGAGGGAGTTCGTGATGCAGGCGCTGGCGGAGGCAGTCGATACTAACCAGGTGCACAACCGCGACCCTGTGGGCGGCAGCAACGAGAACCTGTTCCTGTGAGTACATGCCATAGAAAAAAACACAAAAATAAAATGCTTTATTACAAAAGTCATTTTTATTTTTTATTTTCTTTATTTGGTTCTCCAACAATGAGTACATTTGTTTTAAACTATTTTACATTGTTACAAAATAAATAAGTGCTGAAAGTCTCACTACTTATAGGAGAACACAACATGCACAGTAACATTGAGGCAACAGATACAACAAATATATTAGAAACAACAGATCACACATTTTTACATTACACACTTAATTAAGAAACAAAAAAAATAAAACAATCTTAATATATATAAAAATAACAAAGTATACATATGAATAAGTCATTAGTACACCAACATCCGAAATTAATAATCAGTCTATCTGTTGTTAGACAGCCTGCTAGAAAACGTTTAAAAAACACGTTTATTTAGCTTAGCTTAGCGATTTTAAACTTTCTATAGGGGACTTTGAATCACAATATCTCAGCTAAGTAAACGTTTTTTTTTCAAAATTACTTCTACAACGTGTGTAAATCTCAGTATTTTACCTTAATATGCAAAGTTTGTAAAATTTTGAACTTAGACGTTTGTATGGGAAATTGAAATGCGTAAACCATGCATAAACCTTCTTAAGCTCCATACAAGTTATGTTAAATTCACTCTAGCAAATAGATTGGTTTTAATTTCGGGCGCTATACAGCTTTACCTAATCGCAACCTCCTCTGTGGTCTAGTTGCGAGACCACCAATCTCAGACCCAGACCTAGGTTTGATTCCCAGCGGGAGGGTACTTGTCGGTACTTGGTTTGGTTTATAGAGGCTTGTGGTAAGAAACCTCAATAGTACCCCGTTGTCGTGTCAAGCCAAAACATTGTTCTCTCGAATACATACATCCTACTATCCTACTAATATTATAAACGCGAAAGTTTGTAAGTATGGATATGGATGTTTGTTACTCTTTCACGTAAAAACTACTCAATGGATTTAGATGAAATTCGGCATACAGATAGTTTATAACCTGGATTAACACATAGGATACTTTTTATCCCGATATTCCCACGGGAACGTATGGATGGATGTTTGTTACTCTTTCACGTAAAAACTACTGAATGGATTTGGATGAAATTCGGCATACACATAGTTTATAACCTGGATTAAACACATAGGATATTTTTAATCTCGATATTCCCACGGGAACGGGAACCACGCGGGTGAAACCGCGAGCGGCCGCTAGTAAATACATATAGTCAGGACTATTATCTCCAAAGGGTTAGTCGGAGACTAGGCAATGAGGACAGCGAAAGCAGTCCTCTGCCATAGTCTACTTTTCACCAAATAGCGACTGCACATGTGCTCAGCGTGACAGGTGGTGAGCCCATCGCCGCTCTTAGCTGTGGGATGTATGTGCCGTTGGTCGCCTTTTACGACACCCAAGGGAAGAGAGGGGGTGTTAGTATTCTTTCACCGCTACGCGACACCGTTACTCTCGAATAAGATTAATAAAAAGCTTTATTATGTTACTTTTAAGGTGTGTCGTGCTGACATAATGTCGTATATGTACGAGTACAATACAATGGTTTGGTTTGATACGACAGCTAGGTCTTTAATTTTATTATGTATTATGTCGCAATTTGTTTTTAATTTTCTTTGTGCAGCCCTCTCATCAAGTTGACGGATCGCCTGCTACTCGTCGGCATGATGCGCGATGAGGATGTGGAGAAGCTTCTCATCATGAGCAACCCCGAGACTTGGGACCCCACTTTTGATAAAGGTAACGTTGTTATTTAGTATTATGTTACGGTAAATATGATAATTGTGGTTATTGTCTTCTTAACCTAAGTTGGAATTTTAAATGATGAGAAACGAATTTTTTTTGAAAGCGAAGAGCCTGAGCCCAATATCTTTAGGTCAGCAAAGCTAATGAAACTATTTAAAAATAAACATACATTTGCTATTTTGCTAAGACAGTCTTCGCTCATTATTATTATTATTATGAGCCCATATTTTCCCACTGCTGGGCAAAGGCCTCCCTCCCCTCTTTCCACTTTTCGCGATTTGTGCTGGCCAATTCTTTGCATAAGCATCAAGCTCGTCCCTAGATTTAAAATTTGTTATGCATAAAGGCGGGTCTCCTGCGACTATTTTGACATATTTTGTTAGATTTCTGATGTTGTGTGTTAGAAAACACAAAACAGTGTCGCAGGAGACCCGCCTTAAAACTGTTTCACAGTATGTGCAATAAATAATTTTTCTATTAATACTTGCACAGAGGGCAAAGACGAGCACCGCAAAGGCCTACTCCACATGAAGATGGCTGAAGGCGCCAAACTGCAGATGTGCTACCTACTGCAGCACCTCAACGACATCCAGCTGCGACATCGCGTGGAGGCTATCATCGCCTTCGCACACGACTTTGTGGGTGATCTACAGACGGATCAGCTCAGGTGATTGTGGCATTTTAAACTCTATTGCTTCTCCTATAAGATGCAGTTAAAATCGATACAACTTTGGTGATGATCTGCAGACGGATCAGCTCAGGTGACTGGCATTTTAGACTCTATTGCTTCTCCTATAAGATACAACACAAATCGATACGACTTCGTAGGTGATCTGCAGTCGGATCAGCTCAGGTGACTGGCATTTTAGACTCTATTGCTTCTATAGTAACCTTACTATGTAGAAGCCAATACCTACAATACAGGTACAGGTCCTAGTTGCACTTGGGGCAAAATAGCCTACTGGTTACACACAGCACCTCAACGACATCCAGCTGCGACATTGCGTGGAGGCCATCATCGCCTTCGCACACGCTTTGTAGGTGATCTACAGACGGATCAGCTCAGGTGATTGTGGCATTTTAGACTCTATTGCTTCTCCTATAAGATGCAATTAAAATAGATACGACTTTGTGGGTGATCTGCAGATGAATCATTTAGGTGACTGGCATTTTAGACTGGCAGTTTCCCGTGACCATGGTGCGTGCAACCGCGCCGAAATATCGGGAGGACAAACTCATGGATAATCGTAGTAAATTTCTCGTAAAAAGTAAAAATAATGTTAGCAACCATGATAGTTCAAAAGTTATATGGCATTTTAGACTCTATTGCTTCTATGGTAAGGTACAATACAAGTACAGATCCTAGTTCCACTTGGAACAAAATACCCTACTGGTTATACATACTCAACGACATCCAGCTGCGACATCGCGTGGAGGCCATCATCGCCTTCGCACACGACTTTGTAGGTGATCTGCAGACGGATCAGCTCAGGTGGCTGGCATTTTAGACTCTATTACTTCTCCTATAAGATGCAATTAAAATAGATACGACTTTGTGGGTGATCTGCAGATAGATCAGTTTAGGTGACTGGCGTTTTGGACTCTATTGCTTTTTGAATAAGGTACAATACAGGTGCTTCCACCTAGAAATAAGATAGCCAGTACCTCAGGAGGTGATTGTGGCATTTCAGAATCTATTGCTTCTCCAATAAGATACAATACAAATACATATGACTTCGTGGGTGATCTGCATACGGAGCAGCTCAGCTACCCTATCGGCTAAAAAATAATGAATATGGACATCGGCTTAATTTGACATTTGAAGCCCATAATATGCCCATATAAGAACAAAATATGGGCTTCAAATGTCAAATGAAGCCCATGTCCGTATCCATATTTTTAGCCGATGAATCGCAGGTCATTGTGGCATTTTAGACTCTATTGCTTCCGCCGTAAGTTACCATACAGGTACAGGCGCTAGTTCCACTTAGGGACAAAATAGCCAGTACCTCTGTATGTAATTGGTTTGCAGTCTTACCACAGCTCAAGTGATTATGGCATTATAGACTCTATTGCTTTTCTAATAAGGTATAATACAGGTGCTTCCACCTAGCTTCCAAATAGTCATGAGTCTATTTGAGTATGTTTAATTTGCAGGCGTTACGTCGAGATCAAGCAATCGGATCTGCCGAGCGCCGTCGCCGCCAAGAAGACGAGGGAGTTCCGTTGCCCTCCCAGGGAGCAGATGAACGCTATTCTTAGTGAGTTGAACTGTCATTGTTTGGAGTATCATTGTCAGTTTCAGTACCAAAACGAATATTAGAATAGAACAGAATTTTTATTCATCATCATAAACTAACAACATAAAATAAAAGTCTTAGGCCCAGAGGTGCCGGGTTCGATTCCGAAACATTATTACATACATACATTCATCATTCTATTCTACAAGCGTGTATGCCACTTGTCTAGGCCCTCTGGGCTCACAAAGAAAAAAGTTTGGTTACGTTTTTTTATATATAAATGAAGGAGGCAAACGAGCAGGCGGGTCACCTGTCGGAGAGTAATCACCGCCGCCCATGGACACCCGCAAAACCAGAGGAATCGCAGACGCGTTGCCGGCCTTTAAGGAAGGAATAGGGGCTCAGGAAGGAATAGGAATTGTGAGGGGGAGGAGCCTTCGGAACTCTCACTAGCCGGACGAAACACAACAGCACCAAGTGCCATTATTTCACGCCGAATATTCACGAGAGGGTGGTATTACGCCGCCGGGCGAGCCGGCCCAATGCGTGCCGCAACGCAGCGTGGCTCTACCACTCAGTCAGTGTCACTCATTTAGCACCACCCAGGGGTCACGTGTAGGGTCTCAAGGGTAAACCTACGGACGCGAGTAACTTCAACCTACAACACGTGAAAAGTTCCTTGAAATCGTGGACTGTGGCAGTAGACTGCTGTTGCGGTCCTCATTGCCTAATCTTTGATTAACCCTTCGAGAATAATAGTCGTGAATATATGTAGGTATTTTTTTTTTTTTTTTTTATTGGCAACGGGTAAGCGCTTGGCCTTCATCTCACCTGATGGTAAGTGACGATAAGGCCGAAGGTGGAAGCGCGCTTCACCCGGAATCCTCAACCACTGAGGAACTGGCTATCTTATCTCAAACTGCCGGAACACAACAATGCTATAAACATCGTTGTTATGGCGACAGACTTAGATAAGATGGTGGTAGCTAGCCAGGCGGACTTAACAGCCCTACCACCAACCAAACCGAGCACACAAAGATGTACCCCCCGCTGGGAATCGAACCCGGGACCGCTGGGTCTGAAACAAGTATCTTAGCCACTAGACCACAGAGGCGGTATTATGTATATATGTACTCTTCTTACAGGTTTTAAGCACATGCTTATGGAAGAGGAAGACAAGGAGAACTGCCCGTGCGGCGAAGACCTGATCGCGCGCATGAACGAGTTCCACGAGTCCCTGATGGGGCACGTGTCGTTGAACGCGTTGCAGGAGCCCGACGGATCGGTGAGGTTCCCTTAGATGTCTTCGGCAACCTATAAACGTCCCACTGCTGGGCACTGCTCCTACATTAATAGACATTTATTTTTATCAAAGAAGTAGGCAAACAAGCAGGCGGGTCACCTGATGGAGAGTAATCACCGCCGCCCATGGACACCCGCAAAACCAGGGGAATCGCAGGCGCGTTGCCGTTAAGCAAGGAATAGGATTAAGGAAGGAATAGGAATTGTGAGTGGGAGGGGGGGGGGTGAGCCTCTGCAACCATCACTGGCCGGACGAAACATAACAGCACCAAGTGCCATTATTTATTATTTCTTATTTTAGTTTTTATTTCACGCCGGATATTCGTGAAAGGGTGGTGTTACATTGGATCATAAAAATCTTCACACAACTGGAACCATCGTCAGCCTTAAAAGTCTCTTCCTACATAGAAGTCTAACCTAACCATGTCGCGTGGCGGTAAAAGAATACTACCACCCCCTCTCTTCCCTTGGGTGTCGTAAAGGGCGACTAACGGACTGCAGACTGCATATTTTCCAACAACATAGAGCGGCGATGGACTCACCACCTGTCACGCTGAGCTTAGGTGCAGTCGCTATTTGGTGAAAGTGGACTATTGTAGAGGACTGCTTTTGCTGTCCTCATTACCTAGTCTCTGACTAACCCTTCGGGGATAATAGTCGTGATTATGTATGTATGTATGTTCCTACATGGATCATGTAGAAATTGTGCTATATAACCCACCACGCTTCTGGCCCAGTGAGGGTTAGTGGGTTTTCTTTCCCTACTTTACCCACTACGCACTTTCTACCATACCACCCTACCCACTCCCTACATCTACACAGAGTTAGATGTACGGAATTAAGCAGGTTTACGCTTTTCTGTTTCCCATACAAACTTCCAAGTCGAATTTTTTTTAAACCAGTAAGCCTATTTATATAATACTTTGCATGATAAAGCAAAATACAGGGATCTAAATAGTTTGTTGAAAACATTTTTAAATAACGTTTACTTAACTGAGTTATAGCGATTTTAAACTTTCTTTAGTGGATTTTAAATCGCAATAACTCAGCTAAATAAACGTTTTTTAAAAATGATTTAAACAAACAATTTAGATCCCTGTATTTTGCTTTAGCATGCAATGTTTTTTATGTAAGACACGAAGTTTTTTTTTAAAGATAAAACGTTGAAAATAAGGTTTCATTTCCCACTTGAGGTAGTTTAATTTTTCTTAACGTTTTGTTATCTTCGACTTTATTTGTGCGTCAATTAAATTTTACGAAGTTATGTAAAACAATTCATGTTCATGCTCATATTGGTTCTTATTTATCATTAGTTGCTTCGTTTCCACAAACAAACTTGAATGGGGTAGTGCTGTATCAAAGGGCCTCTCGAGTTTTATATTTGTTTCTTCTCAGGAGTCGACCGAGCCAGAAACGAAGCCTGGCGCGATCGGCAAACTCTACAACATCATTAACACAGTCAAGGAGTTGGAAGAGGAGGCAAAGGTATTTCATTATTATTTGTTATTTTGTTTATTAAATGACCTTCCTTTCTGGCAGCTATATCTTAATAAATCAAGTATGTAACAAAAACTTAATAGTATAGTCACTTAATTTACTACTATTACTTTTTGATTAGTATTAAGTAGTAGTCAATTATTTAATTAAATATAGTAAGTATTTCTTAACTTTAAACTACGTTTACAATTTTTTTTTAGTTAAAAACTACAATAGTCCATTCCCGTGACGTAGTTGTAAGCACTAACTGAGGACGCCTTTCATAGAAAGCCAGAAATAGATCAATATTTACATTTAATCAAAAAAAATGCATCAGAATTAAAAAAAAATTGTAAAACGTACCGTACGTACTTACTTGTTATTAATATTAGATAACAAATTTAATAAGTATTGAAAAAATTACCACGAGAAGGATTCGAACCCGCCGCACCCTTTTGGCAATTAGGGCCAAGTGCTATTTCAACACTTATTAAATTTTTTATTTGTTCGCAACTACAATTTGCGTTAAAATATATATTATTGTGCAATATTTTTGGATTAACAGGCCATCGAAGAACCTGTCAGAAAGACACCCGAAGAGAAATTCCGCAAAGTGCTAATTCAAACCATCGTCAACTGGGCCGAGGAGTCGCAGATCGAGACGCCCAAACTGGTCAGGGAAATGTTCAGGTAACATTGCAATGGACTGTTTTTTATGTAAGAGTCGTTCATTACATTAAAACTATTACCTCTCAGTCTTGGCAACGAAATGTCAAAAAAAATTGACAGCAGGTTTGGCGGGAAATTAAATTTGCGGATATGGAAAAAAAATCGAATGCAGTTCATGTTACATTTTGCGTTCACGATGTACACCATAGAACCGAAATAATCGACCTTGTTCATACTAAAGTAGTCTCTTAGTGTATCAACACACGGTACAAAGTCAAGTGGAGAGCGCGGCCATATATGGCCGCGGGGGGTCTGACGGAATAGTGAGTTTTTTAGGTGCGACCAAATATGGCCGCTTGGGGCTTGAGGGGTTAACGGAACCTAACACGATTTATTTTGTTAGTAAGTACATATTTACTTACTGCCTTTAAGCTACGGACCCTATTATGGATGGGTTTCCAATTCATTTCTTATTCTTGTGCAATAACAAATCCTTCGGGATTGGGATCCTCTATAAAAATAAACACACTTCTAATTTCTGGCCATCCTATATTTCAGTTCACAACTGTTCACAACATTTTATTTTACAAGCAGAAAGTAAACATGTACTAACAAAATAAATCGTGTAAGGTCCCGTTAAAATAGTTTTAATGAAATGCAACGCGATAGTTTAAAGTCTTAGTCGTTCATTAATTACGTCACACAACTTTTACCACTTTTGACCTCCCAAAAAAACACACAGCTTACATTAAATTATTCAAAAATAAGACTTGTTCAGAATAAGGTCATCAAGCCATAACTATCACGCTGGTTGTCCAATGTTTGACTACTTATACTCATTACATACAGCAACAATTGCGACCAAATAAAGTTCCGCTACACGTTTCAACGTGCCAAGGTCTCATTAAGGCGTGTCCTCACTGAGAGCATTCGGCATCGAATATTCGCGTGTAATGAGCATTCGGCATCGAATATTCGCGTGTAATGAGCATTCGGCATCGAATATTCGCGTTACAAAGTTTACACGCGAGCACGAACTTCGGCCGGTGTGGACGTCGTCACAACGCTGTTCGCTGAAATGGCACGCATTCGAATGTTCACGTAAACAAAACGCTCGAAAGCGGGTACTCAGATAATGAAATGAATGAGTATGTATGTAGGAATATTACTGGCCACTTGTAAGCAAGGAACACTCCTTGATCATGACCTTCTTGGTCTATCGTATTATCATGCTATTGTCAATGTCAATTTATTATAACAAAAATATATATTGCTTTAACTATTGAAAAAAAATGAATGACATTAAGTATTAGAATGCTCCAAGCTCGGATGTTTGACTTGAACGTTCATAGTTTTGCACGAAAGTGAATGTTTAATTCACTTTCGTGCAAAAAGGGCAGAATTTGTTGCTCGCCGGCGATTGCTCTTTTACAAAATGCTCGGGTAAGACTTTCAGTGAGAACGCTCCTGACAGACATTATAATTTGAACATCTTTTACCTCGATAACGAAAGAAATTAATTTTGACCGAGACGCTAAAAAGTTTCTCTATTGACTAAACTGTCAATTAATTTTTGTTCCAGCCTGCTAGTCCGCCAATACGACGCAGTAGGCGAACTGATACGCGCCTTGGAAAAGACTTACGTCATCAACGCTAAAACCAAGCTGGATGTAGCTGAAATGTGGGTGGGGTTGAGTCAGATCAGAGCTCTGCTGCCGGTACAGATGAGTCAGGAAGAAGAAGAATTAATGAGGAAGCGACTCTGGTGAGATTCTGTCTTTTGCACTTATAGCCCGCGGCTTCGTACAATATGTTCGTTTATTGCAATTATCATAGGTAGTTAAATGTAGCTGATAAGTGTAAGACTTATACAGGGTGGTCCAAGCCTGATGCATATATATTTTTTTAATAGTACACCAAGGGACCTGTCAGGAACTGCTAGGAAAAAAATCAGTAATTTTGAATATTTCTTAACAACGATCAAACAGCCTAAAGATAATGCAACGTTTAAAAAACCTGAAATTGAGGTTTTTTTTTCAACTCTTCACAGCATTTCACGTAGCTTAAAAACGCTGTGCCACGCTTTTAGTTGACCTTTTTGGTTTAAAAATATAATGTAAGTTCAACGACACTTCTTTTATTGCATTTTTTTATTACAGGAAACTGGTCAACAACCACACTTTCTTCCAGCATCCCGATTTAATTAGGTGAGGTATTTTCTACAGCATAAAATCAATAAACAAAGCTGTAAAATGTTTTCAATTGATTTTCAACTTTAGATGTTAAGTATTAAGTTCAAAATCGATTGTAGAATTTTTACGTTTTGGGGTAGTTTTGGCGTGCTTTGGCCTATACTGTACAGACTCGGGCACTTTAATCTACCACAAAATGTCAAATGTCTTCAATACATTTTGAGCTTTATGTGTAGAGTTTATGGATCAATATCGATTGAACTAAAAGAGCGTTGAAATAAAAGTATTAGGTATCTATCTATCTTTCTAACATTGTTTTTTATACAGGGTGTTGCGCGTCCACGAGAACGTGATGGCGGTGATGATGAACACCCTCGGCAGACGTGCTCAGGCGCAGTCCGACGCCGCGCCCGCCAGCCCGCCCACCGCTGAAGACAAGGAGAAGGTGAGATGATGCAATCTAGTTATCCCTCATCGGGGACATAGGGCTCGAAGAAGAGATTTCCACTGCTGTCGATCTTGTGCGGCAACCTCAAGGTCCTTCCAGCCGATATCAGCTGATGCAGCCTCTTTTTCAACTGATCGCCTAAAAGTGGTACGGCGCGGACCGGCATTCTTTTAGGTAAGATACGATAAGATAGCATTAATATAACTTGTAGCATTATTAAAAATTACAAGAGCCTTGTGTGTAGCGGCACACTAAAAAATACGGCCAACCCATAGATGTCAACAATAGAGGAAGAGAGGAAGATACCTTACCAGCGTACCGCGCGCGCTTCTTGCATACTATGACAAAAAGTCGGAGTAGCACCGAATACCGCGACAGTCGTCAATGCAGCAGCAACTCGTTCGTGCCAGGGACGCTATGTTCTGTTTTAGTAAGAAAGAGCGTTAAAAATGCCTTGCTGTTCATTTTTACGGTGCACAAACCACTTAATGAGCACAAACAAGTCACATGAAATAATTTTTCACGTGTAAAGTACACCAAAACAATAATATTTTTATTGTAGTTTCATTTATTGTGCGTCGTCGTCGTCGTGGAACTCCGGGGTGCTTGCTGACCCACTCGCTTAGCGTAGCTCTGTCTCGCTCGCTTGATTGACATTAGCTGTCACACCACAAAGAGTATGTAGTTGAGTAGGACTATTTTTTGATTCATACTACTAAGGGCACGCCGTATCTTCCTCTATTGTCTACATCTGTGTACCAACCCCTCTTTTCCCTTGGGTGTCGTTAAAGCCTACTAACGGACTTAAGGCGCTATATTCCCATTTTTAACAATTTCGATTGATTTTACCGCCACCAATATGAAACATACAGTTCTAAAATTCATATAGTTGAACATATTAAACACTTGACCGTCATTAGAAGCTTATAATATTGAGATAGGCATATCCGTTTCCCGTCGTATTTTCCTTCTCTTTCTTCCGGTATATCGCTGTCTCTCTCGCTCATCCCACTCAGTGGCGTCACCAGGTGGCGCGGTGGGGGAACCAGGAGATTTCACCCCCGTGCCCATTTGTTCATCATTGGCGTGAAATTTCCCGTCGGCGTAACTTGTGCACTACATAGTGATCAAGTGACAAAGAAATAGAATTATTTTTATTTAAACTGCAACACAGTTCTCGTGAGTTTCTACAATACACGTGAGTACTTAGAATAGTTTCTTAACTTAACGGTGTTACCGTTCGCTGAATTTATAATTTAAACTTATCTGGTATATCAAACTTTTTATTTTACCCGCAAGGGATGTAGATACACCTTTTCTTTTAAGATAAGAAAGCATTCGATTAAAGATAAGAAACCGATAATTAGTGCTTACATTAGATAATGAGAAAAACGAATTGTAGCTAAGCGGCTATAGCTGGTCCTTCTAACAATCCCGATCGTATCGGCGAAGGTTGAGTTCGAGTTAGTCGTCATCGTTCAAAGAAGCATGGTCATCGTACCCGCCTTTCATGACGATAACGACAATGTGTCTGCTTTATCGGACGTTAGAGGAAATCTTACAACGATTGTTGCACCTCGCAGGTGTTATCAATACTGACTAAAACAGTTAACAATTTAAATATTCCGTGTAGTGATCTAGATTTGATTTTTGATTTTAAAAGTAAACTAAAAGAGCCAGCTAGGCCTTAAGCACAAATATTCTGATAAATCTTGTGCACCAATAACTTTTGGTATTTTAAAACTAAAAAGATATTTTTAATAATTGTCTGCGCAGTTTACTAGTTGGTCGCAAACATCTGATGCCTCTCTTAAAGGTCTTATTTTCAGTGGTGATTAGATTGTAGACTGAAACTACAAATATACGAAAAGAGGATAATACTCATAAACATGTAAAATACCCTCTAATGCTTGCTACTTTGAATAAGATTCTACCTTCAAACACACATTTGTTGAATTCTGAACAGATTACAGTTGCATTAAAAAAAAAAAAAAATTGTCCTGTTAGAAAATGCCTCGCAAGCAAAACCTGTACTAACAACAAACGGTTACCTAACGCAAGGGCAAACTTCTTTTAGAAGTATACCATCGCGTTGTTCTTCTGGTTCATGGGACAGACACAAGCACAGCATGCTGTGAACCGCCCTCGCAGGGCGCTTACCGAAATCAATGTCCTCCGCAAGGACATACTTATGGCAGCCACGAACCATATCGTGGCTATAATCTGCCCGCCCTCGCAGGGCGCTTAATAAAATCAATGGTTATTACATGAGTGTTCGCGGTTTTGCGAGAAGATGCATATAATTATGTTAATATAACGCTAAATGTACCTTATTTAATTTAATTTGATTTTGAATAATATGTTTAATTATTGTAATTGGTATTTAACCGTTTTAATAAAATTAAATAAATAAATGTCCTCCGCAAGGGCATGCTTATGCCAGCACGAACCATATCGTAGCTATAAACCGCCCTCGCAGGGCGCTTACCAAAATCAATGGTTATATTACTTGAGTGTTTGCGGTTTTTGCGAGAAGATGCATGTATGTTAATGTAATGCTAAATGTCCCTTATTTTATTTGAATTTGAATAATGGGGTTAATTGTTGTAAATGGTTATGTAACCGTTTTTAATTAAATTAAATGAATAAATGTCCTCCGCAAGGACAGGCTTATGCCAGCCACGAACCACAGTGTGGCTATGAACCGCTCTCGCAGGGCGCTTACCAAAAACAATGTCCTCCGTAAGGACATGCTTATGCCAGCCACGAACCACATTGTGGCCATGGACCGCCCTCGCAGGGCGCTTACCAAAAACAATGTATTCCGCAAGGACATGCTTATGCCAGCCACGAACCACATCGTGGCTATGAACCGCCCTCGCAGGGCGCTTACCAAAATCAATGTCCTCCGTAAGGACATGCTTATGCCAGCCACGAACCACATCATGGCTATGAACTGCCCTCGCAGGGCGCTTAACACAAACAATGTCTTCCGCAAGGACATACTCATGCCAGCCACGAACCACATCATGGCTATGAACCGCCCTCGCAGGGCGCTTAACAAAAACAATGTCCTCCGCAAGGACATACTTATGCCAGCCACGAACCAAATCGTAGCTATAATATAAACAACGGAGGCTGTTCTTACTTTCGATCCCCAGGATCATAGGCTTGGCAGCTCTTTCAATCAGGACAAAAACGTCCATCTTCTCTGCTAACAGAGGTAACAAAAGACAGACAATGACGCTCCGAAATTTTGAGCCAGTCAATTTACACTTTATCGACACCGTTGGGACTAAATAGGTGCTCCAAGTTTTCTATCATAACACAAAGGTATCGAATACCGTTTTATCTGAAGCCATCGCTCAAGGTTCCAAACGTTACAATCGACAGTTGTTACACGCTTGTATCGGACAAAATGTCTGCAATGCTGACACAGATGAAAGAACAGTTTTCTAGAAACAGTAAGTTTTTTTTTCCAAACTTCGTTTTGACCCAGTTCTTAGTACCAAAGAGCACTCAAGAAAGGTCACTCCGTCCAATTTTTAACCTGAAGTCGTTAAATTATTAAATGAATTCCGGACTATGTACGGCCAAGAGACGGGATGTACAAATTACTTTTCTCAGACCTAGGTACTACCATCTGACTATAGCCAAATCTCACAATGGTTTCTTCGTCTGTTCTACAAGGCGAATTACTAAGAATTATATGCCTTCCATTTGAGATGAGAACGGCAATGTTTTCTTAGACTATTATCTTATAGACATAAAGACCAGATAGTTCTGTCCAGACATGCCAACATTGTATTAGAAACACTTACTTATTTTGGTGTCTACATAAACTTCAAAAGGTCTGTTTGACCGCCCTCGCAGGGCGCTTACCAAAATCAATGTCTTCCGCAAGGACATACTAGGATACATGGAGGAATCACAAGCGTCCATACATACCTACATATGCTCACGACTGTTATCCCCGAAGGGATAGCCAGAGACCAGGCAATGAGGACCGCAAAAACAGTCCTCTGCCATTGTCTACGTTTCACCAAATGATAACTGCACATGTGCGTGACAAGTGATGAGCCTATTGCCGCTCTATACTGTTGGATGTATGTGCAATCTATGGTCCGTTAGTCGCATTTTACGATACCTAAGAGAAGAAATAGGCGGTAAAATAGACTCTACCTTACGATGTAGTTAAATATATTGGTAGCTAAAAATTATCAGAAACACCAATACATATACCTCCACCAACATTCTTTTTGACAACCGTTGCTTCAGGATTGGGGGGTCACAACTCAACAATTCTGCCCTATCGGGAAGGTGGAGTGCATCCCAACAAAGCTGCACTGCAATCAAAAAGAAAAGCGGGCTGTTCTAAGTCTTAGAATTACAAGCATCGAACACGAAGCCTGCGACAATTTTATTTTAATCCTCCAAATTGCCAACCAACAAATGACCACCAACCAAATTGTGGTCAAAATTCATTACATTCCAGGGAAATTAAACAGCCATGCAGATCAACTGTCTCGACATAGCCAAGCTCTAGAGTGGCATCTACTGCCAGAATTCACACAAACGATATTCGCGAAGTGGGCCTGGCCAGTAATTGACCTGTTTGTATCCAAGAACGCTCGAGTAGTGGGTAAACTATGCATATTTATCTCAATGATTACGAAGCGATGTTTCACAGTGCTTTCAGCCTGAAGTAGAACGCTTCCCTCTGGCTTGGAAATTCGCACCACCTTCCCTCATCCCCCGGGTGCTAGCACACCTCAACAGCAATTTATCTGATTGTGGTACCCCTTGCTGCCTCATGCACAGTATGGAATTCGAAACGTAGACGTCTGGTAGACATAACCACAGGCCTGCCAACCCCCAAGGTTCAAGACATGACGTTGAAATTTGGTGTGCTTAAATGATATATCGTTATGGAACCACAAGCAAATTTCCCTGCTTAAGCGTCCGGTTATTATAAAAACATATGAGCACTTGTGCTTGGTCCAGTAGTACAGGAAGGGCGTAAGCAGCAGCAGCGGCGCCATCCACACGCGGAACGCGTACCAAATGGGTCCAGTCAGTCCAGTTTTTGGCAGATTTACACTTAATATTTTAAATTTTTCTTACAATACTATACACTACCATAAATTGTCGTGTCTACTTTATGCAGCGCACAATTGTATGGGAATCTTAGTGACGAGGTTATAGTTAAATATGATTTAAAATCAATCTCAATTAAACATTTAAAAACAACAAAACCTCCTTTTTCCAGGTTTTAGTAATATTAGTCTGTAGACCTTTGTAATGTATTTCAAACCTAGGATCAACTAGATTTCAAACAGTTTGTAACACTGCAATATTATTGTCGCATTGCTTCTTTGTTACCTTGCTGTGGACACCAAACATTATTTTGTTCAGGACAATGCAGTAATATTAAGGCGACAGTTTGGGTCAAAGACTTACTGTAGGGACTACAGACAAACACGCTGGAAATTGCTATTGGTTAAAAGGATCAATAAATATTGTACAAAATGGCTAAACTAATTTATTTAAAACTTCGAGTGGTTCACCTACACCTGTTTCAAGCACTGTGGTAGCTATAGATGGATATTACAGCCACACCTGGTTGTGTTTTGCTCCGCTGTAGCATCTACAAACTAGATTGATATGATTTACCCATTGAGGATATACTAACTATTGCTAATTGGAGATTGGTTAATACTTTTCACAAGGTTTATTGTCGTGAAATATTGATTCAGGCGTCACGAAGTTTTTCGTTTTTTATTTTTACCCTCTAAAGTTATTGAAATCAAATAGTAAACAATATTTATTTCCTAATAATAATAATGTTTACATGGTTTACGAGCTAAATTATTTGATTTTTCATCAATGACTGACCAATTATTTTCTTACATGACTTAAATTGTAAATAATGAGTACTTAATTAAATCTCTTATTATAACTTTTTGTTTAAACCATAATCATATGATTAACTCTCTCGCACTTATAGTTTAATTTATTTCTCACATTGGCGTTTTCACCAGGCGATAACAAACAGGTCTCAATATTATAAGCTTCTAATGACGGTCAAGTGTTTAATAGACGCGTTTTACCTGAAATAAAACGCATATTAAATACTTACCTCATTAGAAGCTTAGTTTTTATTTCCGCCTGGTGCTTAATGTATATTTCGACTCAATGATGAACAAATGGGCACGGGGGTGAAATCTCCTGGTTCCCCCACCGCGCCACCTGGTGACGCCACTGAGTGGGATGAGCGAGAGAGACAGCGATATACCGGAAGAAAGAGAAGGAAAATACGACGGGAAACGGATATGCCTATCTCAATATTATAAGCTTCTAATGAGGTAAGTATTTAATATGCGTTTTATTTCAGGTAAAACGCGTCTATTATCTAGTGACTCTTAAAGACAGAAACATGATTGGTAATAATACTTCACTCGATAGAAAAAATAATTCAAAGATAGCTCTGTACAATATTTAAAAGAGCTGTAAGTCAGTTAATACATTAATAAATGACTTAATTTTTTTACCAATAGTAGAAACTTTTTATTATCTATTGAATGTAAAGACACATTTTTTTATTACACTTATTTTTCCTATATACCTATAAAACGCGCCTATTCGTGCCGCTTTGCTGTTATACCCGTCCCTTACCGTCGTACCGTCGAGAGAGCGAGAGAGAAACGTTTGGAAAACCACGCCTTAGACGGCACAAACATCCAACAGCATAGAGCGGCGATGGGCTCACCACTTATCACGCTGAGCACATGTGCAGTTGTTATAGTGGACTATGGCAGTAGACTGCTTCTATGCGGTCTTCATTGCCTAGTCTCCGACTAACCCTTTGGGGGCAGTATGTATATTTGAGCTTATATTTGAGCATGTCTCTAATGAGTTTCAAAAAATGTATTCGATTTAGTTTAGATTCTTCAGTAAAAAAACTTTCTTATTTATTATTTGTTTCAGAGATCCGATTTGTTTTATTTTATATTTAGTTATTTTTTTTTAACTCAGTGTTTTAGTATAGTGTATAGATGTCTAATCATAGCCCATGTTGTGTTCTTCTATAAGTGTTACATCATTTAGCATAATGCATTGTGTATTTTTTATTAAGAATGTGAAATGTATTTAATGTTGAAGAACCAAGTAAAAAATATAATAAATAAATAGTCCTGAATTAACAAAATCGATAAACGCAAAAAGTTTAATTTGTTCAAAATGACAATAATAATAATTGACATGATGAACGCTCATCCCCAGGACACGTCCCACGAGATGGTGGTGGCCTGCTGCCGCTTCCTCTGCTACTTCTGCCGCACGGGCCGCCAGAACCAGAAGGCCATGTTCGATCACTTCGATTTCCTGCTAGAAAACTCCAACATTCTGCTGTCAAGACCCTCGTTAAGGGGTTCCACGCCTCTGGATGTGGCGTACTCCAGTCTGATGGAGAATACTGAGCTGGCTTTAGCTCTCAGGTATGTTTTATGGTACTGTTATGCACCCTCATTTTTAATTATTACAATCGCTTCAAGAATACTTTCTACTCATCATCGAGTCATGAAAAACAATCGGCTGTTACACATACGTTTGTATCGAGCTAAAGATGGCCCGACGCCTGAACCAGCATGCCAACCAGTCACCTCGAAAGTGGTCAGATTAGATACTTGTTTATAAAAAATAATAATAATAATACTCCTTTTGAAGAATAATGGTTTCTCTGTTACCGACAGAGAGCACTACCTAGAGAAGATAGCGGTCTACCTCTCCCGGTGCGGTCTGCAAAGCAACTCTGAGTTGGTGGAGAAAGGATATCCCGACCTTGGATGGGACCCGGTGGAAGGAGAGCGCTACTTGGACTTCTTGAGGTTCTGCGTCTGGGTAAGATAGTTGACAATATGCCAATGATTTAAAAATACAATGAGAAAAACGTTTTAGTAGAAACATTTTAGAACACAGTATAAATTATAGTTATGTTTCTTATTTTGTATGGTCATAGCCGATGCCGAACTAATCATCATTATAATTTCTTTATTCAGTAAATTTAAAATAAGTATTTTAAATCGTTTATGGATCCATTCACGCTTACTTTTTGGATTCTGCAGCTGAGATATGATTGAATCAATTTCAAGGCATCAGAGTGCATACCATAGTGTTTAATTTTATTAAAAGGGTGTTGTATTCGACGCAATCAAAAGCCTTAGAAAGATCACAAACCTCCAAAAGCATTCTGCGATCCCTCCCAAGCCTCAAATATGTGTTTCAGCAGAGCTACACCTGCATCAGTAGATCTTCCCTTGGTAAAACTGTTCACTGTGAAAAAGGTGGTTTATAGCAAAGTGGGAGCTGAGTAGATCTAAAATATTTTTTCAAAAACTTTACTAAGAGTAGGTAAAGTCGAAATAGCTCTGAAATTGCTCGGGTCATCTTTACAACGCGATTTAATGCCGACTCTATATCCGGAGACCCTGTAAATTAGCAAGAGAGGTGAATAACGCCCGATGTGAACAACTTATCTATCTATTGTTTTGCATATTAGAGTTAGAAATTTGACATAGGTAATTTTCACAACCGCCGTTTTAGTGATCGCTAGACTCAAACCCATAAATGCGCTGCGCAAACGAGGATACATTTGGAGGCTGGTGTCGGAAACTGGCTACCAGTGAATTCTTTTTTTCATTATTTTATTTGCATCATTTAGGTCAACGGCGAAAGTGTAGAAGAGAACGCCAACCTTGTGATCCGCCTTCTGATCCGGCGCCCCGAATGCCTCGGCCCCGCCCTGCGCGGCGAGGGCGAAGGCCTGCTCAAGGCGATTGTGGACGCCAACAAGATGAGCGAGCGGATCGCGGATAGGCGGAAGCTGATGGCGATGGAGCAGGACGGGGATGTTAATGTAAGTCATATTGTTTTTATCTATAACAAAATACCTAAACGCTAACTAACACTACTTTAGTGACCATAGACTTATTGTTTAGTCTATGCGTTACTCTTTGTACTTTTGTCTGTGACACTTTTTTAAATAAATGTCAGTCTGCTGAAAGCGATCTACTGTGTTTTGCATTAAGTCATTATTATCATCATCATCACCGCCGAATGCCGATGGTGATGTTACTGTAAGTCTTCCATCATCATCATCATCACTAGTGGCCTGCTCAAGGCGATTATGGACGCCAACAAGTTGAGCGAGCGGATCGCGGATAGGAGGAAGCTGATGGCGATGAAGCAGGACGGGGATGTTACTGTAAGTCATCATCATCACTAGTAGCCTGCTCAAAGCGATTGTGGACGCCAACAAGATGAGTGAGCGGATCGCGGATAGGCGCAAGCTGATGGCCATGGAGCAGGACAGAGATATTACTGTAAATCATCATCATTATCATCATCACTAGTAGCCTGCTCAAAGCGATTGTGGACGCCAACTAGATAAGCGAGCGGATGGCGGATAGGCGGAAACTGATGGCGATGGAGCAGGACGGGAATGTTGCTGTAAATCATCATCATCATCACTAGTGGCCTGCTCAAGGCGATTGTGGACGCCAACAAGATGAGTTAGATGATGTAAGTCAATCATTATCATCAGTCTATAAACGTCTCACTCACAGCTGGGCACAGGTTTCCCTCATGAGAATGTGCACGTGCTAGTCTTAGGAACCACCATCATACTAAACAGACTATCAGTACTCGTATCAAAAAATTTGGCAAGTCGTTCCTCTGTAAGGCCATTCGGCTTTGTAATTCTTTGCCGGCGCATGTGTTTTCCAGCTCCTTCAGTCCCGGGTCTTTTAAGCGGGCCGTGAAACGTCATTTATGCAGGCCGTCATGAATGGGAGCGCTCGTTATCGTGCTTATTCCACGGTGGGGAGCGCTCTCATTATTTTGGACTGCAGCGGCTGCTCACCATCAGGCAGGATGTAGTCACTATGACGAGTCATAAAATAAAAAGAGTTGATTGATGATAGTGGTTTAAAGTGTATAATAATGTAAGTTAAGACGTCAGACGCCAGCACATTAACCTCCTACAATTATGTGAAATTTCTACATCAGATGTTGCGCCTCTTCTTCTCTCACAGCTAAAAAATGGCCCGAATATGTAGTAAACAAAAAAGTGTTTGGACTATTCAAAAAAATTTTGACTTTGATTTTTGATGTACAAACAGTTCAGCCACCCCCTCCCCGAGTCCGACGAAGACGAAGACTACATTGACACGGGCGCCGCCATACTCAACTTCTATTGCACGCTGGTCGACCTGCTGGGCCGCTGCGCGCCCGATGCCGGCGTCATCGCGCTGGTGAGACCATCATACACACATACAATAGTATATTTCATTACGAGTGCGGAAAGCCTGTCATTGCAAAGAGTTCCGACAAATGTCTACCCGAGCCGAGGCGCAGCCGAAGGTGAGGGTTGACAGTCGGAACAAGTTGCAAAATACAATTGCTAAAAAATGAAGCAATTTAATAAAGAATATTTTTGAAAAATGCCGTCAACCGTAAAAGAATATAAGCAGAGATTTTTTTTTGTTTTCTTCACCCTTTCTGGGTAGGCAAAGGGAACTATGCCCAGCCAAGTCTTCAGTAGAATTTTTTTATTGATATGAAATGAAAATGAAATTTAATGATATGAAATGAAATGAAACCTAACCTAACTCATTGAATTAAATCTGATATTGAAACAAATTAGTAGCTTCTTTTTAGAAATATTTGCATGAATCATAAAAACTTCTATGAATTTTGTTTAGTAAAAACTTCGTGGTTGATTTTTTCTTTTTAATAGACATTATTTTGACAGTTGGGAAAGAGAACGCACGAGTTCGGAAAAGGTAAAGAAAAAGCTCGAGTATGTAATAGCCCACATCCCGAACGCTATACGTCCCGGTAATACGCCACTTTTTGAGCAACTGTATTAAAAACATTCATACGTACTTACGTAACATACATATATGCATACATACATACACACAGGCTGAGAAGTTACCGGTAGAGCACATTTTTGGGATATTCGCTTACGCTCCATTCTGACCGCGCGTACGTACTATCAACAAAATCTGCCGTATACCACCTTAATTAAGGGCTATTTTCATTTGAGCAGTAGACCGGCAATCCAAAGGTCGCGGGTTCGTATCCCACTCGAGTTTCCTGAGACTGGTTGATTTTTTTTTCTAGTAAATATTTTATCCTATATCTATATAGCATTGTAAATGCAAAATTTCAACAATAAAGATATTTTCATTTGTCCTGTCCCAACATCCTTTTTAAACTTTTGCTACAAGATCACCCCTATTAACTCAAAAGTAATAAAATTGTGGAGACAGTCAAGACGTTCAAAAAGGGACGTTTTGTTTGTCCTTAATCAATGAAAACAAAAGGCGGAACTTGTGTGTGTTATTGTAATAATAAAAATATCTACGTGAGTCAGTCTTAGAAAATTTTTGTCACAATTTTTGGCGCAACTGTCAACGTCAAATTTGACAGAATTGAGCATAGACTATGCGATATTTTGCGATAACAATGCATAAGATGTACCATAGAACCGAAATAACCAAACTTGTTCATACTGAAGTAGTCTGTAAGTCTGTAAGGGGTTCACCCCTGAAGGACGGCATGGCATTAATACATGCCATATTTATATTTAAAAAAATACATACCCGTCCCTCAAAAGTGAAAACACGGTACAAAGTCAAGTGTGTTTTTGTAGGTGCGGTCACATGCGACCGCTTGGGGCCTGAGGGGACTGATACACACTGTGAATTGCTCCTGAGCACAATACACGCATTTGTTATTATATCGTGTTTTATTTAAACATAATAACATACATACACTCACGGTTTTTATCCCCAAAGGGTTAGTCAGAGACTAGGCAATGAGGACTGCAGAAGCGGTACACTACTACACTACAAGGCACACCGAATAACAACTGTACTCAGCGTGATAGGTAGTGAGCCCATCGCAGCTCTATGCTGTTGGCTAGAGTGCGTTCCATCGTTTTGGGTGTAGTTGTTTGGTTGAAATTTAACTCGTTTGAGTTGCAACCGAGCCACGGAACGATCGAGTGGTTTTTATAACCTATTCTGAAGTATTCCTGTCCAAAACGAGAGAAAATACTTCTTCTCGTCACCATTTTTTCCACTTTTATACCATATTTAATAAAATTATTAAAATTAAAATGTAAAACAATATAAAACAACAGGCGGAATTTTTCGAGACGTTTTGACATAAATTGAAAACTTTGACACTTTTTATCAATAGTTTATACGTCAAATAGCAGAGTGAAAAATAACCACCCGATTTGATGGTTGTTTGGTTGCTGCGCTCTGAGCCACAGAACGGATGAAACTACGCTCTGACAGCCATCAGAGTAAAATTTCACCAAGCCACGGAACGGTTAGAGCGCGCGCCGGAGTGCACTCGAGTGCACTCTAGTGAAGCGACGGAACGCAGTCCAGAGTCTTAGGTCCGTTAAGCCCTTAGGCTGAGTTCTGAGTCACTCCGCATCGCGCAGGCGGATTGCGGAGCGTAGGAATATAGTATGTAAGCGCGCCCGCTCGCAGTTCAGACATCTTACATGTCGAGTATTTTGTTTTGTGCGCGGCGGATTCCGCTTGCGCGATGCGCCTTTACTCAGGACTGAGCCTTAGCTGATAGTGGCAATATACATGCCATCATATTTAGAACCTTATTCAGTTGTAATAGGATAGAAAGCCAATAAAAATATTTAATGCTGTACCAGTTATAGGTTTAATCGCTTTTTACCACACCCAAGGGATGAGATGGGGCGGTAGTGTTCTATTCTTCTCATGAGGCGTCGGTAGCCGAGCTGATAGATGCTCGTATTGAACGCGAGAAATCGTGGTTCAATCCCCATAGCTCCGTTAGACTACTGACGTGAACCCACTCCGACACAGTCATTTTAGATTAAGTGCTTGTTCACGTTGAACGCGCGGGCGTGCGGCGGGTGCGGGCGCGGTAGACGTAGCGAGCTCGTGTTCACACTAGCCGCCAGGTGTTTGCGCGTTTGTGACGTATTCTTACCTGACGTCGCGAGTGGATCGTGCGCTCCGCCGCTTGTTCGACGTGAACACACACAAACGTCTCAAGCGTTTGATACTGCCGCGAGCGCGCCGCGCCGCCGTGCGCGGCATCGCTAGTTTGCCTGCTACTTACACCGCACATGCGTTTTATACGTGAACACTTGGATGTAACGCCACATGTTTGATATTTCGTGACCGCGCCCGCAAGTCAACGTGTCAACACTAACAGGGCCCATATTCTGTAACGATTCCTTGTTTCAAAACCACGTCAATTCCTTAAAAAGTTAGGATATCTTCCCAAAAACGTATGCGTTTGACGTTTGTGCGTGGTAAGGTTTAGGTGTGGAATCTATAGATTGCGATACAGAATCAGGGCCCAGGATGGGTTAACAGGACTATTATTAATGTGTTAAACGCACATTAATAATAATCTTTAAAAAAAATTGAGCCGCTATTAGCACAGAACAAAAATAAGCTAAGAAGAGTGTCTTCTCTCAGGGCAAGAACGAGTCCCTACGAGCGCGTGCTATCCTGCGTTCGTTGGTGCCTCTCGAAGACCTTCAAGGTGTGCTGAGTCTCCGCTTCACTCTGAACAACCCTGCAGCGGGTGAAGAAAGACCTAAGTCAGGTTGGTCACTTTAAAATTAAAGCTTTTGATAAAAAGTTTCATATTTTTATGTAGAGCGTGATCTAACAAAGGCATGCATGTTAAAAAATCCAATATTTTATGTAGTTGGTTTAGCCATAATGTGCTGTAACCCCTAAAGGCTAGTTCAAACTAGGCGAGTAATTTAGTGGCTGAACAACTCGCTACTGCACAGAAATCGTTCACATTACGATCCAGTACAGTACACAAGTCTTTTGCATGTTGAACGGGCTACAATGCAATAGAGTGAATAAACTGATTAAACTAATCGTAAATGGCTATTTTAGAAGAGGTGGATGAGGAAATTTGTGTGATTATTAAGAAAAAGAAGTTATGGGTACGAAAGTGGATCGATAGAAGAGATAAACTAGGAGCTACTAAATTGTCTTATGAAGGTTAGAAATTACGCCGCATAGGGGCATAAGACTTGATGCTTTAGGGTTGGCAACGCGTGATGCTTTCAGTGTTACGGCCCAATGTTATTTATGTGCCTAAATGAATAAGTTTTATATTTATTACAAGAGCAGTGGACCGGCATACCAAAGATCATGGGTTCGAATCACATTCGAGCTTTCCTGAGGGTGGTTGTTTTTTTTCTAGTAAACATTATTTTATCCTAAATGCTTCCATCAAAAAATATAAATTATGATGAACTAGAGACCTTTATTTCATAATACCTAATACTTTTTATTTATGTAATTATCACACACGCTCACACACACACACACACATACACGCACACACACACACACTCGCACACACAGTTAGATATTTAGTTTTTATTTTATTAATTAAAAAACTAGATTAACTACATGGTAACTTCTATGTATACCTTAGAGATAAGAAAGAGGAAACCTCCTGGAACCAGCAAATTATGCTTAAAAGGAGGCTCCAGCCACTGATTTGTACCTACCTTTTAGTTACCCAATAAACAAATTTTATTTATTTTATTTTATTATTAAAATCAAGTCGTCGCTACAATTCATGGGTTAGCCCAATCACCACGCTTGCCAAATGCGGGTTCGTGATCACAAACCCAGGATATGCATCGAAAAATCCAAGAACACACTTTGTGAGGATCACCTCTGTAGGGAAGCGTCGTCCAACAAATCACGTCGGGGTCACCAATGTTCCCCTACATTACGCTTCCCTGCGTATGGCATGTAGAATAATGTAGAGTTCACCAATGTAGGGAAGCGGATGGTAAGTAGAACGGATGCCACTTTGTAGGAAGGCCAAAAGGAAGTTCTTCCGCCGAGCTGAGTGATAGCTATAGTATATATAACCTATATATATATAGCTCGGGGACCGAAGTCCAACGGAACATCCGTTGTTGGAGTTGGAGGTGCTATACAATGTGATAGGGGTGGTACTTCTAACCCGTTAAGGCTAAGTACTACATCTACATTCATCGACAAAAAAAATAATATGGGGAGGGGGCTCCTTCCCCCTATAATTTCGATTTACCAGTAATTGAAATTTATGACCATTTTTACTTTATGAGATATCAAAGGTTTCATACGTCGGAGAAACATGAAAAAATGGCAAACGGTAGCTCATGACACTGGCTAACTAATACATTACTTTGTTTCGTATGTTTGAGATTATTTTGGTGAGAGAAAAAATCATTACTCAATTATTTGGAGATTTAAAATCACTTTTTTTCAAGTCCATATTATTTTTTTGTCGATGAATTTCGATGTAGTATTTAGCCTTAACAGGTTAGAAGTACCACCCCTATCACATTGTATACAGCGAAGGAGATGGTGAAACTTCGCTACCGCTCAAGTAACAAATTATCGTTGCATAATAGTTGAGAAAACGTTTTACATTTCCTTTTGGTTCTATAAATTGGGTCATATAAACGTGTCGTAGACGTTTATACAACGCGAAATAGGCCCATTTTAAACGATATTATTTTTATTTACAAGTTAAATAAACGTCAGTCAAGAACCTTTAAATGTTACATAGAAGTTTTCGACCGACTGTTATCGAACTACTGAAGTCCTATAACAATTGCATAGACATTAGAAGATGACTGTAATGTCGGTTAAGTGTTTAACATCGACTTTTATTGTACACATTCAGTTCATTCCATTCATTCGTTCCTGTGACGTTTGCTGGAAACGTGCGTGTTATCAAATACAAAATTTAAACGGTATATAAGTTATAAAATTTACTTAACTAGTTTTACATTTACTTTAACAATATACACGAACAGAGTGTAAGGATAAATGTGTGCAGTGCACTTAGTTCTTATGGGACGATTAGTTTTGTGGTGAAATACGAGTATAGGTGTGTTGTTGTGAAAATTTTACGCCCCCTTCGAATTTCTTGAAATTAAATTATTGTACACTATTGCTTAAAATTTGTTTACATTTTAAAATAGCAGCCATCTTGTCTAAGTTAAGAAACGACTTCTATACATCAATTATAGAATGAAAAGGTCGCATAATGCGGTTTCTTGCGACCAAATGGTCGGCCATGATAAATTATTTTAGAGTTTTGTGAGATAATAAACATGAACAGATAACCTTTAATTTAAATAAAACCTTTATACATGGTGTCATATTTTTTTTATTTATCCGACCTACAACCTGGCTTCATAATACGACGATATGATAACGCAGTCATAAAAACGTTCACGTAACCTATACTCTAACACCACTATTCGACGTTGTATGAATCAGTCGTAAAAACGTCTACCTAACTTATACACAGGCACCACTATACGACGTTGTATGAATCAGTCGTAAAAACATCTACTTAACCTATACACAGGCACCACTATACAAAGTTGTATAAATCAATCGTAAAAACGTCTACCTAACCTATACACAGGCACTACTCTACGACGCTGTATGAATCAGTCGTAAAAACGTCTATCTAACCTATACACAGGCACCACTATACGACGTTGTGTAAAGTAGTCGTAAAAACATTTACTCAACTTATTTAGTGGACCATTTAGTTACGGGACTAAATCGTTATAGGAATAACGGTTACACAACGTTGTAGTTGTCTAATAACATCAATTCAACAGTTATTTAACCGAAAGTCGCATAGCACAGTTTTTATATGACCAATTTGTTAGTTGGGCGTGATGCAGGCTTCCCACACTATTTTACTGTCGTAGTATGGAGATGTCGTTGGGTTGACTTTTGTGGCGCTATCTTTTGATACGGTTGAGAAGGTGTCTGCTTCGTGTCGAACTATGTGCGATGTCATGCAGGTAGATGGCGCCGCCACACACTTTGCCCGATCTGGGAATTGAACCCGGGACCTCTGCTTATTAAACCGAGCTAGAGCTCGACCACTAAACTCAAACTCAAAATATATTTATTCAATAAACTCAATTATTAAGTACTTTGAATCGTCCAGATTTTTAACCTACTACCCATTCAAGATGTCATTTTTAGCTGTGGCAAAGAACGGGCTCAAGAAACCACAGCGCACAGAAGCAACGACATTTACAAAAAAAAATATGTCGTTACCAGGTCATAAAATACAAAATAATAATTTGAATGTAAAATATACGGTACTATAAATTAAATACATACAATTAGAAATAGCTTTTGGAGTACTTGGAGCATTTCAGTTCAGAGCCAAGCTGTTTTGTCTTCTGTGTAATCTGACACTTTATAATAAGCTTTTTTATAAAGCTTTTCTTTGATATGGATTTTAAATATATCAAGATTTAATTCCTGAATATCAATTGGTACTTTGTTGTAAAATCGTACTCACAGACCTTTAAAAGAAATATTTATTTTATGAAGCCTAGTATAAGGTACTGCTAATTTGTTCTTACTTCTAGTATTTAAATTGTGAATATCACTATTTTTTAAAAACGTATCAATATTTTTATGAACATACATACACTAGGCCACCGAGGCGTTTTATTAATTAATTAATTGTTCCAGACATGCCGTCCGGCCTCATACCCGGCCACAAGCAAAGCGTGGGCTTGTTCCTGGAGCGCGTGTACGGCATCGAGACGCAGGAATTGTTCTACAGACTGCTGGAGGAAGCCTTCTTGCCAGATCTGAGGGCTGCCACCATGTTGGATAGGGTGAGTTTGATAATTACTTTTAAAGGTTCAGTTTTATAGCTGATGATGTGGCATCATCGTAAACTTTAGCATATTTTTGTCTCAATATTGGGCTAAGGTCTTGCTTATGAATAAAAGCCAGTTATCAGTAACTGTTGCACATCGCACAACCAAGATCATGCTGAGTGATTTTAGACATTAAAAAGTGTGGTGTTAGGTTTATCTTGTCATTTCTTTACGCAGAACGACGGCTGCGAATCCGACATGGCCCTATCGATGAACCGCTACATCGGCAACTCGATTCTGCCCCTCCTCATCAAGCATGCCTACTTCTATAACGAAGCGGAGAACTATGCGAGCTTGTTGGACGCTACTCTACACACTGTGTATAGGTAAGCTAATAGTGAAATTCGAATTAGTAAGTAAGTAAGTAAGTAAGCAAGTAAATCATTTATTCGGCTACATCATTCAAATATTACAGACAAGAAAGAAAAATAGTATTAAAATAATTATTATATAAAAAAAAAGTAAAAATGGACACCCGCAAAACCAGAGGAATCGCAGACGCGTTGCCGTCCTTTAAGGAAGGTATAGGAATTGTGAGAGGGGGGGGGATGGGCCTCAGGAACCCTCACCGGCCGGACGAAACACAACAGCACCAAGTGCCGTTATTTTACGCCGGATATTCGTGATCTCAAGGGTAAACCTGCGGACGCGAGTAACTTTAACCCCAATAATCAATAAATATGGGTTGGCCGAAAAAGCTAACCAGCTCAGCTATCGTTGCAGCTAGACGCCACAACGCTGATTTACTACTAATCACTGTAGAGTGATGTTTATGCTAATAAATTTGTACATAGTTGTCGTAAGTTGTGTTTGTCACTACACTCTCGGCAGACTAGTAGTGGTTGTCACTCCATCAATAGTGAAGTGAACCGTCCTATTTAATTTATGGCGCAAGAGTTGTCGATTTAGCCGCTTAAATTGCTAAAATATCAATTATAAGGAAGATTAACGTTATATAAAAATATCTAGACAAATACTGCATGAAATTCAATAACTTTTGCTTCATAACGATTTACTACGCGACGCTGGAAAATTATCATAGGCAAAATATACACCGCTGACTTTGTACTGAATATATTTTTACGCTGCTGTCATAATTTTATTGAGCAAAGTGTATTTAGATTAAGAAGAACATTTGTAACTTTCTCTGGAAGTCCAAATTATAATAAACTAGGGGCCTGTCCGCGCCTTCGTCCACGCTAACTTAGAAAGATCGTCATAGTTCAGCCATTTAAAAAAATATATCTACAAAATACAAACAAAATCCATTCTCAGTTAACGCTCTATCTTTTAGTGAAAACCGCATATAAATCCAATGCGTGGTTTAGGAGAATAGTGCGGTGCCACAGACAAAAGAAAACGGCGATTTTACTGTATAATATGTAATGATAAATTAATAAAGAGCACTCTTGTTAGATATCATAGTGTGATCGAATTATATCACTGGTTCTATTTATTTTTTGTATTTGCTTACCAGGTTGTCCAAGAACCGCATGCTGACCAAGGGCCAGCGTGAAGCAGTCTCCGACTTCTTGGTCGCGCTGACGTCAGCGATGCAACCCTCCATGCTGCTCAAACTTCTGAGGAAACTGACTGTGGACGTCTCCAGGCTGTCTGAGTACACTACTGTGGCACTACGAGTGAGTATCCTATTATATTATTTCTCAGGGCAGCGCAAGGGCGAAAATATGACACCTTACTGGACTAGTTAAAATGCTAACTATTTTAAGTGTCGTTGTCTCTTTTAATCATCAACAAGGAAATATTTTTAATTCATTTGTAGGCAGGATTTGGCGGGTGAACGTGAATCTCGGAAAGTATGCCTCTCTAAAACCTTTAACCTGTTTAGAATATAGTAGAGACAAAAAAGGTTGAATGAAGGAATCGAAGTTGTAGGCCTTCAATTTCGTTGTTTTAAAATAAATAAATGGCCCCGGTGGTCTAATTACTAGACCACAGAGGTGGTTCAATAAATTACTTCTTTGCACAGCTCCTGACCCTCCATTACGAGCGCTGCGCCAAGTACTACGGAAGCACCGGCGGCCAAGGCATCTACGGCGCATCCTCGGATGAGGAGAAGCGTCTCACCATGATGCTGTTCTCGAACATCTTCGACTCCCTAAGCCAGATGGACTACGAGCCTGAACTGTTCGGAAAGGCGTTGCCGTGCCTCATTGCTATTGGTGAGTCCGGATTCATTACAACCACAGATATAGATTTATAATCATCACCATTATCATCATCAGCCTATAAACGTCCCACTGCTGGGCATAGGCCTCCCACGTGAACAATAGCACGTGAGGATTTTGGGCCATAACCCACCACGCTGGCCCAATGCGGGTATTGGTGGGTTTTAACGACTGCCAACTTACGACAATAACCGCGGGACCAACGGCTTAACGTGCCTTCCGAAGTACGATTTATAATAATAAATAAATAAAATGCGTTTATTTCTTATGATCATATGTACAAAATCATAAATCATCATCAATAATACGAAACAAAAGAAAACATAATAAAAATAAGAATAAAGATAATAAATCTAAAATAACAAAATTAAAATTCAGCAAATTAAAATCATAAATTAAAAGCAAAATTAATCAATTCAAAAATTAAAATATAAGTTGATAAAATTTCTACATTTAAAATAAAATAAATTATATTAAGAAATGTCAAATCAATTAATTAATTATAATAATAATGGGTTTTAAAAATAAAGTTTAAAGTTAAAAAGATTTACAGAACGCAAGTATCACGGTTTATATTGAAACCAAGCGTGCCGACTTTTTAACACCTACAGTGACGTCACAGCCGACGTTACGTTCCTGCCTTTGGGTGCTCGACATTTTTGGGCTATTGCAGTTAATTATCATCACGCAACAAGGCATTTTTTTAGTTTAGTTTTATTTTATTTTAGTTTAGCAGACGCGCGCGTACTGAAGTTAGCGTCGACCAAGCCCGACGCTCGGTCGGGGTTTTCGGACACGCGAAGTACATGTATTTGCGTTATCTATGTAAATCTATATCTGTGAATACAACTTCTTAGCTTTTGAGGTACACGTGTCTGAAGATCAACCTATTTAAAACACTGTCAAATTTCTTCAATGGATATTGATCCCTAGTGGCAAAGTTCAAAATGTATTTAAGATTTTGACATTTCGTAGTAGGTTCACGAAACGAATCCCCGAAGGGTTAGTCAGAGACTAGACAATGAGGACCGCAAAAGCAGTCTTCTGCCATAGTCCACTTTTCACCAAATAGCGCCTGCACATGTGCTGAGCGTGACAGGTGGTGAGCCCATCGCCGCTCTTAGCTGTTGGATGTATGTGCAGTTTTTAGTCCGTTAGTCGCCTTTTACGACACCCAAGGGAAGAGAGGGGGAGGTAGTATTTCTTTCACCGCTACGCAACACAGTTAGGTTCAAATGTGAACAATACTCGTATTTTATAAAATGCAGAAGATCAATTTGATTAGTTAACCGATTTATTTAATTGATGGTAACAAAAGAAAATATTTTGCGAAATATGATCATGACTTTACCACGATGAGCTGGGGCATTAACTGACAACCGATTAGAATCGTAATTGATTAATTGCGTTAAAAAACGCTCAAATAAACTCAAAGAGAATGAAACGCTAAAAAAAATATTCCCACCTGAGTGAGACATTTTTTTTCAACGTTTCGTTCTCTTTGAACCGATTAGAACAAAAAATATTTTTAAACGGAAAATAAATACAGGATGTTTTGTAATAGGTATATAATCCGCTACTGGGCCATGTGCTATTTGTATGGGAACTACGCTGAAAAAGCAAGAAAAATTTAGCAAATACTAATTGACCTAAATGTAACAGGAAATGTTATTCCTTGACAGGTTGCGCTCTGCCGCCTGACTATTCGCTGTCCAAGAACTACGATGACGAATTCTATGGCAAGGAAACTCATGCTACTGGTAAGTAATATAGCCGTATACCTTATTTGGTTAAGTATATTTTTTCTTTGGCGTCTAAATGCTTTTTTGAAAAAAAATATCTTTTTTTTAAAATTCTACAACGGGTAAGCGCTTGGCCTTCATCTCACCTGATGGTAAGTGACGATAAGGCCGAAGGTGGAAGTGCGCTTCACCCGGAATCCTCAACCACTGAGGAACTGGCTATCTTATCTCAAACTGCCGGAACACAATAATGCTATAAACATCGTTGTTATGGCGACAGACTTAGATAAGATGGTGGTAGCTAGCCAGGTGGACTTAACAGCCCCACCACCAACCAAACCGAGCACATAAAGATGTACCCCCCGCTGGGAATCGAACCCGGGGACCTCTGGGTCTGAAACCGGTGGCTTAGCCACTAGACCACAGAGGCGGTTGAATAATCAATTAGTCTTGATGATAATGTGGTGTTATCCATAGTAAAGTCAATAAAATAAATATTAAAAAGAAAAGGACACAACACACTTCGTTGTGTAACACTATGTTCACTCTCCCTACACTCATGAGATATTGCTGTGTATTTTTGGTAGACGCTTTCAGAAGGCGTTTGGCCAAACATGAGAATGTGAGTGAGAGACGCGAGATCTTAGAAATTTACGAGCTAAATAATGATGATAATACAGTCAGCATCAAAAGTAACTATACAAAATTAATGTGGCAAAAGTAATAGTCACGTGTAAGTGTCTTTACATACTCATCATTTAACATTTCAGAATTACATGACATTTTTTGTGGTCATAATTATAACTTCCTGTAATTACCTATAGTGACGGTCATGTACTTTTGACTCAACAGCCATGTCAGACAATTCTGGTCATTTCAACCGTAGCAATCATTTAAAAATTTCATATGCTAAGCTACTTTTGATGCTGACTGTACTTGGATAGATAATTATAAAATTAAATTTCTCCACGCAGGCGGGCCCGACAACCCCCAGTACGACCCGCAGCCGATCAACACCTCATCCGTGGCCCTCAACAACGACCTCAACACCATCGTGCAGAAGTTCTCCGAGCACTACCACGACGCGTGGGCGTCCAGGTCTGTGGCCATCACGATTACTATCAACCTGTTAAGCTCCATTAAGACAAATATTTTATTACCCTCCGCGCCACTACTTAATGCTGGCTTTACACATGGCTATTTGTATTTGTGATTGCATGTTTGCGTATTTGCCAAAATTTTCGACGTACGGGCAAATAGGCGATACAACCGGCCACACATGGAGCCAAATACCAAAAAATGAACAGCAAATATATTGGCTGTATTTGCCAAATAAATTTGGCAAATATACTCTCCACACATAGAAGTTATTTGGCAAATACAGCAAATACGCAAATACAAATAGCCATGTGTGGAGTCAGCATTAGTAGTCTTCTATAGAAGACCGTGGCGCTCAAAAGGTGTTCACAGACCCATGAGCTCTCAAAACAATTGAAATTCTATTATATTTACTAATGGACTGGGAACGTGTTAAACTTACTGCTCCAGTCTTATGTTTAACGCTTGCATCCAATACAGATTTTGAAGATGACAAATGACAATCATAACACATTCAGCCAGTGTCAAGTAAAAAGTATAATAGCAAACATTTTCTTTACATAAAGTAGATGATAGTGAATGATAATATGCATACAAACCAAACCAATCTATGCTATTAAACAAAAAATATAGAAGCATTGCTTGACATTTATTAAATTTATTACATTTTTAAAATTATATTGGTTACAGAAAAATTGAGAACAGTTGGGTGTATAGCGAATCCTGGTCCGACAGCCAAAAGGCTCATCCCAGACTGAAGCCATACAACATGCTGAACGATTATGTAAGTTTCGTCAATGGCAATCAAATTGAACCTTATGTTCTTTGCAATAAGATTGAAAAAAATGTTAATTTTACTGTTTACATTTTTCGCTACAGTAAAAGTAGTAATTTGACCGGACACTGTTTTGTAAGTAGGTATTTACCTCTTTCTAATGCATGAGTTGGCTTTCCCCAAGTGTCTTAAACTTGTCATCCGATTTTATTTATATATAAGCGTGCTAGTCTGCTGGCTTACAGCAGCCAAGACGCCAGCAGACTAATTATTATATTTAGTTGCAAAAATTCAAACATACATACATTACAATTATGTCAACTTATAATGTGCAAAATGTCAAAACATGAAGAATTTATTGTAATTACATAAATAGAATTAAATACAAACAATAATTAAAAGAAAGTTACGACCTTAAAATTAAAAATAGTGATAAAATGTTTACTAGAAAAAAATCAACCGGTCTCAGGACGCCCGAATGGGATTCGAGTAGAGCAGTGGACCGGCGACCAAAGGTCATGGGTTCGAATCCCATTCGAGCTTCTTGAGACTGGTTGATTTTTTTCTAGTAAGTAAACAATTTATCCTATATATTAAATATTTTAACTAATAAAGATTCAATAATAATTAAATTGCGGATAAAATTACAAACATGTCAACTTATAATTACAAATGTGATAAATGTCAAAACAAGAACAAAGGTTTGCTATTGATTTTCGCTAACCAATAGACATGTAGCGTTAGCCACTTGTCTACTGCAGCTAACTGATATCCGTGGCTGTGTGCGGTGGCGGCTCATTAAAATAATACTACCAACCCATCTCTTCTCTTGGGTGTCGTAAAAGGCGACTAACGGACTAAAGACTGCACATACATCCAACGGCATCGGCGACAAGCTCACCAACTATCACGCTGGCACATTTGCAGTAATTTGGTGAAACGTGGACTGTGGCATGAGATTGATTGCGTCCTCATTGCCTAGTCTCTGACTAACCACTTAGGGATAATATTTGTGAATCTAATGCTCGTATTCTAAAACCAAACTCAAAATCAAATCCATGCTTAATACAGTTAGAAAGGAATGGCGATATATGCGATGAATAGCACCATCCCTTTCTAACTGTACTGAAGTAGAGATTTGAGTCGGAGTTTGGTTAATGTTTTATATTTTAGCGTTTTTATTAACGCTTAAATAAACTTAAGTAAAATTTTAAACTCTCTTCTTTCACTTCTCAGAGGTGAAAACTTCTAAGATTTGATGAAGCAATGTTGAATAAAAACATAAGCATCAAGCACTGACAAATTTCGACGGTTGAAAGCCAGACCTCGGTAGCCAAGTGATTAAGGCAGCCGCCCGGTATGCGGAAGGTGCGTGGTTTGATTCCCGCCAGAGGTTGTCGTCTTTTTTCAGTGTTTATAATTTTATCTGAGTTTGGTTTTAGAATTCGAGCTATGTGCATATGTACTCGGGGTCACGTACGTTTTGCCACTTTTCAGAAAGTTGTTGTTGTCGGTTGTAGGTACGCGAGTTGTTACGTTTTACTATGACCAATTAGAACAGTGTTGCGTAGCGGCGAAAGAATAGATACTACCACCCCCTCTCTTCTCTTGGGTGTCGTAAAAGGCGACTAACTTACTAAAGACTGCACATACATCAAATATTATATAGCGGTGATGGGCTCACAACCTGTCACGCTGAGCACATGTGCAGTCGATATTTGGTGAAAAGTGGACTATGGTAGAGGACTGCTTTTGCTGTCCTCCTTGCTTAGTCTCTGACTAACCCTGGGATAATAGTCGTGATTCTATGAATGAATATATGAATTAGAAACAAACAAACAAACACAAACAAGCATTTTTTTTACTGCCGCCGGCGCCAACAGTCTGCATTTGGTTATTACTATTGTATTAATTAATGTTTAAACAGGAGAAGGAGCGCTACAAAGAGCCAGTGCGGGAATCCTTGAAGGCTCTGCTAGCCATAGGCTGGTCGGTAGAACATTCAGAAGTCGACATTCCAAGCACTAACCGCAGCTCTATGCGGCGGCAGTCGAAGTCGGGCGGCGTAAGTATATTTTATTATTATTATATTGAAAAAACTATGAGAAAGTAAACAGGTGGTAGAGAAATTTAAGTATAACCTATTGCACAAAAGATCCCAATGGGTCGACGTGCTGTGTAAGAGGGAGACCTATGCAGGCTCCTCTAAGATAAGATAAGATGTGGTTTAACCTATGAGGATACAAATTGATATATGAATTGCTATTTGCGTACAGGAACAGCACACTGAAAAGGAAAAGGTTTTTCCAGTTTAAAATAAATATTTTATTATTAGTCTTTTCCATAAAAACTTGCGTTGATAAGTCTTATTTGAAATGTTACTTCCTATTTTTCTCCCCTGATGCCTCTCTTCTATTTTTTTATAAAGCTCCATACACAGTGAAAGCTTGGTTAAGATTACTCTTATAAGTAGATAGATCAGATACACATCTGCACTACACCACGTGACAGGACTTGAAATGTGCAGACATGACCAAATCAACTTTTTAAATAAACATTAAGCCATTTCTTACAAAGTTTAAGGCTGCGTGTCCACTGAAGTTAAAAAGAGATTATAATAGCGGTGCTTTGCCAATTTTAACCAATAGAAACTGTCCAATAAAGCGTTGTTTCGATTCTATTGGTCATTATTGGCACAGCTTCGCTCCTTTGCTTTCTTCTCCGTTCCAGTAGACAGCCTAAGTATTTTTTTTTTCATGCTATCTGCGTCCACGCTTTCATTGTGTTGAAAGAGAATAATTATTCTGTAAAAGGATAAGTATTTACAAATAAAGATCTTAGTACGTTTTGCACGTAAATATCAAGTTCAATGTAAAACATTTAATATTGAAATGTTCACATTATCTCGTTTGCCAAAATAAACTATTCAATGTTGTCCCGCATGTGGTCCGCCATATTGTTTATCACGCGCCATTTTGACACGTCACTATGTGACGTAGCGGGGTTACTTAATATTGATGACAGCTGTAATATTGCTAACAGTAGATTATACAATAACAAGACCGAGGCGATTGGCATAAACAGAGAGATCCCTACGCCCAGCAGTGGGTTGAGAATTGCTGCAAATGATGATGTAGCCATTAAAATGGATGTCCCGAGCCTTCTAGGCATCTAGTGTAACTACCTACTTCCAGAATAATAGCATCGCTTTACATGTGTACAAGCACAAGACATGACTTCGAAGAAGACGATATATTTGGAAATATTTTGCTGTGGCTGGCTCTTATAATGTAACCTAACCTTGAACGAACATCCCCGGAATTTTCAATTGGGGATAGCATTTTTGAACTGAGTCCCCGTCTCTACTAGGTTCTCCGGGGGGATCGAGTCTCTTGACAAGAGCAGAAATCTCGAGGGCGCTTCTAAACGCTAAGACCTTGGCTCGGATCGTGTATCTAGGCTCCTGATTGACTTATTATTTATTTATTATTATTTTTTGTGAATTTGATATGTCAGATCGTTAAGCAATGTTCTGAATCTCACGAAGGTTAATTGATGCTCCTAATTATGTTATGTGTTAATATTTTCCATAGTCTAAGCTTGTAGGCGACTTGGATTTTTAATCTGTAAGTTTACAATTGTAATGAATCGTTAAATAAATATTTTATTTATAATAAAATTGAAAAAAATAAGAACTGTTATAAATGTTACACTCGATTCAATAGTAACGCCGTTCGCTCGAAGGTACACACATGCCTGCAAATCAACCTATTCATAACTGTCAAATTTCTCCAATCGATATTGACTCTTATGCCCTAGTGGCAAAGTTCAGAATGTATTGAAGAAACTTGACATTTTGGCCACTATGGCTAAGTTGTATGTTGTTTCCATATTCCCCACCCGCCCCGCCCCTCAGCGACCACCCGATATCGTGGTAAGTTGAATAATACTTGTAATTAATCGTATTTTTATGATACTTTTTAATTATTAATATTTAATTAACCTAACTAACTACCAATTTTTTGTATTTTCCTAATCTGTAGTAGAGTTTGGATTTTGATGTAGCCGTTAAAATAAAAGTACTTAATGTAGGGTTATAGTCGTAAAATAGTTTTAACTTTGTACGAGGGTTAAGAGGAAATATTTAAAAAGAACTATCGCTTCTTCTAACAAACATTTTATAGACTAAAGAGCACGGTAGTCCACTGACAAAATAAAAAAATATAAATCAGGGGTGTGACTTTTTATCTAACCGTTTGTCTTAAAATAAAAAAAAAACCAAAATATACATTGCGATTGCAAGCAATAATATTACATTTTAAAAGGAAGTAGATATGTTACTACGCGGCTTAAGTTGTCGACTCATTTATAGCCCAATTGTCTCATGCCGCAATCAGCCCCCTACCTCTTGAAACCGATCGCTATTGGATCGGATTGGTATTGTGAATTTTCGTACTCCTGAGTTACGATACCAGAGCTAATATGGATTCATATTGCGTGGATATTGAGTGACAAAAATACAAAACTCAATACTATTTAGTTCACCCAATATGAATCCAAATTAGCGCTGGTGTCGTAAGTTAAAAATTCGAAAATTCATAATCCCAATCCGATCCAATAGCGATAGGTTTCGAGAGTAAGGGGGCAGTTTGCGTCAAACAAACCATAGAGCGAGTCAGAGTCGTGACAGTTGAACAAAAATATGTAATATGCCGTCGTGTGTGTTTCGAAACTGCACAAATTATGGTTCTAAAGTGAAGGTCTTGGTATCACAAATCATGAGCGAGTATTAATTTTAATTGATTTAAGTTCATTAGTAGTCAAAGAGCTTATCAGTATTTTACTATTTCATTGTGAGCAATTATTAACTAATCACTATTATTTCAACATACAGACAGACTCAGCGACTCCATTCAACTACAACCCTCATCCTGTGGACATGACCAACTTGACACTGTCAAGGGAAATGCAAAACATGGCGGAGCGCTTGGCCGAGAACGCTCACGACATTTGGGCGAAGAAGAAGAAGGAAGAGCTAGTCACTAACGGCGGTAAGTGTGACAGATATACGATACGACTTAAAGTCCGCCTGGCTAGCTACCACCATTTATCCAAGTCTGTCGCCATAACAACGATGTTTATAGCATTGTTGTGTTCCGACAGTTTAATGAAGATATAGCCAGTTCCTTAGTGGTTGAGGATTCCGGGTGAAGCGCGCTTCCATCTTCGGCCTTATCATCATCAGCATATAACGTCCCACTGCTGGGCACAGGCCAAAAAGACTTAGATTAGATTGTGATTGCTAGCTATGCGGGCTGTAAAACAAGCCAAAGCCTTTAAAACGTCATTTATCATTACAGGCGGCATCCACCCTCAACTGGTACCTTACGACCTCCTCACCGACAAAGAGAAGAAGAAAGATCGGGAACGCTCTCAGGAGTTCCTGAAATATCTCCAATATCAGGGCTACAAACTCCACCGGCCCAGCAAGGCATCCCAAAGCGACACGGAACAGACCACTACGGGCGTAGCAATAGAGCTCAGATTCGCGTACTCGCTGTTGGAGAAATTGATACAGTACATCGATAGAGCGATTATTAATATGAAGCTGTTGAAACCGTCGACGACTTTCAGTAGGCGCAGCAGCTTTAAGACCAGCACGAGAGATATTAAGTTCTTCTCTAAGGTAATTAGTATTATATGTTTGTTTTTATTTTACGAAGTCCCTTTGCTTTTATTTTACCTAATGGTATGTGTTGAAATTAAAAGTGTAGACATATAGGTATTTAATGATAATGACCTGGTGAATACTTTAGGTAGGATCTCTTAGCACCCATATGAATTTTTACTGTAAAAAAGTACGTTATAATTAGTATAACATCTTGAGGAGCCGTTAATGTTAGTTAATGTCTCTGGTTGCGGCGGAAAGCTCTTTATAATATACTAGCGGATCCTCGCGGTTTTAGCCGCGTCGCACCTGTGAATATCGAGATAAAATATAGCCTATGTCACTTATGAAGGATGTAGCTTTCTAATGGTCAAAGAATTTACTAAATCGGTCCAGTAGTTTCGGAGCCAATTCAATTCAAACAAACAAACAAATCTTTCCTCTTTATAATTATTATAGTATAGACTAGCGGCTTTATATTTCTATCAATGAAAACCACGTAAAAGTTTATTGCGTGGTTTAGAAGGAGCAAGCGTAGCCACACAGGGAATGGGCGACTTTACTTTAAAATGTGTAATGACTAGCGGCCGCTCGTGGTTTTACCCGCCTAGTTCCTGTTCCCGTGAGAATATCGGGATAACAAGTATCCTATGTGTTAATACAGGTTATAAACTATCTGTATGCCGCATTTCATCCAAATCCATTCGGTAGTTTTTACGTGAAAGAGTAACAAACATCCATCCATACTTACAAACTTTCGCGTTTATAATATTAGTAGGATGATAGTGAAGATTGATATTGGGTGTTGTTCTATGATAAAATGTTACTAATATTTAAATTCGGACGCTGTAAAACAAAGGGAGAAAAGAACTAGGTACTCTTGCCGTTAACTTGTTGCCTAAAATATGTAAAAGAATAAGTATTAGTTTTTGATACTTACTTCATTTCTTTTATTACAAGCAATGCAAGGCGGAGACAAAGTTTTTCAAGAAGGTACCTCATACACGGTACACAATGTAGCCATTTAGACATCATGCATTTCGCATTTCAGTGCTGATTTATTTAACCTGAAAGCCTCATTAAAGCGCTGAAAGCTTGCGCTTATAGTCAAACTAGCGGCCCGCCCGCGCCTTCGTCCATGCTAACTTAGAAACATGGTCATTCTTCAGCCATTTCGTACAAAATATCTAGGTACTTAGATAAAAAAAACCATTCTTAGTTATCGCTCTTTCTATTATTGAAAACCGCATAAAATCCATTGAGTGGTTCTAAAGAATGAAACGCAGCCACAGACACTGGAAGACGACGATTTTACTTTTTAATATGTAATGATAATGATGCATTGTTTTTATTCACAAAGCTATAGATATAGGTTAAAATGTTTACTAGAAATTAAAAAAATTTTACACATAAAGATAACAAATTATGTAAACATTTTATCCTATATCTAATAGCATTGTGAATGCAAAATTTCAACAATAAAGATATTTATAAGCAATTACGTCTTTATCGATTGTTAAATACTTGCAATAGTATTTCTTTCGACTGTGAAGGTAAGTAAACATTCACAGTGACGTAATACCGCTGGCTTGCAGCGTAAATCTAACTACTAGAAAGAATTCAACGAGTCTTCTGAAGTCTCGGTAGCTTAGCGGTTAGAGCAGTGGGCCGGCAATCTAAAGGTCATGGGTTCGAATCCTATTCGAGCTTTCCTGATACATTGTTTCATTCTCATAAACCATTAGTCGAAGTAATATTGGCTGATAATGTATTTACATAGACCATTGCGGCAACTTATGTTAAACATACTCAGTAACTAGTAACCCTATCACTGTTACCTTATTGCAATTGTTTAAGGTTTAATTTACGATGGCTTTGTATTGAGCTGTGTGATAGCTCAGCTAGCTAGCCAACCCATCGCTTCCCTTGGGTGTCGTAAAAAGCGACTAAAGGACCAATGACTGGACATACACCCAACAGCATAGAGCGGCGATGGGCTCACCACCTGTCGCTGAGCACGTGTATTAAGTGATCGCCAGTATGGTTTTCGTCGCGGTCGTTCGGCTGGTGATCTTTTAGTGTATCTTACTCACCGATGGGCGGAGGCAGTCGAGAGTAAAGGGGAGGCACTGGCAGTTAGCTTGGACGTAGCAAAAGCCTTCGACAGGGTATGACACAGGGCTCTTCTCTCTAAACTTCTATCATACGGGCTTCCTGAGAAATTGTGTTCATGGATTGCCAGCTTTCTCACTGGGCGTAGCATCAGAGTCGCAGTCGACGGCTCGTGCTCCGACATGAAGCCCGTGAATGCTGGAGTCCCGCAGGGGTGTGTGATGTCCCCTACTCTGTTTCTTTGCATATCAATTACATGCTGCATAACAACAGCATTTATTGCTATGCAGACGACAGTACTGGGGATACGCTCTACACCGGGCGAGCTAATATTTCTCTGGAAAGCGTCATCGAGAGGAATAAACTTGTGACTGACACCGAGAACATTTTAAGTCATGTCTCGGATTGGGGCCGACATAACCTAGTCCACTTTAACCCTCCAAAACACAAGTTTGCGCATTTACCGCGAAAAAACATCCCTTCGTCGTACCTCTGAATTTTGTGGGAGCTCCCCCATGATACCAATCCGACTATTGGAATCCTTGGCGTCGATATTTCGAGTGACGTTCAGTTTCGTGGTCATTTGGAAGGTAAAGCTAAATTAGCTTCGAAAAAGGTGGGTGTGCTTAATAGAGCGGGTCAGTATTTCACGCCGGCCCACCGTTTACAACTGTATAAAGCACAGGTCAGGCTGCATATGGAATACTGCTCCCATCTCTGGGCTGGAGCACCCCAATACCAACTCCTTCCATTTGACTGCATTCAACGCAGAGCTGCTCGAATTGTCAACGACGTGGTTATTTCAGGACGGCTCGATCCACTGGCTCTTCGGAAAGACGTTGCGTCTCTCTGTATATTGTACCGTATATATCATGGGGAGTGTTCTGAGGAATTGTTCGGCTTGATCCCTGCCACTGATTTACTTCACCGCACTACACGCAATCGACTGTCATTCCATCCACATCACCTTGATGGATGGCGGTCTACTACTGTGCGTTTTTCAAGAAATTTCTTGCCTCGAACTACAGTGTTGTGGAACCAGCTCTCGGCGGCGGTATTTCCGGACCGTTATGACTAAGGGATCTTCAAGAAACGAGCCTATTCCTTCCTTAAAGGCCGGCAACGCGCCTGCGATTACTCTGGTTTTGCGGGTGTCCATGGGCGGCGGTGATTACTTTCCATCAGGTGACTCGCTTGCTCATTTGCCTCCTTCTGCTATAAAAAAAAAAGCGTAACATAAGTTAAATTTCGTTTGATAGGTAGTGTGTGAGCTACGTAAGTGTCAACATGACAAAGAGTTCCTTCGAAAATTGCTTTTTCTTCTAAAACTTCATAACGTCAAATGTAATGTCAACGCTGCCCTATGATTTAGCATGGGATCTGTCACTGTCGTAAGTTAACGCTAAGTAATCAACGCTTTTTCAATCTGTTACCACTTCATCATCACTTCATAAATGCCTTAGGTGTAGCATTGCCAGCAGTAAATTGGAGATGTCAAAACTAGTATTGACTATCGACAGTAAAGTTGACCTCCAATTAAACGATCTGTTAAAAAAAATATCGATAGGTTTATCGATAATATAGTTTTAGTCGATATTGTCGATAACTTTAAAAGTGACAAGTACTATCTGTTTTATCGATGACTTTAAATTGATGACAAAGTGACCTAAAGCTGCTCCGCCATTTGGATTATTCACCTGGATATTAATTTGTTGTAAACTATCGATAGTCGACTATCAAATGTTTTATAAAAAAATCTCATCATAAACATTAATCTACAACAATGACATTGACAGGTCGTCCTACCACTAATGGAGAAATACTTCTCGACGCACCGCAACTACTTCATAGCGGTTGCCACGGCAACCAACAACGTCGGTGCGGCCAGCTTGAAGGAGAAAGAGATGGTGGCGGCTCTGTTCTGCAAGCTGGCTAGCTTGCTGCGGTCAAGGTATGATTTCTTTCATGTTTTTGTACCGGAAAACCAGAACAAGCGTGATGCCTGATCGCAACATCATGCGCGCGTTAAATGCGTTGCGCATTAACTAACCATTTGATGTAACTGTTGGCAACTTTTAATAAATAATAAAATATACCTGTGTGGCGGCGGCTAATTAATAGACGCGTTTTACCTGAAATAAAACGCATATTAAATACTTACCTCATTAGAAGCTTATAATATTGAGATAGGCATATCCGTTTCCCGTCGTATTTTCCTTCTCTTTCTTCCGGTATATCGCTGTCTCTCTCGCTCATCCCACTCAGTGGCGTCACCAGGTGGCGCGGTGGGGGAACCAGGAGATTTCACCCCCGTGCCCATTTGTTCATCATTGCGTCGAAATATGCAATAAGCGCCAGGCGGAAATAAAAACTAAGCTTCTAATGAGGTAAGTATTTAATATGCGTTTTATTTCAGGTAAAACGCGTCTATTAAACACTTGACCGTCATTAGAAGCTTATAATATTGAGACCTGTTTGTTATCGCCTGGTGAAAACGCCAATGTGAGAAATAAATTAAACTATAAGTGCGAGAGAGTTAATCATATGACTAAGGTCTAAACAAAAAGTTATAAATAAGAGATTTAATTAAGTACTCATTATTTACAATTTAAGTCATGTAAGAAAATAATTGGCCAGTCATTGATGAAAAATCAAATAATTTAGCTTGTAAACCATGTAAACATTAGTATTAGGAAATAAATATTGTTTAATATTTGATTTCAATCACTTTACAGGGTAAAAATAAAAAATGAAAAACTTCGTGACGCCTGAATCAATATTTCACGACAATAAACCTTGTGAAAAGTATTAACTAATCTCCAATTAGCAATAGTTAGTATATCCTCAATGGGTAAATCATATCAATCTAGTTTGTAGATGCTACAGCGGAGCAAAACACAACCAGGTGTGGCTGTAATATCCATCTATAGCTACCACAATGCTTGAAACAGGTGTAGGTGAACCACTCGAAGTTTTAAATAAATTAGTTTAGCCATTTTGTACAATATTTATTGATCCTTTTAACCAGTAGCAATTTCCAGCGTGTTTGTCTGTAGTCCCTACAGTCAGTCTCTGACTCAAACTGTCGCCTTAATATTACTGCATTGTCCTGAACAAAATAATGTTTGGTGTCCACAGCAAGGTAACAAAGGAGCAATGCGACAATAATATTGCAGTGTTACGAACTGTTTGAAATCTAGTTGATCCTAGGTTTGAAATACATTACAAAGGTCTACAGACTAATATTACTAAAACCTGGAAAAAGGAGGTTTTGTTGTTTTTAAATGTTTAATTGAGATTGATTTCAAAACATATTTAACTATTACCTCGTCACTAAGATTTCCATACAATTGTGTGCTGCATAAAGTAGACACGACAATTTATGGTAGTGTATAGTATTGTAAGAAAGATTTAAAATATTAAGTGTAAATCTGCCAAAAACTGGATTGACTGGACCCATTTGGTACGCGTTCCGCGTGTGGATGGCGCCGCTGCTGCTGCTTACGCCCTTCCTGTACTACTGGACCAAGCACAAGTGCTCATATGTTTTTATAATAACCGGACGCTTGAGCAGGGAAATTTGCTTGTGGTTCCATAACGATATATCATTTAAGCACACCAAATTTCAACGTCATGTCTTGAACCTTGGGGGTTGGCAGGCCTGTGGTTATGTCTACCAGGCGTCTACGTTTCGAATTCCATACTGTGAATGAGGCAGCAAGGGGTACCACAATCAGATAAATTGCTGTTGAGGTGTACTAGCACCCGGGGGATGAGGGAAGGTGGTGCGAATTTCCAAGCCAGAGGGAAGCGTTCTACTCCAGGCTGAAAGCACTGTGAAACATCGCTACGTAATCATTGAGATAAATCTGCATAGTTTACCCAATACTCGAGCGTTCTTGGATACAAACAGGTCAATTACTGGCCAGGCCCACTTCGCGAATATCGTTTGTGTGAATTCTGGCAGTAGATGCCACTCTAGAGCTTGGCTATGTCGAGACAGTTGATCTGCATGGCTGTTTAATTTCCCTGGAATATAATGAATTTTGACCACAATTTGGTTGGTGATCATTTGTTGGTTGGCAATTTGGAGGATTAAAATAAAATTGTCGCAGGCTTCGTGTTCGATGCTTGTAATTCTAAGACTTAGAAAAGCCCGCTTTTCTTTTTGATTGCAGTGCAGCTTTGTTGGGATGCACTCCACTTTCCCGATAGGGCAGAATTGTTGAGTTGTGACCCCCCAATCCTGAAGCAACGGTTGTCAAAAAGAATGTTGGTGGAGGTATATGTATTGGTGTTTCTGATAATTTTTAGCTACCAATACATTTAACTACATCGTAAGGTAGAGTCTATTTTACCGCCCAATTTCATCTCTTAGGTATCGTAAAATGCGACTAACGGACCATAGATTGCACATACATCCAACAGTATAGAGCGGCGATAGGCTCATCACTTGTCACGTACATGTGCAGTTATCATTTGGTGAAACGTAGACTATGGCAGAGGACTGCTTTTGCGGTCCTCATTGCCTGGTCTCTGGCTATCCCTTCGGGGATAACAGACGCTTGTGATTCCTCCATGTATCCTAGTATGTCCTTGCGGAAGACATTGATTTTGGTAAGCGCCCTGCGAGGGCGGTCAAACAGACCTTTTAAAGTTTATGTAGACACCAAAATAAGTAAGTGTTTCTATTACAATGTTGGCATGTCTGGACAGAACCATCTGGTCTTTATGTCTATAAGATAATAGTCTAAGAAAACATTGTCGTGCTATCTCAAATGGAAGGCATATAATTCTTAGTAATTCGCCTTTGTAGAACCGACGAAGAAACCATTGTGAGATTTGGCTATAGTCAGATGGTAGTACCTAGGTCTGAGAAAAGTAATTTGTACATCCCGTCTCTTGGCCGTACACAGTCCGGAATTTATACTATAATTTAACGACTTCAGGTTAAAAATTGGACGGAGTGACCTTTCTTGAGTGCTCTTTGGTACTAAGAACTGGGTTAAAACGAAGTTTGGAAAAAAAAACTTACTGTTTCTAGAAACCTGTTCTTTCGTCTATGTCAGCATTGCAGACATTTTGTCCGATACAAGCGTGTAACAACTGTCGATTGTAACGTTTGGAACCTTGAGCGATGGCTTCAGATAAAACGGTATTCGATACCTTTGTGATATGATACTTGGAGCACCTATTTAGTCCCAACGGTGTCGATAAAGTGCAAATTGACTGGCTCGAAATTTCGGAGCGTCATTGTCTATGTCTTTTGTTACCTCTGTTAGCAGAGAAGATGGACGTTTTTGTCCTGATTGAAAGAGCTGCCAAGCCTATGATCCTGGGGATCGAAAGTAAGAACAGCCTCCGGTTGTTTATATTATAGCTACGATGTGGTTCGTGGCCGGCATAAGTATGTCCTTGCGGAGGACATTGTTTTTGTTAAGCGCCCTGCGAGGGCGGTTCATAGCCATGTTGTGGTGCGTGGCTGGCATGAGTATGTCCTTACGGAGGACATTGATTTTGGTAAGCGCCCTGCGAGGGCGGTTCATAGCCACGATGTGATTCGTGGCTGGCATAAGCATGTCCTTGCGGAATGCATTGTTTTTGGTAAGCGCCCTGCGAGGGCGGTCCATAGCCACAATGTGGTTCGTGGCTGGCATAAGCATGTCCTTACGGAGGACATTGTTTTTGGTAAGCGCCCTGCGAGAGCGGTTCATAGCCACACTGTGGTTCGTAGCTGGCATAAGCCTGTCCTTGCGGAGGACATTTATTTATTTAATTTAATTAAAAACGGTTACATAACCATTTACAACAATTAACCGTATTTTTCAAATTCAAATAAAATAAGGGACATTTAGCATTACATTAACATACATGCATCTTCTCGCTAAAACCGCAAACACTCAAGTAATATTACCATTGATTTTGGTAAGCGCCCTGCGAGGGCGGTTTATAGCTACGATATGGTTCGTGCTGGCATAAGCATGCCCTTGCGGAGGACATTTATTTATTTAATTTTATTAAAACGGTTAAATACCAATTACAATAATTAAACATATTATTCAAAATCAAATTAAATTAAATAGGGTACATTTAGCGTTATATTAACATAATTATATGCATCTTCTCGCAAAACCGCGAACACTCATGTAATAACCATTGATTTTGGTAAGCGCCCTGCGAGGGCGGGCAGATTATAGCCACGATATGGTTCGTGGCTGCCATAAGTATGTCCTTGTGGAGGACATTGATTTTGGTAAGCGCCCTGTGAGGGCGGTTCACAGCATGCTGTGCTTGTGTCTGTCCCATGAACCAGAAGAACAACGCGATGGTATACTATAAGAAGTTTGCCCTTGCGAAAGGCAAACCGTTTGTTGTTAGTACAGGTTTTGCTTGCGAGGCATTCCCAGTACCAGACAATTATTATTATTATTATATTTTTTTTAATGCAACTGTAATCTGTTCAGAATTAAACAAATGTGTGTTTGAAGGTAGAATCTTATTCAAAGTAACAAGCATTAGAGGGTATTTTACATTTTTATGAGTATTATCCTCTTTTCGTATATTTGTAGTTTCAGTCTACAATCTAATCACCACTGAAAATAAGACCTTTAAGAGAGGCATCAGATGTTTGCGACCAACTAGTAAACTGCGCAGACAATTATTTAAAATATCTTTTTAGTTTTAAAATACCAAAAGTTATTGGTGCACAAGATTTATTAGAATATTGGTGTTTAAGGCCTAGCTGGCTCTTTTAGTTTACTTTTAAGATCAAAAATCAAATCTAGATCACTACACGGAATATTTAAATTGTTAACTGTTTTAGTCAGTATTGATAACACCTGCGAGGTGCAACAATCGTTGTAAGATTTCCTCTAACGTACGATAAAGCAGACACATTGTCGTTATCGTCATGAAAGGCAGGTACGATGACCATGCTTCTTTGAACGATGACGACTAACTCGAACTCAACCTTCGCCGATACGATCGGGATTGTTAGAAGAACCAGCTATAGCCGCATAGCTACAATTCGTTTTTCTCATTATCTAATGTAAGCACTAAGTATCGGTTTCTTATCTAAAATAAAAAGTTAAAGTGCCTGGAGGGTAGATACCACATATTAAACACAAAAAACACTTTTAAAAAATACTATCATAATCGAATGCTTTCTTATCTTAAAAGAAAAGGTGTATCTACATCCCTTGCGGGTAAAATAAAAAGTTTGATATACCAGATAAGATTAAATTATAAATTCAGCGAACGGTAACACCGTTATGTTAAGAAACTATTCTAAGTACTTACGTGTATTGTAGAAACTCACGAGAACTGTGTTGCAGTTTAAATAAAAATAATTCTATTTCTTTGTCACTTGATCACTATGTAGTGCACAAGTTACGCCGACGGGAAATTTCACGCCAATGATGAACAAATGGGCACGGGGGTGAAATCTCCTGGTTCCCCCACCGCGCCACCTGGTGACGCCACTGAGTGGGATAAGCGAGAGAGACAGCGATATACCGGAAGAAAGAGAAGGAAAATACGACGGGAAACGGATATGCCTATCTCAATATTATAAGCTTCTAATGACGGTCAAGTGTTTAATAGAATACTACCAACCCTCTCTCTCTCTCCCTCTCTTCCCTTGGGTGTCGTAAAAGGTGACAGATGGACTAAATACTGCACATACAATACATCCAACAACATAGAGCGGCGTTGGGCTCACCACTTGTAACGCTGAGCAAATGTGCAGTTGTTATTAGGTGAAAGGTAGACTATGGCAGTGGACTGCTTTACGGTCCTCATTGCCTAGTCTCTGACTAACCCTTTGGGGATAACAGTGCGGTCACCAATTTACAGTCTCTCATACTTATTCCATCGGGCACAAAGAAATTTGGTGACTCGTTTCTTTGTCGCACCTCCAAAAGATGGAGTAGTCTCACACGTATTCCCTCCTACCTATGACCACAGAATAACTAATAGTACTACCGTACAGAAGGTTCTATGACAAAGACCTACAAAAGAAGCGTGAAGAGGCTCTTTGTGTGCCAGTAGGGTGAGGGTGACTGATGCTACGTCTCTTAAGGGCCCCACAGATGATCAGGTCGCTGGCAGGTATCGGCCTGTTAGTGAGTAGTACAACGCACGGGCGGCGGTGGCGGGCGGCTAGTACTAACTGACAGGCTGATACCTGCCGGCGGGCGCAACACGCGATCAGTTCGCCGGCACACCGGCAGGTATAAGCCTGTCAGTTGGCTGATACCTAGCGGCGGGCCCCACACACGATCAGTTCGCCTGCAGGTATAAGCCTGTCCGTTTTGCCGCCGCCGCCGCCCGTGCGTTGTATGTACTACTAACTGACAGGCCGATACCTGTAGGCGACCTGATCGTCTGTGGGGCCCTTTACGCTGCATCAGTTGTCCACGCGCCTGGAATCCACTTCCACTTAACATCAGGTGGAGTGGGTCATTTGCCGGCTTCGATCAACAATACCAACTAGGTAACGCGTCACTTACAAAATCAAAGCTAAATTCTGTCCACGTCAATAAATATTTTTTCTTTACTAACGAACTGAGACAAAAGTTATAAAACAGTTTTAAGTTCAACCTAATTACAACCATGGCATCCAGTTAAAACAACGAGCAAAGCAATGATTACTCCTATCACTTAAAAATGAAAAGACGTCAATAACATCAACCTTAAGGGGTAACAAATAAAGTACTTTTCCTGTTATTGCCTTGCGAGAAAATAAAAGCTCACTTCTCAAGTGAGCTGTTATTTACCGAGACATATTTTTAGCGCGGCCTGACATCTAGTTGTATTGTTGATCGAAGGCTATAAATGCCTTCGATCAAATATAATACTTAATAGTATGGAGCGATTAGAATTATTGTCTTATACCTACGTATTCAAATGTTTGCCTGGTTTAATATATTTGAAAAAGGTCGTAAATATATTTATGTACTTAAGTAAAATAAACCTACTCATTATCACAGGCTAGCAGCGTTCGGTCCGGACGTGCGGATCACGGTGCGCTGCCTCCAAGTTTTAGTGAAAGGCATCGACGCCAAGTCGCTGGTGAAGAACTGCCCCGAGTTCATCAGGACCTCCATGCTGACGTTCTTTAATAATGTGGCTGATGATTTGGGCCACACCATCTTGAATTTGCAGGAGGTGAGTTTGAGTTATGTTTTAACTCGGAAGCGCTTTAGATTAAGTAACACCGTTAAGGGGTGAAGGGGAGGGGGGAACCTAAGGGAGGGGGAGCCAAAGTGCAGAAATGCATAGTTTTTTAAGATATTTTTATTTTGAGGTTATGTTAGGTTATTTTTAGAAAAAAATATTCTACCAGGTTACCATTACCGTACACCCTCCATCCCCCCCCCTCCCCGCCCTCCCCCCCTCCCCCCAATATATTTATGAATGGAGTTAGTTTTTTTTTAGGAAATTCAAGAGAATCGCTACGCAGAGCTTCGCGATTGTCTTAAATTTCTAACCTATCACGTGATCTACAGGAGTAGGGCAGCTAACTAGCTGCTCTAAGTAACTACTTAGAACCACAGACTATGTGGTCTGTGCTTAGAACTAAACGTTTTAATATTTTACGTCAAACAACATGTCGATTTTCCTTAAATTCTTGACTACTTTGCAATTTTCAATAAATTCTAGCGTAAAAGCTATGCATCTCCGCGCCGTGAAATTTTAGTGAATTATACTTCATTAGCAAACCTATCTATAAAAAAATATGGCGTTAATATCAGGTGTTGACTAATGTAAAGCTGAGCCTTTAAATAGAAAAGCTTTATTTAACACACGCACACACACACACACACCATATTACATAATAACATGCCAGTACAAATAAAAATAAAGAAAAACACCGGTTGCACAGTTGATTACAGCTACGATTTTCACCCCAACCCTCAATGGGTGACTATGGCTCGTATTCTAAAACCAAACTCACACTCAAATCTCAGCTTGAGTACAGCTAGAAAGGGATGGTGCTATTCATCGCATATATCGCCATCCCTTTCTAACTGTACTAAAGCAGAGTTTTGAGTGTGAGTTTGGTTTTAGAATACGAGCCTTAGATTTCTAGTTTTTTTTATTGTAACTGACTTTTTTAATATTTACACTTTGGAACTTTCGCGCTCCATTATGCACACATATTTAAACGAGATCTAACGCAAAACTACTTTGGATTCGACAAAGCTACAGTAAATTATGTTGTTAATTTTGATGTTGTTTTGATGGACAATGTCTGTCGGGTCAGCTAGTACTTAAAGTACTAGCTGACCCGACAGACATTGTCCTGTCGTAATTATGAATATTGCAAAAAATATTTAAAAAAAAAAGAATTTATTTTAATTTTTTCTTTCATAAGAACCTTCTCCTGACAATAACAAACACAACAAAAAAAAATCAGCCAAATCGGTCAAGCCGTTTTCATGTTATGTCGTGACAACGGAAAACGGGTTTCATTTTTATATATATAGATTATGAGGCATTTAAGAAATTTTATTGAAGGTAGTGATAGTGATGAGGATGGGGAAGTAACACCTAGATGTCCAGCAATAGTAGCAATTATTTGCCATTGAGCCAATTTGGTTTTAACAGTTACTGCGTCTGTCTTTTATTTTCTAAAAATTATAAAAATAATAAAATGTTGAATTAATTAGCAAAAAAGAGCAAACAACCATGCACATGCCATTCACTCAAAAATGAAGAATAACAATTCCAAGAGTAACTAATCTGTGGTTTGCATGGAAAAAGGACCATTTCTTTATTCGAGAATAAAATCGTGGAATAGGTATATTCTTGGTATAGTTATTCTCGTTTATATTCAAGTTTGGTCGAATTCACTCTTAGTAAATGCATCCTTCAATCAGCCCGTAACCACGGCCGATGCAATTCGGGCGATGTCGGGTATAAAAGATATTCATAGGATGCCATTACTAAGTTTTTTTTTAAATTTATTAACAAAGAAGAAAGTACAATAAATATAATTATACATAATATACATAATTATAAATATAATTATATATAATTATACAGTAAATATAATTATTGTAAATAAACATAATGTTAAGTACGCGCGGGTAGTAAGCATGTTCAAATGGTGTCGGCCACGAAAGGCTACATTCTCCGCTGCTAGCTACCTTCACATTGCTATTTGGAGATTTTTTTTTCCATAGTTGATGCGTGGTGCGCTCGTAAACAACTACATACATACAGGATGATGCGTGATGCTGACATTTATTTGTAATAAGTTATTTTTCCTTTATTTATAACTTCTGTAACATAGTTTTAAAGTAGATTTTAAGTTTATTTTTATAGGTTCCATCTGTCATTTCTGTTAATATTTTTGGTGGTATTTCATTTAAGAGTGTTGGTACTAAATATTTATATGAGCGTTTGCCGTAGTAATTTTTTATTTGTGGTATCATAAGCTTAGATTGTGTGACTTTTCTGGTTAGTAGTAACTAGTTTCATTCTTTACCAATACTAAAGATACGTATACTTTTGCATAGGGAAAGTACGCGCATCTAAGAGGCACCCACCTGAAGACTTCCACCTCCCTCGCGTACATCAACGGAGTGCTGCTCCCAATATTGACGGCAATGTTCGACCACCTTGCCAACTGCGAGTATGGAGCTGACCTATTGCGTAAGTTTTTCTCTATGTGTCTTTTAATATAAATATCCCACTGCTACGCATAGGCCTTCCCACACAACAGCTTTCTTTATTAAATAAATAAATAAATAAACTTTCCTACACTCACACCAATTATCTAGCCCAAGAGAAGCTTCGTTATGAAACTCGTTAAATGGTTACTAGACAACGGATAAACATACTTAAAATACTTAAATACATACTTATTATACATAGAAAACACCCAGACCCGAGACAATTTAGAAAAACAATAATTTCTAAATTGACCCGACCGGGGATCGAACCCGGCACCTCAGATATGGCGACACCATGAAAACCGGTGTACAAACCACTCGACCAAGGAGGTTATTCTACAACGGGTAAGCGCTTGGCTTGGCGCTTCATCTCACCTGATGGTTGACGATAAGGCCGGAGGTTTAAGCGCGCTTCACCCGGAATCCTCAACTACTGAAGAACTGGCTATCTTATCTCTATACTGTCGGAACACGACAATGCTATAAACATTGTTGTTATGGCGACAGACTTAGATAAGATGGTGGTAGCTAGCCAGGTGTACTTAACAGCCCTGACCGCCCCCCTGGCTTGCAGCGTAAATCATCAACTACTAGAAAGAATTCAACGAATCTTCTGGGGTCTCGGTAGCTTAGTGGTTAGAGCAGTGGACTGGCAATCCAAAGGGCATGGGTTCGAGTCCCATTCGAGCTTTCCTGAGACTGGTTGTTTTTTTTCTAGTAAACATTTTTCCTAAAAGTATCTATAAAGTATTGTGAATGCAAAATTTCAATAATTAGCCCTACCACCGACCAAACCAAGTACACAAAGATGTACTCCCCGCTGGGAATCGAACCCGTGACCTCTTGTTCTGAGATCGGTGACTTAGCCACTAGACCACAGAGGCGGTTAAGCCATGTATAGAAGAGAGATTGGGCCATGACCGACCACGCTGGCCCAATGTGCATACACCCGGGCCTAGCACGCGCAACACAAGAAAATTTCCTCGACCCGTTTTCTCGTGTTATGTCTATGCACGATATGTCAAAAATAGACATAATAGTAGTTTTTGCTTGTCTGCGGCATTTTTGTCTACAAACCCTAACATGCAACATAATTAAATCGAGTTTTCACAACTGTAACCGAGATAGTTTGTTGTTCCCGCCATCGAAGGAAGATAGAATATCGTCCGCCACATATCTATGTGGCGGACGACATGAGATCATGTTGCACATGCTAGGCCTACTGGGCAAGTAAGTAAGTCAAGCAAGTATAGTTTATCAAAGCTCAACCAAAGACCGGAATCAAATGAAGGAGTTCCACCCGGGTTCTTTTGGCAACAATGACAACACGTGTTGTGAGACTCAATTTTTTATTCAATCTACCACAATAGGCTATTTGACAGTTGTAACAATAAAATATGAAATATTATGTCGGATATGGTAGTTTATAATTTAACAATAATTATCCAATAGTTTTTTTTATTAAGATAATTTGTAAATATTTTTTATTATTGAAATTTTGCATTCACCATGCTAAGTATATAGATTTAGGATAAAATGTTTACTAGAAAAAAAATCAACCAGACCCAGGAAGCTCGAATGGGATTCGAACCCATGACCTTTGGATTGCCGGTCCACTGCTCTAACCGCTGAGCAACCGAGACCCCAGAAGACTCGTTAAAATTTTCCTAGTAGTTTGATTTACGCTGCAAGCCAGCGGTATTACGTCACTGTAAAGTCTACCCTCACAGTCGAACCCTACCCTCACAGTGGACCGGCAATCCAAAGGTCATGGGTTCGAATCCCTTTCGAGCTTCCTGGGACTGGTTGATTTTTTTCTAGTAAACATTTTATCCTGTTAATATTTTATTTTTACAAAATGAATTTTGCGATTTTTTTTATTTGTGGATTACAAGACCCGAAACACGGGCGGCCATGATTGAGCTTCGTGTGACGTCACATGTCACAAAATAAACAAACTATCTGTCAGGTTTAAAGGTAAAATTTGTTTGTTTATTGAAGTGTGACGTCATATGGCAAAAAGTCATGTGACCAACCGTTTTCGCGCGAAATTTTAAATTAATGAAGAAAAAAATGTTTTTTTTTCTATTAAATAAAGCTTTTTCGAGATAAAAAATAATGTAAGAGGTATTAAATAAGCGTCTGTAATTTTTAAAATACTTTTCCGACAACTGTCAAGTAGCCAATTCTTAATTTTACAAAATGACTTGACGTTGACTTAAAGAAAGTCAAGATCACTGAAGCCGTCACTGTCACTGTCACTGTCACTGTCGCTGCTGCTACTGGTGCTACTACTACTGCTGCTTGAAGAATCGCTGCTTTTGGACTTAGTGCTGCTAAACTTGTAGACTATCTTACATTGCGTCCTACAATGCTTTTTGAAACCCTTCTTTGTACCTTTGCCGCAACTGTACGTTGCACACGTCTCATGGTGTGCGTGGAGGCAGGCGCTTTCGCACTTATCGCTCGATGCCTTTCTGCACGCTTTCTCGTATCTATCTCTTAAGATGGGCCTTTTTGACTCCCGTTTATTGGCGACTGTAGTAGGTTTGGTTGAGGCTCGTTTTCCTTTAACTTCTTGCTGTGAAAGTTTAAAGAACAGAGGTTAGAGAGCCGCTTCAAACTAACTAACTTAAGGGGCACAGCATTTCGACTCTATGTCGAGGGAATAAAGTTTAATAAAGCGATAATATAATTACTCACAGATTCGCTGCTATCCCTCATGAAGGGATAACAAACTTTGGCCGGAAACCCTTGTCTCGTAGCGTCTAGAAAATCGAGGTCACCATCTGGAACATCCGAAATTATGTCCAGTTTTTATGATGGGAAATTGTAAAGTATCCGAATTGGGGCGGCTTGCCCGGCGTAATACCACCCCTATCACAGAATATCGGTTTGAAACAATAGCACTTGTTGCTGTTGTTTTGTCCGATGAGTGACAGTACCGGAGGCCCATCTCTATCCCCTCCCCCACTCACAATTCCTACTGCTTCCTCAAGGTCGTCACCGCATCTGCGACTCCTCTGGTTTTGCGGGTGTCCATGGGCGGCAGTGATTACTTTCCATCGGGTGACCAGCCTGATAATAGTGTGCCTCCTTTTTACAATAAAACAAAACATATTATTCTGTCCTACTAGGTACTGGGCAAAGACATCATCAAAATCAAATCATCGCTACAACTGCTGATTGGCTTGGTTTCTATAAAATATCAGTTATATCCTATTATTATAAACGCGAAAGTTTGTAAGTATGGATGGATGTATGTTACTCTTTCACGTAATAATTACTGAATGGATTTGGATGAAATTCGGTATACAGATAGTTTATAACCTGGATTAACACATAGGATACTTTTTATCCCGATATTCCCACGGGAACGGGAACCACGCGGGTGAAACCACGAGCGGCCGCTAGTAAACCATTCATATAATCACGACTATTATCCCCGAAGGGTTAGTTAGCAGAGACTAGGCAATGAGAACCGCAAAAGCCTCTGCCATTGTCCACTTTTCACCAAATAGCGACTGCACAGGTGGTGAGCCCATCGCCGCTTTATGTTGTTGGAAGTATTTGCAGTCTTTAGTCCGTTAGTCGCCTTTTACGACACCCAAAGGAAGAGAAGGGGGTAATAGTATTCTTCCACCTCTACGCGACACGGTATTTATATCTGGCGTTGGTCACTACGTTTGCAAAATGTTACAAACTATGGAAACAACTTCCGGGTATCGGATAGATCGTTAATGCTACGTTTAACTTAATATTTTAACTTGTAATTTTACCTGATGCTCGAGCAGCGTTTACTTCAATTTTGCGTTCAGTACTCGTTTTCTCTTTGTTTTTAGTTTTCCACGGTTGTGTGAATTTTTTGATGCAAGCAGTCTTGGCGGACGACAAAAATTTCTCTTTGTAAGAGCTTTGGCATTTAAACATCTTACAGACTATCTTGCTGGTTTGCTTGCAAGCCTATTAACAACGTCAGGTGGTTAGGTTGAGTTCGGTTAGGTATTCTTATTTTATGCCAGTCGGTAAAGGCAAACGAATGAAACATTAATGATACATTATTTTTTTATTTTTGGGAAGCGCTACTCCTCTGTCTAACCTGATGGTAAGTGAAGATTACACCTGTGGTGGAAGCGCACTTTACTCGGAAATTTCAATCAATAAAGAATCTTAATTAACCCTAACTATAGGAACACGACAATTGGCTGTTTGACAGTTGTAACAATAAAATATGTCCGATATGGTATTTTATAATTTAACAATAGTTATCCAATAGTTTTTTTTATTAAGATAATTTGTAAGTAGGTAAATATTTTCTTTTTTAAAAATAACTTTGCGATGTTTTAGTTGTGGATTACAAGACCCGAAACACGGGCGGCCATGATGGAGCTTTGTGTGACGTCACATTTCACAAAATAAACAAAAACTATCTGTCAGGTGTCAAGAAAAAATTTGTTTGTTTATTAAAGTGTGACGTCACAGGGCAAAATTTCACATGACCAACCGTTTTAGCACAAAATTTGAAATTAAATAAGAAAAATATTCTTTTTATTCTATTGTATAAAGCTTTCTCGAAAAAAAAAACTATTGTGAGAGGTATAAAATAAGCGTTTGTAATTTTTAAGTAAAGTCAAGTAGCCAATTATTTCCGTGTTCTGATACGTGGAAGATGGTGGTTGCTAAGAACAAGAAAAACAATCAAGCGTACACGGTAGACACATATTTTTTGACACTCGAGCTTTTGAATTTATTAAAATAATACTACCAACTTATCTCTTCTCTTGGGTGTCGTAAAAGGCGACTAACGGACTAAAGACTGCACATACATCCATGCGTTAAGCGGCGATGGGCTCATCACCTATCATGCTCAGCACATGTGCAGTTATTATTTGGGGAAACGTGGACTGTGGCAGTGCACTGCTTTTGCGGTCCTCATTGCGCCGTCTCTAATTGACCCTTTGAGTATATTAGTCGTTAGTGTAAGTTTGTATTTCGCACTTTGAATAAGGTTTGAACCTCCGTCGTACTTGTAAAATGCGGCAACAAATACTACGCCGAAATCAGCGTACCCGAGAGCCAGTCACACTGATAGCTGTGTGTAAAGTGTACGTACCGAATTTTTTTATTAAATATTTTGGCATAATTCAAAGTAAAATGCCAGTTAGCGTAAAAAAACTGTGTAAAAATAATACTACAAAAAATTAAGAAGGATTGCATCCTTGCAAATTGTCATCGATGAGTTGCCGCATTTACGGAGCTGTGGTTTTTAGATAGGGCGGTATCTAGTCGAGAGCAGCGAGACCATGTCTGAATGTTCACCTTATAGCACTTTCTGACTACCATTTTCATGCAAGCGTTGCCGTTATCGTCCCGAAGTACATTCGCCTTAAAGGCCTGCTTGTCTATGCCCAGATCTAGATCCTCTGAGTCGTATTCCGAACTGGATTGTTCACTCTGTCTCTCCTAAAAAAATACATATTTTAATTAATAATCAACGAAATGCCCTAACATTTTCCTGGAGGATTTCGATGGCGCAGCGGTTAGCGCGTTTAGTTTGCGATCTTGCCCGTTAAGCAACTTTCGCAATGCCGGGTCGCTGGATGGGTGACCAAATTAAAAACATTAAGTCGTTGGTCCCGGTTGTTGTCGTAAGATGGCAGTCGTTAAAACCCACCAACCCGCATTAGGCTAGCGTGGTGGGTTATGGTCCAATATCCCCACGTGCTATTGTCCACATGGGAGGCCTGTGCCCAGCAGTGGGACGTACGTTTAAGTATAGGCTGGTGATGATGATGATGATGATATTTCCTGAACACATTACAATATAATTAAAATTACAATATAAAACATCATAATTTTCAATGTTGCTGTAAATAAAGTGAATGTAATAATAATATATGTGGTTAGTAAAATACACTGGCCTGCAAAAATAAGTATCACACTTTTAAAATTGTAATAACTTTTAAAGTACACAAGATAAACAAGACACACAAGACTTAAAAATGTTACTATTGTATAATTTACTATAGTTTCAAAGAAAGCTGATAAAATTGCTATAAAACGTTTTTTTTATTTTATATCTCTAACTTCTATAGTTTAGAAATTTTATAAGTGTGATATTTATTTTTGCAGGCCAGTGTAGATGCTTATAAAGTTATATGCGTTGTCATTGAATCAAGTACGGATACAAGATTTTAATCGTGAATTATTATCATCGTACTATTAAGAAAGTGTAATAAAATATGTGATTAAAAATACTAACATTGTTTTTGGTGACTATCACTACAGCGGTTTTTGGTGAACCCCTGCTTTTAAAACTAATATTTTGTACGTTTTTATGTGGAGTAGAAACATTGTAAGTTCTTAGGTGTATTGGTTTTTTATTTGCAATCTCATCCCATATTCTGCCTTGCGGAAAAGTTTCAGTATAAATTATCTTTTTTACATTTTTTTTAACGTTTTTATAAGTAGCATCAGTTTTTGATTTGGTTGTTTTCTTTTCAACTTTATGATTAGTACGCCCAAAGATAAAAACATCGTCGTCCAAAGACGTCATTTCCGTTGGTACGGTTACAAATTTTTTCGAGTTTTCTTCAGATGATTTATTGGCGTGAAATTCGACATTGAGGCTATCAACTAAAGCGACTCCAGTGGTTAGTGTTTTTGTGGCCTGCAAATTTAGTATCTCTGGAACTGTTTTCTCATCAATTTTAATTTCTTTCTCACTATCTTCTGTTTCTGATTTACTGTCTTCTGATTGTATCATTACTGTACCGGCATAATCGCTCTTTATTGTTGATTTTTTGTTATCTTCACTAGTTCGTGGTTTCTTATTATATTTATCTTTGAAATCTTCATCAATCTCTATGTCTGTGGAGTAATCATTTTCGAAACTCTTGGTTTCGTACATCTTTTGAATGTGCTCATAGTTTTGAATCAGCTCCTGCAAGACATTGTTGACACGCGATATATTTTTAATGACGTCAGTGAATATTGTTTCTTCTAGATTGTGCTGATTGGTCTTATTGTATATCACATTGCTAATCATAGACTCCCCTTGCTAAAAGTAAATTATAATTAGATGATCAAGTTTATCCTATATGATATTGTCCGCACGTAGAAAGGAAAAAAAGTGTATCAAGCCATGAATATGGTGAAAAATATTCTTACCGAAAATATTATATTGGGCAACAATAAAAACACATTAAAATAACAAGAGCAAGCCAACATTTAAATTGTCAACGGCAACTTTTGTTACGATAAAAATAAATTGCTTTTACATTTTATGTGTTTCGATTTAGATATGAAATTCATGATTGCTTTGCGTGCACTTGGTTCTTATATGATATACTTATAATAATATGTCTGCAGTTAACATTAGCAATGTCATCGTTTTTAATCATTTAGGAGCTGGCTTCTTATTTATTTCTGTCTCTTGTTTAAGATAATATGGTGGTAGTTAACCTAGCGAATTTCAATTAAACCCTATCACCAACCAAACCGTTTATAATAGTTATTAGGTTCATCCCTCTCGAAATCGAAATTGGAAACAGTTTTGATACCGGTGGTGGTCTTACCACTAAACCACAGCATTTGCAGTCCTGGGCTCAGATTCCGTTCTTTTATAACGTCCACAATCGGGTGTCAGACATCTTTCTGCGGTCTGTTATTTACTTAGCAAAAGTACACTGAAGTTAAGTAATAAATAGCCAATATTACGAGATATATAGTCCCGTTAACCGCGTCGCGTAGCGGTGAAAGAATACTACCACCCCCTCTCTTCCCTTGGGTGTCGTAAAAGGCGACTAACGGACTAAAGACTGCACATACCTTTTATGACTTTTATGACACCCAAGGGAAGAGAGGGGGTGGTAGTATTCTTTCACTGTAAGAGTAATAAGTAAGTCCACTGTAAGTGTTAGAGTAATGGAGTATAAACGTGTACTATGGCAGAGGAGTCATTTTGTAGTCCTCATTGCCTAGTCTCTGGCTAACCTTTAGACTACTTTAGAGGATAATAGTCTAAGTGAATGTATGATTGAAGTAAGGTAAATCAACCGTCGTTTTGTTTCAGTGGACGAGATCCAAGTGGCGTCGTACAAGATGCTGGGCTCCCTGTACGCGCTGGGCACGGATGCGACCCTAACTCACGACAGGAAATACCTGAAGACGGAGATCGAGAGGAATAAGCCGGCATTGGTAAGTACTTTTGGTTCTCTGGACTACACTGTTCCACTGCTGGATAAAGTTCTCCCGAAGTCCTTCCATCCCTGTGAGTACTCAAAATTTGAAATTTATTCTTGAAATACACGACTTGTCTCAAGTGGGACCGGAACCAACAAGCTTTCGCAATATCTACCTACTCGACGTTATCGTGACATTATATAATTATGCCCTCTTTGCTGAATAAAAATGTTATAAAATTTGCACAAAATGCTTAAGAAAGTTCTACTCTACTAACCAAACAATTTTCCCCATGGAACACAACACAGTTTGCTGAGCATAATCCGTTCTAAGAGGTATTTTGAATTTTTGGTGGTAATAGGTACAACTCTGGTAGGCATTTAAACATAAAACAAATCTTAAATCAGTGGTCTAACCACTAGAACACGGAGGAGATTATGATGTTGTCTGTTTTTAACAATCAACTTTATTGTTTATTTTTAAATAACCTTGTTCTATCATATATTGGTCCTTCGAGCCGGATTTATATTCAGCACGTGTCAGTCCACAGCTGGACATAAGAGAAGCCAACGCATGCCTCTGAACCCGATCTTTGGCTCGTCAGCCACTGTACGTATACTGTCGGTCCACTACATTTGCTAAGTCGCGGTTTCCACTTCAGAACAACTTCCCCAGCCATCGATCAACTAAACACTAGTTATTGTGTAACTCCCCCTTACCCTTATAGAATACGTTTGAAAAGTGGTTCCAACTGCTGCATACAATATTGTTTTCGAATAATCCCAACTAATTTTGATACTCAGCAATATCATCACCACAATATTGGACGCCAATGTCAAATGACAACTGACAGCAATCCAATGCTCCCTCTTAGTTATAACATTAGTTGGAGGTGACACTTTAAGAACGCTAATGCGTGTATCTAGTGTTTAGATGGTCTTGCGGCAAATATGACCAGTCCGCTGCCACTACAGCTTGCTAATTCTATGATTTTTTCATCCGAATTAATAATTGTTTCATCACTCCAGGGTTCGTGTTTAGGAGCCTTCAGTTCTACCTTCCCCGTCGCATTTTTGGAGCCGCATTTGAACAAACACAACCAGTTCTCGCTGCTCAACCGTATTGCTGATCATTCGCTAGAGGCACAAGGTAATGTTCACAGTGTACAAAACATTACCACCCTACCACAAAACGTAGGTAATAAATAATATTATTTTTCAATAAATTATGAACTTTATGTTTTGGGTAATAAGGATCAATTATATTGGAAAAAGACAGTTTTGGATATATTGATCTGCTGCAATATGTATCATCTGCTGTATTCACAGCAGTGTACGACGAATTACGAATAGTTAGACTGGGTGTGAGCGTTAAAGGGGCTTAGGCGGTGAAAACGGTAAAATTGGCTGTTTTCTATTAGTTGTTATTCAAAATATTTTAGATATTTCGCACTGTAACTTTCAATATGTATTACAGAACGTATGTGTGAGGGGATGACTGTTTCCAAAACAAGATTGGAAACATTTTGCTCGATAGAAAAAAAACCTGAAATTACCTCTAAAAGTTCATATAAATGCACATTGCGACCGTGTTTTACAATAATAATGCCTACAAAATCATAAACACATAGGTATTTATCTTTTCGATTTTTTGATTGATTTGGATTTACAAAAAACTTTTTGATAAAAATGTGAATGGCGCTTACGAATTACTGCGGACCCCGCACCGCGAAACACCCGCGAGGCGCAACGCGCGCAACATCCAAATTCACGCTGACCCCCTAAGCCCCCTTAACACTGTCTTATCTAGACTGTCTTACCAGATAGCCAAATGAAAGTAGTCGTTCGTTAACGACAGCTATCTTACGACAACAAGTGGTACCAACAACCCAACATATGCCTTCCAAAGCAGGAAGGAGCTTGAGATATTTTAGTTTATTCGATCTAGGGAGCAGGCTTGTTTAATAACTTTTGCATAGATGACGTGGTGTCTAAGATATGCTTATCTCCCCAAGATTATCCGCAATAAACGCAATCGCTCAATTATAATAGGGATGAATGGTGATGACGTCTTGCTTACACTGCACCAGTTGTCTTCGCGCCTGTAGTAGGCCTAGCATGCGCAACACGAGAAAAAAAATTTGACCTTGTTTTCTCGTGTTATGTTTATACCCAATATGTCAAAAATAGACTTAATAGTAGTTTTTGCTTGTCTGTGGTATTTTTGTCTACAAACCCTAACATGCAACATAATTTTATCGACTTTTGACAACTCTAACCGAGATAGTTTGTCTTTCCCGCCATCGACAGAAGAGGGAATATCGTCCGCGACATAACTCGTGTTGCGCATGCTAGGCCTACTGGACTCCATTTTCACTTAACATCAGATGGAGAGGAGCCATATATCACGCTAAGTATATAAAAAAAACTGGCAGGCGTTTGTAACTTATAGTAAAGATAGTATAACTTTTAGTCTGTGATTTAGCTATCCTATTCACAGTCAGCAACAGAAGTAGATACACATATTTGACAGTTCGTAGTTCTAATTCGTAAGACTTAGGAGTAAATTTATAGCTGTCAAAAGTGAGTATTTACTTATGTTGCTGACTCATAAAATATAACTCAAAAATCCACTCTACCCCTATAGACATAATGGCGAAAATGGAGCAGTCAATGCCGACACTAGAGACGATCCTGAGCGAAGTGGACCAGTTTGTGGAGTCAGACAAGACTTACAATGAGGCTCCGCACATTATAGACGTTGTGTTGCCGCTCCTTTGCTCCTATCTGCCGTTCTGGTGGGCTCAGGGGCCTGACAACGTTACGCCTACAGCAGGGTAAGTGAGAGATAATTACATGCAAACATATAATCACGACTATTATCCCCGAAGGGTTAGTCAGAGACTAGGCCACTTTTCACCAAATAGCCACTGCACATGTGCTCAGCGTGACCGGTGGTGAGCCCCTCGCCGCTCTATGCTGATGGATGTATGTGCAGTCTTTAGTCCGTTATAGTCGTCTTTTACGACACCCAGTCACCGCTACCCTACACGGTTAATTATATACCTATTACCAAACACTCTATAAATGCTGCGGTTTCTGTTTCCACCTTCGTTCATATACGGGGTTAATTTTGGACTTCCCGCCAAATTTTTTTACGTGATCCTATAGCAGCAGTAACTACAACCAAATAATGAAATAGAAAAACATTTTTTTTACATTGTTTTTTTTTATTCTACAACGGGTAAGCGCTTGACCTTCATCTCACCTGATGGTAAATGATGATAAGGTCGAAGGTAGAAGCGCGCTTCACCCGGAATCCTCAACCACTGAGGAACTGGCTATCTTATCTCAAACTGTACGGAACACAACAATGCTATAAACATCGTTGTTATGGCGAGAGACTTAGATAAGATGGTGGTAGCTAACCAGGCGGACTTGACAGCCCTACCACCGACCAAACCGAGCACACAAAGATGTGCCCCCCCCCCGCTGGGAATCGAACCCGGGACCTCTGGGTCTGAAACCGGTGGCTTAGCCACTAGACCACAGAGGCGATTAAATGTTGTCTCAAGTTTTCCTTAGTAAAATTGAAATGATTGTCACCTAGCGCGCGGCCTATCGCGGTTATCAAAGCGCATGCGCGTGACCGCTATTATTCACCCCGCGCACCAATGACAGCGCGCCGTCTCTTTGACAGCTAGGGTGAGCGCACGCACCTAGAACTATAGGATATGAAAAGCGGGCAAAAAATTGTATTTAAAAAAAGAAAACACATTATGTTTACGTCAAATATTTTATTATTACTTTTTTTACCCCATATTTACTTTTGGCGGGGGGTTCAAAATTAACCCTGTATAAAAACTAGATGCACAATCAACGCTCTCAAACAAAGTTGCCAGTTCGTCCGGCCAGTGAGAGTTCCGGAGGCCCCTGCCCCACCCCCCTCCCCCTTCAGAATTCCTATTCCTTCCTAAACCCTATTCCTTTCTTAAAGGACGGCAACGCATCTGCGACTCCTCTGGTTTTGCGGGTGTCCATGGGCGGCGGTGATTGCTCTCCATCAGGTGACCCGCCTGCTCGTTTGCCTCCTTCTTATATAAAAAAAACTATACTGCTACGATTAAGTATGTGATGGAGTTTCTCCCGTGTTGTGAGACCTACCGTACAATACTAAATGTACTTTTAAAAAAAAACCACTTGAAATTGGCTTAATGCTGTACGCGAAGCCATTATCATCATCATCAGCCTATAAACGTCCCACTGCTGGGCACAGGCCTCCCACGTGGACAATAGCACGTGGGGATATTGGGCCGTAACCCACCACGCTGGCCCAATGCGGGTTGGTGGGTTAGCGCGAAGCCATTAATTAAATTCTAATAATAGTATGGGATTGTGTATCTAGTTTATTATAATAATGTGTGATCGAAGAGACTGACATAAAAAAAGAACAAATGTTACCCAATCACATTCGCTTTCAGCAATCACGTGACCATGGTAACGGCGGATCACATGAACCAACTCCTCAAGAATGTCTTAAAGCTGATCAAGAAGAACATAGGCAACGAGAGCGCGCCTTGGATGACTCGAATCGCTACATACACTCAGCAGATCATTATCAACAGCTCCGAGGAGTTGTTGAGGGATTCCTTCTTGCCGTTGGCAGAGAGGGTGAGGAAGAGGACCGACAATATGTTCCATAAGGAGGAGAGCTTGAGAGGATTTATTAAAGTGAGTTTATTGTGGCTACAAAATGGCTGTGTGGTATCTCTGTACCTATACTTAGTTCCACGTCTTTACTGAAACTCCCCTTGAGTTTGAGGGAATATCATTTACCATTGAACGTTTATATTATCACTCATTATCATCTACTTTGTTATTATTGTTATTGTCAGCCTAATTGTCCCACTGTAGGGCAAAGGCCTCCCCTCCTTCTTTCTAGCTTTCATAATCTACTTTATAAACTAACAAAATGTTTGCTTTTATTTTTTGACACTAGCTAAATGTGCTGACCGCACCAAACCATTATATATGAGAAAAAAGTACTAAAAACTATTAAATAGTTTTTGTTATTGTAATTGATTTTAAATAAGTCGCTCTTTTTCGCCCCATTTGTGTAGCTGTTATCATCTTTCATGTGTTAAGTCAAATTCCGCAATAAATCAACCTTACATAACCTAAAAATTATGATTCTTTTTTTATAGTCTTCTACTGACGACACGTCCCAAGTGGAATCGCAAATACAAGAAGACTGGCAGCTGTTAGTGAGGGACATATACTCATTCTACCCGCTGCTGATCAAGTATGTCGACCTTCAGAGGAACCACTGGCTGAGGAACAACGTCACAGGTATACTCTTACTATCATTCCAGCTTATTTCGAACAATGCAAATTGAATTCAAATTATAACTATCTTCTCTTTTAACTCTACTTACTGGTCGACTGGTAGAGAATGTTTATAGCATTAAGTCCGCCATTTGTACTTGTTTTATGCAAAAAAAGTATAAATAAAATACTTATTATAATTTGTAAAGTACTATGGCGGTTTTGCGCTAATTTAGAAAACTTCGCTTCGCCAATTTTTGTATAAAATATCTACCAATTATAATAAGTATGCACCTACAAACCTTCCTCCTTTATCGCTCTTTCTTTTAGTGATAACTGCATTAAATTGACTTAGGTGGTTTAGTAGAAGAAAGGGGACTGTAGATACATGAAAACGGCGAATTTATTTTGTACTTGATGATGCATTAAAACTTTTCTGAGGTATTTTATCAAGCGTTTTTTTATTACACAGAGGCTGAAGAACTGTACAACCACGTGTCGGAAATATTCAACATCTGGTCGAAGAGTCAGTACTTCCTCAAAGAAGAGCAAAACTTCATATCGGCAAACGAAATCGACAACATGGTAAACGAAAATATGCTTAAACAATAGCGTGTATACGTATCAAATTCATATACATACATAAGTATCTTGTGACTTAGTTCAAATTGTGTAGTAGCCAAAAAGTAATGTTTAGACCATAATTCGACTTTGTCATTACTAGAAATCGACAACATGGTAAACTAAAACATATTTTATTTCCAGTGTTTATGTTTCAAATTCATGTACAAGTATTTTGTCATTTTAGTTAAAAGTGGTAGTGTAGTAGTCAGAAAGTAATGCCAGACCATAATCGACTCAGTCATCTAGTGTTTATGTATTAATTTGTTTTGCCATACGTGATAATGAGTTCGTAAACATTTTAGTTGCCATTTGGAACGGGTATACGTCTATAGAATACTTTGAAAATCAATTATCAGTTATTTTGGGACCAATAGCAACACCTAAAAGTTCAAAACGTATGGTTTAAACATGTCTCAATCATTAAAATCCAATCATCACTACAATAATTTAAAAAGTATTGACCTAATCATCTCGCATGCTAAAATGCGAGTTGGTGATCACAAACCCGGGCATCCGCATTGAATAAACCGAAAACATTTTGCTTGGCTGGGAATTGAATCCAGGACCTGCAGATATCATGCCGAGAGCTTTGCTACTCGGTCACGTAGTTTTTATTGTGCCGAGGCAATCATATAATCTTGAAAAATATCGACTAAAAATTTGAATTATTTATTAACGCCTCGGTGGCTCGTTATCCGGAGGTCCACTTCTCAGGTCGGGCAAAATCGATGCTTAGCATTTTGGCCGGGTTTGTTCACTTTGGTTTTGATCACCAACCCGCATTTGCAACCGCGTGGTAATTAAACCAATACCCATCAATTGGCTACTTGACAGTTCTCGGAAAAGTATTTTAAAAATTACAAACGCTTATTTTATACCTCTTACAATATTTATTTTCTCGAAAAAGCTTTATTTAATAGAAAAAAAACATGTTTTTCTTCATAAGTTTCAAATTTCGCGCGAAAACGGTTGGTCACGTGACATTTTGCCCTGTGACGTCACACTTCAATAAACAAACTTTTATCTTTAAACCTGACAGATAGTTTTTGTTTATTTAGTGAAATGTGACGTCACACGAAGCTCAATCATGGCCGCCCGTGTTTCGGGTCTTGTGATCCACGGATAAAAAATCAAAAATTTATTTAGTGAAAATAAAATATTTAAGTACATTTAAAAAAACACTATTGGATGATTTGTTAAATTATAAACTACCATATCCGAAATAATTCATATTTTATTGTTACAACTGTCAAATAGCCAATTGGAGCGTTGACTTGATTTTAATGATAGAGGCCTTTGCGGTGCAGCGGGACAGTATACTGGCTGTATTCTTTTATTGTTATTTCTTAAATAATTTTTATATAGACGTATTCTCGTGTACATCGTTATATCAACCATGTTAAAGCATTAGTGTTCACACAATTTGCGTCCAGGTGCTGATTATGCCAACAGCGACACGACGCGTCACAACAGTTGTGGACGGAGCGCCGCAAGGGGGCGGTAAGGTAAGCTACACAGGTCGTCCGCCATCTTGTTTTTCATTAACATTTTGAAGAATGTGCTTACAGCAGTAATACTATTATTTTTTTCTTCTTAGAGCTTTTAATGTGTTTAAACAGCTGTGCTTAAAGTGCTTTGAATCTGCTATTTTATTGTAATCTTTATCCAATTATAATATTCGATGATAGCGATCGACTAGAGTTAACATTCGCCAAGTTACAGACGCTAATGAATAGACAGGGGTAGGGGGGGGGGGGCTGAGCAATGGCGGTTGAACTACTACTTCTCGCAATTAATCCGAGCATTTGTTTTTTTTTATTAATCTGCCTTTAACGATACTGTTTTACTAGATTCCGCGGAATATTCCCAGTAGTAGCTACTGGGAATACTCCGCGTAGTGACGGAAACTTTTCCGTCACCACTAAGAACTGTTCTGACGGAACTACTGGAATTTGTCTTTTGCTGGTGGCCTCGTCGCATGCAATTCGGCCTGTATTTTTTCTCTATTTGACGGGGATAAGAAGTACATAATACTGTTCTCTAACACTATTAGCATTGAAGGTATCTGCGAAAAGTTTACCTCTATCCATTGCTCAAATGACAAGCAAACTAACATACCTTCTTTCGCATTTATAATAATACTTACTCTAGTTAATCTTTTATGTGATCTAGGTTTCTCGTTCGTTAGGTACGTTACTAAAAGTTAAATCTAATGTACTGAATCGGCCATTCCAGAAAAAAAAGAAACACCGCGACAAGAAGCGCGATAAAGACAAAGAGGTGCAGGCATCTCTCATGGTGGCCTGTCTAAAGAGGTTGTTGCCCGTCGGCCTCAACCTGTTTGCGGGGAGGGAGCAAGAGCTGGTGCAGCACTGTAAAGATCGCTTCTTGAAGGTCAGTACCGAACATTCATTCCCGACATTAAACATCTCACTGCTTTTCTACTACTTTTGTGTGGACGTTTGGTGAGAGTTGTGTGATCGTACCTTCTAGAACACTTTTATTATAGAAAATAAACAAAGCTTGGGGTTAAAGTAACTTATGTCTGTGGGTTTACCTTTGAGACGTCCTACACTTGACCCTGGGTGTTAAATGAGTGAGATGAGAGTGCACGCTGCGTTGCAGCACGAATTGAGCCGGCGCGCCCGGCGTTATATTTATTTATTTATTTATTTATTTGGAAATTCAACAGCTTTTTTACATAATCATTACAAGAGAAAACTTATTTTAAAACACTTAAGCCAATTATAGAATTCCACAACTTAGACTAATTAATTTTAACAAGGTGGGTACATAATAACTAATGATACACAATAACGACAGGCACTTGAACAATATTATATGAACAGCAGATAGACTCGTGGTATTACAATAATATCTCAAAATATGTTTCAGAGTCAGTATACAACTAAATCTATTTTAAAATTAAGAGTAAAAACAACAATAATAAAAATATAAAAATATAAACCCACACCCTAAACATAAGCATGCAAACAAACTCAAAGGAATAAACTAATATATTCATATTTATATTAGATACATACATTATTTAGAAAAGTAAGTACCTTTAAGTGCTAAAAATACCAAGACGTAAATAACCTAATAATTTTAATTTTAATTTGATTGATAATAAGTACATACCACCCTCTCAAGGCTCAAAAATCAGAGTAGTTTCATTTCTTAAACGTTTTACTATAATTAATAATACTAGCGGTCCGTCCGTTTTTTTTATTTGTAGGTACTTATACCACAATTTTTTATCATTTTTTAATGCACTACGGGTAAGCGCTTGGCCTTCATCTTACCCGATGGTAAGTGACGATAAGGCTGAATGTGGAAGCGCGCTTTACCCGGAATTCTCAACTGAGGAACTGGCTATCTTATCTCTGAGCCGACTTAACACGACAATGCTATTAACATTGTTGTTATGGTGCCAAACTTTAGATTAGATGGCGGTAGATAACCAGGCGGACTTAACAAGCCCCATTACAAAAAAATATTTACTCTCTTTTTCTCTCTTTCACTCTCTCCCTATATAATATATCTATCCCTAATAATTATACTATGTAAGTACATATATTTCCACCGAAAATATTTAACCCAACCTTCTCTAACCCTTCCAGAAAATGACTGAGCAAGACGTCTCCGAGTTCGCGAAGACCCAACTCACTTTACCGGACAAGATAGACCCTGCCGACGAGATGTCATGGCAACACTACCTGTACAGCAAACTGGGGTCGAAGAGTAAAACCAATATTACAGTGGAGACTGCGGAGAATAAGGCAAAGATTATAGATGATACGGTGGAGAGGATAGTGGCTATGAGCAAAGTGCTGTTCGGGTTGCATATGGTGAGTTCTGGTCATGTTTGGACATAGATAGATAGATAGATAGATAGATAAATTCTTTATTGCACATACATGCGGAACAATTTTACAATACAAAACTTAAATCTAGTATGAGCAACGGTCTTATCATGATACTTAGTATATTTATTTTGAGATAGCCAAAGATTCCTTCTTTTGTTTATAACAATTTTATTTAAAATATATGGCTACTTTAAAGTATGAAAAATAATGTTTTTTTTATTGCCATCCGCGTAGATTATTACCGAAGCACTGAGAGAAGCTCGAGAAAATTTTGTTGTGAACCCATTTGTTGATCAAGCACTGCGAAGTCGCTTAACTTGCACAATATGGTGGCCACATCTGCGACATCTATAGACTTTTACGGAATCCTCTTTTTTTAAATACTTTTTTATTAGAGCTGTGTGGTGGCGCTCATTAAAAGAATACTAACAAACCATAGTTTTCTCTTGAGTGATAAAGGCGACTAACGGACTCAGAGCTCTGCCTCATTATGACGCCATGGCGACGTCGCCGGCTACGTATCCAAGTTAATATTGAAATGTATGGTACCTACCTCACTTGGCGACGGTTTGGCATCGTCGCCTTTCGCTTGCACCAATGACGACGCTTTGCCCGCGAGGGTGAGCGCACGCATCTAGAAATGTAGGATTTAAAAAGCAGGCAAAAAATTGTGTTTAAAAAAAAAGAAAACATTCATTAATTTTACGTTAGTTATTACTTTTTTTACCCTATATTTACTTTTGGCGGGGAGTTAAAAATTAACCATGTATGTATGTAGGTAATTTTTTTTTGTAGGAGGCTGTGTATTGAATTTTTTTGTTTGTTTCCTCTTCAACTGTAGATCGATCATCCCCAGCAAATGAGTAAGAACGTGTATCGGTCGGTAGTGTCCATACAGAGGAAGCGAGCCGTCATTGCCTGCTTCAGGCAACTGTCACTGCACGCTTTGCCCAGGTTCAGATGAATTGCAACCGTGTGTGGAGCTTTCAGTGTTGAATTTCGTGTGGCAATTAAACTAGCTCTTATTATCTTGTTTGATCACCGTTGTCTACTAATTTATTAACATCTATAAATAATAAATATAATAATTTTACATAAACACTAATAAACATCCATGACTCGGTCACAAATGCTCGTTCTCACCACACGAACATTTGCCCCTACCGGGATTCGAACCCGGGACCGTGAGTTGCGTAGTCAGGGTCGCTGACCACTCGACCACGCGCCCGTCTAGAAACTCATTATGGATAGTTTTGTACTTAAGTCTATCAGACGTGTCTTAGGCAACTGCCTCAGCTCAAGGGTGGTAAATTGGTACGTGCCAATCCCACGGTGTTAGGCGACGAGGGAGTGGTGCCACCTGCACACAACTGAGTTCCTACTGCTACCGCGCTCTTCTTCCCCGCCCCCCTTACCGCAACGCCCCCGTCCCGCAGACTATGAGACTGCCACCTATGAATTTGCTAGCTATATAAGACTCGAGTTCACAACCTTTCATAAACCGGAAAAATAACCTTTTGTGTTTTTTTTTATATACTAAACCTACACAATTACAAATTGGAAAAAAGACAGTGTCGAAAAAATTTCCACAAACAGGATTCGAACCCGCATTCTTCTGGCAATCCGGGCCAGGCGCTCTTTCCAGTTGAGCTACCGTGGAACATACCTAGTTCGCAACAAAATTTGCGTTAAAATTATTAAAACAATAACATTAGGTACTCCTACACAATGTCTATTAAGGGGAGTCCTTTCGAGCGCTTCTCTCTCGCTGTCACGACGATAAGGGACGGGTACATAACAGCGAAACGGCCCGAATAGGCGCGTTTTATATTTAAAAAAACTGATAGATGTAATAAAAAAAACGATCGGTTATAATCCCTCAAGTTATCTATGAACTTCATTTTGGTAAATGACTCATAATATCAAATCACTTATTTTGCGAATAAAACCTAGAAAAGAAGATAAAATGACACAAAAATATGTAACTTTGTGAATTTATTCTATCGAGCCAACTTTATCAAATCGTGTTTCCATCGGGTATATTCTACAGAATAAAGCCTCAACAATATTTCGTAATTTTTGCAAATTTTTATTTTACTGTTTACTACTTCAAAAATTAATTCTAAGGACGTGTTATGTCAATTTTTCACTAACACCTAGCCTTAAGGAAATTTTAATTATTGCTTTACCCCGCAGTTGGATACTATAAAGACTATTTATTACTTACTTACTTTTAGTTAGTTTTGTATGTGTATTGTGTTTGCGCATGCATCATTGGACTAACCAGACCACGAAACCTAAACAAAGATCTAACAACTGGAAGCGAGTGCTCTGCGCTGCTAGAAAGAGAGCGGCGATCGCTTGCTTGCGATCCATACATCTTTATAAGATGAGTCGGTATGTATGCTCGCCACTTCCAGATAAGGGCAATGATTTATGTACTTACAAACGCAAGCAGGACAACCTACCCATAACTGTCACAATCTCTAATCGATATTTTAGATCCTTATTGCCAAACAATAAAGGTCAAAATTTACTGACTAAATTTGACGTATTGTGGTAGGTTGACCTGGCTATCGTCTGTACATACACCAGCACTTCAGGCCGTATGAAACTGTCAAAATGCTCGTATCGGCTTTCAACTTACATTGTTGGAAGTTGAGCTCTTTTTTTTCAATATTCAATTAAATTCAAAAAATTTTTCTTGTTAACATTTTATTATTAAGACATATAAGAGGTTTACAGTGTGGGACACTTAATATGTAATATATGTAGTATAAACTTTTCATCGGGATGTTATTTTGCAGACATCGAGCGTGCAACATATTCGCGCGTACCTACCACGAGCTTTGGTTGGAAGAAGAGAACGTGGGACAAGAAGTCATGATTGAGGATCTCACGGTAAGCAATAAAAACGAGTTCTTCTACGAGTAAGCACGTGAACTCAAACTCAAAATATATTTATTCTTTAAACTCAATGAATAAGTACTTTGAATTGTCCAAACCTTTTTTAACCTGCCACCCATTTAGGGCGTCATTTTTTCGTTTCAGCTCATAATGTCGACTTCTCAAAATGTCAACCTGACGAAAAATTTACATTTCTTAAAACGTCAACTTCTTACAATGTCAACTTCGCAATAAGACAACTTCTCGAAATGTCCATTTCTCACAATGACAACTTCGCATTTAGTCAACTTCTCTTATAATGATATATTCGCAAAATGACAACTCTTCGAGATTTTACTTTGAAGGTTAATTAAAAAGAAAACCGTGTTTTTATACCAGTTTCCTACTAAATTAGCAAATCAATTTAAAAAAAAAAACGGGTTTACTTAATTTCCATTTCAATCAAAATTCCTCTAATAGCTTTCAATTCATTTATTCCTTTTTTCTGTCAAGTTCACCAATCAATATAATCCATAGTTTTAATACATTATCAAAAAGGTTTATTTGCTTTTCTTTAAAAAAAGGTTTAATGTTAAATGTTTAACCTTTCATACTTTCATAATTACTTATGTTATTGACGATTGACGATGAATATTAAAGACATTTTGACGAATTGAATGACGATTAGTGATTATTCATGGCTATAGATTATGATTAATTACATGATTTTCTTTTCAATTAGTTGTTTAAAGTAGATATTACGAAGAGTTGTCATTTTGCGAATATATCATTTAAGAGTTGACATTAAGAGAAGTTGACTAAATGCGAAGTTGTCATTGTCGGGTGAACTGGTTTTCCATATTCGGTCTCATCACTTATCATCAGGATATCTTGGATCTTGCTTACCCGTAAATTAATAAAATACAAAAAAACTCACGGGTCTTTGCAACAGCATATTGCAGTGATGGGCTCACCACTGAGCACATGTGCAGTCGCTATTTGGTGAAAAGTGGACTATGGTAGAGGACTGATTTTCTGACTAACCATTTGGGGATAATAGTCGTGAATCTATAATGTATGTATAAAAATGCTTCAGAGGCACTTAGAGCCGTTGGTCCCGGTTGTCGTCAAAAGATGACAGGAGGCAGTCGTTAAAACCCGACAACCCGCATTGGGCCAGCGTGGTGGGTTGTGGCCCAACCTCTCCATGTGTTGCTGTTCATGTAGGACGGCCTGTGCCCAGCTGTGGGACGTGTACAGGCTGATGATTTTTGATGATGTACAAAAAAACCTCATCAGTTATTTTGCAATTTCTTTTTCGCAGCAATCGTTCGAAGACGCCGAGCTGAAGAAGAGTGACGTGGTGGAGGACGAGGGCAAGCCGGACCCCCTCACGCAGCTGGTCACCACGTTCTGCCGCGGCGCCATGACGGAGCGCTCGGGCGCTTTACAGGTGGGACTTTAATTGGATAAAAAACATATTTTTTGTAATGGAACCTTCGATTACATTATAAAAATTAGAGCAGTACAACCAAATAGTGAAATAAAAAACATTTTTTTTTACATTTTTATCTCTACTCACTCTTCCATAAGAAAATGGACGCGTTTTACCTGAAATAAAACGCATATTAAATACTTACCTCATTAGAAGCTTATAATATTGAGATAGGCATATCCGTTTCCCGTCGTATTTTCCTTCTCTTTCTTCCGGTATATCGCTGTCTCTCTCGCTCATCCCACTCAGTGGCGTCACCAGGTGGCGCGGTGGGGGAACCAGGAGATTTCACACCCGTGCCCATTTGTTCATCATTGCGTCGAAATATGCAATAAGCACCAGGCGGAAATAAAAACTAAGCTTCTAATGAGGTAAGTATTTAATATGCGTTTTATTTCAGGTAAAACGCGTCCATTAAACACTTGACCGTCATTAGAAGCTTATAATATTGAGACCTGTTTGTTATCGCCTGGTGAAAACGCCAATGTGAGAAATAAATTAAACTATAAGTGCGAGAGAGTTAATCATATGATTATGGTTTAAACAAAAAGTTATAAATTAAGTACTAATTATTTACAATTTAAGTCATGTAAGAAAATAATTGGCCAGTCATTGATGAAAAATCAAATAATTTAGCTGGTAAACCATGTAAACGAACATTATTATTAGGAAATAAATATTGTTTACTATTTGATTTCAATCACTTTACAGGGTAAAAATAAAAAATGAATAACTTCGTGACGCCTGAATCAATATTTCACGACAATAAACCTTGTGAAAAGTATTAAGTAACTAATCTCCAATTACCAATAGTTACTATATCCTCAATGGGTAAATCTTATCAATCTAGTTTGTAGATGCTACAGCGGAGCAAAACACAACCAGGTGTGGCTGTAATATACATCTAGCTACCACAGTGCATGAAACAGGTGACAGGTGAACCACTCGAAGTTTTAAATAAATTAGTTTAGCCATTTTGTACAATATTTATTGATCTTTTTAACCAGTAGCAATTTCTAGCTTGTTTGTCTGTAGTCCCTACAGTCAGTTTTTGACCCAAACTGTCGCCATAATATTACTGCATTGTCCTGAACAAAATAATGTTTGGTGTCCACAGCAAGGTAACATAGGAGCAATGCGACAATAATATTGCAGTGTTACGAACTAGTTGATTCTAGGTTTGAAATACATTACAAAAGTCTACAGACTAATATTACTAAAACCTGGAAAAAGGAGGTTTTGTTGTTTTTAAATGTTTAATTGAGATTGATTTTAAAAACATGTTTAACTATTACCTCGTCACTAAGATTTCCATACAATTGTGCGCTGCATAAAGTAGAAACGACAATTTATGGTAGTGTATAGTATTGTAAGAAAGATTTAAAATATTAAGTGTAAATCTGCCAAAAACTGGACTGACTAGACCCATTTGGTACGCGTTCCGCGTGTGGATGGCGCCGCTGCTGCTGCTAACGCCCTTCCTGTACTACTGGACCAAGCACAAGTGCTCATATGGTTTTATAATAACCGGACGCTTGAGTAGGGAAATTTGCTTGTGGTTCCATAACGATACATCATTTAAGCACACCAAATTTCAACGTCATGTCTTGAACCTTGGGGGTTGGCAGGCCTGTGGTTATGTCTACAAGGCGTCTACGTTTCGAATTCCATACTGTGAATGAGGCAGCAATGGGTACCACAATCAGATAAATTCCTGTTGAGGTGTGCTAGCACCCGGGGGATGAGGGAAGGTGGTGCGAATTTCCAAGGCAGAGGGAAGCGTTCTACTTCAGGCTGAAAGCATTGTGAAACATCGCTTCGTAATCATTGAGATAAATCTGCATAGTTTACCCACTACTCGAGCGTTCTTGGATACAAACAGGTGAATTACTGGCCAGGCCCACTTCGCGAATATCGTTTGTGTGAATTCTGGCAGTAGATGCCACTCTAGAGCTTGGCTATGTCGAGACAGTTCATCTGCATGGCTGTTCAATTTCCCTGGAATATAATGAATTTTGACCACAATTTGGTTGGTGGTCATTTGTTGGTTGGCAATTTGGAGGATTAAAATAAAATTGTCGCAGGCTTCGTGTTCGATGCTTGTAATTCTAAGACTTAGAACAGCCCGCTTTTCTTTTTGATTGCAGTGCAGCTTTTGTTCGGATGCACTCCACCTTCCCGATAGGGCAGAATTGTTGAGTTGTGACCCCCCAATCCTGAAGCAACGGTTGTCAAAAAGAATGTTGGTGGAGGTATATGTACCTATTGGTGTTTCTGATAATTTTTAGCTACCAATACATTTAACTACATCGTAAGGTAGAGTCTATTTTACCGCCCAATTTCTTCTCTTAGGTATCGTAAAAGGCGACTAACGGACCATAGATTGCACATACATCCAACAGTATAGAGCGGCGATAGGCTCATCACTTGTCACGTACATGTGCAGTTATCATTTGGTGAAACGTAGACTATGGCAGAGGACTGCTTTTGCGGTCCTCATTGTTTGGTCTCTGACTAACCCTTCGGGGATAACAGTCGTGAGTATATGTAGGTATGTATGGACGCTTGTGATTCCTCCATGTATCCTAGTATGTCCTTGCGGAAGACATTGATTTTGGTAAGCGTCCTGCGAGGGCGGTCAAACAGACTTTTTGAAGTTTATGTGGACACCAAAATAAGTAAGTGTTTCTATTACAATGTTGGCATGTCTGGACAGAACCATCTGGTCTTTATGTCTATAAGATAATAGTCTAAGAAAACATTGCCGTGCTCATCTCAAATGGAAGGCATATAATTTTTAGTAATTCGCCTTTGTAGAACAGACGAAGAAACCATTGTGGGATTTGGCTATAGTCAGATGGTAGTACCTAGGTCTGAGAAAAGTAATTTGTACATCTCGTCTCTTGGCCGTACACAGTCCGGAATTCATATAATAATTTAACGACTTCAGGTTAAAAATTTGGACGGAGTGACCTTTCTTGAGTGCTCTTTGGTACTAAGAACTGGGTTAAAACGAAATTTGGAAAATAAAACTTACTGTTTCTAGAAACCTGTTCCTTCATCTGTGTCAGCATTGCAGACATTTCGTCCGATACAAGCGTGTAACAACTGTCGATTGTAACGATTGGAACCTTGAGCGATGGCTTCAGATAAAACGGTATTCGATACCTTTGTGTTATGATAGAAAACTTGGAGCACCTATTTAGTCCCAACGGTGTCGATAAAGTGCAAATTGACGGACTCGAAATTTCGGAGCGTCATTGTCTACGTCTTTTGTTACCTCTGTTAGCAGAGAAGATGGACGTTTTTGTCCTGATTGATAAAACTGCCAAGCCTATGATCCTGGGGATAGAAAGTAAGAACAGCCTCCGTTGTTTATATTACAGCTACGATGTGGTTCGTGGCAGGCATAAGTATGTCCTTGCTGAGGACATTGTTTTTGTTAAGCGCCCTGCGAGGGCGGTTCATAGCCATGATGTGGTTCGTGGCTGGCATAAGCATGTCCTTACGGAGGATATTGATTTGGTAAGCGCCCTGCGAGGGCGGTTCATAGCCACGATGTGGTTTGTGGCTGGCATAAGCATGTCCTTGCGGAATACATTGTTTTTGGTAAGCGCCCTGCGAGGGCGGTCCATAGCCACAATGTGGTTCGTAGCTGGCATAAGCATGTCCTTACGGAGGACATTGTTTTTGGTAAGCGCCTGCGAGAGCGGTTCATAGCCACAATATGGTTTGTGGCTGGCATAAGCCTGTCCTTGCGGAGGACATTTATTATTTAATTTAATTAAAAACGGTTACATAACCATTTACAACAATTAAACCTATTATTCAAATTCAAATAAAATAAGGGACATTTAGCATAACATTAACATACATGCATCATCTCGCAAAAACCGCAAACACTCAAGTAATATTACCATTGATTTTGGTAAGCGCCCTGCGAGGGCGGTTTATAGCTACGATATGGTTCGTGCTGGCATAACCGCATAAGCATGCCCTTGCGGAGGACATTTATTTATTAAATTTTATTAAAACGGTTAAATACCAATTACAATAATTAAAAATATTATTCAAAATCAATTTAAATTAAATAAGGTACATTTAGCATTATATTAACATATATGCATCTTCTCGCAAAACTGCGAACACTCATGTAATAACCATTGATTTTGGTAAGCGCCCTGCGAGGGCGGGCAGATTATTGCCACGATATGGTTCGTGGCTGCCATAAGTATGTCCTTGCGAAGGACATTGATTTTGGTAAGCGCCCTGCGAGGGCGGGCATATATAGCCACGATATGGTTCGTGGCTGCCATAAGTATGTCCTTGCGGAGGACATTAATTTTGATAAGCGCCCTGCGAGGGCGGTTCACAGCATGCTGTGCGTGTGTCTGTCCCATGAACCAGAAGAACAACGCGATGGTACACTATAAGAAGTTTGCCCTTGCGAAAGGTAACCGTTTGTTGTTAGTACAAGTTTTACTTGCGAGGCATTCCCAGTACTAGTATTTAATAACTGGCCAAAAAGTTTTCTAACAGGACAATTTTTTTTTTTCTAATGCAACTGTAATCTGTTCAGAATTAAACAAATGTGTGTTTGAAGGTAGAATCTTATTCAAAGTAGCAAGCATTAGAGGGTCTTTTACATTTTTATGAGTACCTATCCTCTTTTCGTATATTTATAGTTTCAGTCTACAACCTAATCACCACTGAAAATAAGACCTTTATGAGAGGCATCAGATGTTTGCGACCAACTAGTAAACTGCGCAGACAATTATTAAAAATATCTTTTTAGTTTTAAAATACCAAAAGTTATTGGTTGTGCACCAATTTATCAATATTGGTGCTTAAGGCCTAGCTGGCTCTTTTAGTTTACTTTTAAAATCAAAAATCAAACTACACGGAATATTTAAATTGTTAACTGTTTTAGTCAGTATTGGTAACACCTGCGAGGTGCAACAATCGTTGTAAGATTTCCTCTAACGCCCGATAAAGCAGACACATTGTCGTTATCGTCATGAAAGGCGGGTAGGTACGATGACCATGCTTCTTTGAACGATGACGACTAACTCGAACTCAACCTTCGCCGATGCGATCGGGATTGTTAGAAGGACTAGCTTTAGCCGCTTAGCTACAATTCATTTTTCTCATTATCTAATGTAAGCACTAATTATCGGTTTCTTATCTAAAATAAAAAGAAAAAGTGCCTGGAGGGTAGATACCACGTATTAAACACAATAAACACTTTTAAAAATACTATCTTTACTCGAATGCTTTCTTATCTTAAAAGAAAAGGTGTATCTACATCTCTGGCGGGTAAAATAAAAAGTTTGATATACCAGATAAGTTTAAATTATAAATTTAGCGAACGGTAACACCGTTAAGTTAAGAAACTATTCTAAGTACTCACGTGTATTGTAGAAACTCACGAGAACTGTGTTGCAGTTTAAATAAAAATAATTCTATTTCTTTGTCACTTGATCACTATGTAGTGCACAAGTTACGCCGACGGGAAATTTCACGCCAATGATGAACAAATGGGCACGGGTGTGAAATCTGAACTGATCTAATATACATATGTCAAAGCTGCCACTATTCCTGAGGGCCTACTCGCTTTGTCCGAAACGAAATTTCGGCCGATTTTCGTTTGCTATTTACAGCGGTTTCCATTCCTTCCGAAATTTCGTTCATACATAATAATAAGTTTGGCATTTAAATTATAATTTTTCAGAATATTGTTAGAAAATTTAAATAAATAATGATACACAATCACTAAATCAGATCAGAGATACACAATCACTAAATCAGATCAGAGATCTGATTTAGTGATTGTGTATCTACATATTGTAAAAATATGTGATAGAAGCCTACTGATACCAAACATTACCACTACCATAGACAAATAAGATACCACTACCAAACCAATTGCTCTGCTTTTGACCTGCTTTGTTTCTATAATAAAATGGACGTGACATAGACTATATATCTACTTTTATCATTACAGGAGGATCTTCTCTACATGTCCTATGCAAACATAATCGCCAAGTCTTGCGGGGAAGAGGAAGAAGAGGGGGGCGGAGAAGAAGAGGAAGGCGGCGGAGAGGCCGAGGGCGAGGAAGAGGGACGTGCCAGCATACACGTGAGTTTTATTATCGTAATGATTCATCATCATCATCAGCCTATAAACGTCCCACTGCTGGGAACAGGTCTTTCCACATGTACAATATCACATGGGGATATTGGGCCATAACCCACCACGCTGGCCCAATGCGGGTTGGTGGGTTTTAACGACTGCCATCTTTTGACGACAATCGGTACCAACGGCTTTACGTGCCTTCCGAAGCACGGGGAGCTCGAAAATATATTTTTTGGTCACCCATCCAGCGACCCCGCATTGTAAAGTTGCTTAGCTGGCAAGACCGAAAGCCGAACGCGCTAGCCGCTGCGCCATCGAGCTCCTCCCATCATCCCAGAACAAAGATTATTTGTAAATAAAAGTGCAGTTAGCACCACACTGCTAGGTAGAGCGGGTCACTTCTCTTTCATTGTGTGTCGTAAAAGGTGACTAATAAACTAAAGACTACACGTACATCCAACAGCATAGAGCGGCGATGGGTTCACCACCTGTCACGCTGAGCACATGTAAAGTTGTGAAACGTGGACTGTGGCAGTGAACTTTTTTTGCTGTCCTCATTGTCCATATCTACCGACCCCAATAGATAGGGTATCGCAACTGGAACTACGGGTCCGGTTGTGTTTTCAGAGGTACTACGGGGTTCCGGTTCAAGCCCCCCGCTGGTCGTGCCTTTAACCAGGCGCCTCCGGCGGGATCCGGACATGGGTTGGACTCGTAGTGGCGTGTGGTTAGCTGTAGAGCTTGGGAATGTTCGTCTGTCCTGGTATTGTGTGCCAGGACCTGTCACGCTGAGGACACGCAGTTGTTGTTATTGTGCTAATCTTCTTTTGCATCTTTAAAAATATATTTATTTGATCAATCCGGAAGGTCTTACCTTTTTTTGTTAAATATAATATCTATTCGTGTTGCATGCAGAAAACAATGGGAACTTACATGGTATGTACAGAACTGTATAAAACTTTTAGAAAAAACGACAATATTAATTGTCAGTTTTAAGATGTATTGTATTCTTTATTTCAATTATTAATAAATAAAAAATTTAGCTTTCGCTGCTGTTTAAGGCGAAGGGTACTAAGTAAACATGTATACGAGGTGACTTTAGACATGTTTCCTTGTTAAAATATATAACGTGAAGCTTTGAAAATAATGTACGCTTTTAACCATATCCTGAAGCTCTACCTGGAGGTTCGAAATACTTGCTGTTAGCTTTATTAGCATTCAGAACTAATTTGAAATGCTAAGCTCTGTATTTATCTTGCACACATTTCTTATCAGTTTGGCAAATCCATTTAAAGCGGAGCTCGATAGATATTTCTATAGTTTGTACCTTTTTCCTGTAAGTCCATTTGTTACGAACAGTAATCAAAATTAGGATTTTTAGCGTAAATCAATTTTTTCCTACTAAGTTTTCAGGCGTTTAGTTGTATAGAATGCGACATTGCCGTACTGTGCGGTGCGCGGCCTTACCTTACCTTAACCTTCGATCACATATAAAAACAAGATGCACACTCAACCCTCTAAACCTTACTTCCTCGCCTTACTTCTAGTCTCCCACATCCTTACCGGTTGACTGGTAGAGAATGCCATGTGGCGTTAAGTCCGCCTTTTGCAGTTTTGTTTTGCAAAGAAGATTAAATAAATAAATAAATAAATAAATAAATAAAACGTCCACACAAAAAGAGTACCTCGCGAGTGTACCTACTCATTTCTTTTAATAGTGTTTGAGCAGTGTCAATATGACGACGAAAGTGCTCTATCAAAAATGTCTATTCTGCCATAACACATTTACGCCAAAGGTATAATAAAATATCAAAGCTATTCTGCTACGATTTAGTAGTGGATTGTGTATCCAGTTTTTACTATGTGGTCAAAGCATCTTATTTGTTGCCATAAATAACAAAAAAAATAAATAATAATAATAATTGGTGATCTCCACAGGAACAAGAGATGGAGAAACAAAAGCTGTTGTTCCACCAAGCGCGTCTTGCTGACCGCGGCGTGGCTGAAATGGTGCTCCTCCATATATCAGCCTCGAAGGGTGTTCCTAGTGAGATGGTCATGAAGACGCTGGAGCTGGGCATCTCCATACTGAGGGGCGGTAACATCGACATACAGATGGTGAGGATGCAATTCCTTAATTGACTATGAATGAACTTTGATTAGTAATATTTAGGAGCTGTGCTGTTAACGACTTATTAATAGAATACACCGCCCCCTCTCTTCCCTTGGAATTCGTAAAAGGCGACTCACGGACGAAATACTGCAAATACATCCAACGGCATAGCGCGGCGATGGGCTCACCACCTGTCACGCTGAGCACATGTAAAGTTGTGAAACGTGGACTGTGGCAGTGAACTTTTTTTGCTGTCCTCATTGTCCCTATCTACCGACCCCAATAGATAGGGTATCGCAACTGGAACTACGGGTCCGGTTGTGTTTTCAGAGGTACTACGGGGTTCCGGTTCAAGCCCCCCGCTGGTCGTGCCTTTAACCAGGCGCCTCCGGCGGGATCCGGACATGGGTTGGACTCGTAGTGGCGTGTGGTTAGCTGTAGAGCTTGGGAATGTTCGTCTGTCCTGGTATTGTGTGCCAGGACTTCCAAACTCGTGCACAGCGAGCGGGGCCTAGTAGCGGTCTCTGAGGGGCCAGAAGCGAAAAGTCCTGCGGGGAACGTGAGTTTCCCTTATAGTTGGCAGCTTTGTCCGATGGTTCTCATTGGACATTGGTGTTGACATCTCCGGTACTAGTCTGGAGAACTAGTAGAGGCGGCCCCCTAGATGCCGTAGCCTCCGGTCCAGCCAGCCGCGTAGGATGTGGGAACTGGCTAGGCGCCTGGATGGGTTCCGAGAAGTGAGTGTGCTTACTACTCCGCTACCAAGGTGGACACTTAGGAGTCGACTTTAGAGTCGACGACCCTAGCAGTGGCAACTGCGAGTTGTGCCCTTCGTGCAACGAGAAGTGAGCGAGCTCGTCAAGACCTAACGTTGGTGGTCTCCTGCGCGAGTGTTCTACTGGCGCAGGGACGTCTGGCACTTCTTGCATAACCTAACGGTTGGTCTCGAGGTGCCAGTACAAATAAACTTAGTGAAGTAAGGAGAGGGGATGTCCTCATTGCCTAGTCTCTGAATAACCCTTTTGGGGATAAGAGTTGTGAATCTATGTGTTAAAAATAGCAGAATAGTGGTTCCGTCATGTGTCAACTTTTTTTTAACCCTAAAAAATGCTTTTACGCATACCCAGCGATCTAGGACACGGCGGTTATATGGGACTCGCCTGAAGGGCCCTACCCACTAAAACTTAGGCATGCTCAAACTTCCGCCAAATGGACTCGGTTATGGGCAATCAGCTGGTGACTCAACGGCAGCCTTGTCCGGCGGGCCGTCGCCACGGACGGACATCTTGAGGCATAGCCTCACCAGAGGGCAACCTGGAGCATGTCAAGTCACCCTTAAATACGGTTGGGAGCAGAGCATAAAGTTATTATACCTAGCGGAATAGAGCAACAAACATGAGCTGTCAAACGAAACCGAAATAGGATGGCATTTGTGTGTGTAAAGAATGCGTTCAGTGATTTTCGTCATGTCGCTTTTCACATTAACATCGATATTGATTACATTAATTACTAACAGTAATAGTATTAATATAACTAAAATAAGATGGGATAGGAAAATATCCACGATTTCACGTAATATCCAAAAAATTCACAAAACCCAAATTCTTAGCGTGCTGATGAGTGCTGACTAACAGTAGTCAAAAACAGTTCTGTTACGTCGCATCACGCATCTCTTTTTATCCCACAGTGTAGTTGCTAGTGACATCCTGCTCGCTCAGCCCTTTGTTGCTCTATTCCGCTAGGTATAGTAACTTTATGGAGCAGACAGAGGATCATCCTCCCTGCCCCTTTCCGCAATCCATCATGTGTCACCTGGTGTAACTAACATTTTTTTTTTAATGTTTTTCAACTTTTTCTTTTTCCCCAGGGATGCTGAACCAGTTCACCTGATGTACTAACATTTTTTTCTACGCTTTATTTGAATCGTAGTACAATTTTTCTTCTTCTCCAGGGCATGCTGAACCAACTGAAGGTGAAGAAAGACGTGGGCTTCTTCACCTCCATCGCTGGGCTCATGAACTCATGCTCCGTGTTAGACCTGGACGCGTTCGAGAGGAACACGAAGGCCGAAGGTGGGTGTAAGGCAAAAAGCCTTACGAGGGTTTACGCATTTCGGTTTCCCATACAAACTTCCAAGTCGAAATTTTTAAAAACCGTCAAGTCAATTTTGATGAAACTTTGCATGCTAAAGTAAAACGCAGGGATCTAAATAGTTTGTTGAATAAGTTTTTATAAAACGTTTATTTAGCTGAGTTATTGCGATTCAAAGTCCACTACAGAAAGTTTAAAAGCGCAATAACTCACTTAAATAGACGTTTTTTGAAAATGTTTTCAACAAACTATTTAGATCCCCGTATTTTACTTTAGCATGCTAAGTTTCATTAAAATTGGCTTAGTGGTTAAATGCGTAAACCCTCTTAAAGACATGCTATCCTGTCTAAGTGGTAGAGCCACGCTACGTGGCAGCACGAATTGGGCCGGCTCGCAGCGTAATACCACCCTCTCACGGAATCGGCTTGAAACAATGTCACTCGTTGCTGCTGTGTTTCATCCAGTGAGTGATGGTACCGGAGGCCCATCTCTCCCCCTCCCCCCACACAATTCCTACTCCTTTCTCAAAGATAATTATTCCCCAGTGATACACTTTCCCCGTAGGTACATTTTTAATAAAACTGCGCTTTTATTCCTGTAAGATACACTTTTTTAAACCCTACCAATTTGTCCTCTTAGATACACTTTTCGGTACTGTTGTGTATAAAATAAATGTTGAAGATAAATAATTTGATTACTTTCCATCAGGTGACAAGCCTGCTTGTTTACCTTCTCTAGAAAAAAACACCTCAGTCTGAGAACGTCAACTTCCTAAAATGACAAGTTTCGAAAACGACAACTTCCTAAAACGTCTATTCCAAAATAGTCAATTTCCGAAAATGCCAAATTCCGAAAATGTCAAATTCCGAAAATGTCAAATTCCGAAAATGACAAATTCCGAAAATGACAACTTACTAATAAGGGGGGATACTTATTATGGGGTGTGAATTTCGACCCTCAGTTGTGAAATGTCAAATTTATACGTATTAGATCGTAGCGTATGGTCATAAGTGTTCCGTAGTAGCAAGTAATATTTGACTGGATGTTTGTGTTGTAGCTTTGAATTACTTTGTTTTTCATAGTGTTTGTAATAATGACAATGTTGTCGTTTTTGGATGTTGTCATTCTAAATTGTTGTCATTTTAGGAAGTTGTCGATTTCGGAACTTGTCGTTTTAGGAAGTTGTCCTTTTAGGAAGTTGACGTTCTTCTGCCTGTAGGAAAAAAAACATGTTGAATGGCTAAAAACTGATTTTGACACTGATTCCTAAGTGCTAATAGTCTTTTTTTTATTTTGATTGTTTTTCCTTACCCCAGGTCTGGGCGTGGGGCTGGAGGGCGCGGCGGGCGAGAAGAACATGCACGACGCCGAGTTCACGTGCGCGCTGTTCCGGTTCATACAGCTCACCTGCGAGGGGCACAACTTGGGTATGAAGTCATTCATCATCATCAGCTTATTAATGTCCCCACTGCTGGGACACAGGCCTTCCTTAGGGGAGAAAACACCATTGGGAGAACGGGCCATAACCCACCACGCTGGCCCTGTAGGTGCTTACGACTCTAATGCAGCCGGGACCAACGGCTTAAAGTGCCTTCCGAAGCACGGACGAGTTCGAGATATTTAATTTTTGGTCACCCATCCTATGACCGGCCTATGCGAAAGTTGCTTAACCTCCGCAATCGTAGGCCGACTGCGCTAACCACTGCGCCATCGAGCTCCTCAGCCTCATGAAGTCATTACTTTTTTTTTTTTATTATTTTTATTTTTTTTAGAGCCGTGTTGCGTAGCGGCTGCTCATTAGAAGAATACTACCACTACCTCTCTTCCCTTGGGTGTCGTAAAAGGCGACTAACAGACTAAAGATTGCACATACATCCAACAATATAGGGCTGCGATGAGCTCACCACCTGTCACGCTGAGCACATGTGCAGTCGCTATTTGGTGAAAAGAGGACTATGGTAGAGGACTGCTTTTGCTGTCCTCATTGCCTAGTCTCTGACTAACCGTTCGGGGATAATAGTCGTGATTATATACATGTATGTATGTATTATTAATGACCGATTGGGCGTTTTTCCTCAATAACCTGTTGGAAAGTGATAATGAGGACGAAGATGAAGCACGCGTCGTCAGCAAATGCCTGTTTACTTTGGCCTTAAAGACGCCCAAGTTGTAGCGTTCAGGAAAAACAAACGCAGGGAGGTCATTCCACATCCTAGCTGTCCTAATGAGGAATCTAGAATCAAATCGCTTTGTCCGGGCGAGTGGAATATCGCACTGGTTGTTATTGTTCTTCTTGGTTTAGGGTTCTGTACCACAAAAGGAAAAACAGAACCCTTATGGGATCACTTTGAGGTCCGTCTATCTGTCTGTCAATAAACTTTTTCTCGAGAAAGCGTGGAATTATACATACATAAAATCATATTTTCACGAGTATTGTACGGCTGCCGTGGAATCAAGTTGAAATTAACACATAATACTTATGTCTGCGGTCCCTAGAAGTTGTAAAAAAATCAAGCTTCTAAATCAACGCAATCCAATATGGCCATTTGAACCTTATTTGATAACATTTCGCAGGAAAATCAAAACCTTTATGGTACCTATAGACTTAGAATCATGAAAGGAAACCCGGCGTTTTATGCTTAAGTTGTATACTTTTTGAATTTTTTAATCTGTAATTCAATAACTGGCAATATCTGATGACTGTTGTACAGCTGCTAGCTGTCAAATCAAACATGACGTTTTTTTTTTGTTGTCGGCATAGTTGACATTTCACTTTTTTGAAAGCAAAAGAATTATGGTTTATGCAGCCATGTTAGACATTTTTAAAGTAACATGTCTGCCTTTTGAAGACTCAGTGTTTCCATATTAAAAAATATTAAGAATTAAATAACTTTTATTCGCGATTCGTTAAAAATAAGACAAAACTTGGTTTAGGTAGCAAATAATTATTAGCTTTACTTTATGGCCAAATTCTATTGTATACAAGTTTAGCTTTTTTTCTATGTAAAGTGCCGGTTCTCCTTTGTCAGTTTCTGACTAACCCTGGTGGGGCAATAACTAATAGTTAGTAATAGTGAATCTGTGTTTTTATGGATGTATGTATTTCAACAGTTTTCTCTCGCCTCTTATTCTTCCACGTTTTCTATCCACACGCAGAGTGGCAGAACTACCTCCGCACGCAGGCGGGCAACACTACTACAGTCAACGTGGTCATCTGCACCGTCGACTACCTGCTGAGACTGCAGGAGTCCATCATGGATTTCTACTGGCACTACTCTAGCAAGGTAAATTGCAATGGAACACCTAGCGGACCAATGGATGTCATAGATGTCAAGTCTTAGCAAGCACAAAAAAGTTAGTTAAGACTAGAGACCGAAACAGGGGTGGCTAGGCCTCAATGCGTCCGTCTGAGGTGATCCAGCGTTGCGGTTGGTTCACAACGCGCACGCGGAGTCTCGGTCCGAATGGCGTAAGTTCGAGCATCCCGCGGTTTTAGTCGGTAGTGCCCTTCAGGCGAGTCCGAGATAACCCACCTGGGCGTTAATCCCCATTAATACGCGGTTCAAAAAAAAGTGACCAAAACACAGCGCGAGCCGAGCGAAGCGTGCGCGGGTTACCGCAGCCGCTAGGCTGGCAAAGAACGGCGAAGATCCTAGTATCCGCCTTTGTGATACCTGGACCGAATTGAGTTTGTATTATAGTCTGACCGCTACCGCTGTACCGCGCCTTGGGTATGCGAGCGGGGGTCATTCTGCCGTCATCGCTCACGGCGGCAACTAGTGTGTCAGACGCACATGAGATAAAATAAAAAATGGGTCGTGCATTATCTCGAGATAATCAAGACTGTCATTTTTAAAGTGGCCGAATATTTTAATAAAAGAAAAGCAAACAAAGAAAGTTTATATTATATATTTCCAAGAATTAAAGATTTATTTCATTTATATTGGTTCTTTAATTGTACTTATCTAAAAATCATACTGGACAAAAACGGATTGGATGTAATTATACTCGTAAATATAAAGCTTCAATAAACTGTGCTTCGATATCGTAAGATCTGTCTGACACTACGAATCTCATGTGAGTTCATGTTCTTTACTTCCCACTCCCCCCACCACATACCTAAGGCGCGGTACAGCGGTTGCGGTCAGGCTATAAGCCATAAATGGTCGCGGGCATCTTAAGATGCGCGTAACAATTAAAATTCTATTGTGTCTGTATTCATGGCGCGCTACAGGTTAATAAATCGATTTAAGGATAAAAATTTTACTAGAAAATAACAACCAGTCTCACGAAAGCACAAATCAATCGAAAATCATGGGTTCGAATCCCATTCGAGATTTCCTGAGACTGGTTGTTTTTTTTCTAGTAAAAATTTTATCCTATAGGTATCTATAATATAGCATTGTGAATGCAAAAAAATCAATAATAAAGATAAATCGACTTAAGTTAAAGTATCTACTTACCTGGCTCACTCAGCCAAAATACTTATTAGGCTTTACAAAACAAATTACCTATAGCCGTCTGGTATGACATTCATTTTCCGATTGATTTACAAACATTTGTTGACCAACCATGGCCAAGACATTTTGGCAGACCGAACATGTTTGTCTGCTCACAAAAATCCATATGTTTTTTTTATCTCGAAACTTTGTTTAAATGATACCCTAATAATAACGTTCATAGTAATAACGTTCATGTTAAAGTAGTGGCTGAGTGGATCGGACCTTTCCTTTCACAATTTAGCAAATAATAACGTGCAAATAAGATTTGTTAGGCATCTCTCTTTCAGTAATTGTAACTTTGTTGTTCATATTGTATTTACTTATTTCCAGGAACTCATAGACCCGGCGGGCAAAGCAAACTTCTTCAAAGCCATCGGCGTAGCGTCTCAAGTGTTCAACACGCTCACTGAGGTCATCCAGGGCCCTTGCACGCAGAACCAGCAGGCGTTGGCGCATTCCAGGTGACCACACATTCATAATATTAAGTTAATGACCCCCTGCTAATAACGTGAAGAATGTTAATATTATATAAGACTTTAAACTATCGCGTAGCATTCCATTAAAACTATTTTAACGAGACCTAACACGATTAATTTTTGTAAGTAAGTACATATCTACTTACTGCTTGACTTTTCGGCCGCGATTCTGCGGCCGTGGTCACAAACGAAGTTCGCTTGTGACCACGTTACTTACAAAAATTAATCGTGTTAGGTCCCGTTAAAATAGTTTTAATGTTAATATTATTATAGAATTTTTAATTAAAAAAAATAATAACCAGTCTCAAGATAGCTCGAATGGGATTCGAACTTTCCAAAAATTCTGCTAAGCTACCGAGACCCCAGAAAACTAGTGGTAGTAGTTTGTGATTTACGCTGCAAGCCAGCGGTATTACGTCACTGTGAAGTCTACCCTCGCAGTCGAAAGGAATACTATTGCAAGTATTTAACAATCGATAAAGAAGATAATGTTTTTTTCTAGTAAACATTTTATCATACATAACTGTCCGATCAGCTGACGACTATAATATGGGAGGTCGAATTTTTTTTGTCTTTTTGTGCACATAGATTTCTTGGGGAAAGTTGTTCAGTTACGTGGGTGGAACACACACTTAATTTCATTAAAATGAATAAAAATTAAGGGTTTGTAATAAGTTACAGAACTGCTAGTAAATAAATGTTATTACTCCACACAAGATTTCTTAAAGGACAACTTGCAATGAAATTAGTTTTTGTATTCTGTTTTTATTTTTTTGACATTGTTCTATTTTAATTTTAATTTGCCTTTGATTTTTATGTGACTGACATTTAATTAGCTTAATCACATAATAATTGACATTTACTTATTTTATATTCTTTAATTAAATTATAAGTAGGCATAATAATATTCTAGATGTTAATTTTGTATATTTTGTTGTATAATGTACTGTATCTAATGTGATGTTATATAATTCTTATACCTACGTGTTTTAATTTAATTTTTAGTACTTGCGTTTATGTTTTAAATTTTTTTGATTTTTATAATTTACAATTAATATTTGCACACCCAAAGACGGTAAAATGTGAAAGAACGTTAAGTATTTATTTATCACCAACTATTATGTACTCATATTATGCAAATAATGAATTTAAATCTGTAGATGTATGTATGTAAACTGTATTTCATATTTTTAGGTTATGAAAAGTTACCCCTTTCTATGAGAATTTATTATATAGTCATCTGTTACTTTTCTCAGGTTATGGGACGCCGTGGGAGGATTCCTCTTCCTGTTCTCGCATATGCAGGACAAATTATCCAAGCACTCCTCACAAGTGGACCTCCTGAAGGAACTCCTCAATCTGCAGAAGGACATGATCACGATGATGCTGTCTATGCTTGAGGGTAACGTTGTCAATGGTAAGTTGGATTCGATTCTACATTAGAGGTACACGCGCCTGCGCTGGACTAAAGACTGCACATACATCCAACAGCATATAGCGACGATGAGCTCACCACCTGTCACGCTGAGCATATGTGCAGTCGCTATTTGATGAAAAGTGGACTATGCCAGTGGACTGCTTTGGCTCTCCTCTTTGCCTAGTCTCTGTCTAACCCTTAGGGGATAATAGTCGTGATTATATGAATGAATGAACCTCCAATCTTTATTATGAAGCCATCTTCATTCATCACGCCATCATCCAATGATAATGTTGATACACCTACCTTACATCTAGTCTCCCAAATCCTTACCCGTTGACTGGTAGAGAATGCCATGCCAGGCGTTAAGTCCGCCTTTTGCAGTTTTTTTAAGCGAAGAAGATTACAACCATCATAAAGAGCACTACCTATCATACTTAAGTGATGATCAGTTACATAGTATATGTATAGGTAATTTGTTTTATTATAACATCTTAAATGTGTATGTGTATTTATTTATATAAATATATTTTATTTATGTATGCGTATAAGTTAAGCGCAATAAATCCTGCACATTTAATTTTTATCACGACAGCTAGGGTTGGGTGGAAGATATCTCTCCTAGAGATAAGCTCACCCTTGTATATGTCCTGTACAGCGTGTGTCTTTATGTAATTTATTTGTGCAATAAAGTATTAAATAAGATTATATAAATAAATAAATACTACTCGTTTTTCCAAGGTACGATCGGTAAGCAGATGGTGGACACTCTAGTGGAGTCGGCGGGCAACGTGGAGCTGATCCTCAAGTACTTCGATATGTTCTTGAAGCTGAAGGATCTCACTTCGAGCGCTAGCTTCCAGGAGATAGACGCCAACAGCGACGGCTGGGTGCTGCCCAAGGACTTCAAGGAGAAGATGGAGCAGCAGAAGAGTTATACGCCGTAAGTTACTTTTTGAATCTACCATGTGTAACGTAAAATCTTAGGGTGATTCGTACATAGACGGTTTCAGATCACCCCAGCAGCGAGTGAGGGGATGCACTATGCAATTGTATTGTAATTTATTAATTAGTAAGAAAAAAAGAAATTTTAACCTCAATTTTGCAGTACCCCTACGGGGCTCATGTTTGGGTTTCATGCATGTTTAAGTTACCTATAATGTACCACATGACGCAATAAACACTATCTATCTATCTAGGATTTTAAGTGGGTAAGCCCCCCTACGGAAGTTGGGGGGACAGCCTCACATAATTATTACACGGTTATGAGTTTTAACTTGTAGAAAATAATAGTGATTTGTACGTGTTTTGCCCCCGACTTAGTATTTCCTTAGCATTGTCAGTGTGGAAAAAGGAACGGGGACCCAGGGCAAGGTAATGTAGGGAGCACAGTATAAGCTTGCCCTTAAGGATGTATGCCTACAATCCTTATCACTAACGAAGAGGTAGAGCATCTTCTAGGTAGTCATATTTTTTTACGCTTCGTTTGTCTTCGAGTTTATTTGAGCATTAGTAACGCAAAAAATCAACAAAAAAATTGGTAATTCCAGTAATACTTAAATCAGAATCACGCAGGTACTTTTGTATTGTGTACTAGCGAATCCTCGCGGTTTTACCCGCGTGGTACCCGTTCCCGTGGGAATATCCGGATAAAATATAGCCTAAACTCAAGTCGAAGGCATTGAATGGTCATATATTTAAGTTTAAGTTAAAAACTTGGTTATATATAATAATAAATAATAATAATAAATAATAATAATAAATAATATTTCCAACACTCACACCAATTATCTAGCCCAAGAGAAGCTTCGAAGAAACTCGTGAAATGGTTACTAGACAACGGATAAACATACTTGAAATACTTAAACACATACTTATTATACATAGAAAAGACCCAGACCCGAGACAATTTAGAAAACCAATAATTTCTAAATTGACCCGACCGAGGATCGAACCCGGGACCTCAGAGATGGCGACACCATGAAAACCAGTGTACAAACCACTCGACCAAGGAGGTCGTCATATATAATAATGTTTTCTGTATACTAAATGAATACTTTAGTTTCAAGACTTAATTGTTAAATTAAAATTAAACGATGAATTTAGTTAATATTAATGTTAATAATATTTATTTGTGTACATTGCATGCCTGATCATGGGCAAACTGTTGATACTATTTTTTTTAAAGAACTTGTTACACAATTCAAGCAATAACGACGACCTCCTTGGTCGAGCCTAGCCTATGTCACTTGGGAAGAATGTAGCTTTGTAATGGTCAAAGAATTTTCTAAATCGGTCCAGTAGTTTCGGAGCCTATTTAATTCAAACAAACAAACAAATCTTTCCTCTTTATAATAAAAGTATAGATTAATAAAAATAAAATTGCCACAAATGTATGATCGGGCATCAATTATATAAGCTGCACTACAAGCTTTGGATTTTCATTGCAACAGTTAAGAAAAGTTTTCACAACTCCTTTGTTTCAGTGAAGAGATCGAGTTCCTGCTAGCCTGCTGCGAGACCAACCACGACGGCAAGCTGGACTACATCGGCTTCTGCGACCGCTTCCACGAACCCGCTAAGGAGATCGGCTTCAATTTGGCCGTGCTACTCACCAACTTGTCTGAGCACATGCCCAATGAGCCTAGGTAACACTATTATAATAGGTCAACCTACCACAAAATTCAATTAATAAATATTGAATTTTATGCTCGGGACTTGAGGATCAATGTCGATTAAAGACATTTGAGAGTCAGAGGAGTTAGTAATGTTTCTTCAATTTGGCCCCACATCCAGTGTAAACCGAACGCCTTTCCGCTATCGAGTTCCTCGATTATTCATTTATTTATATAGAAGAACGTTGTAAATCGAGGAGTTCTTAAAACAGTTGGTCCCGGTTGTTGACGTAAGATGCCATTGGTTAAAGCCCAGCAGTGGATATTCCAAAATGTCGCACAAAGCGCTACTTAACATCTTTTATACTGCGTACAGCAAAGGAGTGAAACTCCCTCCCTGCGTCTGTGTTTCCGAATACATATAACCCATCCATCTTCAAAGCAAGAGTAAATAGGCACCTTCTGGGTTAGCTCGCACCATCATAGATCCTGTCTTAGCCCCTGGGCTTGATTGGGATCAAGAGCAAACCCATACCTAGTAAAAAAAAAGCAACGCTTAATGAGCCAGCATTATAGGTTATGGCCCAATCTCTCCTTGAGCCAATCATAGTGAATACTTATGCCCAGCAGTGGGACGCTTGTGGACTGGTGATGATTATAATGGTGATGACATTACCTCCGTGACTAACTGACTGACTAACCGTGTTGCGAAGCGGTGATAGAATACTACCACCCCCTCTCTTCCCTTGGGTGTCGTAAAAGGCGACTAACGGACTAAAGCTTGCACATACTCCAACAGCATAGAGCGGCGATGGGCTCACCACCTGTCACGCCGATATTTCCGGACCGGTACGACTTAGGGATCTTCAAGAAACGAGCCTATTCCTTCCTTAAAGGCCGGCTACGCGTCTGCGACTCCTCTGGTTTTGCGGGTGTCCATGGGCGGCGGTGATTGCTCTCCATCAGGTGACCCGCCTGCTCGTTCGCCTCCTTCTTTCATATAAAAAACGCTGAGCACATGTGCAGTCGCTATTTGGTGAAAAGTGGACTATGGCAGAGGACTGCTTTCGCTGTCCTCATTGCCTAGTCTCTGACTAACCCTTCGGGGATAATAGTCGTGATTATATGTATGTGTATGTATAATACCTCCCCACCAGGCTGGCCCGCTTCCTGGAGACCGCCGGCTCGGTGCTGAACTACTTCGAGCCCTTCCTCGGGCGCATCGAGATCATGGGCGGCTCCAAGCGCATCGAGCGCGTCTACTTCGAGATCAAAGAGTCCAACATCGAACAGTGGGAGAAGCCGCAGATTAAGGTCACTATACTGTTTGTCCTTATTTCCTCACCCTTGTGGGTAGGATTTCACAGTTAGAACTACGGAGGTAGGGAAAACACTATTTCATGGGCGGCTTCAAGCGCATCGAGCGCGTTACTTCGAAATCAAGGAGTCCAACATTGAGCAGTGGGAGAAGCCGCAGTATACTGTTTGTCCTTATTTCCTCACCCTTGTGGGTAGGATTTCACAGTTAGATGAACTACGGAGGGGGAGAGACACTATTTCATGGGCGGCTCCAAGGGTATCGAGTGCATCTATTTCGAGATCAAGGAGTCCAACATCGAACAGTTGGAGAAACCGCAGATCAAGGTCACTATACTGTTTGTCCCTATTTCCTCACTCTTGTGGGTAGAATTTTACAGATAGAACTACGGAGGGCAGGAGACACTTTTTCATGGGCGGCTCTAAGCGGATCGAGCGCGTCTACTTCGAAATCAAGGAGTCCAACATTGAGCTTTGGGAGAAGCCGCAGATCAAGGTCACTATCCTGTTTATCCCTATTTCCTCACCCTTGTGGGTAATATTTCACAGTTAGAACTACGGAAGGGGGAGACACTTTTTCATGGGCGGCTCTGCGGCTCCAAGCGGATCGAGCGCGTCTACTTCGAGATCAAGGAGTCCCACATTGAGCAGTGGGACACCCCGACCCATAATCAACTTAGTAAAACAGTTTTCCCTAAATTGACCCGACCAGGAATTCCGAGTATTGTGATTCAGAATTTTCAATAAAGCTGACCGCTTCACTTTAAAAGTAGCAACGCACGCTACGTTGCCATTCAAGTGACACGAGACGTTGTCAAACTGCAGTGAAACCAAACATGAATGAACAGAGCCCCAAGGAGGGCGTGGCTTCAAGCCAGAGCGAAGACGCGTCTTACAAATTATTTTCGCCTTTAGACTGGTAAAGCGACGGAGGCCGCGGTAGTACCTCATTCATAACCTCTATACCTTGTCTCCAGGAATCCAAGCGCGCCTTCTTCTACAGCATAGTCACAGAAGGCGGCGACAAAGAGAAGCTGGAGGCCTTCGTCAACTTCTGCGAGGACGCCATCTTTGAAATGACTCACGCCTCCAGTCTGATGGCCGCTTCGGAGGAATCTGCGGGCGGCGTGAAGAATAGGGAAGCCAGCTACATGTACATGGGCGATGACGACGATGAGCGGTAAATGTTTATTTTTATTTAAAAGTTTGTTCGGCTCTTTATTAAAATTCTCCGCACCAACACTTCTCTTGTTTGTCGTAAAAGACTATTAACTGACTAAAGACTGCACTGCAGATACATGTAGTATAAAGCGGCGATGAGCTAACAAAAAATCTAAAAAAAAAAACTTAAAATTTGTTTGCTCAGGCTTATGAAAAACCGGCCAAGTGCGAGTCGGACTCGCGCACGAAGGGTTCCGTACAACATTTAAATATTAGTATTTTTTTTATTAAACAATTAAATATTAGTAAAATATTTATTTGTTAAATAAAACTAAATATTTTGTAATTTCAAGCGAAACCTGGTGCTGATTTTAATATCGGGTAAAAAGCAGCAAAAAAAATCACTTTTGTTGTATGAGATCCTCCCTTAAGTATATATTTTATTTTAATTTAATTATTTATTATTAAAATACAACTCAGTATTTTGTAAATATTTCAAGTGCCTACCTGTTGCCATTATTGATATCGAGCAAAAAAGGGCAAAAAAAAAATAGCCTTTTGCTGTATGGGAGCCCTCCTTAAATATTTATTTTAGTATAATGTTGTTATAGCGGCAACAGAAATACATAATTTTTGAAAATTTCAACTGTCTAGCTATCGCGGTTCTTGAGATACAGCCTGTTGACAGACAGACGGACAGACAGCGAATTCTTAGTAATAGGGTCCCGTTTTTACCCTTTGGGTACGGAACCTTCGATCAACAATACAACTAGATGTCAGGTCGGCGCTAAAAATGTGTCTCGGTAAATAACAGCCCACTTTCTTATTTTCTCGCAAGGCAATAACAGGAAAAATTACTTTATTTGTTGCCCCATAAGGTTGATGTTATTGACGTCTTTGTGACAGGAATAATCATTTAGTAAAGAAAAGTATATATTCACATGGACAGAATTTAGCGTTGATTTTGTACGTGACGCGTTATCTAGTTGGTATTGTTGATCGAAGTACGGAACCCTAAAAACGGTTGCAAAACAATATCGCTATTGGCGTCTATCTCCTGAAAGCTCGCGTCACGCTGAGCACATGTGCAGTTGTCGCTTGGTCTGTGGCAGTGGACTGCTTTTGCAGTGCTCATTCCCTGGTCTCTGAGTAACCCTCTTAAGGGATTATAGTGGTGAAAACATTACAAATTCTAATAAATCCTTGTTGTTCCAGTGCCGGCAAAGATCCTTTCCGCAGAGGCCTGCAGTCGGTGAAGGACGGCATCTACGCGGCATTCTCGTCCTTATCGCCTTCTAACATAAAGCAGAAAATCGCAGATCTCCAACAAATGCCACCCGCTGAGTTGGCAGTAGGATTCTTCAAGATGTTCTTCTATATGTTCTACTATTTGGGCTACGGTGTTGTGGTTGTTGTTAGGTGAGTTTCAACTTAACTCTCAATAGAATAAAGCTTTTACTTCAATGAACACTTTTTTTAAACTTTGCGATTTTTATAATGTGTAATGAATAGGTTTTTTATGCCAAACTTAGTCAGCCTGTGACTTTGGCAGTTACTTTAAAAGGTAATATGCTTAGAATACCAGTAATAAGCGGTTTGCATTAAACCCCTTCAGACGAATTATTAAAACTTAATAAAGATATTTTTTTTACATTAAATAGCCCTAAACTGTATATCAGACGTACATACTTATTATACCTACATAGAAAACACCCAGAACTGAAGTCAATTTAGTAAAACAGTTATATCTAAATTGACCCGACCGGGAATTGAACCCGGGACCTCTGAGTTGGAGACGCCAGACCCAGCTTGCTAACCACTTGACCACAGAGGTCGTCACACGTCTTAAACTTCGCAATTTATTTATAAATGCAATGGGGCTGGACTACAACTCAGTGTGACAGTTAGCCAATGACTATGTCCTGTACTTAAATAGGTATGCCTAGGATATCTAAAAAGGCAGTATTCCATAAACCTTAAAAAGGTTGAATATTAGTTTATATTTTACTGACATTTATACATTTTTCAAACTTATTATATCTAAGTATCGCAGTGTTTTGATTCATATTACGAATGTGCAAGGTATAATAACATACATACCCTGATCATGGGCAAACTGCCGACACATTTTTTTTAAGAACTCGTTACACAGTTTAAGCAATAAAGGAATTCTTTTCTATTCTATTCTATTCATAAAAATTATATCAATTAAAGAAACTTTCTAAAATGAATTAAGAAATGAGATACATACTATTAAAAGTTTGTTTAGTTCAAATATTATTAACCCTTAATTAGCCAGGCAGTGATCATAGAGCGACCACCATATTTTGAACTTTATTCCCTGAACATATGGTCGAAAACCAATGAAAATTTTTGACATGCTGTGCCTGGCTAAGGGTTAAGTTCAGTTTAAAATTAAACATCCATCGTAATCTAGCCTCTATTGACTAAATGTTAAGGTTTCTAATGGACTGGTATATAATATTTAATATCTTTAATTATTCCACGCATTGCATCGGTGCACAGTCATTGGTAAATTGCTTTATATTATAATATCTGTTAGTATTATATATAATTTAGTATCAATTGTTATGTCCGATACGATTATATTTTATTTTTCCTGTTCTTTATTTTTTTTAGGAAGTCAGTTTTAAAGTTTACCAATAATATTGTTTAATAGATTTTCTCACCCTTTTCTATGTATCTCTAAATATACTTTTTTCCTTTTGCTTAAATCACAGTACGAACCATAGATCTTATGATAAGGTAGGAATTTAGTATTAACGATTCTTTCGTTTTCGTTTTTAAAAACATAGATTTGCGTTTGATTGTCTGTCCGTTCGTTTTAGATACATGTTTGTAGTCGTGTTAAACCGTACGGTCCATGGCACGGTTTAAAGGCTTATTGTAAAACAAAGAGAAAAGAAGGCCCTTTACACAGACTTCTAGCAGCGATACAATAGCGATGCAGTTGCGATACGCAGCTTATTCAATGCACAATCCCACTGGTCTGCATCGATAGAAACGCGCGGTTGCGTTTAAGCATTATAAAGCTTGTCTCGGACCGCACGGATAGTTCAGTAGTAGGTACACCTATTTACTTTTAGTTTTGAAATTTAATTTTAAAAAAATATGTAAGGTATTTTCTAGTAATATCTTCCTTTACTTTGTGACAGTACATTACTTATATACAGGGCGTCCCACGGACATGCCACATGGAGGGAAAGTACCTTGAATATTGTAGATGGTACATTTTACTGAAAGAAGACATTATTTGAATTTAAAAAACAATTTAAACTGCTTTCATAGATATTTAAATAACTACATGGTTGAACCGGGAATCGAACCCGTTATATGAGAAAAATAATCATCCTGTAGCTTTATCACACCAATCGAAAGGCTTCATCATAAGGATTATTTTTTGCTAAATAACATAGTGTCACAAATAAAAGGAAGACCATGAATTTTAACATTTTTAATACAAAATTAATCAATTTATGTATGTATTTATTTCAATGTCAGTTGTATGTCCTTACGGCATGGCAATGTCAGCTTTTCATTTTTCTGAACAAAATTTCACATCAAATGTTAAAATTCATGGTCTTCCTTTTATTTGTGACACTATGTTATTTAGCAAAAAATGATTATTTTTGTCATATAACGGGTTCGATTCCCGGTTCAACTATGTAATTATTTAAATATCTATGAATGTAGTTTAAATTGTTTTTTAAATTCAAATAATGTTTTCTTTCAGTAAAATGTTCCATGTACAATATTTAAGGTACTTTCCCTCCATGTGGCATGTCCGTGGGACGCCCTGTATACTTAGCTCTACTTATGTTTCTATACACACCTTTGCCGTTAATCTCTTGTTTAGTTTTTGTCAGAGATATTTAACTTAACCTCACATTTTCTTCTACCTATTTTACTATTTTCCTTAAAGCTTGTATTACCGGAGCCGTAGCTTCACAGTGCACGGAACGATTATGTTTTTGATCTATTTTGTTATCAGCAAGTCACATACCTACCACTTGGTATAATGAGCTATGGCTACGATTTTGGCAACGCAGTTTTGATTCCGTAGTCTACTCGCTAAGCATTGAGGCTGAAGCTACGGCCCCAGTTCTAATCTAAGTGACATGCTTAATCCTGTGTCACATTTTACTTCTGTGTCATATGTCACTTCTGTGTCACATGACACTTCTGTCTCACTTCTGTGCCTCATTTCACTTCTGTGTTACTTCCACAGGTACATATTCGGCGTTCTGCTCGGCTTGATGCGCGGCCCGCAGACCGAAGAACCGCCCCCCGAGCCAACGGAAGAGGAGAAAATCGGTCAGTTGAGACACAGGTTGCTCACGAGCCAAAGTAAGGCACAGCACAGGTACACATGTGTGACGCTTCGGCTTCTGCGTTCGGTCTATGCATATAAATGTCTTAACACTTTGTAGTGCAGGATGTCGCGGAAATCTGGAGAATCAAGGCCAAGCGAAACAAACGGTGACAGAGATTATATTTCTCAGGTTTTTAAGGTTCTCAGAAATATCAGAACAGAAATCTTTGTTAAATTAAATATTTTTTGTCAATATAGTTTTGTTTAGTTAAGGCTGTGAATAATATTAAAGTAGTTCAGTAATAAAAAACATAAACAAAAATTCATAGTCACGGTACGGTACCCACTTGAAATAACGTCAAAATGGTGGAAATAAAGGATTTTATAATACTCATAATTAAACAAGTAGATTATATATAATTAACATTTATTTTCTGAGAACTGCCTGAAAGCTGGCCTGTCATCCGTTTCGGACTTGGTGTTAATTTTTAGAACATCCTGTACAGGCAGAAATGCCGTTAAAAATTAAATCTTATTTACTCACTTTGTTCACTTTTTTTCTTAACTTAACTTTATCCACCCTTGGTGGTCTTTTTTAATTTTTAAATATCGATAATAAAATTAGCTAATACCGACAAAAGGTACCAAATAATTTTTGTTATTATATTTAAATGACAGTAATATCTCATGTATTCACTATGAAAAATATTTTTTATAAATGTACCACACTTCCTAAAATAGGGTTGTAAATGTTCTAAGGAATTCTTGCTCTCTTTTATTTCTATGTGTATTAACTATGCGGTAAGATCGAACGCATAAACAAATACAGGACTCAAATCTTAAGACTCCCACACACCAAAAGCAGGTGCACACGCAATGCAGTGCGTAACACGACACACTGCCGTTTCATAGCGGGCTCACAATTAACAACTGTTGCCGATGTGACCAAGTCATAAAGGCGGCCATAGTGATACAACTTAGCGCTCATACTACATGTGTTCCCTCGAACAGCATGGATAACCTAAGTCAAGGTCCGTGTCTTTAGACGCTGCGCAAACGTGTAGACACTTTATGTTACCGACACAGGACACGGGTTTTCCGCTCTAGTCGACCGACTCAAACCCACTGAAGAATGTAGTAGAGTTGATACATACACGAGTGAACGTTCGAAAACGAAAAAAAAACGTTCGTACCGTTTCTTGTATTACAACACCTGCGGGCCCGCCTTCAAACTGCTTCTAAACTGCTCTTGGTGTGTGGAAGCCTTTAATCGCCAAACGCAGGTTGAACATAACACAACGAATAACATTTTCAAAATTACTCACATCGATTGTTATCTATGGTATTTGATTGTACCTAAACTTTGCAATACTTCTTTGTGTAATAATATAACAAAAATCTGCTTTTGGATGTTAACATACCTACTCTAAAAGATTTTACTCTAATTGAACTGATCATACTTATCATGTACATAATACAATGATGATTTTTTCAATGTATAACTTTTATATTTATTGTTGTAATATTCTTATTTATTTATTTGTATACAACCGTTCCTCAAAATGTATAAATTACTACGAGAGATCTAATAATGGTCATCATCATCATCATCACCAGCCTATAAACGTCCCACTGCTGGGCACAGGCCTCCCACGTGGACAAAAGCACGTTTGGATATTGGGCTATAACCCACCACGCTGGCCCAATGCGGGTTGGTGGGTTTTAACGACTGCCACCTTACGAAAACAACTGGGACCAACGGTCTAACGTGTCTACCAAAGCACGGAGGAGCTCGAGATGTTTTAAATTTGGTCACCCGTCCAGCGACCCGGCATTGCGAAAGTTGCTTAACGGGCTAGATCGCAAACTGAACGCGCTAACCGCTGCGCCATCGAGTTCCTAATTAAAGCTCTTAAAATTTTTAATATTACCATTTTAATATGTTCAATAAATGACATTTTGGTTTATGTCAATCCTATTTATTCATCAGTCGATTCTACAACCGTTTATAATGCCATTTGTCTAGGTCCTCGGCATCGGCAGTGCGATTCTGTAAAGCTCGATGCAAGACTCGATTCTGGATCTTACTGTACCTTGTAGATTCTGGAGCTAAGTCTACCTTCAACATATATCGCAATACTTTTCAAGTAGAAGCACATTGCTTCGATTGTTTAATTATTTTATGATTAACAAAACATGTATTTGAACTTGAAAGATTAAGCTTCAGAATCCACATTTTCTAAATTTGACTACACAAACAACACAGAGGTCACTCTTGATCGGAATCGAAATCGCAGTGAGAGGCGAGGTTGCGAACGAGCTTTAGAGAATCGACATACTAGGTGTATTAACACTTATAACGCGGCGCCACTACACAATACAATGTGATAAGGGTGGTACTTCTGACCTGTTAAGGCTAAGTACTACATCTAATTTCATCGACAAAATAAATAATATGGACATAAAAAAATGATTTTAAATTACAAAATAATTAAGTAGTGTTTTTTTTCTCACCAAAATAATCTCAAACATACGAAACAAAGTAACTTATTAGTTAGCCAGTGTCATTAGCTACCGTTTGCCATTTTTTCATGTTTCTCCGACGTATGAAGCCTTTGATATCGCATAAAGTAAAAATGGTCATAAATTATAGGGGGAGATGGTTGGACCCCCAATATTATTTTATTTGTCGATGAATTTAGATGTAGTGCACGGGTTAGAAGTACCACCCCAATCACATTATAGAAATTCTATTCATTTAGCACTTATCAGAGAGCCTACTCTCTTTCTCCGAAACGAAATTTCGTCCGATTTTCATTTGCTATATAGCGCTTTCCATTATTTTTAAAACTACAAACAATTTTCTAAAAATTAATAATCTAAATGACAAACTAAATGAGTTATAAAATAAATGAGTTGCGGAGGCCCCTTCCCCCTCCCCCCCCCCTCACAAAGTTGAAAGGTTAATATCATTCCATATGGTATCAGGTCCTTTGAGACATCTGCCAGCGTTGCCGCCGGCGGATGACACCGGTCAAATGCAGGTGCAGGCGTTCGGGCTCGACATCACCAAAGAAGACAATGGCCAGTGAGTATTTTACATATAAGAATACGACAACCGCAAAATCAGTCCACAGCCATACTCCAAGTTTCACTAAACGACAACTGCACATGTGCTCAGCGTGACACGTGGTGAGCTCATCGCCGCTCTATGCTGTTTGGTCTGCGGCTTTAACCACTCCGCAACCGAGGTTTTCGGGGTCGTAATTTTTTGACGCTTTTGACTTTATGTTTAAATTGCAACAATGTCAAATCAAACCTCCTTGAAAAATCAAAATTAAAAGTTTCGTTATCTTTGAGCTTATTTGAGCGTTATTGACGAAAATAATTAAAAATTTCGAATCAGTATCGTTTATTTTTTATTAATAAAATTTGTTAGTTTAAAACTAATAACTACAATTGATTTAATTAACAGACAAAAATAAATACACCAACATTAAAAAATTAAAAAAATATTAAATGCAAGTATACTAATGTCAATTTAAATGTTAGTAAAATTCAATTTAAAAATGTGTTAGTAAAATACAATAAACAAACCAAACAAGAAAAAAAAAACTTAATCTAACAGATCACCGCGAGTCACCCCCGGCTCAAAGGTTCCCATGATACCGGCAACGTTGCCGCGCTGTCGCCAGGGAGATCCTTTGAACCAGGGCCCTGATTCTGTATCGCAATCTATAGATTCCACACCTAAACCTTACCGCGCACAAACGTCAAAAGCATACGTTTTTGGGAAGATTTCGTAACCTTTTAAGGAATTAACGTGGTTTTGAAACAAGGAATCGTTACAGAATAAGGGCCCAGGTATGACTTGCAGCGGCGATCGTAGCCGCGATCCGCCAAACGGTGTCCCACTTTGGCAATGAAAGCTTTCGCTTCCGAGCCCCACACCCCAGTTGTCTCTACCGCGAAGAGTACAAACGTTTATTCAGTTTTCATGAAAGTTACTACGCCATTAGGTCGCCATAAGGCCGGTGACCTTGTACTGAGAAATCGCGTCGGTTCCAGGATCCAGATGAAACCGCACGAGTCCCCTAGTACTTCTACCCCATCTTCAGGAGAGGAGGCAGACGCGTCGCTGGACGAAGGCGCTGATCATCCCGAGGAGCAGCGGCCGCCGTCCCTCATAGATCTACTGGGGTCAGTGTTTTATTTAATAATAAAAATAGGTATATAAAATGTATTATTGTTTTGGAAAAAATATGGTGATAGGTATTGCTGGTGATGATAAAAGAAACGACGAACGAACAATGAAGAAATAATGACGACGAAAGAAAAGATGATAGAAGAAACAAACAAACAAAACAAAAATATGGCAAAGACACATTTAAAAAAAATTAACGTTTCGTTATCTTTGAGATTATTTATGCTTTCTTAAAGCATACAATTAAATATTACAATTTTTTTTTATTAAATATGTCATTGATTTTATGTCATTACGCTACGAAGCCAGCAAAGTAAAACTGAAAATGATTTTACTAAAAGAAATTTTAGTATGAATCAGACAGATATCTGACTCACACTGATTTGCAGCAGAAATAGGCGTGAAGTTGGTAACCACTGGTCTATAGTTTTGTATTGTTTTCTTTACATACAGCGGTGAGCAAGCTAAGAAACAAGCACAAGAGAGGATGGAAGCGCAGGCGGCGCAGCAAGCAGCCATGACAGCCATTGAGGCTGAGAGTAAAAAGGTTAGCTATCTTGTTGTAAAGGTTTTTATCGAAGACAAACGAGAATAGTGCATGAGGCGAGAGTGAATGGGGCAGTCGAAAGGAGAACATCTCGTAAAAGGTCTAGTCAAGAGTACCTTAGCTTTAAGAAGAATTTATTTCGGGATCTGATTATGTCATGTTCTATTGATTATGAGACTAAATTAGAAACACGATTGAAGAATGAAATAAAACAGAATAAAAAAAGTGTTATAAATATTTAAAGGAGATCATTCGGGCTCCATACATTTTTGGGCCTTTTCTAAAAAAGCCGGCCAACAAAAAAAAATAGTACGTATTGTTAGAACTAGCCATTTGGAGTATTTAATAGTTAATATGACACAAAAGTTGTAGGATTGCTCTGAGCCAAGTTATACAAGTTCGATGATTCATCATTTTCATACAATTATTGATTTCTGAAAGTGCTGGGACTGGGAAACATAAAATAATGATAGATATTGCTAGAAGTAATGATCTAAAGCAAATGTCATTGCAGCGCAAAAGCTGTGGGGTTATCATCTGTTCCGTATATACAAAAGATAGGAATCAATAAATGTATGAAAATGATGAATCTTCGAACTTGTATAACTTGACTCGGAGCAATCCTACAACCATTGTGCCATATTAACTATTTCTTCAAATGGCTAGTTCTAACAAAACGTACCATTTTTTTTGAAGGCCGGCACTTTCAGAAAAGGCACAAAAAAATGATGTCCTTATTGAGCCAGTATCTTGCATTTTTTTAGGTTTTACGGTTTTACTCTGGGCAATATAGTTTAACCCTAGAGTAAATTAAAAACTTTAAATGTTTTCGACCTTATTTTAAGGAAATAAAGTTTAAATTGTTTCCAATATATAGACCAATAAAGGAGGTTTTAAAAGTTGTTCATGAGTCATACGCTTCTCTGCTTTTATGGTCCATTAATTCATCGCTGTCTATGCTACATATACATTTGCATTTTTACACGCAGCGTTTATACATAAGGAGAAAGGTAACCAAATTATGCATATCATGTCATATTTAAAGCCATTATTATTATTAACAGTGTTAATTAAATGACTCAAAACCTTAGATACCAACTTATTTTTTGTATAAAACAATTTATCTTAACTATTAAAATATTTTCACGAAATCATTACGACTTTTTCGGGTTTTCTCAAATTTTTTGCTTAGAATCTCTATGCTAGCATTTTTTACGTTACGCGCGATCTAAGCCTGCGACTGCAAGTGTGAGCGATGTTACTGCCGTGATCGCATTCCAATTTGTGAGTGCAACAATGCTAAGCCGACTTATTTTGAAGCGATGTAGTAAAAATATTTGTTTTATGAAATGTGACCCATATTTTTCATTAGTAGATTGATTCTACTCCCGATTTAAAAAAAAAATAATTTTTCCTTTGGAGCTATTTAATTAACACGTTGTATTGATGGATCTAAATCCATCATCGTCATTTATTTAAGTTATTGGCAAACTGCCGATCGTGTGTCAAAGCTCTTACATTTTTTTTAAGATGTAGTTTTAATGTAGCCTAAACTTTTCCCCTGTTATTAATAAACGTTGATAAAAGTTACACTTAGGATTAAATTGAAGTTGTCTCTATCTGTCTTCTTTAATAAAAACGAGACAGCGTCACTTTAAACCGAGGTGTAATTTTTGGCTATTTTTATTAGGAGGCCTATAAAGACAGTGGTTTTTGCGTAAAATGGCCAATTTTGGCGTTATGGATCTCAGAAACAAAAATACATTAACAATTATGACTTATTGAATAGTGTAGAATAGCTATTGGAATAGTGCGTAGCGGCCTCGCTACTTTTCGTAAATTTTGCTTAACTTTTTAATTAAACCCAAAATTGCAGAGAAAGATTTTCATAAAGTGCGCGAAGGCACTTTTTTGAGCTCATCGATTGAACTACTGTTCTAAACAAGTGAAATTATAATGTTATCTCATATATAGTCGAATAGTGCGTAGCGGCCTCGTAATTTTTAGATATCGTTGATTTTATATAGGAAAAAATCTTATTCTAAACCAAAAAACTTCGAAAATCGCTATAAGTTAACTGTGAATATCTCCTATCTACGATAATATTATTGAGCAAAATTTATACCAGAGTAATTTTAATTTATTACTTCATGAGGAATAAAGATTTTATAATGAATTTATTATACTATTTCGATAAAAACGATAAATACAACTGCAAAATTACTACAAAATGCGATGCGCCCGCCGTCCGAATTCAACTTATGCTCACAGAGTGGAGATTTGTAATATTATGCACAAATTTATTTTCCTATTTCGATAAAGACGATAAATACAACTGCAAAATGACTACAAAATGCGAAAATGGGCATTTTACGCAAAAATCACATTCGAGATGTAATAGGCCTCTTAATAAGACGCTTCGAGACTATCTTATGACCAACTTTGTTTTTCAATTGCAGGCAGTCCAAGTCCCCGCCCCCTCAGCCCTCTCCCAAATCGACTTATCGCAGTACACCAAGAGGGCGGTATCGTTTTTGGCGAGGAACTTCTACAACTTGAAGTATGTCGCTCTGGTGCTCGCCTTTTGCATCAACTTCGTGCTGCTGTTTTATAAGGCAAGGATAAAACATACACACTATTACACACATACACAGGATTTTTTTTATGTGCGCATTTTAAATAAAATATTATTCAGTAACGTTAATAGACATCATTTTCATTTTGTTTTTAATTTATTTATTATTCATTATGTATTTCATTTGTCCGGCACAATAAAAAATAACTCGTGGATAGCGGGCGGACGAAAGGTCACGTGTAACGTAAAGGTAACCTAACCTAGGTATCCTGTGGTATCGTGATGTGTCAGAGTTCAATAATTGCGCGGTCCTGGGGGCCAATTCTCGCGCCTTTGAAATAATCTCCAACTCGATATTTATCGATAAAACATAGCGGATATCAACTAATCTCGACATTCAGTTTTCTCGTAATATCAAATGGGCTCAGGCGCAGAACGTCCACTTCGCAAAATGTCTACTGGTCGCAAAAGGTCCATTTAGCAGAATGTCTCTTTCTCAAAAGGTCCATTTAGCAGAATGTCTCTTTCTCAAAATGTCCATTTGGCAGAATGTCTCCTTCGCAAAACGTCCCTTTCGCAGAATGTTCACTTCGCAAAATGTCCCTTTCGCATATTGTCCCTTTTTATTTCTAACTTACTTTAATCATAATTCATAAGAAATATGAACATTTCCACAATTTATTCAAAAAAATATATTTTTACAGCTTAGAAAATAGGTGAAACTTTCAAGAAATGTTTCATTTTTCTTATATTTTTTTATGATGCGAGTTAATTACAATTATGTGTTATATTTACTTTTTGATTATGCAGATGCATTAATCAAGCGATTATATAAATAAATAAATGTGATTTGTACTATATTTTTATTTTATTTGCTTACCCATATTCATACAAATAATAATACACGTCACACATAATGTATGTAAGCTGATTGCTAAATGAATTATGATTAAAGTAAGTTAGAAATAAAAAGGGACAATATGCGAAAGGGACATTTTGCGAAGTGGACATTCTGCGAAAGGGACGTTTTGCGAAAGAGACATTCTGCAAAATGGACCTTTTGCGACCAGTAGACATTTTGCGAAGTGGACGTTCTGCGCCTGAGCCCTAGCGAGCTTATGTCTACACACGGAAGGGCGCTATTAGCCTAATCGCCTCGCCAGTAGTAGGTACATTGGGTTGTTGTACATTCGCCACAAAGTTGATTTGCCACAGAAAAAAGTATGTGTACATTCGCCACAGTTCTATTTTTGTAAAGTTGATTCGCCACACTTTTATTTTCGACACAGACAGCAGAGAAATCAAACAATAAGTAAAGTAAAAACGTTATTTATTATTTTTTAGATAGTTAGATAACAAAATAATAGTAAGTAATTATAAAAAATAATTACACCATGCTCACCAGAGCTTGGGGTATTCCTGGAAGCGCACCCATTTTGAAGTGCACCAGACCAAGCGCACCTAAACTATTCCTCCAAGCGCACCCTTTGACTGCGCTTCAGAATAGGTAATTAAAATATTATATTTTAATTCCTCGAAGCGCACCTACCGTAAAAAATAGAGAGGACCTTAAAAGATTCGTAATATTGATGTCGATAGAAACTAGGACTAGGTGCTTATGCAACTTACTACATCAATAATAAATTGTATCATAACAGTCATGCTGATCTAAAAGTACCAGGGAGACATAAATGAAAAGAGGTAGATAGGCGCCTTAGCGATCTTGCTTACCCTTAACTATCAGGAAAAAAGAAATAAACGAGTAGGACTAGGTGCTGCAACTTACTATGTCAATAGTAAATTGAATCATGACAGTTACTTTGAACTAAAAGTACGGTAGTACTATTACTTATTCTGTGCTAAAAGTACCAGGGCGACATAAATGAAAAGAGGTAGATACTCAAAAAATAAACGTACGTTATTCGTTATTGATATTTTCTGTTAGTTTATGGTTACTTAGTTCTAATTATTTTTCGTAGGTTATCTATATACTTCCTGCGCCTATCCATCCATCCATAAAAAAAAAAATTTAGACGATTCAAAATGCTTATTTTAGGCTTACTGAATCAAGATATTTTGATTGATTGATTGATTAATTACATCAATAATTTTATAATAAAATAACTACCTTTCACTTCGAGCGCTCAAAACGAACTTTCCTTGCTACCGGTACTTTATGCAAAAATGATGTACTAGGAAGACTTGTGGCGAATGTACAATAACGATTACCTACCTGTGGCGAATTAACTTTTAATGTATGGAGTTACAAAAACGTGGCAAATCAACTTTGTGGCGAATGTACAACAACCCAGTACATTTCGCAGCTTTGGATTAAACCGGTTTATTTAGGGTTTTGAAGCGCTCTCATCCCAATTACATTGAAAGCGGTTTTTGTAAAAACCAATAACCTCTATTAACCGGGATTTTTAAACCGGTTCCAAGCCCTGTCGTCACTTATAAATATTAATAAAGGAAAGATGGCAAGCCAGTTTAAACTTTTACATCGTTGTTTCATAATAATCTAAACGCGTCAAAAACGTATGCTGTATAATCGCGTTTATCGTCCGGCATAGTTATGTTAGAAAATCGCGTAGCGAATTATTTATGACATCAAGCAAATCCTCAATATAATGAAAGTTCTGCTAATTAGAACTCTTTAAAAAGTAATTCTTGAGAGTTTCAGAGGAATTTTCCTTATGATGCCATGTGGCATACACATACACATACGCCATACACAAAAGAAGTCAAATTTGGAAACAAAAGGTTTGCAACCACTGAAGTTTTTAAAATGGCACTATTTCCTAAAACGATTAATACAGGCATAATCTACGTCTCAAATAATGTAAGTTCTGTTAATTAGAACTCTCTAAATATTCATTCTACTAATCTAATGTTCATTTCAGAGGAATTATTTATGACGCCATTTGGCGTCAAACGCAATGAATCGGTTAAAAAAAGAAAACATTCATTATTTTACGTCAAATATTTTGTTATTACTTTTATACCCCATATTGACTTTTGGCGGGGGGTTCAAAATTAACCCTATTTGTGACCGAAGGTAAATGTGCTATAAAATGTCTCAGGTATCCACAGTGGAGAGTGAGGACGGCGAGGGCTCAGGCATCGCCGACATCATCGGCGGCGGCGGCTCGGGATCAGGCTCCGGTTCAGGAAGTGGTGACGGTAAGTGTACTACAAACTTTTTCTTTTGTAAAATAAGCCCGGCAGATGACTCCTCTCCGGCCGATGTTAAGAGGGTTTATGCATTTTATTTTTATGCAGAATAAATTTTTAAACCCATTTCTCAATTGTAATGGAACTGCATGCTAAAGTCAAATCATACATTTTACAATATTTTTAAATAAAAGTTCCAGCAAAAGAAAACCAAGGAAGGTCAAGAACGCTGCCGCTGCAAGTCGTACTATCATACTAAAATATGACCTAATACAAATATCTTTATTATTGAAATTTTGCATTCACAATGCTATATAGATAACGGATAAAATGTTTACTAGAAAAAAAATCAAACTAATACAAATATACGTTACTGAGTGGTAGAGCCACGCTGCGTTGCGGCACGCATTGGGCGGCTCGCCCGCCGTAATACCACCCTCTCACTAATATCCGGCGTGAAATAATCGTCCGGCCAGTGATGGTTCCGGAGGCCCTTCCCCCCCTCACAATTTCTATTCATTCCTAAAACCTATTCCTTCCTTAAAGGTCGGCAACGCATCTGCGATTCCTCTGGTGTTGCGGGTGTCCATGGGCGGCGGAGATTACTCTCCATCAGGTGACCCGCCTGCTCGCTTGCCACCTTCTATTATAAAAAAAAAGAAATACGTGATACGGACTCGCTCTCAGTTCCTTATCTATCTATATATCTTTAGTCCAAGCGCGCACTGGCGGTCAGGCCGCGGCGGCCACCGAAATGTATGCATTGTATCGTCAGATTCGTCAGCGCGCGCACTTGGCCGCAAGCGGCCAATGAGATCGTTGCGACGTAACCTGCGGCCCGCTGGCCGCTGGCCGCACCGCGACCACTGGGATTCAAAAGATTGTAGGATCGTGCGCCTGCATGCGCGCACTGGCTGCGGCGGGCAGACGTGTTATTTGTTTACAGAGTGTTTAAATTACATCATAATGTCTTTTGACACGGACAGGTTTATTTGCGGGCTCGAGACTAGACAGGCATTGTAGGACATGTCGTGCGACAACTATTTAAACCGAGACATAAAAAGGATATTGTGGGAGATCACTGAAATATTTGCTAGTGAAAATTCAACTATAAAAGAAAAAAAAAAACTTTGGAAGTATTTATGTTTATTTCATTGCCTTCTCAGAGCAAGTCTATTTTGCCACGGAACTGCTCCTTCGCCTACGAAGTAGTCAGTAAATCGATTCCTGTCTTGTGTTGTGTAGCTGTTCTATTTCCTCGTGTCAGTAAAGTATGTCTAAAATAATCCTTTATAATGTCTTTCGCACAGTAATGGATGAATCCAGAATCTTTTCTTCGTGTTTTTTTTAGCTTCTTACTTGCAAGATAAATGATCACAGCTATTTAAAGTTAAAGGGGGTTAAAGTTACTCGCGTCCGTAGGTTTACCCTTGAGACCCTACACGTGACCCCTGGGTGGTGCTAAATGAGTGACACTAACTGAGTGGTAGAGCCACGCTGTGTTGCAGCTTGCAAGCACGCATTGGGCCGGCTCGCCCGGGGTAATACCACTCTCTTACGAATATCCGGCGTGAAATAGTGGCACTTGGTATTGTTGTGTTTCGTCCAGCCAGTGAGAGTTCCGTAGGCCCCTTCCCCTCCCCCCTCACAATTCCTATTCCCTCCCTAACCCTATTCCTTTTTAAAAGGTCGGCAACGCATCTGCGACTCCTCTGGTTTTGCGGTTGCCCATGGGCGGCGGTGATTGCTCTCCATCAGGTGACCAGCCTGCTCGTTTGCCTCCTTAAATATAAAAAAAAAATTTCCTCGACATCCGTTTCGAAGCACTCTGTACTCGGAACTAACAATTTTGACCGCAGTCTGGCCGCATGTATAGTCGCGATACTTATTGCGGCCTGGTCGCAATGCTGGCCGCTGCGACCTGGCCGCCAGTGCGCGCTTGGGCTTATATCTACTCCGCCGGTAACACCCCGCTGCTGGGTGTTTTTAATCAAATTATTAAGATATCTCTGTATTTTACTTTAGCATGCAGTTTTAATAAAAATGGCCCATTTGGTTTATAAAATTTTGAACTTGGAAGTTTGTATGGGAAAATGAAATGCATTTAAACCTTCATGAGTTAAATTAAAACTATATATTGATTTCTTTATTTGACTGTCTAATATATTTTCTCCAACAGGCGGCAGTGGTGAATCCGGCGAAGAGGAAGACAATCTAGAAGTGGTGCACATAGACGAGGACTTCTTTTACATGGAGCACGTCATAAAGATAGCGGCCATGCTTCACTCTGTCGTCTCTCTGGCTATACTCATCGGATACTATCATCTGAAGGTAAGCTGACAGATGCAAAGTGGTTGGTGAGGTATTATAAACATACATACATATAATCACGACTAATATCCCCGAAGGGTTAGTCAGAGACCAGGCAATGAGGACAAAAAAAGGTAGTCCTCTACCATAGTCCACTTTTCACCAAATATCGACTGCACATGTACTCAGCGTGATAAGTGGTGAGCCCTCCGCCGCTCTATGCTGTGGGATGTGTGTGCAGTATTTTAGTCGCGTTTTAAGACACCCAAGGGAAGCCCATCTTCCCTTGGGTATAGTTGGTAGTATTCTATTAGTAAGCCGCCTTTAATGTAAGGTAATAGGTGCGTACGAAATACTCTATGCATTATAATACGATGGCGGAGGGCGTAGGTTCGATTCCTAACTAAGGTAGTAATTTTTTTAACGTTTCGTTACCTTCGAGTTTGTTTTCAAAAAACAAATAAGTATTACGAAAAATTTGTGTGCCTACCTGTTAATTATTTTTGTATGTTTTCTCCGTAGGTGCCGCTGGCTATCTTCAAGCGGGAAAAGGAAATCGCTCGCAAGCTGGAGTTCGACGGTCTGTATATCGCTGAGCAGCCGGAAGACGACGACCTGAAGAGTCATTGGGACAAGCTCGTCATATCGGCCAAGTGAGTATACATCGTAAACTAAGGTGATAGAAATATTTTTATTTAATTTAACGCTTAATTTTGTTTGCAAATAAATTACAAATTGGAAAGTGTTGAAGAAAGGAGAACCGGCACTTTCCATAGAATTTTTTTTTAACTTGAATACAATAGAATTTGGTCATAAAGTAAAGCTAATATTATTTGCTACCTAAACCAAGTTTTGTCTTATTTTTATTATTTACTTATTAATATTTTATAATATGGAAACACTGAGTCTTCAAAAATCAGACATGTTACTTTAAAAATGTCTAACGTGGCTGTTCAAACCATAATTCTTTTGCTTGTAAAAAAGTGAAATGTCAACAATACTGTCACGTCATGTTTGATTTGGCAGCTAGCGGCTGTACAACTTTCATCAGATATTGCCAGTTATTGAATTACAGATTAGAAAATTTAAAAAGTATACAACTAAAGCATAAAACGTCGGGTCACCTTTCCACGTGCAGGATTCGAACCTTTCTGACATTCCAGATCAAATGCTCTTCCAATTAAGCTACTGTGGGTGTATAGTGTAATAACTAGTTAGTACCAATTTGTGTTAAGAGATGGCGCTGTGCTGCACGCCTCTTAATGGCGCTATTGAAATGTTGTTTCGGCTTAGTAAGGAAATTGGTGTTTCTAATAAATTAACTAACAAGAACCGGCAATATGGCAAGTATTTAACTTAGTTTATTTGAATGACCTGTCGGCCTAGCATGCGTTGCGCAACATGAGAAGATTTTCTCATGTTATATCTGTACACGATATGTCAAAAACAGGCTTAACCCTATAAAAGGCAGTGGCATTGGCCACCATATATTGAACTTTATACAATTGAGATAAGGTCGAAAACCAATGAAAAATTTGAACATGCTGTGACCGTTAAATGGTTAATAGTAGTTTTTGCTTGTCTGTGGTATTTTTGTCTACAAACCCTAACATGCAACATAATTTTATCAAGTTTTGACAACTGTAACCGAGATAGTTTGTCGTTCCTGCCATCGAAGGAAGAGAGAATATCGTCCGCCACATATCTCGTGTTGCGCATGCTAGGCCTACTGAAGTAACCTTTTACTCGTGGGCCGAGGATAGAGCATGGCGTAGGTAGTGTCACGAGCAAAAATATGGAAACAATTGTAACTCTTAATATAATGGAATAAGAGTCAAAGTGTATACATATCGGTGCTTGTGACTGTACTCAGTGGGCTTACTCAGCCGCCGAAATTCGTCAACACTATTTACTCTGAAAGCCAAAGGCGCCTATTCAACGTCATAATAGCCATATTGCTCATTACCAAAACTCCGTTTCCACCCAGGTCGTTCCCAGTGAACTATTGGGATAAGTTCGTCAAGAAGAAAGTCCGTGCGAAATACTCGGAGACTTACGACTTCGACTCCATCTCTAACATGCTGGGAATGGAGAAGACGTCGTTCGCCGCGCAGGAGGATGAGGGCAGCAAGGGGCTAGTGCATTAGTGAGTATATAAAATTCATCCATCAATCCACTCTCTCGCCAATTATATACTCAATTCAATTCAAAAGTTTATTTCAGACAAAGTACATAGAGGGTTGGTTACAAAGGTATTTAATTCTTTAGTTAGTAAACAATAATACGATTAAACAAAATTAATTACTTAAATAAAATACAATTACCTAATAATTAAATATATCGCCAATTTTATCTTATTTTCGAAATATATTTTTATTGGTTAGATAACTGATAATAATCATCATCAGCCTATAAACGTCCCACTGCCGGGCACAGGCCTCCCACGTGTACAATAGCACGTGGGGATATTGGGACATAACCCACCGCGCTGGCCCAAGGCGGTTTGGTGGGTTTAAAGACTGCCATCTTACGACAACAACCGGGACCAACGGCTTAACGTGCCAACCGAAGCACGGAGATAACTGATAAACACACTTATAAATACATAAGTCTTTTTCTTTCTATTTTGCTAGTCTTTGTATGTACATACATACATATAATCACGACTATTATCCCCGAAGGGTTAGTCAGAGACTATGCAATGAGGACCGCAAAAGCCATAATCCACTTTTCACCGAATAGCGACTGCACATGTGCTCAGCGTGACAGGTAGTGAGCCCATCGCCGCTCTATGCTGTTGGTGGTATGTGCAGTCTTTAGTCCGTTAGTCGCCTTTTACGACACCCAAGGGAAGAGAGGGGGTGGTAGTATTCTTTCACCGCTATGCGACACGGCCCTTATGATACATTATTTGAGTTTTAATAAGGATCCCTTATTTAAAAAAATATATAATATAGCCTATGTCACCCGGAGATAGTGTAGCTTCCCAACGGTGAAAGATTTTTATAAATCGGTCTATTAGTTTCGGAGCCTATTCAATACAAACAAACAATAAAATGTTTCCTCTTTATAATATTAGTATAGATAAGTGTTTTTGTTCTATTTTGCTAGTCTATGTATGTATTCGTCAATATAAAGTTGTAACCTCCCTTCCAGCATTATGAACATCGACTGGCGCTACCAAGTGTGGAAGGCGGGCGTCACGATCACAGACAACTCGTTTCTCTACTCCCTATGGTACTACTCGTTCTCGGTTATGGGCAACTTCAACCATTTCTTCTTCGCCGCCCATCTGCTGGACGTGGCGGTGGGATTCAAGACGTTGCGGACTATACTGCAGTCGGTCACGCATAATGGGAAACAGGTGAGTTTTATTATATAATAAAGATATTTATAAGCAATTGAAAAAAAGGGGCCGTCCATTAATAACGTGATCACCGTACGTGGTGAGGTTTAAAAGTCCCCCCCCCCTCAAAAGTGTACTTTTTAGTACCTACACCTACAAAGAATCTTAAAATTTTTACTTTAAATACGGGTATAAAGTATAATCTATTTTTATTCTAGAAAAAAAAGGACCTTGATAAAAATGTCTAGACAGAAAGGTTGTAGGTTGATTTTTTTTTTCAACGGCGACTCAATGTCAATGAGGTTTAGAAATCGCGGTTTTGACGAAAAACTAAATACACGTGATATCTTTCTACACCCCCTCCCCCCTTGTGATAATTCGTGATTTTTGCCGAACCCCCTCCCCCCTTTCCAGTCTCACGTGATTAATGGACGGCCCCTAAGTAGTATTTCTTTCGACTGTGGGGGTGGACTTCACAGTGACGTAATACCGCTGGCTTGCAGCGTAAATCACAACTAGAAAAAATTCAACGAGTCTTCTGGGGTCTCGGTAGCTTAGCGGTTAGATTAGTGGAGCGGCAATCCAAAGGTCATGGGTTCGAATCCCATTCGAGCTTTCCTGAGACTGGTTGTTATTTTTTTTCTACGAGTAAACATTTTATCCTATGTCTATGTAGCATTGAAATGCAAAAAAAAAGGTGAATTTTATTTTAGATACATACAAGTCAACTTTTCACCAAATAGCGACTGCACATGTGCTCAGCATGACAGGTGGTGAGCACATCGCCGCTTTATGCTGTTGGATGTATGTGCAGTCTGCTCGCCTTTTACGACACCCAAGGAAAGAGAGGGGGTGGTAGTATTCATGGTTAGCTTTTAATAAGTTATATGTGTGTTCTAAGTGTTCTAAGTGGGATTCGAGCTTCCTGAGACTGGTTGATTTTTTTCTAGTAAACATTTTATCTTATATCTATATAGCATTGTGAATGCAAAAATTTCGATAATAAAGATATTTAAATAAGTTACCTATTATCATATTCCTACAAAGTCGTATAAACGCCATCGCTTGTCCCATTCCAGCTGGTGTTGACAGTCATGCTGCTGACGATCATAGTGTACATATACACGGTGATCGCGTTCAACTTCTTCAGGCAGTTCTACGTGCAAGAAGAGGATGACGAGGTCAACAGGAACTGCCACGACATGCTCACGGTGAGACTAATAACAATAACCACATAAAAAATTATAAGTACTTACTTACTAAAAAAAAAAAAAACTTACAAAAAAAATTATGATTTTATTTTTTATTTTTATCCTTTATTTTTTAAGTGCAGTGCAGCGTATCTATACGAATTTGACGGTACTAGCTTCAGAACCCGTTAAAGGCACTTTTTCACAGACAAAGATAATTTGTGTAAATTTTAATAAAAAAAACCAAAAGCGTTTGTTCTCAACGACAACAATAACGCACAATAGCGACATACTGTTCTAAAGTTACGTGTCGTAAATCGTAATAAAGCTCTTTTTTTTTATTGGCACGCTATAATGGCCTCATTCTGCCTGATGAAAAGCAGCCAGTGAAGCCCAAGAAGTGAAAGCGTTCGTCACAGCGCTACCACGCTATGCCGAACGCTCACACTATGGCGGCCTGCATAAATGCTTTTTCACGCCCCGCTTAAATAACCCGGGAGAGAAAGAGGAGGGAAACACGTGTGCGGGAAGCGCATTCCACATATACGGGCAGTTCGGCAAAGGAACGATTGTCCAAACTGTGGGATTTGTTACGGAATCGTTACCTGCTGAGCTCTTTCCAGTTGAGCTATGGACTTAACCAGCCCGCCGAAATTTATTTATTTATATATTTAAAACACTTTATGCACTTAAAGTGCAGAGGCGGACTTAATGCCTTAGGCATTCTCTCCCAGTCAACCATAGGGTGGTGCAGAGACAGAAAATGGTAGGGTGCACAAATTAAATGAAAATATATTCACATACATACATATACGCTATACATAGAAACATATACATACACATATTTATCTATTTACTTTTTAATTTGGCCTTCAAAATAAAAAAGTAAATAAGTAGTGTTGATTAATTTCGGCGGGCTGGGTCCCGCTTATTCGGCGGGTTGGATAAGTCCACGTGTTGAGTAGGAGGTTTCTTGGAAAATTATGCGTAGACAAGTCGAAATAAAATCATATATTTAGAGAATTTAAAATGTACAGTGGTTCGTTAGGCGTCGAAAAATTGAATCTCATCTTAGAAAAAAAAACATAGACGACCAAAAAGCGCGCGGTGAGTCGATGTTACCATTGCAGAAAAATAAAATCTCCGGTGTAAACATGCCCCCCCGGCCTTGAAAGCTGTGGGTTTGAATGATGTTCTTCCGTTTCAACTGGAAGGGGACAATTGAGGAGGCTCTTCTAACGACTCCTGAGGTCCAATTATGTTGCGGAGGAGATTTCTTGGAAAATGATGCGTAAAAACCACGTTAGCTTATTTGGAAGAGCACCTGCCCGGTTTGTGAGAAGAGTGCAAGTTCGAATCTTGCTCGTGGAAATGTTTTCAATATGAAATTTGTAATACTTATAATAGCAAACATCCAGACTCGAATTCACTATTGACTTCCCACTTCCTCATACCGTATTTTTCTCTTCCAGTGCTTCGTATTCAACCTGTACAAGGGCGTGCGTGCGGGCGGCGGCATCGGCGACGAGCTCGAGCCGCCCGACGGCGACGACTCCGAAGTGTGGCGCATCATATTCGACATATCGTTCTTCTTCTTCATTATCGTTATCCTGCTCGCTATCCTGCAGGGTGAGTGAGACAGCAATAACTGGTGTGCGTTGTATAATATTCAAACAAACATTTAGATTAGGAAACATTTAGAAGGGGACATTTACACGGGCTGACTGACCCGTGACTGCTGCAACTCGTTCGAAACGACGCGGGTATAAAAAGGTATGCGTAGGATGCCCTTAGTAAGCGTTAAACCCCTCAAACCCCAAGCGGTCGCATGAGACCGCACCTACAAAAACACACTTGACTTTGTACCGTGTCTTCATAGACTTACAGACTACTTTTGTATGAACAAGTTTGGTTATTTCGTTTCTGTGGTTCATCTTATGTATTGTTATCGCACAATATCGCATAGTCTATGCTCCATTCTGTCAAATTTGACGTTGACAGTTACTGTCAAAAAAGTGTCAATAAAAGTCCAAGAGTGAGGGTTCCCGTTCTTGTTTATAACGGCGACGTTTCCGAGGTGTGGCAAACCATATTCGACATATCGTTCTTCTTCTTCATTATCGTCATCCTGCTCGCTTTACTGCAGGGTGAGTGAGACAGCTATATATACAAGGACATTTAGACATTTACACGGGCTGACTGAACCGTGACTACGACCGGTGCAACTCGGTCAAAACGAATGGATATAAAAAGGTATGCGTATGATACCTTTAGTTAGGGTGAGTGAGACAGTTGTTATACACACACATTAGGGCTCTAACACACGAGCAGCAGTTTGCTGTCGACGTATGTAACTAATGTAACTGCAGTTGAAAGCAAACTGCTGCTCGTGTGTTAGGAGCCCTTACATAATATACTTCTTCTAGAGGTACTCTAAGGAGCGCCCTTCATTACTAAACGTCAGCAGTCAAGTTTTTTCAATTTTTCCTTATCCAAAGCTAGTCTGAATTGTCCCACGGTTTCATGAATCCATTACTTTTTGAATGAAGAACATACGTTCGTTGGTGATTAATTTTTATTTATATTTCTTTCCCCACCACCCCCCATTGACCCATGATCAATCATGACCCCAATATTCAAATGGGCTGTTGTCTATGTAGGCAGACCTGTGGCTAGCACTGGGACGTTTATAGGCTGATGATGATGATGATGTGATGATGATATTCCTCTCTCCCTCGCACAGGTTTGATCATCGACGCGTTCGGTGAGCTCCGCGACCAGCTGGAGTCAGTCAAAGAGGACATGGAGTCCAACTGCTTCATATGCGGCATCAACAAGGATTACTTTGATAAGGTAACATACATACATACTTATACTTACAAACAAACGCCCCTCTCCCAGAGAGGCAGAGATCACAGCCCTTTTTAGTCACAACGGGGAAGCGCTTGGCCTTCATCTCACCTGATGGTAAGTGACGATAAGGCCGCTTCACCCTTCTGTAAGTACCTTGACGACCTCTGTGATCGAGTCGTTAGCGCGCCGGTTCTGTCGCCATCTCTGAGGTCCCAGGTTAGACTCCCGGTCGGGTCAGTTTAGAAATGACAGTTTTTCTAAATAGATTTAATTTCAGGTCTGGGTGTTTTTTTGTTTATTAAGGGCAAATTTTTCAATCTCTAGATAAAACTCATCCATCTGATAAAGTATGACGCGACCAAAATAAAATGTCACAACACCTCTGATGTTGCTAATGTCCATGGGCGGCGGTGACCGCTCACCATCAGGCGGCCCGCCAGCTCGTTAGCAGACTAACAAAGACGACAACCTCAGGCGGGAATCGAACCACGCACCTTCCGCATTCCGGGCGGCTGCCTTAACCACTTGGCTACCGAGGTCTGGCTTTCAACCGTCGAAATTTGTCAGTGCTTGATGCTTATGTTTTTTAGTGGTGCGTGGTTCGATTCCCGCCTGAGGTTGTCGTCTTTTTTCAGTGTTTAAAATTTTACTTAAGTATATTTACGCGTTAATAAAACGCTAAAATATAAAACATTAATAAGTATAAATATTTAACGTGTAATACATTTTGTCAGGTGCCCCACGGGTTCGATACTCACGTGCAGAGGGAACACAACCTGGCGAACTACATGTTCTTCCTTATGCATCTCATCAACAAACCGGACACCGAGTATACGGGTAAGCAATGTGAACCCCGCAACCGGCCCATCCTATGCAATAAATGTGCAAAGAACAACTATGTGTATGCGAGCAACTCTGAAATTGCAAAATACTTAACAGCTATTTCTTAGACAGTTGGCTATTCGACAGTTATAACAATAAAATATGAAATATGTCGGAAATGTAGTTTATGATTTAATTTATTTTTATTAAGGTAATTTGTAAATATTTTATTTTTAAAAAATAAATTTGCGAATTTTTATCTGTGGATTACAAGAGCCGAAACACGGGCGGCCATGATGGAGCTTCATGTGACGTCATTTTCACACAATTATCAAAAACTATCTGTCAGGTTTCAAGAAAAAATTCTATATTTATTGAAATGTGACGTCACAGAGCAAAATGTCACGTAACCAACCGTTTTCGCACGAAATTTGAAATCAATAAAGAAAAATATGTTTATTTCTATTAAATAAAGCTTTTTCGAGAAAGAAAATATTGTACAGGGTATAAAATAAGCGTATGTAATTTTTAAAATACTCTTTCGAAAACTGTCAAATAGCCAATTGTATTTTGCAGTTTTGTATGGAACAGCTGGTTTTTTTTGGCGTTTTCATAGTTGCTTCATACAATTAGTTGTTCTTTGGCTCTTTAACGCAGCCACCCGGTATGCGAAGGAGTTGGTTTCGATTCCCACCTAAAGTACTAGTCTTTTTTTCACCGTTGCACTATTTTTAATCTATGATTGGTTTCTTCTGCAACCAGGTCAAGAAACCTACGTGTGGAACATGTACACACAGAGGTGTTGGGACTTCTTCCCAGTGGGCGACTGTTTCAGGAAACAGTATGAAGACGTCATGGGCGAATAGTTAGGTTATAATGATGACGGAACACATGCCGGTTACACTGCGGTTTTTATACAGCAGTATATCGTATTTTATTTATATATTTAGGTCATCAGCGTTTGTTTACATTAATTCTATAGTACAAAAAAAAACAAAAGTTATTTAACTAATTGTAAGTAACAATCTTATAAGACAAACACAACATGCAAAGAGAAAATAAGCTTAGGTACCTACTTCTAATTACTACTTACTCTTCTTGATTTACTTTGGAGAGTACGATGAGAATGCTACGATTAATTAAGCAAAACTATTGTTTTTCAGATTTAAAACGTTTTAAAACGTATGATTTGTTCAAAGTTTTTATTTGTGTAGAATTTGTTTTTCGCTGTACAAGTTGACACATTTTTCCGAATATAAATAGCGATCGATACACAGACGTGTAACAAAATCTCAGTGTAACCCCATGCTTTGTATTATAAATGAATGTATATAAAACCTAAATACGGCTTTAATTCTTTGGAATTTTTTGCTCAAAATTGTAACACCAACGTTTTGGACATATAAAAACTACAACTACCTACATGATTATTGTACAAGCGGTTTAAAAAATGCATGAAAGCATATTTTCCGCTTTTTTTAAAAAGGTGGTTTGTAAAATCAAGATATTGAGTTTATAGTAAGTATCCTATGTACTATAAAAATCGAACTATGTATTTATTATTGTTAGTGTTATTAAATTATATTTACACAAATTATTATAAATATTAATAAGACAATGAGTTGTGTTGTTACAATAAACCGTATGATTTATAATATATTAATCATGTCTAATAAAAATAGTTTGGAGAAATTATCGCAATATATTTCAATAAATATTTAACACAAAAACATCTGTAATGTGATCCCATAACTTTATTTAAAAAATTGAAACAAGAAACTGTAATTGTTATAAAACTACCGTCTATGCAAAGAAGTTTTTTTTATTAAACACTAAATTGTTCCAAAAATTCTGACTAAATACTGTCCGCTTATGTAAATAGGAAATTTTTTAATTAACTAGCTAATTAACTTTAGTAAATATATAGAAATATATACTTAGCACAAAACGAACTTCTTTCATAGTCGGTATGCGTTTAATTTAAATTTGAAACTTCCATATCCAAGCTCGTTTCGTCTCATCGAAAGTCGTATAGAAGAGTTACAACTTTCTCTATAGTTCTATTAATTTTAAGTGATATTTTATGAAAGTAAGGTGGCCTTTCCAAGTAAACTTTTCTATTTTAACTATTTCGATATAGTTTATATAATAAGAAGATTATATAAATATGTTGATTAAATCTATTTCAATTTAATTGTTGTTTCATTTATATAGGTACTTATAGTATTATTGATTAAAATAAACCAACAGCTGATTGAAAATAGAGAAACGTTCTGGAGGGAAAGTACATACTAACACAAGGCTCAATTTTATTATTGTAGCCTAAATTAATTAAGTGATATTGAATCTTGAATCTATATAAGGCTACTGCTAGAAACCGCAAGAAACTCTAAGGGCTGGTCAGGTCAAATGTTTTAAACATGACAAAAATTACAAGAATCATTGCAGACTAAAGGACTATTCAAACCTGAGCGGTATTCGATGCCGCTGTGGGTAGAGCGGCAGCGATTACCGCTCAGGTCACTCTAGCCGCGGAACTTGATACCCGCGCGGTATATACCTTTACACACAGAGCGGCAGCGAATACAGCGAATACCGTTATTATTCTGAGCCTTATATAAATCACAAGTTTTGCGAAATTAGATTATTCCTTTATTTTAGAAATAATCTATAGATGTGCCAATAATTAAAATAGATTAAATTAAACAAAAAATATAATTTTCATTATTTTTATTAAATAATAAATAGCTCTGATTTTTACAAAATAATACAATTTTCCCACGGAATGTGTATATTATACCAAGGACGATATTAGTAAACTGTCATTCTCCATACAAACGAGCGTAACTTTTAATATAGTTAACTTTTAGTATAAATTCTCCAGTAGTTTCAAATTGAAATATTAGGCTAAATTACATATTTGCTCTTGCAGCAGCCATTTGTCACTTCATCTAACGAACTTAGTAATACTGCAAAATAACGATAGATGGCGCGCTGTAAATCAGGTTAATATTGCTCAGTGAATGTTTTCGTTCCTTTACGCACTATGTACAATTTAAAAGCTTATTAAGATTGTCTTTTTAATTTAATAGTAAGTATGTAACTTATTTAGTTATGTGCTCCTAAGACAAATAATTAATTTCTAAATGAAAATTAAATGGTATGCGATTTAAGTGTTACAAAAATCAAACGTAAGGGCCCAACACACGATCAGTTCTACTACTAACTGACAGTCCGATATACCTGCCGGCGAACTAAAGCTAAAGATTTAACGGAACGTTATAACCACCCCGTCTGTCGCCGCCGCCCGCGCCCTGCCGCCCGCCGCCGTGCCTCATCTACACTCTAAAAAATGAAGACCAACTAAGAGCAATTTTGTCTTAGTTGACTTTAAGTTGGATAAAACAATAATAAATTAAGTAACTCGATCAAAGCTGATTAGTTGTATTAATAAGTAAAACTGTGATTGAACTAATCATGTAGGCGTGTTTATTAATTCTAAGAAGCATTTACGTTGTATCAACTATTATTGTCTCTTTTTGCATGATTCGATCATTTTTAATCGTTAGTTTAAACAAAAAAGAATGTTGCAACAATTATTATAAAGTATCTAAATAACCATGTAGAATATCTTTTCTATTATTCTCATTGTTAGTTTAATAAGTTGATCCTATTTGATTTGACTAAAACCTGTTTATTAAATTAATTAAAATTATAATATTTAAACAAACCAATTCTTATTATTCAAACCAATAATGTCAGATAATCATTATTATTACTTTGCTTTATTGAATTAACAATAAGTTTATAGTACATTCTAATAAGATGTAATTGTTTAAAATCGTTTATCGTATTAGTCGAAACAAATACTCCATTGATCGATTCAATCAAGAGAAGAGACTAGCTGCTCGCGCGCCTCTAGCGGCAGCGGAGTGCGAGGGGCGGGCGGCGGGCGCGGCGGCATGCATACAAGTTAAAACCGGTTTATTATTTGCACTTGAACATTCATTCATTGGGGTGGTTGAGTTGACACTTGACTCGACTCAACGTGTGTATGGTGAGTCCCTTCACTTACTAAAGATGGACGAAACTAACGAACTCCTAAAGACCTGGGATTTGAAGAACTTAATACCAGTATTTAAAGTAAAAATATATTCTAAATGATTATTTTGTTATTGTTGTTTTGGCATATATGACCGTTTTGTTCTTCATTTAACTTTACCATTTGTTGCTAATGTTCCCTGTGTACTTTTTATTTTAGATTGAAGACAAATAAATTCGTTATTATTATTATTATTATTATTATTATTATCTAGATTATTGCATTATTTACCCTAAAATCATCATGTTATGTACACGTTGATTAATTGAAAAAATGTGAAGGCTTGGAATTAGCAATATAGAAATTAAGTTGTTATTTTATAAGAATATTTGTGTGTAAGCTTTCCTAAAAGAAAGAAAGAAAGAAATAAATAATAATTTAACGGTAAGTACTTTAACAGTGGTTTTTGTTTGTGATAAAAATCTTATGGTCGTGGCGGTCCCCTTTGATGACATTGTGGGAGTAGGGAATTGATATACCTGCATGGGTCAGTGTCGTGAGGTTGCCAGATGGCCCGAATTTTACGGGTTACCCCGTTTTTCAGGCTAAGATATTACGAAAACCCGTATTTTTTTAATTTGTCGTTTCATGCTGTCTATTAGGCAGGCGGGGCGGGGCGGAGGGGAAGCGTTCGCGCATGCGTATGGAAAAGCGGTTTAAGATGTTATTCAGTAAATGGGGCTGTGATGGTTCCCAGCAATCACAGTTTAAGCAAAAACATGAAAGTGATACTGACTCTGATTCAAACATTTTTCAAAGCTGCTTTGTACCTCTTCAATTAGTTTGTGGGGATAACAATGCAAAAGTTTTATGGAATAATCCAACGCCTTCTTCGCCGCGATTCTGTCGACCTATAAGATTCCGTTTAATCAAGGAAATTACAGATGTCACTGAAGAAGAAATAAGACACGTTGAAAACGCTATTAGCTCTTTAGTCCCAACAGAGTTAGACATAGCAGGGAAAAGTTCATAATTAAGTACAAATTTATAATGACCATGGTAGACGGAAAGGTCTGCAATGCAGCCACAGACACAAAATCTACAAGTGGGTGCTACATATGTGGAGCAACCTCAAAAGATTTTAATAAATTGGATTATACAAGAGAAGTGAATTTTTCAGCCATTGAATTTGGCATATCGGTATTACACGCCAGAATTCGAGTGTTTGAATGTATTCTACATTTAGCCTACAAACTTAAAGTTAAAAAATACAGGGAAAGAAAATCGAAAGAGGAGAAAGACCTAGAAAATCAAACCAAAAAAGAAATACAAAGAAGGTTTCGCGCTGAAACGGGTCATAATAGATATGCCCAAATCGAATTTCGGCAACACTAATGATGGGAATACCAGCAGAAGGTTTTTTGAGGATCCTACTTTAGCTGCTGAAATAACTGGCATCAGTTATGTATGATTTAATCTACAGATTAAAAGTAATATTGGAAGCAATTTCAAGTGGCTTTAAAATTAATCCGGAAAAAGACAGCAGCTCTTTATGTCGAGCTATATGATTGGCATCTTATGACGCCAACACTGCATACACTATTAGTCCATGGTGCAGTCATGATCGAGAAGGCATTATTACCAATCGGACAGCTTTCAGAGGAGGCAGCTGAGGCTCGTAACAAACATTTTAGATGTTACCGCCAAATTTTTCAAGAAAAATTTCCAGGGAAAGTTGTAATCTGGAGAACAATCATCTGAAAGCGACGACGACGACGAATAAAGTCAAGAAACTTAACTTTAATTTTATGTTTTTGCTTTTTTATTTTTATATATAAATATATTTTTGCATTTGGTACCTATGTAGGGTAACCTGTACTAACCTTGGCATCCCTACAGTCATTGGCACTTTGACATTTAAATGCAGATATTAAGAAGTATCATGGCAATACAATACACACTCTGTTAGTGGTCGTTAAAGGGTTAATGGGTATATAATCATGAGTGGTGTTATTTCACCATCAGCGGAAAACGTGAACATTACAGTCAACCAACTTTTGGCTTGCGCATGATCCACCTCGTAAACATTTCTGGTCCCTTTTATAGCCAATACTCTAATACTCTAAGGAATTGGCTATAAAAGGGACCAGAAATGTTTACGAGGTGGATCATGCGCAAGCCAAAAGTTGCTTGACTGTAATGTTCACGTTTTCCGCTGATGGTGAAATAACACCACTCATGATTATATACCCATTAACCCTTTAACGAACACAGGGACATATGCGTCCCACGTAAAAAAAAAAAATATTTAAATAAGTATTGAAGTTCACACAATATTTTTCAAATTATTGCATTTTTTATAGGATTTTTATTATTTTTATAATAGTTACACTGAACAGCTGTCATCTGTCAAATTAAATTACCGCGGGAAAGTTTGAGTTAATTTACTTTTTAGAACATATTTTTTCTGTGTTGTGTATATTTGAAAACAAACTCTTACAGTTATTGCCGTGTGTTATAATTGTTACTTGGTAAGTAAATAATGATTATATACTGTAGTAAACAATTTACGTATCATATTTCTTTACGATTTTCCATAAAACAATAAAGGGACACCGGTGTCCCTATGGTCGTAAAGGGATACAATATACAAGAAAAAGTTATTGAATGAACCAGCCTGTATTTTAGACTGTATTTACAACCATGTAAATTTTTAAGTCAAAGATTATGTCACGGAAGGAGCGCGGAGTTTTTGAATCAACTGACGATGAAATTCATCACATTTTGATGGCTGACAATAGTGAAGATGAGGATGGGTTACAACTTGAAGAAGAAGATCAAAGATTTTTGACGCAAGACGATGATCAAGGGCTGCAGTTAGTGGAGATTGAGGATTCAACACTTCGGGCACGAGAAACAACCTTCAACGTCAGCAGCAGAACCCGTCCGAGAGGATCATAGCACTCTTCAACCAATTTTCAAATGGACCCAGAATTACACGACAAATGTTTTTCCTGAAGTGGAGTACGCGTACGGGAAAGTGGAAATATTGCCAGTAGACGCAAATGTTTCATTGACTCCCTTTAAAATATTAAAATCTACCACTCATTTTGATGTTTTAGTTCAACATAAAATATCACATCCCAATCCGTAAGATATGCTCATCAAAATAGACGTCAATTTACTGTTGGACTGAAGAAATGAAAGCATTTCTTGGCATGAATTTGGTAACACGCTATCATGTTTTGCCATCGATACCATTATTGGTCTACGGAACCCGACATTATATTACCTTTTATATCAAATATAATGTCGAGACACAGATTTGAATAATTAAATGAAAAATCTCCAGTACAGCGATAAGTGCAGTACGAAGGTCTAAGAAGACACAGTCACCGTCGCATTCCATGGAAAAGTCAAATGTCAGGAAAGGGTGTGTAAACTGCGCCAAAAACAAACAAGAAAATCGCACAAATAACACTTACCCATTTTTTAAGGTTCACATATGTTACACCAATGAAATTAATTGTATTGCTGAATACCACGGATGATTTTATGGTTCTAAAAATGTTTGTTTGGAAATTATTTTTTTTGTTTAGATATTACGATAACTGTAAAACTTGCTGCATTAAAGATATTCCAATACAACTTCACCAATTATTTCAAGCAAAATATTAACCTTTAACGACCATAGGGACACATATGTCCCATAAATTTGTAAAAAACTACCCCCTTTTTAATTTTTTTTTCTTAGAAATATTTTTATTTGATACCCTAAGAACCATTTTTCTCAATGAATCCACAATATTAGTTCTAAAAGGCTTATGGTCCTTAGAGGGTTAAAAAGAATGCGCGCTGATATTAGGGAATCGGTTCCATCTCATTGGGGTCTTGGTTTGTCAGATAATGGGTGGATGAACAAAGAATTGTTCTTCAAATATATTTTTAACGTACTCTATCCACATTTAGTTGAGAAGAAAATACAATTTCCAATAATCCTTCTCGTTGACGGACACAAGAGTCATCTAAATTATGAATTGAGTGAGTCTTGTAAAAAAAACGTATAATTTTGATTGCATTATATCCTTATTTCACACGAATATTACAACCTGCCGATGTATTTGCATTTAAACCGATGAAAACAGCTTGGAAAAAAGGAGTTTTGGGATGGCGACAAAAGAACCTTACAAAAACGTAAACAAAAGTTGGCTTCGGTCCAATTTTGAGGTGTGCCTTGGAAAATCACATACATAAATCAATTATAGTCAAGGGTTTTAATACTTCTGGCCTTTACCCATGGTATCCCGATTCGATCGACTATTCCAAATGTTTCGGAGGAACTGGTACCGCATTCATCTTCAAAACCTGATAGCGATTCAAACTCCGCCCATCCAGAACAGATTTTGACTCTAAAAAAATCTGAAGAAATAGTAGGACCATCTCTTTTAAGTACGTTGGCAGAACCTGACAATGAATCATACGCCGCATTGTTAGAGTACACAGCTTTTTAAAGACGGGATGCATTAATGGAAACTGTGAAGCGATGCAGCATTCTAATAGAGAGTCTCTTCTGATCGACAATGAATGGTTTCCAATAAATGATTTATCTATAACAATAGATGAAAATGAAGCTCTACACATTGAAACGTTGTTTCAAGATGAAACCCCTAATAGTCCTTTGCTGTCTCTCGATACTGACTTCACAACTGCCCAAAATACACCAGGACAGGAATTAATAATTGCCCCTTCAGAAAACCCATGACCACTCTGTTTCAACTCACTTTAGATCTGATCAAAATACAACAGGACAGGAATTAATAATCGCCCCTTCAGAAAATCAACATCATTCTGTTTCAAGCTTAAGTCTCGATGCTGAAGTTACATCTGCCCAAAATAATCACCCTCACCAATCCACTTCAAGCCAGAAACAAATAAATTCAGCGCCGACCCTGACAGCTACAACAGTACACACAGAAGAAACACCTACAAAGAGAACTCTAACAAATATTTTAGTCTGGCCAAAAACTCCTATACGTAAAGGTAAACAATTTGAAAAGAAAACTATATATGTTCTAACTGACAAATGGCTAGAAATAGAAAAAAGAAATTGGACGAGAAAGAAAAGAAAGAAAGCGAAATACTGGAACGGAAACGTAAAAGAGAAGAAAACAAATCTAAAATAAATACTACAGTAAATACTAAGTTTACAAAACGAGACCTAATAAAAATAAGGATGTTACCATATCAAAAGTAGCTAATAAAGATAGCGATGATGATTTACCCTTAGTTACGTACAAAACACAGACAAAATCAGAAGAAGAAAAAATAAAAGACTTAGAAATAGAAGAAGAAAATGTAAACACCTTAAAAAAGCATAATAGTATTATTCCACTTACAACATCGGAAATCAAGGTTACATATAAAACACCGACAAAACCACAAGAAGAAGAAATAAAAGACAATAATATGCTAACTAAAACACCCACAAAAGAATCACAAGAGAAAACAATAAAACACATATAAATAAAAACGTAAAAAAAATATGGTATACCAATAGAAAAATCGGAAATCAAAACAGAATATAAGAATATAGAGAACAAAATCAACCAAAATTGAAAATTTACTCATACTGTAACCAAAGATTTCATTCTCCCAAAGCATTTAGGGAAAGTAGCTGATAGAAAGGCAATTTTTCGAACCGAACAAGAATTAGCTGATTTTTTAAATAACTAGTCAAAATAGAAGTTTAAAAGTCTTTAGTATGGTATAAATTATTATGAGGTATAAATAGGGTGTCAGTAAGACTGATTACAAACTTAATCGTACGAAGGTAAAAATAAGAATTTTTATTTTTTGTATTCTACACTATTCAATAAGTAAATACTGTTAATGTATTTTTGTTTCTGAGATAAAGAACGCCAAAATTGGCAGCAGTAATTTTTTTTTTCAAAAATTTCTCACAAAAATCTCATTCAAGATGTAATATAAGGTAATAGGCTGTTTTTTTACAAACTACAAGAACGTTTGGAATGCCACGGCCCATGACGATTTGAGTAAAAAATGTGGCTAGTGTCACAAATGGGCACCAACATTGTACCTAGGTAGCAAGATTAGGAACTTAAGGTTTCGTGGCTTGCCCCAATCTGAAGCCCTAGGCACGCCACTGTGTACTATAAGTGCCAATGATTCTACTTTTGGATGTTTCTTGAAGTTTCCTGTTTTATTTTAATAAAAACGTTTCTTTTTCATACAAAATGTATTTTTACTTTAATTAATAATAATATCGATATAATACGAATAAGTACAATAATATCAATATTCTTCGCATTACCGAGCACTGGCTTAGAGACCATCAGTTCATATTCAATTTTAAGAATCATTTGGTAGGAAGTTCGTTCAGTCGAGGAAATGCAATACATGGTGGCTCCTTAATTATTGTTAGTAAAAAGTTTAAATTAAAGGAACGCAAAGACATAGTGAGCCTCTCGGTTGAACGAACAATAGAAATAGCTTGTGTGGAGTTGGAGCAGTTTGTTGTGATAAGTATATACAGACCTCCTTCAGCATTATATGATTTTTTTGAAAAAGTTATTGATGAGAGATTGCGTAAAGTCTGCAATGTAGGTAAAACAATAATTGTTTGCGGTGACTTTAATATAAATTTGGTAGAAAACTCCACATTGTCAACTAAAATTAAAAACTTATTTCTATCATACAATTTGAATCATTTATTTTTGGAGCCGACAAGAATTACTGCCACTTTGGCCACCTGTATTGATAACATATATACAAATGTAAAACCACTGGCTAAGCAAATTATTAATAACCTGGACTCTGATTATTGTGGCCCAATGGTCAGTTTTCCACACCAGTGTAAGCAAGTGATGAAAAAGAATATCACTGTTGTGCCAAAAACTGCAGGTCGGCTGGAGCGCTTTAAAAGCAATCTAGATACAAAATTAAATTATTTAGAATACAATGACAACCCTGATGTCTTTTATAATGATTTTTTTAACATGTATTGTTCAGAATTTAATAAATCTTTTGTTCCAAAAAAGATCTCGGTTAGTGGTACTTTAATGAATGGGCTACAATTGGTATTCACAAAAGTAGCAAACGCCTTTATGAACTTTATGGTGAACGCAACTATAACACTAGCAACGACTTCAAATTATATTTTAAAAATAATTCTAAGTTATTTAAAAGAGTATGCCGATTAGCCAAGGCAAACTATCTGAGTTCTAAGATTAAGAATAGTAATGACAAAATAAAAATGACATGGAATATTATAAATAGTGAAACAGGAAAGGTCAAAAGTCGTAATAATGAGTACAATTTAAATTGTGATAATAAAACCTTGACTTCTGATGTTGCTGCAGCATTTGAGAGGTTTTTTACTGACATTCCAGTTTCAACTACAAATGCCTTGATTTCCTCCCCCACTGTAGCTGAATCTGTTTTGAAGGAGAATGTTAAAGATTGTGAAAGTAATTTTAGTTTTCAAAAAATTTGTGTTATAGATATATTAAAAACATTTAACACTCTCAATAAAAAGAAAACTGCTGATCTATGGGGTAATTCCGTGGATGTCGCTAAATCAGTAATTATGACAATAGCTCCAGTTTTAGCTTGCATATTTAACGAATGCATTGACTGTGGTGTTTTTCCTGACCTAATGAAACATAGTAAAATAATTCCATTGTTTAAATCAGGTAGCACTTCTGAACCCTCTAATTTTAGACCTATTTCTGTGCTACCCACATTTAGTAAAATTTTTGAAAAGTTGATGCTAGACTAAATTCAAATTCATTTTTATAGAAATAAACTTTTACATTGTAAACAGTATGGTTTTACTAGGGGTCGCTCAACAACTGACGCCGGTGTTGAGCTTTTAATCCAAATATTTGATACCTGGGAGAAATCACAGGATGCCCTAGGGGTATTTTGTGATTTATCCAAGGCTTTCGATTGTGTTTTACATGAAACTTTGGTCAGGAAGCTTAACCACTATGGAATTAGGCATGCTTCTTTGAGCCTTCTAATCTCATACTTGAGTAACAGGATTCAGAAGGTCTACATTAACGGTAAAAGATCTCCGGGATCAGTGGTTACAATGGGAGTTCCGCAGGGTTCAATACTTGGTCCATTCTTGTTTTTGGTTTATATTAATGACTTACCTTATTTTGTAAAAGACAGTCATGAGATAGTATTATTTGCTGATGATACTTCACTTTTATTGTAAGTGAAACGACGACACACAAATTATGACGATGTGAATAATGCGATCTCAAAGATTGTTCACTGGTTTAGTGTAAATAACTTGCTATTAAACGAGGGAAAAACCAAATGTGTAAGATTTGTATTGCCTAATGTTAAGCAAGAAACAACTAGTGTACAAATTAAAGATAAGAGTGTGAATCCTGTGAACACCACTGTGTTTCTAGGCGTCACGTTAGATGCCAAGCTTCAGTGGGGCCCACATATAGCTAAATTATCGAATAGACTTAGCTCTGCAGCTTATGCAGTAATGAAGATCCGTCAGTTAACTGACGTTGATACATCTAGATTAGTCTATTTCAGTTACTTTCATAGTGTAATGTCGTACGGCATTTTACTGTGGGGAAATGCTGCCGACATTCAAACTATCTTTGTGCTGCAGAAGAGGGCTATTCGAGCAATCTATAACCTAAAGGCTGGTGACTCTCTCAGAGAGAGATTTAAGGATATAAATATAATGACTGTTGCATCACAATACATATCTGAAAATTTGAGCTTTATAAAAAAGCTTATTATAAAGTGTCAGATTACACAGAAGACAAACAGCTTGGATCTGAAATGCTCCAATTACTCCAACAGCTATTTCTAATTGTCTATTATTAATTGATACTTACATTGTATTGTAGTTCTGTATTGCTTAATTTATTATTTTTAAAATTCATATTTTGTACTTTATGACCTGGTAACGACATATTCTTTTTTTTTTTTGTAAATGGTTTTGCTTCTGTGCGCTGTGGTTTCTTGCGCCCGTTCTTTGCCACAGTTAAAAAATGACGTCCTGAATGGGTGGTCCATTGGTCATCCGATACTATACTTTGGAGGAAAGTGTAAATGAATACTTACTCGATTATTATGAAGACGCCAAGGAAGGATCTAATGATATTTTTATAAAAATTAGAGACAAGCTACTTGAAAATGATTTGGATATTCAGAATACATCAAGTTATGCAGCAGATAATGCCAATATAAATTTTGGCCGATTTAATTCCGTATTCAAACGCCTTAAAGATGAAAATTGTAACATTTTAGAAGCGAGATGCTCTGCGCACATTTGACGTTGAAGCTATTGTCACAAAAATATTTAATTATTTTGCCAGTCATTCTAAACGTACTGATGAATTGAAAGGATTTTTCGAATTCATGGATTTGGAGTACAAACCCTTAATGCGGCACGATAAAACCCGTTGGTTATCACTACATCCGGCGATGGGTAGACTTTAAAAAAACTTTTCCGCCGTTAAAAGTTATTTCATGTCGTTGCCAGATAATGATCGCACGATTCATATTTTGAAATTTCTCGAAAAAACATAGAACCGATAGATATTGAAAACTCAAACGAAACCGAAACCGAAAATGTAACTGAAGCAGAACTACACTTATAATTTTTTGATAATGTATTATCGATATTTAACAATGCTGTTTTAGAACTAGAAGGTGATAACGTCAATATTTGCATAATGGATGATTTACGGAAAAAGCTCCAACAAAGAGTAAAAGACACTTTTTTTGGCATGCAAATCAATAAAATTTTACGAAAATTGCGAAGGTCTGAAAGTGACGCTATAAAACAAAGCTTTTTGACATGGCACATAAACGCAATACAATACTTGGGATCAAGATTTGACTTTTCGGAAAAAAATTACTTGCATTATCCCCTTGAATTTGAAGCAACAATTGAATTTTAAAGAAATAGAAGCGATAGTTACTCGGCTAAATATATCCAAAGTCAACTTAGATGAACTTTATGAAGAGATTTTCATTAATATGAAGAGAATTTCACCGTTAATTAATAAATATGCACAAGAAAAGCCCCCCGGTGAAAGCGCAACCCCTGAGATATGGACAACGTTTATTAAAGCTTGCAAAGGCAGCAACTTGAAAAATATGATTCATATTCTACAACTGGTTTTCTCCATTCCAGCTACTAACGCTCCAGTTTGTAGAGGATCCGAGTATACAACGAAACGAATTTTCAGCATTGATTTGTTGTAGAAAAAAAATCTTATTCTAAACCAAGAAACTTCGAAAATCGCTTAAACGATAATATAATTGAGCAAAATTTATACCAGAATAATTGTTACTTCATGAGGAATAAAAATGTTATAATGAATTTATTATCCTTTTTTCGATAAAATTGATAAATACAACTGCAAAATTACTTTAAAATGCGATGCGCCGGCCGTCCGAACTCAGCTTATTCTCGCAAAGTGGAGATTTGTAATATTATGCATGATTTTTTTATACTATTTCGATAAAAACTATAAATACAACTGCAGGGTATGATCAAGCAATTTTGACATTGGTTGATGATTCCCCTACTCCCAGCCTCTGTCCGAGGCTGGGTTTTGGCGAATGGTTTAGGGAGTAGCGCAGGTCGCCAAGATCCCCTAAACAAGGCCAGTGGACTATCCTTCTCGAGGTTGCCGCCTGTTATTGGCCAATTACCTTAAGTAATTAGCACAACAAAAACCTCTGGCCGCTACCCAAAACCCTAACCCTTTACCCCATCCTAACATATCCCAACCAATCCCGCAGCCGAACCGTGGCGGCTTATATCCACATCCAGGCCCACAGAGCCTTGGGGCACCAAATACCCCCAGAAAATTGTTCCACACCTTTCAAGGGCAGGAAGAGTGAGAGAAATAACACCTTTCTTGGCATCCTTGCCAACATCTCCACATAGCCCCACAACCAAACTAAATGTCAGTACAAGGAAAGAGAAATTTACCCCAGGAGGGTACCACTAGTAGTGGAGAATCCCTCACCGAGCCTAGCTCGGTCCGTCCCGCGTATCCTGGGGGGGACAACTTGTGCTCAGGCCCAGGCTCATGCCTAGACCTGTCTGGCCTCGCCGAGGCCATCCCAAACACCACAGACACAGCCACCACGTCACAGTGGACTGTAGCCGCCCACAAGCGCCTTTGCAAAAAGGGGTTTGCTGAACCAGCGGCAAACATAAAGAAAAAAAAGCTGAAAGGCCAACCAGAACGCAGCCGCCATAACAGGCGCGCGAGAAGGGAGGCCCTTCAACCCAAGGACCAGATGCCACCGAATGTGACAGCCGTCGCAGCAGCGGAAACGCAGCGCGAACCTGCACCGTCCACCTCCTCGGAGTCTGCAACGGTACAGGGAACAGAGTCAGCGCCCCAACCACCACCACCACCACCCACCCAGCTGAAAAAGAGACGGAAACCGAGAGATTCTCGTGGTCACAGAACCGCTGCGAAGGCTCCCACTGCTCCTGAAAAGGAACAACTTGGAACTGGGAATGGCCCGGAAGAGCGCGCTTCTTCGAAGCGGGCACGTCTGGACGAGACCCAATCACCCAGGGTGGAAGCCAAACGCGCGAAAACCAACCCGAAGCCGAGGCGTACGGTGAGCTACGCAGATGCGAATCAATCGCACCTGAGAGTAGCGGTCATCACCGTCCCGCCGAGGGACCTCTCCCAAAATCAGGCAGATCAGCTCAGGGAATCTATCGATGATAGCATCCTGCAGGCTGTAATATCTCCACCGTCTCCGAGTGCGCAAGCTCCATCTTTCCGCGGACGCCCCTTCCTGATGGATGGGGTACTAGCGATGTGGTGTGAAGACGCAAATGCCCTCAGCTGGCTGGAGAAAAATGTAAATTCCCTCCAATCACCCACACCCATACCCGGAACCACTTTGGCTGTCATCAAACAATCAGAGTTGAAGAAGAAGCTCAAGGCCGGGCTCCTCATCCACACCCGCATCACCGAGGCTGCCACACTGCACAAAGTCCTATGTGCCCAGAACCCGTGGTACAAGGTGGACTCTTGGCAGTGTTATGACATGACGGTAGATGATAAACCACAGGTAGATTCTTCTACTCCAGGTCCATCCATCTCAGCTCCCAAACCAGGTCCGAGTGAGATGGAAACTAACTCGCCGCTGCAATTTGAGGGAAGCACCAGTGACGAAGATAATGCCCTCCGTAGTCCATAGCTCCCTCAACATCATACAAACCAACCTCCAGCACAAACAGATAGCGGTGGCCACTCTACGCAGAGTGCTGGAGGCAGACAACAAGATTGTCGCGCTGATCCAAGAGCCATGGATTAGAAACAACAAAATGGCTTCAACACTTGCTGCATTCATAGACATAGAAGGGGCATTTGATAAAACAATGCACAACAGCATAAACCACGCCCTACAAAAATTCAAAGTAGAACCAGTCATAAAAAACTGGATTACTGCGCTGGTCAGCAAAAGGGCGGTCCAAATAGTGGTGAACACTACCACAAGAGCAAAGGTAGTAAGAGGATGCCCCCAGGGAGGTGTCCTATCACCACTTTTGTGGAACATAGTAGTAGATAGCCTCATAAAGAGACTGAATGAGAAAGGATATACTACTATTGGTTATGCAGATGACCTAGCAATACTAATAAATGGGAGCGTGGAGAATGTGCAAAGTAATGCGCTCACCGCTCCAGTTAGTAGAAGAATGGTGTGACGACAACAACTGTCAGTAAATCCGAAAAAGACAGAACTCATCCTTTTCACCAACAAAAGGAAGTTACCAGAACTCCACCTACCAAAATTATTTAACACCAAGCTCTCTCTATCAACTCAACTAAAATATCTGGGCGTTATCCTTGATAATAAATTGAATTGGGCAAGCCATATCGAAACTAAAACGAAGAAGGAGCTTTTGGACAATGTAGAAGACTAGTTGGTAAAAAATGGGGTCTTAATCCAAAAATAACACTTTGGCTATACACATCAGTAATCAGACCCTCTCTGAACTATGGATAAGTTGTATGGTGGCCCAGAACACAACTGACCACAGTGAAAGCCAAACTCCAGAGTCTACAACGCTTAGCGACTGTAGCAGCTACTGGATGTATGAGAACTACTCCATCAGCCGCGCTCAAGTACCTCCTGAACCTAAGACCTCTTGATCTTGTCATACAGGAGGAGGCGAAGGCAGCTGCCATAAGACTGAGAGCGAATGGACTATGGAAACAAAATATAGAAACAACACACTCAAAAGTTCTGCAGGGGATCCTAAAGGAAATACCTTTACTCGAAGCGCCCATGGACAGAACACCATGTCACCACGTCTTCGACCGAAGGTACTATATCCAACTTACTGAGGAATTAAAAGACAGCTCTGGCATCAATGAAGTAAGGATATATACAGACGGCTCCAAAACCACAAATGGTACTGGAGCTGGCGTCTTCTCGGATGACCTAAATATCAAAATATCAACTACCCTAGACCCTTTAAACACAATCTTTCAAGTAGAATGCATTGGTATCACAAGAGCGGCACAGGCGATCGCAGCCAGAGATGTCAGAAATTTTAATATAAAAATTATCTCAGACAGTGCATCTGTACTTCAAGCTCTACACAACAATACTATAACTTCTGTCCTCATACTGGAATGTCACAACGCACTCCAATCCATTGCAAACACAAACAGAGTAACTTTGCAATGGATCAAAAGACACAGCAACTCACTTGGTAACGACGCAGCAGACGAATTGGCCAAAAGGGGATCAAAGGCAGTAGTGTATGGACCGGAACCACTAATGCCCATACCTCAGGCCCAAATAAAAACATGGCTGCGCAACAAAACTGAGGAAACCCACCTAACGGAATTGATAAACAGTGATGGATGTAGGCAAACAAAGAATGCAGTTCCGGTGGCATCAAAAAGACTTGCCCGCAACATCATAAGACTGAAAAGGGACATTATCCGAAAAATCTTAGGTATCATAACCGGCCACTGTCCCCTCAACAAGCATCTGTTTAACATAGGTGTGACAGACAGCCCTCTGTGCAGAGGATGCATGGAGGCAGAAGAAACGCCAAAACACGTGCTCATGGAATGCAGAAGCGTGGCAGATCAACGGGCACGGATTCTCCAATCGCCGGCATCACTTCCAGAAGCCTACAGCAGTCTGAAACGGCTGCTTACTTTTTGGGAGGAGCTGGGTTGGTTGGAGTAAGATGTAAACATGACACGCACAATGGCCCAATCAAGTGGCTAAGTGCGGAAACAGCCCAGCAAAACTAACTAACTAACTAACAACTGCAAAACTACTACAAAATGCAAAAATGGGCATTTTACACAAAAATCACATTTGAGATGTAATAGGCTTCTTAATAACAAAACATTGATAACATTCGATCATAAATAAAAATTAAATAATGGAGTAGGTTAGGTTCCTATGGTGTTGTAAGTTAATCTATCACAATAACTTTTCATACCTACTATCTGCTTTTTCAATATAATTATGAAAAGAAATAGGTAAGTATTTTAAATGATAGGTAGGTGGTAGAAAGTTTTTTATTATACTTGTATACTTTTTTCAAAACCACTTTAGGTACCTAAGAATTAGTTTTTATTACAGGATGAAAGTTACTAATGTTCTTGTTATTAAAATTATTCAGTTGTATGTCATTGACAAAGAGTATATAAGTATGTGAAAGTTATTATTTTTATATATACATATAAGTAGCAATAATATGTTCATGAAGAGACTGCTGGTAAGATATTAAAATTGTTTTATATTGTTATTTTTGCAATCACTCAGATGGCTTTGAATACATAGGCGAATTTGATTATTTTATAGATATTGGAAAATCATTTGAAGCAATCCTTCGGCTCTGCGTCTTTTCTTGCATTTAAAGGTCGCTGTCTTGCTGGGGATAGTATAAAAAATTTATTGGCAGCTGTTATTGCAAAAGCAATACTAACTGGAAATAAATCACCTATCAACGGTGCAATTTACTACAAGTGGGCCAATCATATCCAAGAGCTTTTTCCTGGTGAAAGAACCACCACATATTTTATCCCAGCTTGCACAACTGCTAATGGAATCGTACTGCATACTAAGGGAAAACTGGTTCACCAGGTATTAAATAAGCGAGGGCTCTTACAAAATTTAGGAGCTCTACCAAAAGGAAAATGGAAACGAAGCAGAAAAGAGTTCCATTCACTCATTAGGATCTAATCCACCTCCGAGGCTCTCTCCATCTCCTAGTATTTCAATGATGAAGAAAATAAATATAAGGAAAATATTGAGGATGACTTATAATGGCTTCGAAATTCTTCTGAGCCTTGCAGTTTAGTTAAAGAGAAGTGGGAGAGGACTCAGAAAGCAAGTACAAGCATTCTATATGACTCAAACAATGATACCACTTAAAAATACTTTGAAAATTACCCAACTTAAATTAGTTTTGTTTTCAATAATATTTAATATTACCTATATACTTACTAAAATGCATTTTTATCTTTTTAGCTACATAAAGACTTCAATGCTTTACATGATTTTTACAAAAACAATCTATTTATGAATATTCCTATTGACCGCCTAGGCGCCCGGTGAATTTCACTTAGATTTTCGATATTCCAACTCGAATGCACTTTTCGCATGCATCCGCATCATAACGATCGGTCAATAATCATTAATCATAGAAGCTACATCACTTTTACATTGCAAATCTAAAGGGACCACCTACAATCACAATTATAAACCGATTTTCAAAATTGTTTCGCCATTTTGTAGCTAAACTACCTAGGACGTTTTTTTAATTTTTTCTTAAGTCTGTTTTTTTTAAATACCGAATTTTTCACATTTTTCAGAATTCCAAAAAAAGTTACCAGGCGATTTTGAAAATTCAAACGATCAAATGTGTCTCGACAAATTCTTTAACTTTTGGTACTAGGTACTCCCATCTCGATTTTCCCAAAATCTTCGGAGTTATGGCCAAAAATTCCATCAGTCCATTTTTGCCGTTCTGTTATTATTCATATATTTAAACAACTATGATAATTTGATTTCCTTCTAAGTACCTATGTACTGTGATGGAATCTCCACAAAAATACCGTCGGGGGGGGGGGGGGGGGGCACGGGCTCCCCCTCCCCCCTAAATCCGCCCTTGGTCTACTATAATCAAACCAATTTGCCTTTCTTAATCCATAATCAGACACTTTTAGAGAACTAATCTGGTGCTAAGCAATTTTTACACTCAAACCTGCTGAATCAAACATTTAGTGTATTTTGGGCGTAGGACGTTATGGAAATTAGTCATTATGAGAATCGTGTGTTTTAATATTTCCATGTGTATATATTTTAGTGTATTTTGGAAATTAGAGTCATTTGTAGTTGAGTCTTATTGACAATAGTATATATTGAGAAACGTTTTTTTTTGTTAGTACTTTCGTGGTAAAATGGGTCTGTTGTTTTTTTCGTTTTTACCAGTTCTTGCAGCTTTATTTTCAACAATGGAAAATTCATAAATAGATTGTTTTTGTAAAAATCATGTAAAGCATTGAAGTCTTTATGTAGCTAAAAAGATAATAATGCATTTTAGTATGATAGTATATTTTAGTATGTAAGTACATATTTAGTAGATATGTACTTACTTACAAAATTAATCGTGTTAGGTCCCGTTAAAACAGGTTTACTAAATTTCACTTAGGTTGTAAAAGAAAAGAAAATCTTATTCTCTGTGTTGTGCAGTGTTTGTGACCTGTAGGTGGTCCTTTTAGATTTGAAATTGTAGAAAAACGGGTATTTTCGTATATGTATAGAAGTGTTGTAGCTTCTATGATTATTGACCAATCGTCATGGTAATGGTGTTAAAAGATGCGGATGCAGGCGAGAAGTGCATTCGATTTGGAATTTCGAATATTATTGTTGACTTTTTTGCCTGTTCGCCCCTTGTGCCTCGCAGGACGAATCGGATCAAATCAGGAATTTTAGTCAAATTCAAAAGATCGCAATTAATTCAATTAAATTTTTATTGAACATCAAAAAGGATACCCGGCTCTGATTTATGATGGGCACAAGTACAATTTCAGTAGCACAAGAACAGAACAATAGAAATGTGTGAATCGTACTACAGATTGCTTCGCATATGCGACTTTTAAAGAGAGTAAGGAAGGACACCGTTCTAAAGATGAGTGCACAAGTTTGCAAGCGACAATATGAACAAAATTTACGAGACGTTGCCGTTTACTCTTGTAAAAAGGAGGTATGCGAAAAGATGACGCAAGTGAAGAAGATTCACAAAAAGAAAGCAACAGAAATGCATGGAGCTGACTCTGGTTTTAGTATGAGTTCGTATGACGAACTATGAACAAGAAGTATGTACCTAGTTTAAGTAAAGTTAATGTTATATTATTTATATAAAAGTATGTTAAAAATATAAGAAGCAGAGATTTTTTAAATATTTGTTCGACATATTAAATTTGTACATCATACATAAAAGTTCTTTTTATTTTTGAGTAGAATACATGGGGTCTAAGTGCAAATCCGCCTCTGTCCATAAAAAGTCAATAATTTTTTTTTGTCTGGTCATACTCATTCTTAATGGTTATGGTTCTGTATAATTAATTTTGTTCAAAACCGCCCCTATCCCCTAAGGGATAGAAAAAGACGAAAATAATATCGAGTGAGGTGCACTACCCATTTGCATAGATACAAAACCGCCATTGTCCCGTCTCGACCAATCACCATTCAGCAGCCATCATGGCCGACCTAGTGTTTTGAAACAATTTACGTGCGTGATTTTATTTCGATTTCTCTGTGATAAATAGGGAAAATGGAAGTAAATATTACTCCAGTGTCGGAGAAAAAGGCAAGGAAGCGATTCAGCAACGAAAATCAATGGAAACGTAACAAAAAAAACAAGAGAGGTAAGTTTTTGTAATGCCTAAACATCAACAATTTGGATAGGTTTATGTAAGACGTTGCGACGCAACGACAACTAACGAAGACTTTAACCACCCTTTCTTATAAACTTTAATTACTTTATTTTTGTATTATTCCAGGTACGCACCAAAACATCCACCAAGGCTGCGTGAAATAATTAAAAAATGCAATCATAAAAAAAAGTAATATATAAGTGTAAGTAATTAATTAAACAACTACCCTAGGCTTCTTTTTCGAAAGGAGCCAGGGTTCTATAGTTACGACCCTCCAAAGGCGGGAAGGTATTTTCTGTGTAGCGGCATCATTGCGAAAATTGGCAAATCTACTTTTTTGGTTTTATGTTTAGAGTCATTAGATATAGATAAGTCTTTAGGTCTCTCCTAAAGACTATGTAATCAGCTGTCTATGCCGTCCTAGTACTGATAGTTTTCTAGATATCGCGGTTTTAATATTAAAAATTTTCGCAATATCTCTACTGATAAGAGCCCATATACGTGGCCTGTATTGCCAGTCGTTGTAGGCTAAAAGTCTGGGTAAAATTTCTGTACCGGGACCGTAGAACCTTCTGGAAGCTTCACCCAGAAAATACGTTTTGTGTTGAGAAATTTCCCTTTGTGTTCCAAATTAGCTTTATTATTGTATATTTTATTTGATCCGTGCATTTTTAGAAGAATTGCAGGAAAAAAAAGTTAAATATTTTATTTTTAAAATTCCTATTTTATTTTCAATACTGTAAATTCACATATAGAAGTCTTTATATTATATTGCTAATAGTTTGTTGCGGCTTCGTCGCTGAATTATCCATTTTTCTTTAAAAGATTTTAGGATTTTATTCAGGGTAAAACTACATTAATTGTTATTTTTTATTTTTGCGTTGAAGGAATCCATAAGATTTCGTATGGAAACTTTTTCTTGCTTAAAGGTAACTCAAAACTCTACAAATTGTATTACTACCTAACCAGTCTTTTTTCATTTTATTATTTTAAGAGCTACTAATAAAATTATTTGTAAAAATATAAAAGGTTAAAGTTGGCAAAAGAGGAGAAATTCTATTTATTAGGACGAACTGTTTCCAACAACGGCAACACCGGGGTAATATCTTCTCTTAACTTCTCGTATCTGTAGGAGTTAAACCCCGCCCCATTCTAGGGTAATTAATCAATATTGGGAAATTTTAAATTCACAAAAAGTAAAACTTTTGGAAAAGTTTTTCTGTATTATTACTAAAATAACAGCAGACCGCAGTAATAACAAAAAAATCAAGTCCTCCCGAAGGTGCCAGACCAAATTGCTTATTACAGTCGGCAACTGTATATGTACAACTTCACAAATGTAATGGGTTGCATGCAGCACAAATAAAATTACAAAAGAAAATATTGAGAATGGTTGTTGTGCCCATTGTTAAAACTAAAACCGGGGATGTATTCAGATACATCCCCGGTTTTATTTAGGCAAACTACCGACAATCTCTTTGGCCACTATTACTGCCAAGGTACTGGACGGGTTGCTCCAGAGACACCTTGACCGCTATGTGAAACTGAACGAAGCGAAGTTCGGTTTTAGACCGGGATTATCTACAGAGTGCGCGGTCTTGTAGCTGAAGCATACCGTCGGGTATTATACCCATAGAAATACCCCTGTGTACGCTGCTTTCCTGGACCTGTCGAAGGCATTTGACTTGGTTAGTTATGACATACTATGAAACAAATTACGGGACACTGGTGTGCCTGTGGAGCTGATACGCATTTTTAAATACTGGTACGGTAATCAAACTAACCAGGTCAGGTGGCTGGGGACCTTTTCTGATAAATACAGGTTGGAATGCGGGGTGAGGCAAGGGGGACTGACCTCGCTAACGCTTTTCAACCTGTATATCAACCTGTATATAAATCAGCTGATAGTTGAGCTCGGCAAGGCCAAAGTCGGATTCTCCATACAAGGTAAGATCGTCAATAGCATCAGTTATACGGACGACATGGTCTTGCTGAGTCCGTCTGTAAGAGCCTTAAGGAATTTATTGGCAATATGTAAAAGGTATGCGGAAGCGCATGGCCTCATATATAACGTACAGAAAAGTGAATAGTTGGTTTTCACCACGGGTAACAAAAAGTTAAGTGACATTCCCCCTATTAAACTAAACGGTGTGGCCCTACAGAGAATAAGTCGTTACATATATCTGGGCCATGTGGTTACTGAAAACCTTAAGGATGATAAGGACATGGAGAGGGAAAGGAGGGCGGTGGCGGTCCGATGCAATATGTTGGCCCGCAGATTTGCGCGATGTAGTACCGAGGTCAAAATAACTCTTTTTAAGGCCTTTTGTCAAACCCTATACACGTGCAATATATGGTCAACTATACGCAGAGGGCCATCAACGCTCTCCGAGTACAATACTGTTGTATTCAGGGTAATGTTGGGTCTTCCACGATACTGTAGCGCTGCGGGCATGTTCGCGCTGGCGCACACGAGCGACTTCTATGTGGTGCTGCGCGGGCGAGTTGCGTCGCTGATGCGCAGCGTGCGCGGAAGCTCTAACAGTATACTGAGTGTCGTTCGGGAGAAGCCCGACTGTCGTATCTGAAGGCACTGGCTGAAAATGAACGTGGTTGTGCCAGGTGGTCCGGTTGGGCGGGGTGGATTTTTTCTTAATTAGATATGAGAGCTACCCTACAAATAGAGATAGGCATACTAACATAGTTCATAAGCTTTAATTGTTACTAACATAATATGGATGTAAATCTGAATTAAACTTATTTTATTTTATTTATTTTTATTTATTTTAATATTAACTCCCAGACAGACCCCTAAAAGGCAAATTCAGAACCCCACGGCGTACCACAAGGATAGATCCTGGGGCCGGTGATATTCAATATATACGTGCACGATATCTGGGACGTACACGACAGAATCAAAGGACCTCTGCATACTGAACAGAGCCACAACCCAGACCACGCAACCATGCGATCGGAATGGGAAGCAGATACCATTATCAATTACTTTAAGAAATGGGGACTCAAATAGAACGTAGAGAAAAACGAGTGCATCATATTCTCCAAGAAAAAAAATACTGCCAAGCAGTAAAACTGAAACAACAATCGCTACCGTAGGGTATTTGATCTGTTTTTGGTAGCAAAAACAGATCAAATACCTCGGCGTAATCTTTGACAAGCGCATGAGGATGAACCAACACACCGAAAAAGTAGTGAAAAAACTGAAACAGGTCAGAGGAACTCTCAGCCCGATAATAGGATACTACGCGAAAACAGAATTAGAAACCAAACTGGCCATAATACAAGCCTGTATACTGCCGCTGCAAGACTACGGAGTGGTTCAACTACTTTCAAGGTACAGCGCGACAAACCAGTGTATAATTGAAAGACAGTATAGGATGGCACTCAAAAGTGCCGTAGAATTACCGAGGAGAACATCCACGGAAACCCTGTGGGAGATGTCAGACATAGAAGCCTGGCACCTAAGCGCTGAGGACCTGAACAAAAAAATGTTGGACGCCATCGTCCAACTGGAAATAGAAGATTTAGAATCCCCCGACGACGCCTACCTGGCGCACGGAGAATTCAACCCTCTCCGAAGTAACTATAGAATAGGTGAAATTGTATACGATCCCAAAGAGAAAAACTACAAACGGTGGCCCACTGATAACTCGGGAGCCCCGCGCCCCCTTAGGATAAGATAGGTTAACATTAGTAAATAAGCACATATACAAACGAAACACATACTATTTTATTGATAAACTTATTATGAATAAGCAGAACACAGCACTACTCCAACTAGGACATAAGTTAGCTGACTCACCCTCGCACGGCCCACCGACTACGAGGTCACATAAATGTAAAACACAAGTAGACATATAAATGATTTCTGATTCTGATTCTGATTCAATCATAGAATCCTCTCGAGATGTCGTTTTCCGAGATGTAGGTTTTTCGAGATACGTTATTATTGGTAGTGTGAAGTGATTGACCGCGTTCAAAACTTTAGCTTTTGAACATTTTGTACGATCAGCAATCTTTTTGTAAGATCACGTTCATATAGTGCAACTATAATTTTTCTAGACGAAGAATAGCAACGTTTTTGCTTTTTCATGTTTAGTAGTTATTATTTATTAATAATATTAAATATTTAACAACTTGTTATTGTAGACTTGAAAAAACGGCGCCAAAACACTCCTGAATTATAGCTTTTTTTTTGAACGAAATGATATTGCGTTCCTAATTATTTGTCCAGCAGCCAGAAAAGTAATTGATAATAAATCAGTGCAAATATTTCATAAATTTTAATTAAATACTACCCGTTCCTAATAATATGACCACTACTGTATATAAATTAGATGGTCGAAGTAAGTATATAAATCAATTATGTGAGAAGTTTATTAAAAATACACATTACTTTTTAAGTGTTCCATCATCTCCAGAGACTTTAAAGATGATGACTCCGAAAAAGTTTTATGTTAGGACCAGAAAGCATGTAATGTCTCCAGTTCCTAAACTAAGTCCAACTTCAAGTGCACAATCCCTTTTTGAAAAACCCATTCCGAGTCCTACAAGAAAACTTGTAAAAAAAAGAGGAGGACGCCTCAGAGAAGATTTTCCGGAAAATTATTTGTCAAAAGGAAAGTGATATTTTGTTATTGATTAAGATTTTAGAAGCGAAACTTCAAAAACGTTAGCACTAATGCAAACAAGATAAGTTAGTGACAAAAAAAAATTACAAAGGAAGAAAGACATTTGTGTCTTTCTCTAGTTTATAAATCGCCATCCAGTTATGTTTTCATGAAAAGACAAGGCATAGTACTTGCTGCACTTTCCACTCTAAGAAGTTGGTTGGGCAAATCAAAAACCAATTGAAGAAAAAAATTGAATATGCCTGCACAAAGGAAAAAGCATGTGTCGTTTGCTTTGATGAAATGGCAATTTTGCAAGTTTAGAGTATTTAAAAATACGATATAATAGAGGGCTTTGAAGATTTGGGGAAAGTAAGTAGTTAGGTGGCAAAATATGTTTTAGTATTTATTGTACGGGGGCTATATAGCAGATGGGAAATCCCCGTTGCGTATTTCTTATCACATACTAATGTTAAATCACAAAATTTGGAATTACTATTAAAAGCGGTGTGTTAGTAATACTATTTGATTTTAGAGTTCTCCCTAAAACAATAATTTGTGATGAAATGACTACTAAATAAAAAAAATTAAAAGTTTGGGTGTAACAATAAGCCCTTTCTTTTTTTGCGGTGACAAAAAAAATATTTGCATTATTTGACGTACCTCATTTAGTAAAAAGTGTGAGAAATAACTTGTTAAATGCAAATTTTATATTTAATGACCAAGAAATTTGTTTTGGTGATATTGTTCACACATTCCAAATTGATAAAAAATCAAAAAAAGGCAGATCTCTTACGAAATTGACTGTTTGTCATATAAATCCAAATAGTTCCCAAAAAATAAATGTCCGTCTTGCAACTCTTTTTGGTAAAACTGTAAGTGCTGCGTTTCGAACTGCTCAAGATTCTGGTGAGCTTAAAAGCCTTACAGTCAATGCCACAGCAAAAATTATAGTATTGCTAACAATTTATTTGATGGACTAAATAGCAAAATAAAAAATTTATAAAAAATCCATACAAATGTGCCCAATCAAAAAATTATTTTATGGTGAGAAATACCATAAAAATGGTGAAAATGTATTTAACAGTTAAATAAATAACACATAAAACAACAAGGATGGTGATATTGTCAAAACAATTTATACGAGACCACCTTGTTTCGATGGTATAGTGATGACTTGTGAAGCCGTTTTGCAATTATTTGATGAAGAATGAACAGATCCCTTAATAAGTTTTTAAATAACTAGCAGCACCTTAAAAGCAGTAACGCAAAGAGAGGTAACAAGAACAATTAACCAAAAAAAAAAGCCCAAGGGTTCGACCTCATTGATAAGAAAGTCCTATCAGAACTACTTCGTAAAGCAATAGTTGAAGAAGACCGCAGCTAAGTGAAAAATACTTTCACGGGGAGGCAGCGGCCGAAAGGCTTCATCCTCAGCTTTGAGTATCCATACTAAATTGAAGCACGCTACGGAATTCACCTAGTCTTGAAAGATCTGTGCGTCAAGTAAGCCAAAATTCTCCAAATGACGAGACGATGGAGCCTACGGCTGCACAGGACATCCAAGCGTCTACCAGTGGTGCTCAACCCCCTAAAACTTTTGCAACCATACAAAACAAACTAGAAGATTCATTTATTTCAAAATGGAAAATAGACGACCCTAGATCAGTTCCGATTACGAATTTAATTGCAGAAATGATAGCAGTAGACAACCAACCAATTTCCGTTGTCGAAAATAAAGGTACAGATAGACATGCTACTAAATAAGTATGCTCATTAGCATACTTATTACAAGCGTGCTATTTAACTGTATACATTTGCTTGTGAAAAACATACTCGTTTGAAGCATGCCCTTGAATGAGCACGCTCAAAGCATTGCTATAAACACACATGCCATTTAATAGCAAGTTATTAGCGTGTTGTGTAGTGAAAAATGGAAAACCAGGTGGCTCTCCGCACAGAATTGAATAAAATTGTCCTTTTGCTTGCAATTCAATGTGTCCATAAAGATCTAAGAAGATATGGAAGGTTTTAAAAATCACTTGCGCATGCTTCCGCACCAGTTTGACGAGTTACTCTCTAAAATTGAAAACGCTATACTTGCAGTTAGCTCCGTTCATATTCAAAATCTGACGGAAAGACAAAGGATGTTACTGCAACTTTCTATTTCAGCCTTTTGAAGAGACCACTAAAAAAAGTTAGCTTCTCATTTCGGAGGTAATTCCACACACAAATATCTTGCAACAGTTTTTAATTAAAGAAGAGGTTCAGAGAGCGTGCAGCCACTTAGATTCATTACGAGTGGCACTAAAAGAAGGATTAGAAAGGCGGGCCAGTAATTTTGAAGATGAAAAGTATTACACTATTGCCACACTGCTCGACCCAAGCTACAACATTTTTTATTTGAATTTCTTCTCTCTAGAAAAAGTTCCATGGGTGAGACGCCAATTCTTTCTTAAACACGTAAGAAGAAGTGCAGATAAGGATAGCACAAGCAGAAGTGAGACTGAGAACTAGTGTGAAAGTCAACGTCGAGTAACCTGTAGTCACACTCTCAGCAAGCTACTAATAAAGCTCCCGGACGTGCTATGAAGAATTGGCATCAGCAAATATGCAACGAGAACTACGGACTTCCTGGCGTGATTGGGTGTATTCAATACACCCAATCACACTGTATTAACTGTACCCATATTGCAATAGTCAGACCTGCAGAGGGCGAGGAACAATATTTTAATCGAAAACATTATCATTCGATTAACACTCAAGTTGTGAGTTTATGAACAAAATATTAATGATTTTATTGTGACATCTAAACTTGTTACTGTATGTGATTCTCATTGATCTACAATAATATTCATTTCCAGATAATATGTGATACTGATTGCTACATTATGAATGCTGCTTCATTTGGTTCATTTGGTGCTTCATTTGGTGTAGCAACACATGACGCATACATTTGGAGAGAGAGTAACATAAGAAGATATGGAGTCTTCAAAATGAAACTGTTTATTTATTAGGTTCTTATCTATGTTTGAATTTATTGTATAAATACTCATAATAATATGTAAGTAATGTAATTCACCTAAATTATATTATTATATTTTTATTCTGGATATGCTCTACAATAGTAAATGATGACACCAATAGATAATGCTGTTGAAGACTCTCCTGAACGACATTATAACTTTACTCAAAAGCGCGTACGGTCGACCATAGTACACGCATTTGGAATTTTGAAAGGCAGATGGAGATGTCTTTTGGCAGCTCAGGAACTTCATTACTGCCCTGAAACAGCAGGTAAAATTATATTAGCCTGCTGTGTTTTAAATAATATTATGTATAAGGGCGGGTATGATGCTCCCGAGTTGACTAAAGATGAACTCAAAGCTGAAAGAATCAGACAGGTTCCAACTCAGTCTGCCACTTCTTCAGCTCGGGCACTAGAGGCAGGTCGAAGGTCTAGAGCAGGCCCGTCCAACATACGGCCCCGGGCCACAAAATTGTGGCCCGCAACGACATCAATAGATATTACGCGAATAGTTTCCATCATTATTTTATTCGATCATCTATCATCTATCATCTATCGACTATGAATAACATGTACATGTTTGTAGGTATTAACATACTTACCTAATTCGTAAATCAATAGTTAGCGAATGAAGTTTTTTGCAGTAAAAGTGGAATGACATGAAATAAGTTAAGTAATTTAAGTCTCCAAATATATATGTGTCAAGTTTGCTGTCGATTACGCACCGGTGCGGGGTCGCGCCTAGTAAAGTTCATAGACTTAGTGCGGCGCCGACAGTGCCGGCTGCCAACTTGGCATTTTTATGGCTAAATTTATCATTTTCCAAAGTAATTTGGCATACATAAATTCAGTTTAGCATATAGCATATTTTTTTAGCATTTAACTCGAAAAGTTTATGTACTGTTATGTACCCATGTCATCTCTACATAAATTATTGTATCATGTACCTAATCATGTGACTAGCTTCTGATAAATAGGACCACACAAATTCTTAGAAAACAAATACATTGTCAATGACCCCAGGTCATCGTATTAGAAATATTCCCTAAAAACGCTACGATAACCTCACGGTTATCCTAATAATTACTTTGTTTTCAATGAATATTAATTAAATATAATAGATTCCCTAAAATCCACATAACCTTAGGGTTATCTAATGATTCGCAAGTTGTTTACAACATGATATAAAAAGGGACCGACATTTAGAAGCGCACATCTTCAACATTCGCCTCATTAACTACGTTGCACGGTCAAACCTTGTTAAAGTGCTATTTAAATTGTCAGTCAGATAGACAAAGGTAATTATTAAATAAAATATTATCCTTAACACAAAGACTGCCTTTTAATTCCACGATACCAACCAGGAACATAACAAAAATTGGTGTCAGAAGTGGGATCTGTGCACCTGAAGAAGAACTACGACGGTTTTCGCCCTCGACGGCGACGACGGTAGTCATCTTTCTTCAAGACCGCAACAACATCATCATCATCATCCTCATCAAGACTTCATCATGAAACTACTTATCTTGTAAGTGATTTTAATTTAGCATCAATCACTTTCATCATAACTAGATTTCTTCAATTCATTTCTATATCATTATTTTATTTTGTTATTTTTACTTTTATATTATCTTATTTTCCTTTGTAAAACATGTCTTTACCTCAGTCTTCGTCATACGATATAGCAGGGAAGTCTAACCCTACAACTAATATGACTATAGACACATTACTAAAATTTATAGAACCTTATGATGGAGACCGTGATAACCTCAGCTCATGGATAGAAAAATGTGACCGAGCATTGCAACTAGCCTCAATTAATCAAAAACAAATTCTTTTTGCGTATATTCAAAATAAACTCATAGATAAAGCTCAATCGGCTTGTTCAAACACTGTCTTCAATGAATGGACAGACCTATAAGAATTTTTAAAATCTAGACCGGGTAATCGGAAACACCAGACACATCTATCAATAGAATTACAAAATTGTAAATAAGCTCTGACTGAAACAGTCGCGCAATACATGACAAGATTAGAAAGTTGCTTAAAAAGACTTCTAGGAACAACCAAACAATCGAGTAATGATAAAAATCTCTTACCAGGTCAAATAGAACGCAAGAATCAATTAGCTTTACATAGATTTTTACTGGGCGTACATTCAAAAATATCGCAAATACTTAGGTCTAGGAATCAGAAAGATTTAAATGACGCTTTTAATATAGCTTTAGAGAAGAAGAAAAATTCTCAATACTAGAGTCATCTAGATATAAGAATCCGCGAAACAGGCTATATTGTAAATATTGCAACAAAAGTGGTCACGCAACAGCTTTTTGTCGCAACAATCTTAATAACCGGCACTATAATCGAACAAGTGTGAACTTCCACAGAAACCCCAATCATAAACCCGTTTTTCATTTTGAACGGAATTTCATATTGTAAATGTTGTAATAAGCAATACGATCATAGAGACACAGTAAACGTAAGATATTTATACAACAATCGAACAAATTATAATGACCAAGGTCAAACTAATCAAAATTACCAAAGAAATACAAACCCTCTTAGACGTCCTAGTACTGAACAAACTCAACAAAATAATCAGAATACCACTCAAAATACGAATCGATATCAACAAAATAATCGTGAACCCTATCATACACGAAGTTATGCACGTAGAAACACTGTAACATTGAATCCTATTGCAACTGATAAAGATTCAAACGAAAACGAGCTCTTGATAGGTGTCGAATCAATGAGCCTCGGAGAACTTCAGGCACGCAAAAACCAACAATAGAAGTAGTTCTATCAATTTAATCTATAAAATAAATATAATAAATATTTCAACGTTGTAAGATGAAACCTACGAACAAAATAAAACATTAAATTTCCTTATTGACTCCGGAGCTAGTATTTCTATAATTAAAGCAGAATGTTTACATCCACGATTATCTGTAAACGTCACAAATAAAAAAAAATTCATGGTATAACAGAATCTAAAGAACCATGTAGGACTATAGGAAAAGTAAAGTTAAATCTAAACATAAATGGTAGAAAATTAAACCACACTTTCCATCTAGTAGATCAGACACGCGTACCTACTTTAAAGTACGATGGCATATTAGGCGATGACTTTTTATCCAAATATAATACTTTAATAGACTATAAAAATAAAAAGGTTTACTTTGAAGATTTAGAAATATCATTTAACGCAAATAATAATAAAAATATGTACTTCGTCCTTAAACCACGAACAGAAACCAATAAGGTTTCTATGGCTAAGGCTAATATTATTAACCCCGAAATACGGGAAGGTTTCATTGAAAAGCAAATTATAATGGATGGGATATACCTATCTAATTGCATCACTTTCACAACACACACAACATCAAGTTGATGAAGCATTTCTTTCTTTTTAAATTGTACAAATGAAAAAGTCGAAGTTAAAGAATTAAAATTAAGGCTAGAATCTTTAGGAGAACTTGAACGCTCCGAAAGTAAAATAGAGGTGACTTACCCTCAACTAATATAAGAAATGATCTTTCTTCATATAATAATAATAACTATAATATACCAAGATTCCAAAGGTTAAGACGAGAACTTCGAGTATCTCATCTCAACCAGGAAGAACAGAATTCGCTGTTAAAAATTTGCAACGAATATAGTGACATTTTTCATTTAGAAGGTGATAAATTAACTTGTACTACTGCAATCCAACATGAGATAAACATCAATCCTCAACAGGGTCCTATTCATACCAAAACATATAGGTACCCAGAAGTACATAAGACAGAAGTGAACAATCAAATAACTGAAATGTTAGAAGATAACATCATACGTCCTTCCACAAGCCCATGGTCCTCGCCATTATTGATTTTCCCTAAAAAGAAAGACACATCAGGTAAAATAAAATGGAGAGTAGTTAAGTATTCAAAGAACTACCTCAAAATTACCAATATCTAAAGCAAAACAAAGAATTACTTACCACTTCCAATTAATTTAGAAGATATCCATCTCTAATCGACATTTCTACGCTTAACGTATTCTATATTAACTTTAAATTAGTTTTCATACTAAATATACCTTTAGTAAATTCCAACGAATATGAATTATTCCATGTGTTGCCAACTCCTCATATTCATGATAAGGAAATATATGCCCTAGTACAACCAAACAGACGATACCTCGGTACAAACAGACAATCATACGTTCAATTCGATGATTTGAGAGAATGCCAAAACTTATCACCAGAACATTTCTTTTGCAAAAACCTTAATGAATACTCTATCATAAATAATCCATCTTGTGAAACTCAACTTTTAACCAAAGTAGTGAAAACTTTACCACCAGACTGTCATACTAGACTTTTGTATGGAAATTTCGAAATTTGTCAAAAACTAGTCAATAATAAATGGATCTTTATTCACTCCACATCTACCAAAATCAAATTAGATTGTCCAGATCAAGAACAACTTAAAGAATTTGAATTGATAAATACAGGAACTATTGAACTTGATAAAGGTTGTAAAGCATACGCCAACCTAATTCAATTAACAGCAACTGATAACCTAGCAACAAGTTGGACAGCACCGACGATAACCTTCGACTTAACAGAAGACGAGGGTTGTAATAAAAATAAAATAAACGAAACTAAAATTCACCTAATACCCTTACATTACCTTTATTATTTCTGCTCTTTATAAATGATCTACCGCAATTTGTTGGCAAAAAATGTATTCTGTTTGCTGATGACATAACACTGACAATTAAAAATGAAGATAAAACTAATTTTGAACAAGAAGTAAACAAAGTGCTGTCAGATGCAGTAGCATGGTTGGAAAATAACAAACTTCATATAAATATAAGCAAGACTAAAGCCTTACAATTTCAATCCTATAACTCTAAACCATTACCTATACAAATTACATGCAATGGGTCTCATTTAGAAATAGCAGATACATGCAGGTTTCTTGGAGTAAATATTGATAAAAATCTGAACTGGAAAAGCCACATTGACCTTATATGTAAGAAAATTGAGAGTTTCTGTTTTGCAATAAAAAGGCTAAGACAGACCGTATCAACAAACTCTGCAATAGCTGCCTACCATGGATACGTTTCCTCCGTGCTATGTTATGGATTGTTGCTATGGGGGAACTCGGTAGACTCGGACAAAGCTTTTAGGGCTCAAAAAAGGTGTATTCGTATGCTTGATAATGCATGGTATTTAGAAAGTTGTAAGCCCTTATTTCATAAATACAAAATTCTCCCATTGCCCTGCATGTACTTATATACTTCCTGTATGCCTATTCGTTCATTTAAATGGACACTATTTTAAAAATCGCTGTGAAACTACTGTGAGGCATACAAGGGCCCAGTACCGGAACCTGTTGTATCAACCTCCTTGTCGCAAATATATTTATAGTAAAAATGTTTTTAATATGTGTATTACTATCTATAATAGTCTGCCTGACGAGCTTAAACGTGAGAACACAGCTACATTCAAAAATAAATTGACCAAATGGCTGCAGGCAAATTGTTTTTATAGCGTGAAAGAGTATATGGATAGGATCAAATAAATATTTTGTAGTAATATTAATTTGCACACCTGCTTGCAGGTTGAATACATGTACACACATTTTATATTTAAGAACCCACAACTGTATTCTGGCAAATAAAGACATCTTATCTTATCTTATCTTACAATTAAACAATGTTCAGCAGTTCAAATTTAAATTTAGCCTCAACAAAATTAAATTCATTAGAAAAACAAATAAACTTAGATTTAAAGAATTCCAATACCCTATTACCTGAAAGACATGTATCTTTGATAGTTTATGCTCTATGCATTTTAAGTATAGCATATTTAAGATTTAGATTTTGTAAACTTACTAAGTTTTATAAAAATATATCATGTAATAGGAACGACCCCAATAATGGAAACTGTTGTATTCAAATATATAATCAATGTAATATGAAAAAGAATGTCGAACCTTCTGTTCGTATGCCCATAAGAGAAAGCATTGAAGAGTCACACGATGACCTAGATGTAAGGCAACCGCTTCGTCAAAAACCTGAAACTAAAAATAAGTATAGTTATAACTTAGATAGTTAAGAATAGTGTAAACAAATTTTATTAAACTCCGAGACAATTACAAAAATCAGCTTCATGATAGCAGAAGCCATTGCCAAGCGGAGCAAACCCTTATCGGACGGAGAATTTGTCAAGAAATGCTTGGAGATATTTACGTCGGTAGCATGTCCGGAGCAGAAAACACTTGTTAAAAATACAAGCTTGTCACATCAAACCATAACAAGAAGAATTGATGACATGGCCAACGATATCGAAACGTCATTAAAAACACAACTAAAGAAAGGCGTTTTCTATAGTTTCGCTCTTGACGAAAGTACTGAAATGTCCGATACAGCGCAGTTGGCAGTTTTCGTGAAAGAAGTGACAAAAGACTATACTGTGATCGATGAATTACTTGATTTGCGTCCAATGAAAGATACAACCACAGGAAAAGACATCTACGAAAAAGTAAAGAGTTGCATAGAAAAATATGAACTTCAAATCGAAAATTTTTGCGGTGTAAGTACAGACGGTGCACCAGCAATGACAGGAAGAGTGAACCGTTTGTGACTTTCATCTGCAATATCATCACACACACAATCATGCCTATAGCGTCATTGTATTATACGCCAAGAACAGTTGTGTGCAAAAGTACTCGAACTGAAACCCGTGCGTGATGGACAAAATAGTGCGGACAGTTAATTTAATACGCGCAAGAGGCCAGAATCACTGACAGTTCCAAGCAATTCTGTCAGATGTAGGTTCAGATCACGAAGACGTCACGTAGTAAAACGGGGTGAATAAGATATATAGAACACCGAGTATTCTCGTCAAAATTATTTCAACTTAAAATATGTTTTCGTGTGGTAATAGAAGATTATCCAGAATATTGTATGGCAACATTTAATGTGTATGAAGTAAGCCGCAAGCTGTCATTTAAATCATTAAAAGGTAACCTCTCGCATCACCTCTGATATTATCCGTTAGAAACTTTGCTGTCGCTATTAAATTTCATAGCTTTTGTGGTTATTTTATGGATTTTAAAAGTGTTTGGACCAACACATATGTAGGGGCAAGTGTTGTACTTTTGGACGGCTTTACCTATGGACACTATCGATAATACAAAAACAAAGTACCAGAAAGTTCCAACACGAACGCATCCATAAAGTATTTATTTTGCCTGGCAACACTGACGTGTCGCTTTGTCACTGGTTTGTTTTGGTGCGCAGTCAAACATTTTTAACAGAAAAAGTAAGTTATTTTTGCCTAATTTATGAGATTTACTGTGAAAATCTTCGATCAACAATACAACTAGATGACAGATCGGCGCTAAAAATGTGTCTCGGTAAATAAGAGCGCACTTAGAAGTGAGCTCTTATTTTCTCGCAAGGCATGACAGGAAAAAGTACTTTATTTGTTGCCCCTAAGGTTGATTTCACCACTAAATGTTATTTACGTCTTTTCTTTTTTAAGTGACAGGAGTAATTTATTGCTTTGAAAAAGTATTTATTCACGTGGACAGAATTTAGCTTTGATTTTGTACGTGACACGTTGTCTAGTTGGTATTGTTGATCGAAGGTGAAAATACTTACGATATCGGTTTGATCGTGTTTGCAGTATGATTTGTGTTGTTTATTGCTTAGTTTGTGTTTTTGCCTAGTTTCTAGGTCTGTTTTAACCTTAAAGTCCTAAAAACCTACTACTACTGAATTTGTACCTGTGGACAAAAATATGAGTGTACCTGTGACTGTCCACAGGTACAAATGTGTCATAATAAAATCTGATCAGCCGTTTTGTTTAATCTTTTTAGTGCCTCGCAGTAAAAATGGTTTAAAAAAAAAGGAAATATGCCCTGATACACTCACAGCACCTGTAAAAGAAGCAAAAAGTGGCAATTCAATAAGAAAAGTGGCTAAAAAGTATCAACTACCAAAGTCAACTATTTTTAAATACTTGAAGTTACATAAAAACAATAATTTGAGGAATAGCATTCAGTTATTGAAGAATGATGTGAGAAAGGTATTTGACCCGGAAGGAGAAATTTTGCTAAGTAAATATTAAAGAAAAGCGGTATACCTACACTTGGGTCTAAATACAAAACAATGTAGAGAGCTGACTTACAAATACGCTGTTTCTAAACAGAAAACAAACCTGCCTACTAACTGGGAAAAACACAAAATGACAGGAACTGGATGGCTCCGTAATTTTCGACTTCTTTTTCCGGAATTATCTATTTGCAAACCCGAACCAACAAGCATAGCGAGAGCAACTAGCTTTAACAGGGCCAACGTGGGTGATTTATTCAAATCGGTCATGACACGATAAAAAATTTCTACCAAATCAATTTATAATGTTGATGAGACTGGTATCTCAGCTGTACATAAGCCAGGGAAGGTATTGGCTCTTAAAGAGATTTGCCAGCTAGGGAAGATGACTTCAGGAGAACGAGGAGTGAAAGTCACAATGATAGGCTGCATAAATGCTGTTTACTAACTACTTTACTAAAAAGCTGTATGAAGCGTATTGTAGAGCTAACAAAAGTGTATAATAGAGTATGTTTAAATTTGTTTTAAATTGTTTTTAGAAATCAATAATTGTTTTTTTCGTTTTTGTAGTCTAATTAATGTGAACTGTCCCTAGGTACGACACCGTCCCTAGGTACAAGTTTACTGTACATAGGTAAAAATGTTAGTTTAACAAAGGCTGATTATACCACGACATGTGATTTGTTATAAATATTAAAAACCTAACTAATTCAGATAAAAACATAGTTTTATTCCAAATTCTAGAAAGTGTCCACATGTTCCGCACTTGCCCACTATATACTCTGTAAGCTTTCATTTTTGGTTATTTTATTAGATTTTTCGGTAATTGAAAAAATCTGTTTATTTTGGGTGAATGGAAACGTTTCAAGTATGAAAAGCAACGAAAGTGGGGTCAGAAGGGATGTGAAGGAGTTGAATAGGAACGATAATGGTGTGAATAGGTACAGAATTATAAGGTGTCACTTTGCTATGAAGACGTATTTTTGTTACCCGACTACGCCAAAGCAAAAACCAGGGTTATAATTCTGACTGGTATGTAGGTATATACAGGAGTAACTTTTAAAAAACACGCCAAATAAAAAAAAGGATCAATAATTTAATCGACGGTATGTATGTGTGTATTACCGTAGTACTATTAGTTATTCTGTGCTTGTACCAAGACGAAAAACGAAACAATTTTAAAACACAGAAATTAATGTACCTATTAATATTTGACGTTTTTTATACTTACTAGTTTTTATAAAAAAAGATATTTGAATGATTAAAAATGTCAACCTTATTACTAATGTCTTCCAAAACTGTTTTGTTCCAAAAACATTTCAACCGGTACTTTATTTTACTTCAAAAACTCAGCTATTTCCAATTTCTACTACCACAATATCAATATGATAATTGGAAATCACATTTATTCCTTGAAGTGTTAACTTAAGTTAACAATTCATTATGATTTATCATTCTCCACCTTTCATCCCAAAAAACGATAAATTACCTATAAGTTTTAGCCGTTTGTGTCGCTAGGGAAGAGCCATTTTTGTCTCGTACCAGGATAAGTTTGTTTACACAGAATTCTATCGCCACGTGCAGTGGACTGGGGGTAGCGATGCGCGTTTGTCTGGCACAGACTACAGTTAGTTAGATTAGTTGTTAAGTCTTAACTACAAGTTAGTTAACTGTTTTTTTTTTATTATTAGTATTGACGTCAATAAGTGCCTGTAAAGGTTTACATTGAATAAATAATTTGACTTTGACTTTGTATGTTCATCTATATCTTTTAAAACCCTCTTCTATAAATTATAACTATCTTTTATAGCCCTCATAACTTTTAAACTACTTACGTTTTAGTTTTCAAGTTTTTTGTTAGTGGATTGGTTATGTCCATCGTTTTTATAAATGTATACGATTCGTTTAACAAGTACTTACTTAGTTATTGCCTATGTTACTTTAGTCGCAAGTATAAAGTAGGTATGTAACTTGTTAGTAACTATGTTATTTCGTATTTCAGATATACCTCGCGTGTACAAAACGATAAGTACTAGGCCATATAAAATATGTATACCACCCGAGCTATACCACCGAAGAAAATATCTACTGAATTACTGATAGTAACATATTATGTACAATCTTTTAACCCTTTAACAGTCAGTGGGATTCCCACCACATTTTGAACTTTATGTGATTGAGATAAGATTAAACACTAATTTGATGATTCAAACATGTTCAGCCTGTTAAAAATTCAAACATTCTGAGGGCTGGAGGGACAGATCATTTATGTTTGCCAGATTGCAAAAAAGAAGAATTCGAAATAAAGTTTAACCAATGTAAAAATGATGTACGGACCGACTTGAAACCCATAACCGGGCCATTATTTTATTTAGGGTACAAAAATCGGTCCCTTCGACCAAAAGCGACTTTGTCAAAAAAAAATAGGTAAATACAAAAATAATACAGCTATTAGTAGCTACCGATTATAATACCTGTACCAGAACAGCATATAAATTAATGTAAAATATTATATTTCTTTGTAAATTACGGTAACTAAGCTGTTTTTTAAGCAACGCAGTTGTTTTTCCTATTAAAATTGGCTGTCCTTCTGTGCGAGTTACTTGACATAAACTTAAATTGCTTTAAAAATGTTCACGACGTCAATGTTTTTGAAAGTTTTAAGTAATACGTAATTGTATGAACTTTACTAGAACGCCTATAGGTATTATTTTACCACAACAGTTTAATAATAATAAAATATTTCTCGCCGTGTCCCCGTTGTAAAGCAAAATGACGCATACTCAGTGTTACCATAGGAAAGTGAACCTTAAATAGGGCTTTTTAGACATCTTTACTCCTAATATCCTTTGGTCGGTCATGAATTGATATTGGCGCGCGGGAGGGTGGCGGGGCGGTGCAACTGACCAAGCCAGTCACTCACGGTGACTCCGTTCGGGGTGCGTGTGTTTATTGTGAGACCACTGAGTTACCGGCGACGGACGGTGAGTTTTCTAGATATTAATAATTTTATTCAATGCAAAATGTGTAATATTTAGGCAATATTGTGGTTGCATCATTATTGATTTAGAATATGTATCCATTTAAGTACCAAGTTTGAAAACGTTTAAGTTTTACAACTGCGTTACCACTACACTGCGTTACTACTAGTAGTAACGCAGTTGTAACTTTAGTAACACAGTGGTATTCCGTATGCTTTTCACATATTGATCACACATTTTATGGCAGAAATATTACATTTAATTATTGTTTTGTTATAGAATAATAACTTCGAACGAAATGGCTTTAACACCGGCTGAAAAACAACGGCGTTATAGGCAAAAGTTAAAAGAAAATGTAATAAAGAATGCCGAAGCCAAAAGAAAACATCTGGAACGCTATCATGCTACAAAAAAACTCGTAAAAGACATGACAGAGAGGGAACATAGATCTGCTAAACGAAAATGGAAGATTGCAAACAAGAAACGTCGAGAGCATCAAATTTTGGAGATAGTTCCGAAGCCTAAAATAATTAAGAAGGAAATACGAGTTCACTACGAATTTAATGCGCCATTAAACATTTTTGAAAAATAAGACAACATTTTTGAATTTTTTTTAAAAATGTTGTCTTATTTGTTTATAAAAAAATTGATGTTCCAAAGATTTTTTTACATATGATTAAGAAGAGTTGTTTCAATTTTTGTTTGATTTTAAAGACTATGATTGTTTTCTCATGTTTTTATTAGGTTAAACTTAAAGAAAGTATAAAATGCTGTGAATAACATACCACTGTGTTACTTGTTTTACCACGGTGTTACTTTTTGTCCCTCTTTTTCTCATAGCATTTAGTGCCATAAAGCTAATTAATATTGAAGAAGAACTTTAAATTTAAAGATAAATCCATTATTTATGTTGTTTGTAGCAATTCCTTATGTTTTCAGCATAAAATAATTGCTATTTATTCCTATTATCGAAATGTCTTTCATTTTACTTTAATGTTTGGTAACACAGTGGCAAACTTAATTATAAAAGAAATCATTAGACTGAGATTATTTGTGATTTAACTTTATAAGATTATCCTATACTGTCGTTAGTTTATATGTGATATGTTTACGAACTGAACTAAATGTTCTAAACAATAAAACTTAATTTTGTAAGAAAGTAACGCAGTTGTTATTTTTCCTCATAATTTCTTGAACAAACGTCAATAAATATAAGACTTAGCAAGAAAATATCGCTGCAAATGTCTTTAATATTTACTATACATAATAGTGAACATCAATAGACATTAAACGGTACAAAATACTTACAAAACTTTTCCAAAAAAAAAACTTCGAACAAAGTCCAAATTGGTCCCTTAATAAAATAATGGCCCAACCAACTATGTATGCAACGGCTATGGCGAGTTTAAAAGACAATGATTACGTTGACCATATTCGAAACTTTGAAAGTGTGAAAAATGCGTACAATCGTTCGCGAAATAAGTTTTTAAATGTTAGAAAGACTACGTTTAAGAATTTAAAGGATGTCAAAATTTCACCATTTTCAGAATTTTTAGTTGTAGACAGTGGAGGACAAAATAAGATTTTGATTTTTATGTTAAATGACTGCAAAAATACATTACAGTCCATGAATCTGTTCTTTGTTGATGCGACATCCTTTTCACTTTCCCAACAATTCTATTAGTTATGTACAATACATGCCGACATTGGTAGTACTGCGGACAAAACCTGCAATAGTGCCGATTATTTTCGCGTTGTTACCTGGTAAATCCCAATTGACCTATACGAATATGTTTCAAATGACAAAACACAAAAGATTCCTGAAATCCATCAATTATGCCTTTAGCACACCGCCCGACGCGACGCCGCGAACCGCGGTAGCGAATTGCGGTAAATCTGTCTACACCCATCAAAATGTATCGCGTATGATGCGTCTCGCTCTATCGTCTGTGAATACCTATAATTGCATCTCAGTTTGTATAGTATCGCTGATACTCGCGATACTTATTTCACACGGACTCCGGTGTACCGCCACTTTCGTTTCGCCATTGGGAGAGAAAGGACGTGGTTTGTCTTTTTGGACAGAATATCGCTGCGAAACAAGATGGCGGAAGCAGAAACTGAGAAAATTATTAATGAAATTCGAGATTATGTAGAAATATATCATATAGGGCATACAGATTATGGGAAATCCTATTAAAAAGAAGTAGCATGGCGAAAAATTGCTTCTTTCTTTTTTCATAAAGGGAACAATTCTTCATTACTAGTGCCAACCCTAATAAATTTACCTATTGAGACTACTCCCATCCCTATCAACCCCGATTTCAGGGTGAATAGGAATTGCATACATTTTTGCATTTTTGGTATATGTTATATCAAAGACACTGTCAAGACTCGTCTTTTGAATCATATAACATTAATTTACATAAGAAAACCAGTTTGTAAACACGTGGTGAAGTTGAGTATTGTCCCTATTCACCCCATTTTACGTCGCATTCGCTGGCTCAGCAGAGCAGCCACACTGAAGCGGTTCTATTTGTCGCTCGATGACGTAAAGATTTTTCTTGAAAACAAAGGCCAAGAAATTAATTTTCTAACTGATGAGCAGTAGTTGGCTGATCTGGCTTTCCTGGTTGATATAACTAAGTATCTCTCAGATCTTTACCTAAAACTGCAAGGAAAAGATCAACTATGCTCGCAGCTGTATGAGCATGTTCAAGCTTTCACTAAGAAGCTCATATTATTGGAGAAACAGCTGGACCAAAAGCAGTTGGTTTATTGGGAGACCTTATATTCTAGAAATCAAAAGACATTGGACTTAACCAAGTACGCGGCATTGTTACAAAGATTAAGGAATGAGTTTGATGAGAAATTCGCTGAAAGTCTTCCAAAATCCGTCTGATGTTGAAATTGAAAGCACCGGACTAAACCTACAGTTAGAATTGATTGAAATACAAAGCAACTCTCTTCTAAAAGCGGCATACAATAATTGCTTCCCAAAGGAATTGATGGAATTTTACAAATAGAATATTAGCCCCCAACCCACAGTGTGAGACTAAGCTTGGTTCCGGACGTCTTCAGTTTATAATCCCATTTGATGGATCTAAGTAAGAAGTAAAACTTTCACAAAGAAACCATGGGCTTGTTCCGTTTAGTTTAGAAGATAATTAAAACTCGAGAAAATTTAATAGAAACCACAGATATGCATTATATCTCTAATTGTATATCGTTTTTTTTAATTGTGGTATAGTATTATAGACAATCTTTTTAAGTACCGGCATATGAAAAAAAATGAATTCCGTCATTTCTAGGCAAAGAAATATTTTTTTTCTCAAATATGACATAATATTTTTTCTCCAAATGATGCCTAATAATGATAAATAATACAAAAAAAAAACAAACGTGCGAACCTCAGGTTCTCCGAGATATGAATTTTCAAAATTATAAGTTAGGGTTGTCAATTATATTATGAGTGCCTTCCTACAATATTTGCTCATTAATTTTAGCAGGCATAACTTTTAAATTTGTTTTCTTCTCTTAACTGCTTCTCTGCTGGACTCGGTATAAATAAAAAAACATTGAATACATTCAGCTGCTATCTTGATAAATAACTGTTACAACATGCACGGGATGATTCCCGTGCATGTCGTAACAGTAACAGTATATTAAGGAAAAATGAATTCTCCAACAAGATGTATATGGGAGTAGTTATTAAGATAGTTTTCATTTCTCACGCTATGCCCTTTCATAAGATGGGGGTCAGAATCTACGATGAAGGACATGTGGTATTGGGAAGGGGTTCACCCTCGTCAAGCATTTGCTGAAACCCAATACCTATACATGATGTCAAGAGGAGCAGGGGTGAGGCGTCATGGAGCCGTCAAAAACCCATAGCGCTACTTTGCCTCCGCAGGAACTGAGCCCTTCTGGGGGGATGTCCTTCCGGGCCTTGATCGAGGGACTTAACGCTAGAGGGACATGAGGGCGCCAATCCTCATGCTGGTCGGCGAGTGGCGATTGCAGACACTCAGAACTCTCCGGGAGTGTCTGCTTTGATACTAGAAGAAGACGACAAAGGCAAGGATCAGGATTCGGTTAAAACTCTCACGCAACTGGATCTTTATGAAATTTTGGTAAATAAGGCTAGATCACGTTGATCGAAAAGCAGACCTACAGACCTCGACATTAAGGAGCGAACCAATTATATTTTGAATGAATTGTACCCTAATGGTATTCCTGACGATGTCGATGTTTCCAAAAAAACATTAAAAGATAATATATATTAATATATCAAAACTTACAAGGGTGAAACATTATACAAGAATTGTAAACGAAATATAGATTATTTTCGTCAAAAAATGAGACTTGGCTTGCTCAAACATTTGATATTGAAGTTCCAAAATTGAAAGATTTAGAAAGCCAAGTTTCACAACATTCTGAGCAATTTCAAGAAAAAGAACCTATAGCAGAAACTTCCTCACAAGACGAGACTATTACATTACAAAAACATGAATAACAATTGGATTTTTACAATAGTTCTCGAAGTGAGACTATACAATCTCAGAAACATGCACAAGAGAGGTTATTAGACGCAAAACCTGGTAGTTTTTTTAAAACTTCCTCTACTAGCGCATCGTATGAAAATCTCAGTAATCGTCAAAAACAGCGTAAACGGAAAAATTTTGAAGAATCACTCTCAAAAATGATTAGGTGAAAGTTGTCACTGATAAAGAAGGTGAAAAACTGAAAAAAAGTTCTGCTCAAGATTTAGAATTTGTTATAAATGAATGTTTAAAGAGTCCATATCGATCCAGGGAAATTGCAAACATGATAAAATCAGAATCAGAAGTGACAAAACCCATACTTTTACCGCTGAAGAAGCCATATCTTTAATCATTGATAAAAAACTTACTGTAGATGATTACTCAACCATACAAAAAGATATAAAAGCGCAAGGATTTCATGCATACACATCTTATTATAAAGTCCAAACAGCTAGAAAACTATGTTATCCGGAAGATGATATACACGTCGCGGAAAGAGAAGCAAGTATTCCTTTGATCAGTTTACTTTTACATACATTTCGTTTAATCGTCCAATCTTCCGAAAAGATCATTAATGAGTACTGTGAACGTAAACAAAAAGATCAACTTCATTGCATTTTGGAAGGTTCGTGGGGGTTCGACGGCGCTGCAGGACAGGCGTTCTATAAGCAGAGATTTTCAGACGACCTTTATAATGAGAATTGTCCGTTGGCCACTACGTACATTCCGTAACTTCTGAAAACTGGTGATAACTTTGTATTGTGGTCGAACCCTAATGCTCAATCCTTCCGATTCTGTCGTCCTCTGCGAATTCATTATCAAGCAGAAACTAAAGATTTAAGTATTAGCGAAAAAAATCGTGTAGAGGAAGAAATTAAAGATCTGACACCACTTTATCCAGAAACTTGTACGGGTCGTGTTGTGATTGCTGATCCTAAGTTATACTTAACGGATAAAGATGGGAAGATATACAACGTAATTTCTGATACAACTTCCTAATTACGCTGTGCTTGTGGTGAGGCTACGGCAACAGAATTCAAACAGCTGGTTCTTGTCACAAAAAAGCCTGTGAATCCAAATAATTAACTCCACGGTTTGAGCCCTCTACGTGCATGGATTCGACTTTTCGAGTTTTTACTTCACTAACGGCCGAAATTAATAACCGATCCTGATATAAAGATATGCCTATTTTGGATTTGTCACTAGGCAACTGTTGTTATTTTCCGTCATTTAACAGAAATATCTAGGCAAGAAATCCAAAGTAGGCCGATCTCTATCTCAGGATCAGTTATTAATTTCGGCCGTTAGGCTATAAAAACGACCCTGCTGTTCGGAAGTGGGAAGTGTCTAAAAATTCACCTAAGGCATATGTCGTAGATAATAGAAAGAAAGCAATACAATCTGAAATAAGAAGTAAAATTTCCTATTTGGATGTTGTTCGTCCGAATTCCGGAACAACGAATGATGGGAATAGCGCACGTACAGCATTTTCAGACCAACATCGAAACCCTTTTGCAGACTTTTTAGGTATAGACAGAGGGTTTGTAGATGATTTGCATACCATTTTGGTGGTGCTCTCAAGTAGTTTGCCAATAGATGCTGCAAAATTCCGTCAATTTTGTGCATCCGTAGCTAAAAAATATGTACATAACTATAACTGGTATTACATGTCGGTAACCTGCACAAAATACTAATACACGGTTGGCAAATCAATAGGAATGCTGTTCGAACAAGCTGGTGAATCTAGAAACAAATATTGGCGTTACGATCGGGAGCACAAGGAAATTAGATCGCAAAACAACAATTCTTGACTTATTTCGCCGAGTACTAGAATCATCAGATCCTTTCCTTTCGTCTTTGTCTCTCAGCAGTTGTCAAAAAAAACCAAACGCTTACCTATTACTAAAAAGGTGCTTCTTCTTTTGAAACCGTATGTCGTAATCCATGACGTAGAGATCACAGAAATGACGAATATCGAGTTCGAATCAAATGAAATTTTGATTCACTCAGATAATGATGAGGATTATTGATTAGAGTTGTTATTTAAATCTTTAAATTTATTACCTGACATTTTGTTTTTGCATAATCATTTAAGCTTAATATTACTTTATTTTTAATTGAAAGAACATTATTTTTTACTTTAAGAAGTGTCAACCCCATAGAATATGAAAAAAATCACAGATCTCGTGCCTTTCACGACCTTCTGGTATGCACTTAGATAGGGCAAACTATAATGAAAACAACTCTTTGCACAAGAGATACACAAGGGTTAGTAGCAGGTACCGGCGAGTACCGATATTTTTTATAAACGGACTACGCCCTTTGACATAGCTCAGCCGTTTTTTTCGCTTTTTGCACACACGCTTTCGTCCGCCAGATGTGGAATCATCAGCATTACCCAAGCCACGCTATTCCCTTAGATTAAAACAAAAATTGTTTTAATGTAAGGCTATTCCTACGTTCGAGAAGACGAAGTATAGAAATAATAATCATAATTTTTTACGTTAAGAAACTTTTACTTCATGTGTCAAACAATTATCTTGTGACAAATGAAAAAAACAGCCTATAGGTAAGTTCTCGTTCTCTACGTATAAAATAAGATAAAAAAGTATATTTGCTTCATCAGTTCATCACGCAATTGACAATGAGACTTGTTTTGTTTTTGCAATAAATTTTTTGAAAGTCATTTATACAATACCAATAAAAATTTAGGTAATCACGAGACTTCAGATAATCTCAAGTTTGGTAGGTAATAGCCACGAAACTCACTAGTACACGCCCGCGCCGCGAAAACTCCGCCGCATAATGGTAAAGCTTTCTCCAACTCCATTACAGGTAGCGAGGTTCCGTTTTTTGCAAACTGTAGCCAACTCAATACCCAGAGTGCTTTTTTAATTTTTTTCGATGTCGCTTTTCGTTTTTGAGATATCGTCGATTCAAGTTGAGAAGTCGCAAAAAAATTACGTCATTTTTCGACATTTTTGCACTTTTTCGAAAAAGTTTTTGACTTTTTTTATATTTTTTACCATCTTGTAGATCTCGTCAAGACACGTCCTTTGATACCCCATTGACCCGCGTAGCCCCAAAATTGATGACGCCAGAGCGATGTCGCACTTTCGCTGAAAACGGCCCCCCACCAACGCGATCGAAAAAACATTTCCAATGTTAAAAAAATAGAAAGAAATAGGTAACATTAAAATCTACTAAGTTATAAAATGTTGTGCAAGTGGACTTAATAAAATTTATTTTAATTTATTGATGTATTCCTTTAGGAGATCATTTTTACAAGATTGCCGTGAGCTGAGCCAATGTAAGAAGATTAACTCTGCGAACTCTTACCAAATAAGAAAGATAAGAAACGCTATATATTATAAATAATAGTATTTTACATTGAATAGGTAAATAAGTAATAAACCTATTTGCAAAATCTGTGATATAAAATATTTTGCCGACAACGACGACGACAAACGGCGGGAGCAGCAACGGGGGTATAGCAAACGGAGCCGCGGTCGATAGGTAGTATAGTTTGCTTATTATGTCATTGTATAATAATGTAGGTACTCAAATTCAAACACGCGTGGATTGCTGGTAAAATAGTGAGATCACAAAGATGTCCATAATATAATACTTACTTACATCAACGCCATCTATACGTGAAAAAAAAACTATGACCACTCAAGTAATAAAGCAACTAAAACCAAGCGCTCTGACTCTAGCGGATTTTTTTGTACCTGTAATCTATACGTGTATTTTTGACCTATGTCCGCGCTACGCTCTTTTGTATGGAGACTGTCAGTCTTATTATCTTATTTGTCTATGATTATACTTAACACCATAAGATTGTGCGTTCCGAACAATTTTGCTATTACGTCTTATTAATTTAAAACTATATTATAGGTTTTATCAGTCTTACAAATAGTTAACAATCATTTAAGGCTAGTTTCACATTTGTTATACATTCGTAGGTTTCGCCTCGGTCATACGATATAAATATGAAAAAGACAACTTCTATATAGATAGGCTGACGAATAAAAGAAATGTTGAAACCGGCCCTTATTATCACTTACAGCCTGTTTCACTATCCCCAAGTAAGTTCCGATTAATCTTTACTTGACTGACGGATAGTTCCAACAAAACTGTGATTTTAACTGACAAGTATCTCTAATCGGACATAGGGAAACAGGCCCCCCTAATTGTTTATGTACAAGCTTAAAACAAGAACCATTGTTGTTTAGAGATTAAATGACTGTTTGCCACTGAAGTTCGACCACGTATAAAAACTAAATACACAATCTCGTATTAAATAGTAGCCTAATAGTGGCAGCTCTGACATATACATTTTAGAAGAAAAGCAATTTTTGAAGAGCTTTTTGTCATGTTGACACTAGCTCGTACATAACCACACGAAATGCGCTGTTCTTACCCGTGGTACTACCGATGGTTTTACTGGTATAGCCTGACCGCAACCGCTGTACCGCGCCTTAGGTATGCGCGGGGAGGTGGGGAATGGGAAGTTAAGAGCATGAACTCCGATGAGATTCGTAGGTAGTGTCAAACAGATCTTACGATATCGAAGCACAGTTTATTGAAGCTTCATATTTACGAGTATAGTAGTATGAGGAGCTCGATGGCGCAGCGGCTAGCGCGTTCGGCTTGCGATCTTGCTTGCTAAGCAACTTTCGCAATGCCGGGTCGCTGGATGGGTGACCAAATTTAAAACATCTCGAGCTCCTCCGTGCTTCGGAAGGCACGTTAAGCCGTTGGTCCCGGTTGCTGTCGTAAGATGGCAGTCGTTAAAACCCACCAACCCGCATTGGGCCAGCGTGGTGGGTTATGGCCCATTATCCCCACGTGCTATTGTTCACGTGGGAGGCCTGTGCCTAGCAGTGGGACGTTTATAGGCTGATGATGATGATGATGATGATTTACGAGTATAATTACATCCAATCCGTTTTTGTCCAATATGATTTTTAGATAAGTACAATTAAAGAACATATATAAATGAAATAATTCTTTAATTCTTGGAAATATATAATATAAACTTTCTTTGTTTGCTTTTCTTTTCTTAAAATATTCGGTCACTTTGAAAATGACAGTCTTGATATCTCGAAATAATGCACGACCCATTTTTAGATATTTTATCTCATGTGCGTCTGACACACTAGTTGCCGCCGTGAGCGATGATGGCAGAATGACAAAATGGAGCAACTGTTTCGCCCCCCCCCCCCCCCCCCCCCCCGCTCGCATACCCAAGGCGCGGTACAGCGGTAGCGGTCAGACTATAGCACCACGGGTATTTTTTTTGCCCGTAGTACTACTATCCTGTCTGGTAGTACCATGAGAGATTTTACATTCTTATCAATTTAATATTCCCTACAAACGTATTTCGAGGTATACTTATGCTTTTAAAATCGAGTGTTGTAGAACCTTTATCAAATATGTAGGTACTGGTTAGTTGTGAAAGTTTAAGAACAAAAAAACACAAATTAAAAACTTTTATAAGTAACAATTACCTACATATTTGAAAAAGGTTCTACTACACTCGATTTTTAAAGCATAAGCATACCTCGAAAAACGTTTGTAGGGAATATTAGATTGATAAGTAGTACCAGGGGTAATGTAAAATCTCCCGTGGTACTACCAGAGAAGATAGGTAGCAGTACCACGGCCAAAAAAAAATTACCTGTGGTACTACCAGTAAGACCATCGGAAGTACCACGGGTAAGAACAGGAAATGCGTACCTAAAAATCTCAGTAGCTAGTCTTTTTGTAGGGACGACGTTTTGAGGGCGTTGATTATGCATCCAATGTTTATATGTGATCGACGCCACTGAATGAAGCTTTTAGTAAAAGTGAAGTTTTGCCTATTTACAACATATCTTACCATGATCGTAATAAGATCAAGGACTGTATCGTCATTCCTGTACTTTCAGATTAGTACTTAACCCACTATATTTGATTAACAGCCTTATGTTATAATGCATAACGTCGTATTTACTACGTCGTGACCATATTAATTTACTTATGATCAATCTCATTTGGCCGTATATCAAATTGAAAGGCTTCGTTTTCAATTACATACTAAAATATTGCATTTATCGACTTGTGACATTTTTTCGTACGGATCTATTTGCGCAAGTCAAAGTAAAAATGTCATTGTACTTTAAAACTTTTAAAAAGTAGGTACACTTTTGAATCGTGCGTACATCTTTTTACTACTTTCAGGATGTCTTTTATAAGTGCAGAAGAATGAGCGGAAAGGGACCTCTTGGCAGGAAACTAAAGTTATCATTTATAGTGGTGAAAGCACCGCTACGCGACATGGTTAATAATGCACATGCAACAGCATAGAGCGGCGATGGGCTCACCCCAGTCACGCTGAGCACATGTGCAGTCGCTATTTGGTGAAAAGTGGACTATGGTAGAGGACTGCTTTTGCTGTCCTCATTTCCTAGTCGGACCCTATGGGGATAATAGTCGTGATTATGTATGTAACATTAATAAGATATAATAGTGAATTGTTAACCGAACGTGTATGAGTGTTGGCAAACAAAACAAAAACAGTGCAACATTACTTTTTAAATTCTCTTCAAGAAGTCCGCGTGAGAGCTCAGTAAATCTTCTTTACCGAAGCTCAGAAATGTTTTCTAAGTAGATTTTGTTTACTCCTTTAAATTTTGTTTGTAATTATAAAAAAAAACTAATACACTACAAAAGGTTGAAATATAATATCGTATGAAAGTTCAACTTTCAAAAAGCTTTACCTTTGACTTAGAAAATATAAAGAAAAAAAAAGACTTAAACAAACACTATTGTTGCAGCTTTAGGTTATACAGAACTGTCAAAGTTCTCCAAACGATTTTCAACTTTATCTAAAGGGTCATTATGTTCAAAATCAATTGGAGAATGTTGACGTTTCACTTTTAAAACTAAAACAGACTTCGCACTAACTGACAGAGGGTTGCTTATGAGCTAAATACAGAGTAAATATGCTGGTGAGAGCGCTCACCAAAAATATAACATCAAACCACCTATGGTAGAAGTTAAATTGAAGGTCGCCTAACACCTGAGTGATTATAATACGATACTCAGCCGGCATGTTCATACGTATGAGTAGTACTGACGAACAGAAATACATACCCATAATTTGGGCCAGAATGAGAACGATGATGTTCGACGATTTGGACGACGAGATCTTGTAGAAGAACTGTGGAGGAGAAAAAAAAAGTGTCAGCAATTTTAAGGTAGAAAATTTTTTTTTGTTATACAGGTAACAGGTATACAGGGTTAATTTTGAACCTCCCGCCAAATTTTTTCATGTGGTGCTATAGCAGCAGTACAAACAAATAATAAAATAAAAAAACTTTTTTTTAAAAGTTTTGTCTCATCTTTTCCTTAAGAAAATTAAAATTATTGTCACCTAGCGCGTGCGACCGCTATTATTCACCCCGTGCACCATTCACAGCGCGCCGTCGCTTTGACCGAGGTGAGCGCACGCACCTAGAACTATAGGATATAAAAAGCAGGCAAAAAATTGTATTTAAAAAAGAAAACATTCATTATTTTTACATCAAATATTTTTATTATAGAAATTTTGCATTCACAATGCTATATAGATATAGAATAAAATGTTTACTAGAAAAAAAAACAACCAGTCTCAGGAAAGCTCGAACGACATTTGAACCCGTGACCTTTGGATTGCCGGTCCACTGCTCTAACCGCTGAGCTACCGAGACCCCAGAAGACTCGTTGAATTCTTCCTAGTAGTTTGATTTACGCTGCAAGCCAGCGGTATTACGTCACTGTGAAGTCTACCCTCACATTCGAAAGAAATACTATTGCAAGTATTTAACAATCGATAAAGACGTAATTGCTTATAAATATCTTTATTATTGAAATTTTGCATTCACAATGCTTTAAAGATATAGGATAAAATATTTAAAGAAAAAAAAATATTATTTCTTTTTTTTAGCCCATATTTACTTTTGGCGGGATGTCCAAAATTAATCCTATATAATCGTGGAACTGCAAAGAACAACTATTGTATGGGGACAGCACTGAAACAAGTATCATCCTGTATGTACAGACAGCCTAGGATGTTCCGGTCGAACACATTTGGGAAATATTCGCTCGTGTTCCATTCCGACCGCGCGTACAGTCGGCGGCAGATCAACCTACCCAAATCTCTCAAATTTCTCCAATGAATATTGATAGTGATACTTATAACCAAAAAGTAAAATTCAAAATTGATTGTAGAAATTTGACAGTTTTGGGTAGGTTGATCTGCCGCCGTGTGTACGTACAGGCTGGTGCTCGATGGCGCAGCGGCTAGCGCGTTCAGCTTGCGATCTTGCTTGCTAAGCAACTTTCGCAATGCCGGGTCGCTAGATGGGTGTCCAATTAAAAACATCTCGAGCTCCTCCGTGCTTCGGAAGGCACGTTAAGCCGTTGGTCCCGGTTGTTGTCGTAAGATGGCAGTCGTTAAAACCCACCAACCCGCATTGGGCCAGCGTGGTGGGTTATGGCCCAATATCACGTGCTATTATATTGTCCACGTGGGAGGCCTGTACCCAAAAGTGGGTCGTATAAAGTCATTTCATTAATTTTTGTTTTATTTGATTTGTTATTTTAAAATTGTAAATATTAATTGATTGATTATTTTAAGCATACTTAACTACATATTTTTAACCTGTGACATTTTATTAATTACTTATTTTTTTTAATATACATTGACCAATTTTGACCAAAACTGAACGTGTATACAAAATTTCAGCGCAATCGGTTGAAGATATCTGCTTCAAAATTGAGTTGCAAGATTTCACCCGAACAAACATACATTGCAAGTTAAATAAAAGCATGTAATAAAATAAAACACAAAAATTTACCTTAGTAAGCGTGAGCAGTAATCCCCTAATGCTAGTGAGCGCTATACATCCGACTAGCGCGAATGACACGTGCTGGGACCAAAACGCCACGTCCACAGCCAAGCCCAGCCAGTGGACTACTATCTCGAGTCCGCGCGTCACGGGATCCTTTTTGCCCACTCGGTCGAAGACTATGTTGATGGTCGACTGACAAAGAAAAATAAAAAAATAAACTTCCCTACACTCACACAAATTATCTAGCCCAAGAGAAGCTTCGCCATGAAACTCGTTAAAAGGTTACTAGACAACGGATAAACATACTTAAAATACTTAAATACATACTTATTATACATAGAAAACACCCAGACCCTAAACAATTTAGAAAAACAATAATTTCTAAATTGAACCGACCGGGGATCGAACCCGGACCTCAAGTGATGGCGACACCATGAAAACCGGTGTACAAACCACTCGACCAAAGAGGTCGTCGAAACAAACAGGATGATATGAAAGTTTTTTAGCATTATTTGATTTGTCGCTCAAGTAAACTCGAATATAGCGAAACGTTGAAAAATGTTAAAAACGACCTCAGTTGGGAATCGAACCACGCAATTATCATTTTTTTTCATGCGTCCGCGTGTATACCCTTATCCAGACATGCCACATTACACGGTGATTTTCCGAAAAAACAATCTAACACAAACATATTTTATCTATTTCTAAAATATTATAATAACAAACATAATCTACTCACAATGAATATCTTCCAAACGCAGTACAGCGAGAAGAAGTACCCTAAGAAGTTAAAGTACTTCCCCTGGAACGTCTTCGACCAGTCTATCTTCTCTCTCATGCTTCTAGCGTCATGAGCCTCAAGGAACAGCTGGCGACTCAGCTCCTCTAAGCCGGCTATCTCTTGACGGAGCTGGGTTATGTCTGGAATTGTTATTTTTTATCAACAAAAATAAAACAAACAAACAAAAGCCTCGGTGGCAGAGTTGTCGAGCGCGACTCGTCAGAAAATGGTCATATCGAGAGGTAGTCATATCGAGAGGTGATCATATCGAGAGGTGGTCATATCGGGAGGTGGTCATATCGAGAGGTAGTCATATCGAGAGATGGTCATATCGGGAGGTGGTCATATCGAGAGGTAGTCATATCGAGAGGTGGTCATATCGAGAGGTGGTCATATCGAGAGGTGGTCATATCGAGAGGTGGTCATATCGAGAGGTGGTCATATAGAGAGGTGGTCATATTGGGAGGTGGTCATATCGAGAGGTGATCATATCAGGAGGTGGTCATATCGGGATGTGGTCATATCGAGAGGTGGTCATATCGAGAGGTGGTCATATAGAGAGGTGGTCATGGCCAACTGAAAGGTCGATATCGGGAGGGCTAAAAATCCCAGGTCGGGCTGCTATCTACAAAACGTCTACGTCAGCATATTTTGTACAGTAACCATTCAACTGCGGACGCGCACTGATCATTGCTCAATGAATCATTCTAATGTGTCTACTGGCGCCGCTTCATGTGTAAGAAGTTGATTGTTATTATCAGAAAACAAGTAACAGTGTCGCGTGGCGGTGAAAGAATACAACCACCCCCTCTCTTCCCTTGGGTGTCGTAAAAGGCGACTAACGGACTAAATACTGCACATACATCTATCAGCTTAGAGCGGCGATGGCCGCTGTCACGCTGAGCACATGTGCAGTCGCTATTTGGTGAAAAGTGGACTATGGGCAGAGAACTGCTTTTGTGGTCCTCATTGCCTAGTCTCTGTCTAACCCTTCGGGGATAATAGTCGTCATTATGTGTATGTATGTAGAAAATAAATAAATTTCATTGCCTTCTGTATATAAGGTGACTGCTAGAAACCGCAAGAAACTTCAAGGGCTGGTCAGGTCAAATGTTTTAAACATGATAAAACAGAAAAAAAGGGAATTCGTGTTTTTTTAAATTTTCAATGAAATAATTCATTTAGTGAATTTTAATTGGATAGTCTTTGAGTATCTAATTTATTTTAAAGCATACGGCCGTCTGTTGACCCGTCCGCGTCAGCTGGGCGATAAGTACCTACAAAAAAACACGAATACCTTTTTTGTAATTTTTGTCATGTATTAAACACTTGACCTGACCTGCCCTTGAAGTTTCTTGCGGTTTCTGGCAGTCATCTTTTATATTAATTTTGCAGTTTTTACTATATTTACTTAATTGATCATCACCGCAAATAAAAGTATTTAAAATTATGCATTCGCCAAAGTGTGATATCTCCTGACATATGGACTTGAGACTTTTCAATAAATCAATGAATTGCCCCCACTGGGATTAAAACCCGGGACAGGAGGCTTATTGTGTAACTTCAACATTTATCGCAATACAGGAGCACATTGCTTTGCTAGTATGATTATTTTAAAATAAGTTTTAAATAAGCAAACTTGTACTCGAAAGGAATTGCGATAGGTGTTAGAATAGAATAGAATTAAATTGACTGTCAATCATTATGGTGAATAAAGTGTTACATTAAAGAACTTAGTACATATGATCCCTGTTAGGTTTGACAATTAGAAAAAACAGGCAAATTTTAATTACAACATTATGTGTTGAAGTTAGACGATCGGTAAACTTACTTTCCGCGCCATGGCTGAGTGGGTTCGCGATGTTACCAACACTGGACAATATGTTACCCCAGAAACCTCTTTTCTGCACATTCGATTGGTCCATCGCATTGTAGTTCTGTCTCCCTCCCATGTGGTTGGACTCGGCTAGCGCTATCCTTTTCTTTTTCACCAGTATCATGTCCATGGTCTGTAGCAGCTTCTTCTCTATTGAGAGTACATCCGATTGTGTTACGGGTCTACAAGAAAACAACATAACCAAATATAGGACAATTTACCAACCCCGTTCTTCCCTCGGGTGTCGTACAAGGCGACTAACTGACTAAATATTGCACAAACATCCAACCGCATAAACCTTCGATCAACAATACCAACTAGATAACGTGTCACATACAAAATCAAAGCTAAATTCTGTCCACATGAATAAATACTTTTTCAAAGCAATAAATTACTCCTGTCACTTAAAAAAGAATAGACGTCAATAACATTTAGTGGTGAAATCAACCTTAAGGGACAACAAATAAAGTACTTTTACCTGTTATGCCTTGCAATAAAATAAGAGCTCACTGCTCAAGTGCGCTCTTATTTACCGAGACACATTTTTAGCGCCGACCTGACATCTAGTTGTATTGTTGATCGAAGGCATAAACGGTACGGTTATTTTTTTTCCCATAATCAATTTGTACAAGTTTATGTTAGTTTATAATTTCATTGTAAATGTCTAGTTATAAACTGTCTTTGTTTATAAGCATGTTGTGTTTACTGTTATTAGTTGTTACATTTAGTTTAGGTAATTTTGTAAGAATCTTAAATTGTATTTATCAATGTAAACAACTGTTGGTAGCTTCGATCAACAATACAACTAGATGTCAGGTCGGCGCTAAAAATGTGTCTCGGTAAATAAGAGCGCACTTGAGAAGTGAGCTCTTATTTGCTCGCAAGGCATGACAGGAAAAAGTACTTTGTTTGTTGCCCCTAAGGTTGATTTCACCACTAAATGTTATTTACGTCTTTTCTTTTTTAAGTGACAGGAGTAATTTATTGCTTTGAAATAGTAGATTGTTATACAAGGGGCTAAAATGACCCATTATATACGAGGTAGTTTTACTCCCGAGCTTTAGCGAGGGAGTAAATAGAAACCGAGTTTTAATGGGTTTTTAGCGCCGAGTGTTACACTCTGCTTTTCACTACGAATGCGAGAAAATATAACAATCCAATACAATATGAATTGGTTTATTTTATTTAAAATTAACCCATTAGTTGCTTTAAGCCTAAGGACACCCAAGGGAAGAGTATGGTTTGTACGAGTAGTATTATTTTGATGAGCCCATCGCCGCTCTATGCTGTTGGATAGTAGATATGTGCAGTCTTTCCATCTCTTCCCTTGGGTGTCGTCAAAGGCGACTAACGGACTAAAGACTGCACATACATCCAACAGCATAGAGCGGCGAAGGGCTCATCAAAATATTATTACCAACCCTTCACATTTCTTTGATTTGGTAAAAAAGGACTAACGGACTAAAGACTGCACATACATCCAACAGCATAGAGCGCGATGGGCGCACCAAAATAATATTACCAACCCTTCACATTTCTTCGATTTGGTAAAAGGGTACTAACGGACTAAAGACTGCACATACATCCAACAGCACAGAGTGACGATGGGCTCATCAAATTAATACTACCAACCTCTCTCTTCTCTTCGGTGTCGTAAAAGGCGACTAATGGACTAAAGACAACTCATACATCCAACAGCATAGAGCGGCGATGGGCTCATCAAAATAATATTACCAACCCTTCACTTTTCTTCGATTTGGTAAAAGGGGACTAACGGACTAAAGACTGCACATACATCCAACAGCATAGAGCGGCGATGGGCCCATCAAAATAATATTACCAACCCTTCACTTTTCTTCGATTTGGTATAAGGGGACTAACGGACTAAAGACTGCACATACATCCAACAGCATAGAGCGACGATGGGCTCATCAAATGAATACTACCAACCTCTCTCTTCTCTTCGGTGTCGTGAAAGGCGACTAATGGACTAAAGACTGCTCATACATCCAACAGCATAAAGCGGCGATGGGCTCATCAAAATAATACTACCAACCCCTCCCTTCCCTTGGGTCTCGTAAAAGGCGACTAATGGACTAAAGACTGCACATACATACAACAGCATAGAGCGGCGATGGGCTCATCAAAATAATACTACCAACCCCTCTCTTTCCTTGGGTGTCGTAAAAGCGACTAACGGGCTAAAGGCTCACCATCTAAGCACATGTGCAGACTGTGCAGTTTTTTCTTGCTGAAGCTGTGTTATCTCAAAAAAGTTGTTGATCTAAGTAAACAGTAATAAGTCGAGTCTTTATTCATGATTATTCTACATATGACTAAATACTTTTTCGTTTTTGTAGGCGCATTGTCATGTGACAGACAAAAATTTAAAAAATAATTACTTTTTCCCCTAAGGCGAGAAAAGCTATTTTAGCCCCGCTCTAGAACGCTACAATGACGGTCTTTTTGAGCAAGAGGGGTGAAATAGTAGATTGTTATACAAGGGGCTAAAATGACCCATTATATACGAGGTAGTTTTACTCCCGAGCTTTAGCGAGGGTGTAAATAGAAACCGAGTTTTAATGGGTTTTTAGCGCCGAGTGTTACACTCTGCTTTTCACTGCGAATGCGAGAAAATAAAACAATCCAATACAATATGAATTGGTTTATTTTATTTAAAATTAACCCGTTAGTTGCTTTAACGACACCCAAGGGAAAAGAATGGTTGGTAGTATTATTTTGATGAGCCCATCGCCGCTCTATGCTGTTTGATAGTAGATATGTGCAGTCTTTTCATCTCTTCCCTTGGATGTCGTGAAACGCGACTAACGGACTAAAGACTGCACATACATCCAACAGCATAGAGCGGCGATGGGCTCATCAAAATAATATTACCAACCCTTCACTTTTCATTGATTTGGTAAAAGGGGACTAACGGACTAAAGACTGCACATACATCCAACAGCATAGAGCGGCGATGGGCTCATCAAAATAATATTACCAACCTTTCACTTTTCGTCGATTTGGTAAAAGGGGACTAACGGACTAAAGACTGCACATACATCCAACAGCATAGAGCGACGATGGACTCATCAAATTAATACTACGAACCTCTCTCTTCTCTTCGGTGTCGTAAAAGGAGACTAATGGACTAAAGACTGCTCATACATCCAACAGCATAGAGCGGCGATGGGCTCATCAAAATAATATTACCAACCCTTCACTTTTCTTCGATTTGGTAAAAGGGGACTAACGGACTAAAAACTGCACATACATCCAACAGCATAGAGCGGCGATGGGCTAATCAAAATAATATTACCAACCCTTCACTTTTCTTCGATTTGGTAAAAGGGGACTAACGGACTAAAGACTGCACATACATCCAACAGCATAGAGCGACGATGGGCTCATCAAATTAATACTACCAACCTCTCTCTTCTCTTCGGTGTCGTAAAAGGCGACTAATGAACTAAAGACTGCACATACATACAACAGCATAGAGCGGCGATGGGCTCATCAAAATAATACTACCAACCCCTCTCTTCCCTTGGGTGTCGTAAAAGCGACTAACGGGCTAAAGGCTCACTACCTAAGCACATGTGCAGACTGTGCAGTTTTTTCTTGCTGAAGCGTGGTCTGTGTTATCTCATAAAAGTTGTTGATCTAAGTAAACAGTAATAAGTCGAGTCTTTATTCATGATTATTCTACATAAGACTAAATACTTTTTCGTTTTTGTAGGCTCATTGTCATGTGGCAGACAAAAATTTAAAAAAAAATACTTTTTCCCCTAGGGCGAGAAAAGCTATTTTAGCCCCGCTCTAGAACGCTACAATGACGGACTTTTTGAGCAAGAGGAGTGAAAAAGTATTTATTCACGTGGACAGAATTTAGCTTTGATTTTGTACGTGACGCGTTATCTAGTTGGTATTGTTAAAATAAATAAATAAATAAAGCGCCGATGGGCGTGAGCCCATCAGCGCTTTATTACACGGCAGCGTGGCGACACGCTGAGCACATGTGCAGTTGTTTTTTTGATGAAACGTAGATTGTGGCAGTAGACGGCTTTTGCGGTCCTCATTGCCTGGTCTCTGACTAACCCTTTGGGAATAATAATGGTGAGTATAATTATGTATGTACTAGCGGCCGCTCGCGGTTTCACCCGCGTGGTTCCCGTTCCCGTGGGAATATCGGGATAAAAAGTATCCTATATGCTAATCCAGGTTATAAACTATATGTATGCCGAATTTCATCCAAATCCATTCAGTAGTTTTTACGTGAAAGAGTAACAAACATCCATCTATACTTGCAAACTTTCGCGTTTATAATATTAGTAGGATTGTTTGAGGAAAATATTTATTTATTCATTTAATTTATTATTTGGCACAGTTACAAGATACAAATCACATTTGTTAAACAAATAAATTAATTTGCATCTCTATAACAACTATGCACAACATGCAAATGAAATTAAAAAAAAAAAAAATTGTGTGGCCTATTAAGTGTAACAAAGTAAGACATAAAATAACAATATTGTTAACTAAATATTAAACAAATGTGTTGTGAACCATTAGGACACACACATTACATTTATGTACCTACCTATGTATTATTAGACGAAAATTAGATCAATCGATTAGCACATCCCTAATGTCACCGCACCCCAGCACTAGTTGCCGAAGTTTGACAGTCTAGCTACCGCCCGTTTTGGTGGTTGTTGTAAAATACTCTATTGTAATTAATTATCAGTGATCGGGGTTGATACGAGTATTATGTACTTGCGTCATAAATGTTCATAGATAGCATAACATAGATAAGCCATTTTTCCGAAAAGTCTTTCCGGTATTTCGGAATTCAATAAAATATATAACCTATTAATCTATTTGTAATATAGCTCATTTCATACTTTGACAAGCTTTTACTAAGTTTTTACTATAAAAATCCGGTCGCTCATGCCGCCCGCTTGGCGTGTTAAGAAAACGATCTTGAACATTTTAATACATTTCATACCAAATAATTTATGAACCGCGGTAATAAACTTATTAACTAAAAAATTACGGAGTTCGGGGGATATGTCGTGTCCATATTAAAATTACGTTTTAGATCATTGACCTTAAATCAATCTAACCTACTCCAATCACTGGTAATTATACACACATATAAGTCCACTTTTCACCAAATAACGACTGCACATCTGTTCAGCGCGACATGTGGTGAGCACATCGCCGCTCTAAGCTGATGAATGTATGTGCAGTCTTTAGTCCGTTAGCCGCCTTTTACGACACCCAAGTGTAGAGAGGGGTGGTAGTATTCTTTCAACGATACGCGACACGGTTTATAAAATTGTAATTATAATAAATGGTTATTGTGAATTCTGTGGTCTCTGATTACTGCTATATGGGTTACCTTATAAATATGGCCATGGACGTGTAAGGGTAGTTGACAGCACCAAACCCTGAGAGCAATGCCATGACAGTCACGCCGATGACTCCTATACGAGACACGCCCTGCTCTATGGAGAATATACCCTGCAAAGTCAGTCAAAATGTATTTATTCAATAAATTTAATTAATCAGCACGTTTAATCGTCCAAAACATCTGTTTAAACCTACTGCCCATTCAGGACGTCATTTTAAGCTGTGGAGAAGAACGAGCGCAAAAAACTGCACAGCTATATACAGAAGTATCGAAATTAGCCTCACCAGCACCTGCTGGTCTATCAGCTAAAAAATATGGATATGGACATGGGCTTCATTTGACATTTGATGCCCATATTTTGTCCTTATATGGGCATATTATAGGCTTCAAATGTCAAATGAAGTCCATGTCCATATTCATATTTTTTAGCCGATACAGGGGCTGATCGTTATTATCGTTACTGAATCATAACAGTAAACAGTACTCTAATATGAAGTGTAATAAATAAGGGGGAATATTATTTAGGCTGTGGATAGAGTGCCACAAGCGGCAATCTAGTACGATCGGTTACGAGGCCGTAATTACGGCCTGCTAGTACAAAGTGTAGGCAGTGCATAGAGTGCCACAAGCAGCAACATAGTACGATCGGTTACGATACCGTAATTACGGCACCCTAGTACAAAGTGTATAGAGTGCCACAAGCGGCATTGTATCTCAATCGGTTCTGGAACCATAACATATTTTTTATTTGCCATAATGTTCAGAAGACATAATATTCTAAAGATATTTTTGTATGGAGTTAGATTTCTGTTATCAAATAAATAAAAAAAACCTCGAAATTCTAGACAATCGCTACGCTGCGCTTCGCGATTGTCTTAAATTTCTAACCTATCACGTGACCTACAGGAGTAGGGCAGCTAGTATTTCTGTAGTCTAATAAAAAACTTTACGGCAGACTTACGGTTCCCGAACCGATTGAGATAGAGTGCCGCTTGTGGCACTGTATACACTTCCTATTATTTACCACTACATACCCCCTCATTATTATCTACTAATACTTAGAGAAAACATTTTTACATCCTCAACATATTACTTGACACTGGCTAAATGTGCAAACCGCACCAAGCCATTTGTTTAAGAAAAATAAAAAATAAAAAAATTAAAAATGCAATGATTTTTTTTATTTTTGCAGAAAAAATGTAGAGTGAGGTGTTACCACGTCACGAGCAGACATCATATTTTTTTAATACACTGCAGGTCATACTTTAAAAATAATCTTTAAGAGTCTGATCAAACGTTACAAACCTGCTTAGGACTTAGTATTGGAAAAGGATCACCCAATTTCCAGAAGAAATATAAATATATAAACCACACAAGAACTGTCAGTAGCCTGATCATGTTCTGCGACACTGCAACAAAAAGAAACATTGCTATTATTATTATCTGTAGACATAGCATATTTTGTTTTTGCTTTTCAACCTTATTTTCAATGCAATAGGGTTTAAAATTAAGGTGTACAGTTTTCTTTCACAGCTAAGACTATTGGATTATACAAATATCAATGTGAAAAACATGAGTGAGTTTTCAACAATGTATTTGTTGTTAAATATAAATTATATTTATCTTATAAAAAATTCCAATAGGATAACAACAATTAATAAGAATTGGGCATTATAAATTCTGATAATTATTTATAATGTAATGTAAAAGTTGGATTATACAAATATTAAAGTGAAAAACATAAGTGAATTGATGTTAGTTTTCAACAATATAGGTATTTGTTGTTAAAAATAAATTATATTTATCTTATCTTATAAAAAAATCCAATAGGATAACAACAATTAGTAAAAATTGGGCATTAAACTCCGTTGCACATTTAATTTATAATGTAATGTAAAAGTTAAAAGTGTTTAGATAAAATACTTACTGAATCTTATATTACTGATGCAGAAATATGCTATATAAAATGGGATTAGCGCTATCACCATAAATAACAAAGAGTAGAGTCCCATGTTCCAATGGAAATATCTTGAACTGTAAAACAAAATACATGTTGAGAAGATAGTTTTAAGCTATCCTACTTATTAGGTAGCTAGCTTAAATCATCATCAACCTATAAACGTCCCACGGCTGGGCTTAGTCCTTCCCACATGGACAACAGCATATGGGAAGATTGGGCCATAACCCACCATGCTGGCCCAATGAGGGTTGATGCTAAAATTCTTGATTTATAACCAGAGGGCAGAATTAGGTTGGGTTATTTATGTACTTACACTGATTTCATACAGCGAAAGAAGAAAGTGGATATGCCTCAAATCCCGAGAAAAAGAATCTGACAGGCAATTTGAATAAGCAGAACATAACGAGTCTAGGCTAGAAGCAAAAGTATTTTCGTATTTATGAAAAAAACTAAGTATAAGTATGAGAATTTGCTTAAGACTATTAAGAGAAGAATAATTTGTATTGTGAATTAATGAAAATACTAATAAAAATTGTATGTTAATTATCTCTGAGGTTTTTATTATTATTTATTTGTAATATTATTGGCCACATGGGATTGTCCATTAGGTATCCCGGGAAGATCCATATTAATATCAACATTTCGATGCAAGTACATAATTAAATAACTCTACCTAATTCCAACCTCTGTTTCTAACATAAAAAGCAATATAATTTAAATTACAAGCTTTTATTTAACTTGCAACTAAATAAATAATAAATAGCCTTGCTCTGATTTGCAGTAACTATTGCAAGAAAAATTTGCTGAAACTCTTTGCCAACTTACTTTACTTACTAATAAAGTATAAGTTTATTGTAAAGTAATGAAAATTTAAAAATTAATAAATAAAAAAAAAATTAAAATTAATTTTTCTAATGCTGGTATTAGATAGAATATTAATTTGCAAAGTGAAAATTTATGAAACATATGGATTTTTATAAATCAAAAGACAAAAAAAAAACTCCTGTCCGGTCCTGGGTTCCTACTTCCTAGTACAAACTAATATATTTCATTTGATTATTAACATTAATTTGGCTAGTTAATGGTGACCTATTTCCAGCAAGGTACAGTGTATAGGCTAATCACAAAAATATTTACTTAGATGTCTAGGTAAATATGTTTGTAATATGGGGTAACTATGGGGCTAACCTTGTATCTAGATAGCCAATAATTTCAAATATGATCAGCTCAAACATTGTGCAGCTCAAAGCAAAGGTGACAGAGAAGATGAGCTGCACCAGAGTGTGGTGGACTTCATAGTCGCGGAACAGCTGCTTGACGAAGAAAACCCAACCGCCGACGAAAAATACAATCTGGAAATAGTAATTTCTTTAATTAACTGTCCATAGGACCATGGGAAGAAACGTCCCCCACCATCCAATAGATTTGAAATTAATGTCATTTGAAGGGTCTAGTAGGATAGATATTTTTTTACTATGGCGACATTCTTCAAATACGTGGGATTTAGGTTATAAAAAATTATATTTTTTTTTGATTTTTTTTTTTTTAAACAAAATAAGATTGCAAGAGCAGATCAGCCTCCACAGGCGGCACCCGTTCAGGAGTACGACATGTGAATCAACCATCGCTTCACTCAACCATGTTTTAGGGAACGTAACAACCCGACGCACATGCCAACGGTGTTGGCACACGGCAGAGACACTTTGAGAGAGCATGACACATGAGAGGGCTTCGCCCCCCGAGTCCCCCTGCTTCGGTTCTGTTACTATTGTACTATATATACGCGCGCGTTTTTAAGTTGGAAAGTTGGCAAAAGAGCTGTCACTTCAATATACAAACTAATGTTAACCTACAAATTAATTATTTTCAATAATTTGTTGTGAGAGCCCTATTTAATTTCGAGCGATAAAAATTCGTGTACTTGATCCTAATTAGGAGTTCTTTACGCAAAAAAAAAATCACCTCAAAATTCGATGGCTCCCTTTGGAATACTGAGTCCAGCAGTGCTTCCACAATGAGGGGAACTTCCCCTTTTGAGGGGAAATTAGGGTCCAGAGGGGAAGAAAAAGGGGAAAGATGAATAGGGGAAATCGAGGGGAAATCATGTTTGCGGAAAGGAGACCCGGAGTTTTATGCTTAAGTTGTATACTTTTTTAATTTTTTACACGATTGACATACCTTTTTAGCCTCAAATGTGTCATGTGTAACCAGCTGACGTACCTTTTGATCTCACCCAAAATCATTAGTATTTTTTTATTTTAACTGCCGCCAAAAATGATAATTATGAACACTGCATGTTACGGAACGTAACACAATCATGCAGTATATTTTAAGAGGGCCTTAGGCGGTGAAAACGGAAAAATTGACTGTTTTCTATTAGCTGGTATTCCAAATACGATATTTCGCACTGAAACTTTCAATGTGTATTACAGACCGTATGTGTGAGGGGATGAACGAAGCCAAAACGCGGTTGGAATCATTTGGCTCGATAGAAAAAAATCCTGAAGTTACCTCTAAAAGGAGATATGGCACTTTCCATAGAAAAAATGCTTAACTTGGATACAATAGAATTTGGTAATAAAGTAAAGCTAATATTATTTGCTACCTAAACCAAGTTTTGTCTTATTTTTATCGAATCGCGGATAAGATTTATTTAATTATTAATATTTTTTAATATGGAAACACTGAGTCTTCAAAAGCAGAAATGTTACTTTAAAAATGTCTAACATATCTGCATAAACCATAATTCTTTTGCTTTTAAAAAAGATAAATGTCAACAAGGCCGTCACGTCATGTTTGATTTGACAGCTAGCGGCTGTAAAACTGTCATTTGTTGACAGATATTGCGAAATAGTTATTGAATTACAGATTAAAAAATTTAAAAATATACAACCCAAGCATAAAACGCCTGGTCACCTTTCTTATAAATTCACATTACAACCGTGCTTTTCAATAATAAATCATATAAAATCATAAAAACATAGGTATTTACCTGTTGGATTTCTTGACAGATTTGTAATGTTAAAAAAAAACGTTTTTATTTACTTTTTAATAAAAATGTGAATGGCGCTTACGAATTGAGGCTTGGAATAAATAAGCTAAGTGCCAAAACACAAAATAAGAAATAAATAAAAATGAATTTGTTTTTTAGTCATAGTTTTAAAGCGGCATTCTATTATCAAAAACTAAATTAAACAGGTAATGTTTATACTATACTTAGTACTTTTGAACATATTTATATAAAAAAACCTTATTTTTAAAATCAATTAAGAAATGGGTCAAAATGCAAATATTTACCTTTCATTGGGGCTAAGTTTCATAACAAATGTCATTGGAGTAAAGTGCCTTTATTTTTAAATAAGTATTATTATTTTAGTTAGTGCTTAGCCCCTATGCTGCATTTTGACAAATTTGTGTAACTAGTAATTAAACTAGTTTAATTATTACACAAATTCCTATAGAGTTCTTGATATTCTGGTGGTAATGGTAAGTAAGCAATCATACTTTGCACTAGAAAAGTTTCCTTTTCACCTTTTTTTTTTCTCTTTTTTCTCTTTTCTTTTATTTATTTTTCATCGGTTCTTACAATTGCATATTTTTTGTAATAAAAATATTTGCTTAACGCAATTGTACAATTAAATGAAACAATATTAAAGTAAATTAACAATAACAATGTAGGTACTGACCAGCATAGAAGGTGACCTTTCTGCCGGAATAACTTTTCTTTTCCTGTTAACATAACTCTTTCTTCGTACTACTTTCAAAGATTTTCATAGGTAGTTTTTTTTTAGTTTTATTCCTTGAATCACTCATTTTCAAAGTACTTTCTAATATTTTTATCAGACAAATCTTATCATTAGAAATGACAGGAGGTAATCAGATGACCGACACTGACATTTACTACGATCGGCACACACGTCCCATTTGTAAAGAAAAAAAGTTTGGCACTTACACCCAATGCCATCTATGAAAAATCTCAAAATTAGAATAATTTTTTGTAGGCGCTTTTGATATGGAATGGCTGTCCAGAATAGCACCTTTGAAAAGCAAAATCTCGATTTTGCCTCAATTACAGGGGACGACCCCCCCCCCCCCCCGTAATTTAGTAACAGAATAAGTTTTGAGGGGAAAAAATTCTTGAGAAGGGGAAATCTCAGTTGTGGCGTGGGGAAAGGAAATCATGAAAGTGGAAACACTGGAGCCCAGGCGACTCGATTCAAAAGGTTTACCAAAAAAAACCAGGAGAGTACCTTAGATTAAAACAAAAAGAGAAGATACGGCATTGGCGTCTCGTGAGTAAGCCGCCAAAATTAGGCCTAAAGGCACAATTTCACTTCAGTCACAATTTGCCGAGCGAACAGGCTACATCGCACTATTGCGGATATTCTACTATGTGAAAAAGAGAAAGACGTTACTCTGCAGTGGTGTCGGAATCGGTCGTACGCGTACGTAGTCGTCTGTTGCGAAGCGACCAAAACGTCAACGCGCTACTCGCTGACTCCATAGATAAAGGTAATACTGTCGGAAAGCTGACTCCCTCGCGCTGACGTTGAAACTTACCGCTTTGTCTCGCTTGCTCGATTTACACTTTATAGGTGTGCGTGTGTGAGTGTTTGCTTATGTAGTTGAGTAGGACTATATTTTGAATGACTACAAGTAGGAGCATGCCGTATCTTCCCTTTTTGTTTTAATCTAAGGTAGGTACTGGTTCTATTTCGTACTGTCTCGAAAAAAAACTTTTTAAGAAGTTAATCTGAATAAGATTTGTTTTAGATTTATCCATTTATTGAATCAATTAGTAGATAAAATTAGAAATACAAAATAAAATCGGCAAATTCCGAACAAAAACATAACCTCTTGGTAATTTCAATTATTTGAAATACCTACCTGAGATATTACAATGATAAACGTATCTTCCCAGAACGTCATTATTATGTGCTTTTTGTTCTTTAGTAAGCTTTATTATTCGTAATTAAAAAACATTTTATTGCAGCCTTCTTTTGATAATTTATGTTTTTTGACAATGACAAATTGACAATGACAGCTTGACAGACACTTTTTTTTTAAATATTTGTTCCGTGAAGGAACAGGCTAAGATCAGAGACCATACTGCCCAGTCATTAGTATTTTATATCTTTTTTTCCCCAAGATGTTAATGAGTGGTGATTAAGATGATGAATGATAAATGATATTCCCCAACCCCCTTGGCTGCGTTCCGTCGCTTCACTCGAGTGCACTCGAGCGCACTCCGGCGCGCGCTCTAACCGTTCCGTGGCTTGGTGAAATTTTACTCTGATGGCTGTCAGAGTGTAGTTTCATTCGTTCTGTGGCTCAGAGCGCAGCAACCAAACAACCATCAAATCGGATTGTTGTTTTTCACTCTAACAGCTATTTGTGTGTCAAATTTTGCAATATTTAAGTCAAAACATCTTGAAAAATTCAGCCTGTTTGTTTTGTATTGTTTTACTTTTTAATAATTTTGTTTAAATATTGTATAAAAGTGGAAAAAATGTACACAAAAGAAGAATTTTCTCTCGTTTTGGACAGGAATACTTCAGAAGAGGTTATAAAAACAAGTCGATCGTTCCGTGGCTCGGTTGCTACTCAAACGGGTTAAACTTTAACCAAACAACTACACCCAGAACGACGGAACGCACTCCTTGAGTCCTCAGTAAAGATGTGGAACTTTACTGAGATCTCACGCGGACTTCTTGAGAGAGTTTGAAAAGTGATGTTGCACTGTTTTGTTTCATTTGCCAACACTCGTGCACGTTCACAAACACTTAACGGTTAATAATCCACTATTATTTCACATTAATGTTTGAAAAAGCACAAATTTTAGAAAATAAAACAAAACTGTAGACATGGCGCTTCACTTTCCCGCCAAAAAGTCCAGAAACTTTACTGTTCTTTATTTAAATTAATACGCAGTATTTTAATCACCGATATACGATGACATCTGACTTCTAATATCTCACTAATTGACAACATTGTATTTAATTAAAGGCTTTGATTATATACATGTCTAGATCACAGACATATAATAGAAGCAGACCAAACATTATTTCACAACTACATAGATGAGAATAAAACAATATTTCTACTCCTTTCTCTCCAACCACAAATTAATGAGACTATCTCGTTTCTTTTTAATGTCGCAACACTTCCACACACATAGACAAACTGGACCGTGAGGCAAAACGCCATCTTGACAAGCTACAATTAAGCTACAAATGTCTTCCTAGACTTGTCAACAAAGGACGTACAGGAGATTGTTTTCGCTTATTTTTTGTGATCTAATAAAGTTTATGAGCCAAAAGTACTAAAATAAAATGGTGAAGTGTAGTGCGCCCTTGTGCGGCAACTCCTCATATACAAAAACACCTGAAATAACGTTCCATTGGTAAGTTTTGTTGTGCCATCTAATCTCATAATATTTTTTTAGTCATTGTGTGATTATTATTAATCTTTCGGCATTGTAGAAGTAGTGAATAATTGTCATATGTGCAAATCTCGTAAAATCTTAACGTAAAGTAGTTTCTGAAAGATTCTTGTGGTAACAATAATCAATTGTATAGTAACTCTGATCTCGTTTGACGTTTCATATACTTGTAAAATTTTACGGGTCCGTATTTAGGCTCCAGTTTTGTTTAATAGGTATATTTTTGAAGATTGATTAGATTTAAGTATGCAATATATTTTTTCATTAGGGATAAATTAAATATGAGTAAATTATTTTTATAATATTGTTAACTTAAACCCTATCCTATCCCATTAACCCTATGGTAGTCGTAGGGATGTATTCTTGTATGAAAATGTGCATAAAATAATAACTTTTTACATTTGTTTTTCAGAATTCATCTAAATCTTTACTAAAAGGTCCGGTAAGAAGCAATGCCAGTGGAGATCATGTTTTGAAGAATTTGCAAAATTTACAGCCGAGTACCTCAAGTGCTGTATTAACTACATTAAGTGAGTTAACGTAAGTATTATATTGTTGTACAGTATTCTAGGGTATAACATGAAGAAGATGGGTCTGAGCAGTCTCTCAATCTCAACTCTGTTACTTTGAAATATACAGAAAATGATAAATTTATTTGTTTCAGAAACCTTCATCATTACTTCCTGAACAGACTCAGTAAAAAGTATACCGGATATAATTTTTTCGGGTTTTGCAAAATATACAGTAACCCGCAGTCAGAGTCGCTGACTACTCGACCACCCGGCGGTCTTATCACTGCGGTCTTATCACTAGTTTTAAAAATTGTGACATTATTTATTGTAATTTTTATTTTTATTAAAAAAAATACCAGCAGAGTATATATGTATGTTGTTTTTAATTACTTATTTCATTTTTTTTTATTTTACCTAACGGATCTACTACGAGTATTTCATGCATTTTATTAACAGATCTATTACATCTCAAATGTGATTTTTGCGTAAAATGCGCATTTTTGCATTTTGTAGTAACTTTTTAGTTGTATTTATCGTTATTATCGAAATACTTAGATTAAAACAAAAAGGGAAGATACGGCAGCGTCTCGTGAGTAAGCCGCTAAAATTAGGCCTAAAGGCACAATTTCACTTCAGTCGCAATTTGCCGAGCGTACAGGCTACATCGTACTATTGCGGACATTCTGCTGTGATAAAAAGAGAAAGACGCTACTCCGCAGTGGCGTCGGAATCGGTCGTACGTACTCGCCTGTTGCGAAGCGACCGAGACGTCAACGCGCTACTCGCTGACTCCCTCGCGCTGACGTTGAAACTTACTGCTCTGCCTCGCTCGCTCGATTTATACTTTTATAGGTGTGCGTGTGTGAGTGTTTGCATATGTAGTTGAGTAGGACTATATTTTGATTGACTACAAGTAGGAGCATGCCTTTTTGTTTTAATCTAAGTCGAAATAGGATAATAAAATCATGCTTAATATTACAAATCTCCACTCTGCGAGAATAAGCTGATTTCTGACGGCCGACGCATCGTATTTTGTAGTAATTTTGCAGTTATATTTATAGTTTTTATCGAAATAGGATAATAAATTCATTATACAATCGTTATTTCTCAAGAAGTAACAATTATTCTGGTATAAATTTTGCTCAATAATATCGTAGATAGGAGAAATTCACAGTTAACTTAAAGCGACTTGCGAAGTTTTTTGGTTTAGAATAAGATTTTTTTTTATAAAATCAATGATATCTAAAAATTCCGAGGCCGCTACGCACTATACGACTGTATTATAATAGATAACATTCTATTTTTTTTTATTTCTTTAGAACAGTAGTTCAATCTAGGAGTTCAAAAAAGTGCCTCCGCGCAATTTATGAAAACCTTCATCAATTTTGCGTTTCATAAAAAAGTTAAGCAAAATTTACATAAAGCGAACTATGCCAATAGCTATTCTACATTATTCAATAATTCAAAACTGGTGATGTATTTTTTTTCTTGGATTAAGAACGCCAAAATTGGCCATTTTACGCAAAAATCACAGTCGAGATGTAATAGGCCTATTAAGTTAATGATGTGGCGTCGCAGCCATATACAGATATAGCCTGCCTGGCACTCAATGATAGACAACTTAGCATTCTACTAGTGATTTTTTTTTAAATTTAACGAGTATCTTCAAATGTCTATAAAATATAAAATTATCTTCTTTACGTTAGTATAATATTATTTTAGATGTAGGTACTTGAGGTCCCTTGCGTGCCTGAGTTCAGCCCCTTTTATTGTAAATGTGTGCATGAAATTTGTCTGTAAGCGTAATGGGCACGCTTTTTTGTTGTAATGTTTAGTCTGCTTCTATTACATGTCTGTGGTCTAGATAGACCCTGGCCTTAAAAAAACGTAGAAAAATTTATAGGCCAAAATTGGCCTATCGCGCAATCCTGGCGGTCAGTGTCATTGTGCCGTCAAGCAGTGTTTACCTCTCGCGTTTCGGTGAAATTGTTCGCAAAATGACCGTTTGTTCAGTGAAATTCTGTCGAAACTACAAAGGAAAAATCGTTTCGAAAAGGAAAGTCACGTTTCATCTGTAAGTATCGATAAATTTTAATGAAAATTTAAAGTTTAACAATAATAACGGTAATGTATGCGTAGTGTTGCTGGTATCAAAATGTAGAATTCCCATTATTGGTGGCAGAATATAAAAGGAGGTTTAAATATAATAAGTATGATAAAAAATACTCAGTCTTGTAAGTTAGTATTTATACATGGCCTTGTTGTAAATGACGTAGATCAGGACCTACACAATGTGGTAAACATCCTCAGGGAAGAGGGCACGAAATTTTGCTCGGTAAGGCGTACGGGCAAAAAGTCTAAGTACTCGGACGAGACTCTCCGGCTAATGGAAAAGCGACGCCAGACACCACTCACCCCTACTACGCTGTCAGAACACACGGCTCTTAACAAGTGCATTGCTAAGCGCATACGCTACGACCTCCGTCGCTCCAATACGCTTCGTATTGAACGAGCAATTGAGCAAAATCGGGGGTCCAAAGTGTTTGTGCAGCAACTTGGTAGGAGCCATCTGACGCAGCTCACGACATCTAGGGGTGATACCGTCGTTTCCAAGCCGGAAGTTCTGGCTGAGATCGAAGACTTTTATGGCCGATTGTACGCCTCGCAAGTTTCGTGTCCGGGATCCAGTAATGAGGATGTTAGAGCCACATTAACCCGCCACTACACCGAAGATCTCCCAGAGATCAGCCTAGACGAAATCGAGGTGGCTCTGAGACAGTTAAAAAATGGAAAAGCCCCAGGGGAAGACGGAATCACGTCGGAACTCCTAAAGGCAGGTAGTTCACCAGTCCTGAGGGAGGTCCAACGTGTTTTTCAATCCGTCCTGGACCATGGGAGAACTCCAAAGGCATGGAGCAAGAGTGTGGTTATCATGTTTTTCAAGAAGGGCAATAAAGCTTTATTGAAAAACTACAGACCGATTTCACTCTTGAGCCATGTCTACAAACTGTTTTCCAGAGTTATTTCGAACCGTCTTGCGCGAAGACTTGATGAGTTCCAAACCCCAGAGCAGGCTGGGTTTCGCAGAGGATTTGGCACCATAGACCACATTCACACAATGCGACAGATTATACAGAAGTCCGAAGAGTATAATCAGCCATTGTGCCTAGCGTTTGTGGACTATGAGAAAGCCTTTGACTCTGTTGAAACCTGGGCTGTTCTGCAATCTCTGCAGCGATGCCAGGTTGATTGGCGATACATCGAAGTGTTGAGATGCCTATACGATGATGCCACTATGTCTGTCCAAGTCCAGAACCAGCAGTCTAAACCTATCCAGCTGCGCCGCGGAGTAAGACAAGGAGATGTCATATCTCCCAAATTGTTTACGAGCGCGCTGGAAGATCTGTTTAAGACGCTGAGTTAGAATGGAATGGGCATTAACATCAATGGCGAGTATATCTCACACTTGCGATTTGCTGACGATATCGTCATATTGGCAGAATCGTTGCAGGATTTACAGCAGATGCTGAACAGTCTTGCTGATTCCTCACGACGGATTGGCCTGGGCATTAACTTAGATAAAACAAAGATCATGATTAATGATCGTATTACCCCAGAGCCAATCACCGTTGCCGGAATGCCTCTCGAAGTTGTGCAGGAGTATGTCTACCTCGGGCAGACGCTGCGGTTAGGTAGACACAACTTCGAGAGAGAGCTAAACCGGAGAATACAGCTGGGCTGGGCTGCGTTTGGGAAACTTCGTCAGGTCTTCTCGTCCTCCATCCCTCAATGTCTGAAAACGAAAGTTTTCAACCAGTGTGTCCTACCTGTTATGACCTATGCTGCTGAAACGTGGACGCTGACAGTGGGGCTGGTCCACACGCTGAAAGTCGCTCAGCGCGCTATGGAGAGAGCTATGCTTGGAATTTCCTTGAGAGATCGAATCCGGAATGATGTTATTCGTCAGAAAACTAAGGTGTTCGACATAGCTCAAAGGATTAGCAAACTGAAGTGGCAGTGGGCCGGCCATGTTTGCCGAAGAACCGACAACCGTTGGAGCAAACGGATACTGGAGTGGAGACCGCGTTTAGGCAAGCGTAGTGTAGGACGCCCTCCGGCGAGATGGAGCGACGATCTACGGAGTGTAGCTGGCAAAAACTGGATGAGAAGAGCCGAAGACCGGGCTCAGTGGCGCGTCTTGGGAGAGACCTACGTCCAGCAGTGGACTGATATAGGTTGATGATGATGATGATGATGTTGTAAATAAAGTAAATACATTAAATATAATTATTATTGGAACACTTTCAAAGTTTTCCTTTTTTTAAACTGATGTCTGATTTATAAGAGCGTGAATAAACACGGTTCCTTTCGATGCCGAATGTTTGTAAACATATTACTATCATTTGTGCAAATGTCTAGTTTCACCAGGATTTTTACTGTTTTTTGAAAGAAAGACACAATAGTTAACTGTTTTCTTGTGAATGTCTCTCAAGAAAAAGTTAAATCCTACTGCAAACTAGGTAAAATAGTAATCTGTTTACAAACATTCGTCATCGAATTTGGCTGGAGGATAGGTTCCGTTCTAAAACAAGAAAAAATATAATACTTATCTATTGTAATATTTTATAATACTAATAATAAAAATTGTTATTGTGGTATGGTATCGATATTCGAAATGAAAAAATTATTATGTTTGAAATGGAATGTACGTAAGTATTTATGTAAGAAGTGTGTGTTTAAGTATATGTATGTAGGGGATGGTAGTATGTATGCTTCAGAGCTCGATGGCGCATCGGCTAGCACGTTCGGCTTGCGATCTTGCCCGCTAAGCAACTTTCGCAATGCCGGGTCACTGGATAGGTGACCAAATTTAAAACATCTCGAGCTCCTCAGTGCTTCGAAAGGCACGTTAAGCCGTTGGTCCCGTTTGTTATCGTAAGATGACAGTTGTTAAAACCCAACAACAAGCATTGGGTCAGTGAGGTGGGTTATGGCCTGATATCCCCCCCCCCCCCACGTGCTATCTCCACGTGGGAAGCCTGCGCCCAGCAGTAGGACGTTTATAGGCTGATGATGATGATGACGATGTTTGAGAAATTGCGGGTGTATGTTTGTGCCCCTAAAAGGTCAATATTTCTTGTCTCATGTAAACTATTAGACACGGATATTGATGAGCAGTCATCACATTATGTAACCTTTACAACTGTTCGACCACATAGCAAACATTTTAATTTACAGATTCCCAACTGATCCGGTAGAAAGAAGTCGTTGTCGAAATATTTAACTTTAAGGTTTCAACATAATAAGAAATTAGAGAACATGAAAAATGATGTAACATCCAAACGAAAGTTATTTAAGAAACAAATACAAAGAGAACGCCATTAATTGTTTTGATTATAATAAAAAATATAAATTTCTAATTTAAAAATCAATTTTGATTAAGTAATAAATGTAAATCATCCTGCCTGTTGCTTCTATTTCGTCCCTATTACAAACATATTACCTACACGCACGCAGGCTTCCATTAGCGCATTATTTTATTGTACTCGCCCTCGCCTTCAATCATCCATTTCTTCTAAACACACCAGCTTCTTTTATGCGTTATACCTACATATACGATAGACATACCTAATTTAAAAAGTTATGTTATACCATGAATCATTTTAAAATTGTATTGTGCATAAATATTTTTTCCCTACTTTATTGGAAATTAGGCATTCGCTGGCAACCATTCGCGCTAGTGTCAGTCATACGCGGCTGTCACGCACACTTCAAATTCAATACAAAAACCGGACGGATTTTGAGAAGAGTTTGTACCGCGATGCTGTACATATGCCGTTTTAGAGCTGTCCCGTACATTTTTATTTTTTTTATTCAACTATTTTAAAGTTCTTTTTAGGGATAATTACTATTCAATTGAATTCAATTTCTTATTTGATGGCTCGCTATGATTTAGCCAGTGTCTAGTTTTTGGGTAGACAATGTGGTTTAGTTTTTGTTTGTGACTCTGCTTTAAACTTTAGGGCGTTATGCTCATACAAGAGAACTGTCAGAAAATAAGATTTATTAATTTTGAGGAACTGTCTAGCGAGTTTGACTGTTGAGATACCTGTAACAATAACAAATAGATGGGTTAGTGGACTCTGCTTTTAGGTTGAGTGCGAGATACAACGTTTTGCTGTACAAGTGGTTATTTGTGTTTTCCCTGTGTTGTTTGACCCTGTTGTCTTTCTGTTAAGTGTTTAATAAGGTGGCGGTTGTTTAGCATACGTATATTGGTAAGTAAATCCGTGCTTATTTGTTTTGTGTTAAATGTCTGACCCTCCTGACCCAGGCGGGGGCGACAACGAGCCATGTGCTCAGTTTTCACTCCCAACGTTTTCCCAAATGGACGTAAGTAATAGCGCCCAGACCTCCCGGAAACGAGCTCCGTCCGATAATAATTTACCTCAACCTCCGAGAAAGACTAATATTCCCGTGTCTTCCCTTAGTACGCAATCAACATATGTAAGCCCTGAATTCTCAGGTAACAAACTGAAATATACCTCTGAAGACTCATCACCCTTCCTCGTTCATGTAAGCAAACCAGTTACTGATCCCTCCTCTGGCACCGTATTACGCCCCATTAAATTTGGACACTTTTTGTTCATTAATAAAATAAAAAATGTGGTAAGGGATGGCATTAAGCATGTTGGTAGAAACAGGATTTCTGTGGAATTCAAAACCTTCTCGGATGCTAATGCCTTCCTTGACCACCCGGCACTCACAGGGAACAACTATGAAGCAATCATTCCCACTTATAGTATTACTAGAATGGGAATAGTACGTCAAGTACCCATAGAGTGGACTTTATAAGAATTAGTGGAGTCAGTGGAGATTCCAACAGGCTATGGCCCCATAGTTAAGGCCCGTAGACTTAATAGAAAAACATTTAATGATAATACACCTGTTTGGGTCCCTACACAGACTGTAGTTTTAACCTTTTCTGGCCAAAAACTACCACAACATGTGTACTGTTTTTTTACATCTCTCCCTGTCGAAGTATATGTTCTCCCCACTATACAGTGCAATAAGTGTTGTAGATTCGGCCACATACAGTCGCAGTGCAGATCCCAAGCACGCTGTTTCATTTGCGCTCAACCTCACGAAGGCCATACTTGTAATAAAGACACTCCAACCTGCCTTTTTTGCTCTGGAGCACATCAGGCTACTAACCCTTCATGCCCTGAACACTCAAAGCAGAAGCAGATCAAACTTGTTATGTCTCAGGAAAACATCACTTACTCTGAGGCATCGGCTAGATTCTCTCAAGTTAGACGGTCTTTCGCTGACACTGCGAGAACCGTGCAAGTCCCCTCCCCACCTCCATCCCCTCAATACCCAACTCAAATCCTCCCCCCTCGGTCTCAAAATGTTTCCTACCGTAAAACGGTTTCCTTGTCCAAGCATCAACCTCTCCCATCTGCAAGCCCTGGCTACGATGCTAGAGCCCATAGTTAAATAGTTGAAACCCCACAGTCCCAACAACCTAATGGTTGTGCTTTCCCCACAGATTCTCCTATCCCTAACGACAACCTCATCTCACTCCTCCTCTCCACCATCATCAATCTTCTAGGAAGATTTAGTGATGTCCCCTTACCGAACAACCTCAGAGACCAACTTTTTCAGGTCCTCAATCTTTCCTGCTCCAATGGCCCCCATCCTTCAATGGAATTGCCGCAGCAGCAAGAATAAGAAGCATGATATTCTACACCTTATTAATAAATTCAATCCCTTCATCTTTGCTGTTCAGGAGATGCGTCGCAAACCTGGCGATCGAGTCCGATTCCCAGGTTATTCGTGCCTTAGGGACGACAGAAGCGACGGGCATGGAGGCTCCGCCCTCCTAATCTCCAGAACAGTAACTTTCTCCCAAGTCAACCTCCCCTCCCACAGTGAGCATGTAAATGCAGTAGCTGTGAGAATTTCCAACGTGACCTTTTTATCTATTTACATCCCCCACCCCAATCATTCATGCCTTGCTGAGTTTTCCGATATACTCTCTTCCCTTTCTCCCCCTCTGGTTGTGTTAGGTGATTTTAATATTCATCACACATCTTGGGGTTCCTATTATTCCGACCATTTATCCCATTCCTTCCTCGATATTTGCGATCGCTTCGATCTTTGCGTGCTCAATGACGGCTCACCTACACGCAGGGTTTACCCGTCCCAGAATATCATAAGCGCCGTCGATTTAAGTTTATGCTCTCCTGCTCTCGCTCCTGACTACAATTGGACCATTCTTCCCACAACCTATGGCAGTGATCACTATGTTATCGTCATACTAACTTTTGATAACCGCCACTCCCGCTCCAATCCATTGCCAAACGCTCCTCGTCCGCGCCTTAAATTTAATACATCCAAGGCTAATTGGTCTGAATATGGACTCGCTTTAGACCAGAATATTCAGAACCTCCCTGAAGTCACACCTTACAACTACCTAGCAGTGTATACTGACTTCAGAAACAGCCTGCTGTCTTCAGCAGAGAACTGCCTGCCAACCAAGAATATTTACAAAGGCAAAAGTTCTTCTCCACCTTGGTGGGACCCAGAATGCACGGCGGTGTGCAAGGAGCGAAAGGCAGCGGAACGTGAATATTCGTTGTCCATGACTGAGGCCAACTTCATTAAGTATCAATCGGCGGCGGCTAAAGCTGTCAGAGTCCGCACTAAAAAGAAACGGTTAGGTTGGTGCCAGTTTTGTGAGTCCCTGTCCCCAAGATCCCAACCCTCGGTGGTATGGAGAAACATTAGGAAATTTCGTTGCTCTGCCTCCAGCAACAACAACATAAACTCCAATGATCCATCAGCTTGGCTGGAACTCTTCCAAAATAAACTCGCTCCCCTCTCAGTCCCGACAGAAATTGAGGCTACACTATGTACGCCGTCAATGTCATCCCATTACTCCGAATTTGACTCTCCATTCTCTCTTGAGGAACTTAATACAGCCCTGGACGGTCTCAAAGATTCCTCCCCAGGCATCGATGGTATTCCCTATTCGCTACTAGTTAACAGCAGCTCTTCCGCTAAGAACCTATTCCTTAATTTAATCAACAACATCTTTTTGAGGGGAGTTCCTCCTGAGGAGTGGAAAGCCCAAATTATAATCCCCATCCTAAAGCCTGGAAAACTTGGCAACGACCCTAACGGGTATAGACCCATTGCACTTTCCTGCACAATGGCCAAAATCATGGAACATCTAATTAAAAACCGGTTGGAGTGGATAGCGGAGAGTAGGGGTCTACTAGCCAAAAGCCAGTTTGGGTTCCGTAAGGGAATGAGTACAATGGACAGTCTAAGTGTCTTCTTGACTGATATCTGGATAGGCCTTTCCAAACGTGAGAATGTGACGGGAGTCTTTTTAGACATATCATCTGCCTATGACAATGTTCTGCTTCCGGTACTCAGGCAGAAAATGCTAAATCTGAGTATTCCTGTGAGGCTTGTAAATATAATTTTTAATCTATTCTCGTCACGATCTATACAGATATGTCACAATAATGCTCTTTACCCCGCAAGAACTGTTTGGAGAGGCCTTCCCCAGGGATCAGTCTTGAGCCCTTTACTTTATAGTATTTACACCTATGACCTCGAATTGTCCTTAACCCCTTTTTGTAATGTCCTGCAGTATGCCGACGACCTGGCCCTGTATATTTCACACAGCGATCCCGAGCAATCTACTGATTTACTTAACGCCGCATTAGATTACCTCCATGATTGGCTACTGGAACATGGTCTTTCGCTTTCGGTAGACAAGTGTAATATGGTTGTATTCAGTCGCGCAAGGAATACACCTATTATGTCAGTTAAATATGACAACCAAGACATCCCTTTAAAAAGCCATGCGAAATTCTTAGGAACGGTACTAGACTCCAAAATGAGTGGAACTCAACATGTCTCCCATGTATCCAAAAAATGTGAGAAAAATACCCATATCCTCCGTTCCGTTTCTGGTACCTGGTGGGGCGCCCATCCATTTTGTCAAAAACTCCTTTACAATGCTTTGATCCGATCGCATTTGGACTATGGTTCATTACTTCTAGAACCCTGTCTTAAATCGTCTTTGAACTCGCTCGATAAAATCCAGTTCAAAAGCCTTCGGATAGTGGCAGGAGCGATGAAATCATCTCCGATAAATGGTTTGCAGGTGGAGTGTGGGGACCTCCCACTGGCCATTAGAAGACAATACCTAGCCGACAAATTTCTTTTTAAAATTGTCCAAAATTCGTCTCACCCACTCCTTGCCAAACTTCACCAACTGTCGGAGTTTATATCATCAGACAAATTCTGGAAACTCAGAGAGTCCCCTTGCCTGTTCCGTAGCTTCATCAAATTCATCCGACTTCCCTGCCCTGTTTACCAATGTGCCCTTAAACCCATATTTGGGAACCCGTACCACTCCCTGACACTGCAACCTGACATCCATCTAGACCTAGGTATCGCCAAAGACTCACCAGATGCAGAGTTCCAGCTACAAGAAGTCATCCGGAAAAATTGGAAAGACTGGCTTGTGATGTACACAGATGCTTCCAAATTATCAGACGAGGAATGTGTTGGTGCTGCGGTCTGGATTCCCAAATATAAAATAATATTAAATTTCAAATGCCCCCCTGTTACATCCGTCTTTACTGGAGAGGCTACTGCAATTCTTGAAGCCGTTCGATATGTGGAATCCCATAAAATAGGTAAAACAGTTATCCTCACAGACTCCAGAAGCAGTCTCCAGGCGATCTTATCCAATCCTTTCCATAGTAAATCTAATCCTCCTATAATCCTCCAAATTAGGAAAATTCTTTTAAAATGCTCCACGCTTGGATACCAAGTCTCTCTGGCCTGGATACCAGGACACACAGGTATATTAGGTAACGAAGCCGTTGACATAATCGCAAAAGAGGCAACTGCCATTGGATGTCCTGACCATGATAAAGTTTTTTCTTACGATCTGTACCCTTTGGCCACTCAAGTAATGAGATCTACATGGGAAACTCAGTGGCGGGAGAAAAGCAAAACCGTAGGGAAATATTTCGCGGACATTCAGCACTCCTTACCTGACAAGCCATGGTTTTTTAAATATAAAAAAGCTTCCAAAGCATGCACCTCCACTGTGAGCCGTTTAAGGTTAGGCCATGCATGCACCCCTGTTCATCTGGCCAAAATTTGTTTGTCCATTGGCATTACAGAGTACAGATCATCAACTGGGTCTACAGCTTTAAAATTTAAGATCTCACCACCTCTGTACTTGTACATTGTGCTCTTACGAGAAACCGATACAAGCAATGAGTCTGTAGAGATAAACAACTGTGCCAAAAACTGGATATTGGCGAAATCCAAAGGGAAACGCCACTGCACAAAAAGAAGAAGAAGATGGGTTAGTAAGTGAGTGAAGCAGATAAAGATTTGCAGTTACAATTTAATATTATTAGTGTTAATGAACGAACACAGGACTTTGACAAAATCAGTATCTACGAACGCTAATACGGATTTAAAATTAGTAGGCCGAGGGATACACGGAGGGAGAAGGGAGTATAAGGAGGGGCTGTTTTTAGGGCAATTAAAAAATATATGTTCTGTTGTACCTTCGTCAAGCCCACACTCGCATAAGGAACTGTCTTTCACTCTTATTTTAGCCAAAAAAACTGGAGTACACACGTGTCCCAATCTAAGTCTGCAAACAACAGAAGTCACTCTCTTATTGGCACTGCGATATTTAAAAAACCATGGTATATGGGGAATGTCTCGTTGGATGTTGGCATAGTGTGAACCTTTAGAAACGCTGCTCTTTTTCCAGTAATCTGACCAGTTCAAGAAGAGGTCTTTCTTAGCTATTAATGTGACATCGTTAGTGTATAAGCCAGAATGAGTAAAAGTACCGTTGACAGTAGCTTGCTTAGCGCAAGCATCAGCAGTTTCATTGCCCTTAATGCCTACATGGCCTGGAATCCAAACAAGGACAATATGCAAACCTTGCTGGTGACACTCAAATAAAATTGTTTTAACTTTCAAAATATACTGAACTTTAGTTTTGCAGCGAAATTGGTTACTAATAATTGCTTCAAGACAGCTTTTTGAGTCTGAAAAAAATATTACTTTAGAAATAGTATGAGACTGAACAAATTTAAGGGCCTCTAGAATAGCAATGGCTTCTCCAGTATAGACTGAAGCCAACGAAGAGCATTTAAAATTGAGTATGATTTTATATTTAGGAATCCAGACCGCTGAACCGACATGACCATCACTGGATATTTTAGATGCGTCAGTATAAATAGTCAACCATTCAGGCCACTTAGTTGATACTATTTCATTGAGTTGATTCTGAGCGGCCACGGAGCTCTTTTCTACACCTAAGTCGAGAATTACTTCCGGCTGATAAATTAAAGCTTCATATGGAGTTTCAAAGAGAGGGTTGATCTTACACTGGTAAACAGGAGAAGGCAAATTAATGAGTTTCCTATAACTTATTAGCAAGCACGGTAGATTTTTGTGTGACCAATAGTCATTGGAAGGAATCAGTTCATGTAAAGTTTGTAACTTAGCGATTATTGGGTTAGATGACAGTTGGAAACTTTTATAGAGGAATCTATCAGAAATGTATTGTCTACGGAATTCCAGGGGCGACTCCAGACACTCCACCTGCATAGCATTTATAGGTGAAGACTTCATCGCGCCAAGGATAATCCGCAGACATTTAGATTGGATTTTGTCCAGGTAAACCAAAGAAGTTTTATTACATGGCTCCAGTAGGAAAGAACCGTAATCCAGTAGGCTGCGAATGAGAGCATTATAAAGTAACTTTTGGGTGAATGGATGAGCTCCCCACCAAACTCCAGAAAGTGCTCTCAGTACATTAATATTTTTTTCACATTTTTCAGAAATGTATTTTAAGTGATGAGCACCAGACATTCTTGAGTCCAATATCATTCCCAAGAACTTCACTCTATCATGTACTGGAAACGATTGTCCATCACAAGATATTGCGATGTCAGGAATAGACCTAGCCCTCGAGAAGACTACCACACTACTTTTAGAAATGGAAAGTGACAAGCCGTGATCCAGAAGCCAACTGTTAAGATAGTAAATTGCGGAGTTAAGTCTATTCTCGGCATCAGAGATATTATCTGCTGCTACGTAGAGAGCAAGGTCATCTGCGTATTGGAGAACATTACAAAAGCAATCCACTGAAAGGTCCAAGTCATGAGTATACACGCTATATAGTAAAGGGCTAAGGACTGAACCTTGGGGAAGGCCCTTCCAAACTCTTCTAGGTGGAAGGGTAGAATTGTGCGAGCTTACAAGAATCGACCTATCAGATAGAGAGTTAAAGATAAAATTTACAATTCTCTCCGGTATGTTCAGCTGTAGCATTTTCTGCCTGAGCATTGGGAGAAGAACATTGTCGTATGCAGATGCAATGTCTAGGAATACGCCTACCACTGATTTTCGTTCCGAAAAAGCAATACGGACGTCACTCACAAAAGTACCGAGGCTGTCTATCGTGCTTAATCCTTTGCGAAAACCAAATTGGGTTCTGGAGAGTTTCTCATTGCTCTCCAAAAACCATTCCAAACGATTCTTAATAAGATGCTCTAGAATCTTTGACATAGTGTTGGAAAGAGCAATTGGACGGTAGCTTAATGGGTCGTTACTAGGTTTACCAGTCTTTAAGATAGGAATGATAATTTGTGTCTTCCATTCATCAGGAGGAATGCCAGACTCAAATATAAGATTTATCATTTTGAGGAAATATATCTTGGTTTCCTTTCCACTTTTGACAATAAAAGAATACGGTATTCCATCAACTCCCGGAGCAGAGTCCTTAAGACCAGATAAGGCAATTGTTAATTCCTCAAGGGAAAAAGGGGACTGTAATATGTCAGATGTTGCAGGTGAGGTAGCCGAGAATGTTGTAGCTTCCTCCAAAGAGGGAGCGGATGGAGGGGCAATTTTTTGACTAAAAGATTCTAACCATGAAGATGAGTCTAAAGAGGTGTTACTATCTATAAATGAGCCACGAAACCTTTTGATATTTTTCCAAATAACAGTTGACGGAGTTTTAGGGGATAAAGATAAACAAAAAGAGTGCCATCCAGCTCTCTTTTTAATTCTTAATAGTTGTACTGTTTCTGCTGCAGTTTTCTGATATTTTATGAAGTTATGTTCATTCATTGAACAAGTATAGGTTCGCTCTGCTTCCTTGCGCTTTTTACATGCAACAGTGCACTCTTTATCCCACCAAGGTGGAGAAGAGATATTCTTAGAGGGGGATTTTCTTATCGGGATAGAATTATCAGCTGCAGATAAAAGAGCATTTTTGAATAGATTATAATGTAAGTGGACATTACCCGAATTTAGTGTAGGAAGATTGCGAACTTCCTCATCTGTATTAATCCTAAATTGGTTCCAGTCGGCTTGAGATACTACGTATTTTTGTCGATGAGTATTGATAGGGAATTCTTTTCGGGACATAGGTAAGAAGATAAGAATGGGGTAATGGTCGCTTCCATGAGAATTAGGAAGAACTTGCCAGGTAAGACTAGAAGTTAAACTAGCGGAGCAGAGAGATAAATCTACAGCACTTTTCACATTCTGCGAAGGAGCTACCCGCCGTGTTGGAGAGCCATCATTTAATATGCACAGATTAAAATCATCTAAGACGTCTAAAAGTCTAAATGAAAGAGACTCAGAGTTATGGGAGCCCCAGATTACATTATGTAGGTTAAAGTCACCTAATATAATAACCGGCTGAGGAATAGATGAAATTATAGAGGATATGTTAATTAAGATAGATAAACTGGGAAATGGAATATATAAAGATATAAAGGTAATGTCCATGATACGAACTGCCACTATATTAAAGAGATCTTTATTATGGGATGGGGGTGGCAAGTTGTGAAAACTTGTAATTTCGTGATATAAAAATTGCAGTGCCAGCCTTACCGTCGCTCCTGTCATCCCGCAAACAAGCATAGCCTGATATCCTAAAATTGGATCCAGGTCTAAGCCACATCTCCTGGATGGCAAGAATGACGGGCTTATGGGTATTTATGAGATAAATTAATTCTGGTTTTTTGTGTCTAATACTTCTACAGTTCCACTGAAGGATTGGGGTGAATTTTGTTATTAAGAGAAGAAAGCTCAGTAAGTTTTTGCCTAATATTGTACGGTAATTCTATGTCATTAAAACGTTGGATAAAGTTAATTAAAGTAGATAATTGTAACAATAACATTTCTAACAAATTGTCATTAGGTTCTGGTGGAACTGAAGGAGTACTTGAATAAGCACATCCATTTGGAAGAGAAGATACTGGGGTGGACGAAATTTCATTATGGAAGTTCCTGTCATAGCCATAGCTGGATGCAGGAACCCTGGGATGACGAGGGATTTCCACTGTTTTGCGGTAGGAAGTGGTTGCAGGATAGGATGAAGTCCTTATGGATGAGTTGGATTGGGTCTGAGTTGGGGGTGAAGGGAACATACGTGCTGAGTCTGCAAAAGATTTTTTTGTTGGGGCAAATCTAGCAGACGCCTCCATATATGAAATGCTCTCCTGTGACATCACCAGCTTAATCGATTTTTGCCTCTCGTGTTCTGGACAAGAAAAATATGTGGCTAAATGGTTTCCAGAGCATAAAATACATTTTGGAGGAGCTTGGCTTAAACATGCTTCGCCCTCATGTAACTCTGCACATTTAAAGCAACGAGGCTTAGAACGGCACTGTGATTTTACATGGCCAAATCTACAGCAGTTATTACACTGGATTACAGGTAAACGGTAAATTTCAACAGGCAAAGAGGTAAAATAACAATAAACATGTTGTGGTAGCTTTTTACCTGTAAAAGTTAAAACAACCGTTTGGGTTGGTATCCAGGTAGGGGCAGAGCCAACAGAAGAGGACTTCCTATGTAAGCGTCTTGCTCGGAACACTTTTCCAAAACCCGGGGGTATTTGGATATTTTCTATCAACTCTTCCATAGTCCAATCAACAGGTACTTCTCTGACAATACCCATGCGCGACACATTAAATGAGGGAATATTTACCAAATAGTTGCAGTCATTCAACGCTGGATGGTTCAAGAAAGAATTAGCGTCAGCTGCGGACTTAAATTCCACAGAGATGCGATTTCGACCTACCTTCTTAACTCCATCTGAAATTATATTTTTGATGTTGTTGGAGTGCAAGAATTTGCCTATCTGTATTGCGCGAAAAACAGTTCCCTGTGTGAGTTCTTCCTTTTTGGCTACATGAACAACAAAAGGAGCGACATCATCTTCGGAATAGCTAATTTTGCTGTTCATATATTCCGGAAGGGTATATGTTGTTTGAGCAGATGCAGTAACTTGAGCAACAGATGTTTTTTTAACTGGGATTAAGGAACTATCAGGATCATTTTGGGCACGCTTTCTAGGCATGCTTCTAGGGGTTTCTTGCGACTGGGAATCAAAAACATCCGGAGAAATCACACTGCCCCCTCCGGGGTCCGGAGGGTCAGTATCCATATTTACCCTTAAGACAGCACTAAACACTGACTACAATCACCAAAAATAACTATCGGACAATAACAAACACAAATAACACACACAAATATTTCAACAGCACAAAATAACAACTGTTAACCAAAAACACTTGTATCTCGCACTGAACCTAAAAGCAGAGTCGGGATAATTACTAGAAAACAAGTCAACTGGCAAACGCTCGACCGGTGACAGCGTCAAAATCGCTCATCAAATTCGCTAGGCTACATCGATATCGATAAGCTAAGGGATATAGAACATACAGGCTTGTCTTAGTATTTTTTTGTTTGATGATAATCAAACGCTTATGTAAGATTAATAAATAGGTAGTAACCACACCGATCCTTTTGAGTTTTAGTGAATTGAATGTCACTTTACTAAGAAATTCGGGTAGACTCCTTGAGACAATTTGAAAAATTTATCAATCGCTTTTTTCGCCGGAAGTTCGCCAGGCAAGCACGTTTGTAAATAAGTACTTATGATGACGAGTGACTTACCTACCATAATATGACATTGATATGAGACCAAACCTTAGATTAAAACAAAAAGGGAAGATACGGCATTAGCGTCTCGTGAGTGAGCCGCCAAAATTAGGCCTAAAGGCACAATTTCACTTCAGTCACAATTTACCGAGCGAACAGGTTACATCGCACTATTGCAGATATTCTACTGTGTGAAAAAGAGAAAGACGCTACTCCGCAGTGGCGTCGGAATCGGTCGTACGACTCGTACGTATCGTCTGGGGTGCGTTCCGTCGTTCTGGGTGTAGTTGTTTGGTTAAAGTTTAACTCGTTTGAGTTGCAGCTGAGCCACGGAACGATCGAGTTGTTTTTATAACCTCTTCTGAAGTATTCCTGTACAAAACGAGAGAAAACTCTTCTTTTGTCTACATTTTCACCATTTTTATACAATATTTAAACCTAATTATTAAAAAGTAAAACAATACGAAACAAACAGGCCGAATTTTTCGAGACGTTTTGACATAAATTGCAAAATTTGACACTCTAATAATGATATAAACGTCAAATAGCTGTCAGAGTGAAAAACAACCTTCCGATTTGATGGTTGTTTGGTTGCTGCGCTCTGAGCCACAGAACGGATGAAACTACGCTCTGACAGCCGTCATAGTAAAATTTCACCAAGCCACGGAACGGGTAGAGCGCGCGCCGGAGTGCGCTCGAGTGCACTCGAGTGAAGCCACGGAACGCAGCCCTGTTGCGAAGCGACCGAGACGTCAACGCGCTACTCGCTGACTCCCTCGCGCTGACGTTGAAACTTACCGCTTTGTCTCGCTCGCTCGATTTACACTTGATAGGTGTGCGTGTGTGAGGGTTTGCTGTAGTAGTTGAGTAGGACTATATTTTGAATGACTACAAGTAGGAGCATGCCGTATCTTCCCTTTTTGTTTTAATCTAAGGACCAAACCTATTTTTCAGCTTATAATATAAATAAATGAAGACAGTATTTTGATATTGCATGTCGTGACTACCTATAATTGAGACAGCACTTAGCATTAAGATAAACTTGTTTTTTGTTACATTCGAATTACAGTATGTTTTGTTGGTAGTTGGTAGAAAAGTATTACTTTCCACCCGCTCCTCAGGCAACTTCAAACCTACTTTCCGTGTATGAGGAATAAAAAATACTTTATTCATTCTAAAAAAAGGTGGCAACCCTAGACACGATAAATATTGACGCACGACACTACACGCAAGATAAATATCACGATCTTGGATCTAACATTGGATCACTGGATTTCCAGAAATCCTGCGATAAATATTGTGATCCGTCAATACACTACACTACACGTCAATAATTATCGTGATCCGTCAGTATATATTGAAGGATCATAATATGGATCTTGCGTGTAGCGTTCGCCTATCGTAGCGATGATTTCGTAGCGTTTAATTTGTTTGCCAATGGGCGATTTTCTGACAGCCCAAATTAAAAATTAAAAATTAGTTCAAAAACACTCGATAGATGTCGTTTTATGAAAGCTTATGGGCTGTAATAAATTCTACACTTTTACTTGTCTACCAAAAGAATAAAAAAATAGTATTTACTTACCTATTTATATTCAGGACATCCAGAACCTATTTCTATTTTGGAATAGAATAAATATTACGCAGCCATACAAGTGCTCTTCATGAAGCCGCCTTTTACTAAGCGCTATACTAATCTATGCTAAGCGCCATCTATGAAGTCATTTACGAACCAATTTCTTTTTTTTTTTGATCTCGGAAAATCGCCCATTAAAGTGGTCGGTCGGAGCTTTGAATCGAGCAATAAATCGACGAGAATTTGAAAGTTAAGTACTGTCAACGAGCGAGCTGTCGGCCCACAAATCAAAATTAATTCGGAATTATTTGGTCTGCCATGCCGTATGTAGTTATCATTCACATACGGGATGGTTGCATGATAATATTTTCTCTTTGTAGGTAGTATTGCTGTTATTTATAATAAAGTTAAATAAAGAGACGGTTTTGTTTTTTTAGTAACTATTTAAAAAAACACTCTTACTGTTTTGCAATCAAGCCAAATAGCAAACGCCCTTTTGTCCTATTTGTTTCCTAAAATGATATCGTAAAGATCGATATTTTTTATGGATTCATCAATAGGTTTGTTTTTATTTTTAGCAATTTATGCGTTTCTGGTTCATTGCTATTTGAAGCAGATGTTTTCTTCGCTAAAGTATTGTGATATGATGCTTTATCCATAACAATAACCATCTTTTTGGTACATTGGTTGCATGCCTCTTTTCAGCAGTTAGTACTTTACTTTAGGTAGGTACTGTTTACTTTGCTTTAGGTACAATGTAACGTATAGGTATTCAATTTGACGCACACACACATTCAATACAAATTGTGGAGGGGCGTGCCATCTTTTCGTGGTTTATCTCTACGCTTTTTTATGCTTTACTTACTACTTATAAAAAACCTTAACAACTCAATCGAAATTAAAACAAAAAAAACACATCAAAAAGTGCCTGATTGATTGATTTGATTATGACCCCAGAATAAATTGTGATAGACAGAAAATGACTTAAATAATTTTTATTTTGTCGTTTGTCAACCTAAAATCCCCAGTACACAATGGCGTGTGATGGCCCACTGCCGGCCATCGCTGTAATAAATTCTACACTTTTACTTGTCTACCAAAAGAATAAAAAAATAGTATTTACATACCTATTTATATTCAGGACATCCAGAACCTATTTCTATTTTGGAATAGAATAAATATTACGCAGCCATACACGTGCTCTTCATGAACCCGCCTTTTACTAAGCGCCATACTAATCTATGCTAAGCGCCATCTATGAAGTCATTTACGAACCAATTTCTTTTTTTTTTTTGATCTCGGAAAATCGCCCATTGACTAGGCCCTTAGTGCAGAACAATAAGTTATTATTCTAAACAAAAACCGGACGAATTTTTTGAAGCGTTTGTACCGCGATGCTCCGTCTAGACATGTATATAGTCAAAGATTATAGGTACCTACCTATCTAATACGGTCTTGTTATCGTTATCATTGTAACTGATGATTAATTTGTTAGATGACTTTCCCGAACTCATTATTTCTTCGTAGTAAATCCGTTCGCATATTTCCCCGAAAGTTCTTTTTACAGCTTTACAGTACCTAAAAAAGTTTTCGGATTCTTTATTTTAACGCTTTATTTTTTTCCAAGAGCATATTTTTTATTGTTTTCTTTCAATGCAGCCTTAGAATAATAACACGTTATTATTCTAAGAATGCAGCATATTTACACACTCGGGATTTTTATCTACTTACTTAAACTTTTTTTTATTGCGTATAATTACACACTGGATTAATAATAATAATAATGTTATAATTATTAGTAAAGTTTTGCGCCTATTAACATTCCACTGCTGGCTTTCCTCACATAATTTTACAACAGCACATGTGACGTAGGTACCTAAGCCATCAGTTTGGGGTCCAATGCGTTTGTTTGTTATCCAATTTGTGGGTTTTAACGACTGCCATCTTACGACTACAACCGAGATCAATGGTTTATGTGTCTTCCGAAACACGTAAGAACTCGAGATGTTTTTTATTTGGTCACTCATCCAGTGACTCAGCATTGCGAAGGTTGCTTCACAGGCAAGATCACGAACCGAACGCCTTAACCGATGCGCCATCGCATCGAGCTCCACAAAAGTCGTGTAGGTACTAAAAATCATCTGATACTAGCAATAGATTAGAATCGACTCGTGGTCTAGTGGCTAAGCCACCGGTCTTTAGACCCAAAGGTCCCGGGTTCGATTCCCAGCGGGGGGTACATTTTTGTGTAGGTACATGAGAATTATTCCTCGTAGGTACACTTTCCTCGTAGATTTAGGTTCATCTTTCTAGCTACTACCATCTTATCTAAATCTGTCGCAATAACAACGATGATTATAGCATTGTCGTGTTCAGACAGTTTAAAAATAAGACAGCCAGTTCTTCAGTGGATGAGGATTCCGGGAAAAACGCGCTTCCACCTTCGGCCTTATCGTCACTTACCATACCGTGAGATGTAGGACAATCGTTTTTATATGATTTGGGTATTATAACTTTCTCTTACTCTTACTTACTCAGAGACGTCAATTATGTTTTAATGACAATTAAGTAAAATTTTAAACACTGAAAAAAGACGACAACCTCAGGCGGGAATCGAACCACGCACCTTCCGCATTCCGGGCGGCTAAGTATATTTAAGCGTTAATAAAACGCTAAAATATAGAACATTAATCTATAAACGCAGCTTCATCTTAACCGAATGTTCAAATATTTGTAAAAATATTTCTTTCGGATCTCAGAGGTGAAAACTTCTAAGATTTGATGATCAGCCGCCCGGAATGCGGAAGGTGCGTGGTTCGTTCCCGCCTGAGGTTGTCGTCTTTTTTCAGTGTTTTAAATTTTACTTAAGTATATTTAAGCGTTAATAAAACGCTAAAATATAAAACATTAATTGACAATTAAGTATTTTGCTACCAGTCTGCCACTTTCAGTGCTAAATAGAGAAGGAAAGACATGTAGGTAATTGTCATTAAAACTTAATAAATAAGTAAAATAAAAGTAATGAATAATTGATTGCTAGTTAGTTAATATTTAATTCATAAGAAAATTAAACCATGATATTGGAAAAATATAATAACTAGGTATTCTCTTAAAATAATTATGTAGGTATAATTTATATCCAAATGGAAAATATTTCATTTAAACAACATAGGTACCTAAATCAAACAAACGTTTTTGTGATGCTTAGAAACAATAATTATTGTGATTATTTTTGTTTAATAAACGGAAAAAAATGCGAAATATCATTTTAGCCAAAACCACTGAATGGATTTGGATGAAAATGGGTTATAAGTAAGTACCTTATAATGGGTAGAAGATGAAGATCAAAAAGTCCAGTACTTATACTTTTATTCTAGAAAAACATGTTGAGGACATCGCCCTAAATCTAGTTTATCAATTATAAACAATTGCCATATCTATAAGTGATTAAGCATCACTTGAGAATGGCTCGAATGATTTAACTGACTTGTTTTTGGTGGTAAGTTTTTTTTTGGATATGCATTACGCGGTACTCCGCGTTCCAAAAAAAAACTTGCCCGCGACTTCGTCCGCATGGACACCCTACTGGATCTACCAGTCTATTTTATCTTTTCTAATAAATAAATAAATAAATAAACTTTCCTACATTCACACCAATTATCTAGCCCAAGAGAAGCTTCCTTATGAATCTCGTTAAATGGTTACTGGACAGCGGATAAACATACTTAAAATACTTAAATACATTCTTATTACCCAGACACCCAGACCGGAGACAATTTAGAAAAACAATAATTTCTAAATTTACCTGGCCGGGGATCGAACCCGGGACCTCAGAGATGGCGACACCATGAAAACCGGTGGACAAACCACTCGACCAAGGAGGTCGTGTATAATCAATTGCCCCGAATAAACATTCGCGCATCAATTTAGAACGGCCGCACTAATTTGGCTAACTCATTTTCGTTGTGTTTGTAATTGGAAGGACAAGTTTGGTAAGAAAAAATCTTTGGAAATTCGTCAAGAGGTACGGCTTCTTCACGCGGACGAAGTCGCGTGAGGGCCGCTAGTTTAATATAAAATTACAATTGCTTCCACGTATTTAAATGAATTCTCCTTTAGTAAATTCAAGGAAAATATCAGTTTCATTATGTTCATTAATATTAAAATCATCATGTGACATTTCTTTCAATTCCTGTGTAAATTTTTTAAAGTCTATATCATTCACTTTCTCCGGTGTAACGTCTTTGCAGACATTTGGTGGGCTCTCAACTGATCCAGTATTAAAATGTCCCTTCCTATGTTTCCGTAGATAATTAAGGGAATTAAATTTACTTCCACAAACATCACATTTCAGAGTAGCATTTTTGTGGTGTCTCTTAACGTGTTCCGTTCTACGTGATGCTGAGAGGAATTTAGCATCACAACCGGGACACTCATAAGGTTTCTCACCCGTGTGTATACGTGTGTGATACAGTAGAGCCTCTTTTGTCACAAACGTACCGTCACATAAAGTGCAATTAAATTTTCTTTCCTTTGTATGTTTAACCATATGAGCTTTCAACCTACTTTGTGCCCAGAACTTTTTGTTGCACACATTACATATGTGATATTTATAATTACCATGCTCGTACTGTATGTGGACACGTAAAGAAACTTTTTGAGTATATTTTTTATTACAATAGTCACATGTGAATTTGGCATTGGAAGGTGAAGCTCTAGATTTCTGACCGCACACTTTCAATTCAATATGCTTCTGGTATGTTGCTTTATTTTTGTACACTCTGCCACAGTTTTGGCAAAGCAGCCTCATGTAATGATTCATTTCGTGCGATTTAAAAGTTTGTTTATTTTTAAAAGTTTTTCCACACTCACTGCACACAATCACACAATGTTCGTTGCTATGAGCTTCTAAAAGGGAAGGTGAGCCAAAGGACTTTTTGCATTCAGAGCATTTGTATATTTTCGGTGCGTGCACCTTTATAAAATGATTTCTTAGATTGTTTAAAGCAGTATATACTTTGAGACACTCCTTGCATCGTATTATTGATTCATTTATGTCAAACACCATGTCTTTCATTCGCATTGGCAAAACACCATTAGGATGTAAGTTGTGTTCCTCATTTGCAGGTTCAATTTTAACAGGCTCACTTGAAACGTCAACTTCAAGTTTGGGCTTTGTTTCTGTAGAATTAACTAATAGATTGTACCTTCGATGGGCCATAGTAAGGCTGCTAAATGGTTTTCTTACATCTAAATATTGTTTGCTAGTAAAATCGGTTGTGCTCAAAGACACAAACAGTGTGCTATAATGTTCCATTTCACTTTCGGTGTGTTCAACACTAGTTGATAGCCCGTTAATAGTATTTGTCATCAGTCCCGTATTAAATTTACATGTTTTTATAAAGTTGTAACTGAATATTGCTGACTGGGTGCACGCTCTGCATACATATTTAAATGTGAACATGTAATCAAGAATCTGAAACACAAATAATGTTGATAATGAACAAAATACAACTTTTAAAAATTACTAATCACAATAATGAGCTAATAATATAAACAATAACAACTTTAGTTTACTAAAATTAATTGCAAGAGATACAACTATTTACTAATAAGTAATATGAAACCATTAGCTTTTTCAGGATACCATTTTTGTTTTGTGCATTCATAACTGAGAATAAGAGTTGTTTGTTTGTTATATACTTAACTTCTCTTCAAGACATAGCAACAGATAGTTGTAATTTTTGTAACAGATAGAAACTAAGCCGGTAGTGCTAAGTGCTAATGGAAGTGGCAGATAGTTATGAACAAAAGTGATAAGTTGCCTCACTCACTCACAACCTACCTTATTCTCAAAAATAGCGGCAAATACTTCAAACACTGGAACTATATTGTCGGTGTCATTGTGTGGGACAAAAACTTCATCTTCAATGTAAATTAATTCGCTTGGTAAAGAGCTAAAACACAGGCAACAAAAATCATCTTTCCTTTTCCATATATTTTCTAATGTATTGCTTAGACAAGACATTGCGGCTTGATAGATAATTTTAGCGTAAGATTACAATTCTGTAATCATAAAAAACGGCTTTTAAACGAATATTGCTTGCTTGTAAATAAAAAGATACATTTTAGTAAATAAAATTTGACAATAGTAGATGATGACATACATGATTGACATGAATGTGACATGGGTACATGACGTGCGTGACAACATTATAGTTTTTTTTTTTATATACATTTGTTCCATGAAGGAACAGGCTAAGGTCTGAGCCATACTGCCTAGTCATTAGTTTTTTATTTGTTTTTTTCCCTTGATGATAATGAGTGGTGATTAAGATGAATGATAAATGATGTTCCCCAAACCCCTTGAGTTCTCAGTAAAGATGTGGGACTTTACTGAGGTCTCACGCGGACTACTTGAGAGAATTTGAAAAGTGATGTTGCACTGTTTTGTTTCATTTGCCAACACTCATGCACGTTCACAAACACTTAACGGTTAATAATCCACTATTATTTCACATTAATATTCGAAAAAACACAAATGTTAGAAAATAAAACAAAACTGCAGACATGACGCTTCACTTTCCCGCCAAGAAGTCCGACAACTTAGAGGACAAGACAAACTGACATTTTTTATTTTTATTTGTTCCTTGTAAGAAAACGCTAAGATCAGAGACTGCCTAGTCATTAGTTTTTTTACTTCTTTTTTTCCCTTGATGATAATGAGTGGTGATTAATTAAGATGATGAATAATAAATGCCAAACCCTTCGATCAACAATACAACTAGATCTCAGGTCGGCGCTAAAAATGTGTCTCGGTAAGTAAACGCACACTTGAGAAGTGAGCGTTTATTTTCTCGCAAGGCAATTTTTCATTTTATTTTTATTTATTTTATTTGGGAAACATACAATATATTATAGTTTATAAATGTTACATACAATTTTACATACCTCAGTTAAGTTTCCACTTATTACTAATACATGAGTTTGAGTACCTACTAAATTAAAGGTACAAAATTAAATTAAAATTAAAAATAAACATTATGGATCCTTTTGACGACCTCCTTGGTCGAGTGGCTTGTACACCGGTTTCATGGTGTCGCCATCTCTGAGGTCCCGGGTTCGATCCCCGGTCGGGTCAATTTAGAAATTTTTGTTTTTCTAAATTGTCTCGGGTCTGGGTGTTATCTATGTATAATAAGTATGTATTTAAGTATTTTAAGTATGTTTGTCCGTTGTCTAGTAACCATTAAACGAGTTTCTTACGAAGCTTCTCTTGGGCTAGATAATTGGTGTGAGTGTAGGAAAGTTTATTTTTATTTTTTTTATTTTTGCATTCCCTAATATTACGTTTGAAGATAGCGATCGTATCACTAAATATATCCATGTCTATATGAAGTTCATTATAACGTAAACACGACCGGTACAAGAAAGTGTCAGACAAATGTTTGGTGCTAGTAAGGGGGACACTAAATACCTTTTTATTGCGCGAGCTTGTTCGGGGACATCTTAAATTTACGCAACTTAAAAGAAAGGGCGAATCTATGTAGTTGTTGAGCAGCCTAAACAGAAACACTAGATCTCGTTCAGCACGGCGTTCTACAAGCGGTGCAAGATTGGAATGAACAGAAAGCTCACACTTTTAAGATAATGTTTAATGATTTTTTTCTGTATACGTTCAATGCTATTGATATGTATCTTATACTGAGGGTTCCAAACAGTTGATGCGTACTCCAGAATGGATCTTACATACGAGTTATACAAAAGTATTAAAGTAGAACACTTTTTAAAGTCCTTTCCAGTTCTAATTATAAAACCAAGCATTCGATATGCCCTAGAAGTAATATGACCGATGTGAGTACGAAATGACAATTTACGATCAAGATACAATCCCAGGTCTCTCACCTCAGACACCCGTTCCAATATATTATCACTTAATATGTAATCATATTCAATAGTGCTACGCTTCCGAAAAAAAGAAATCAAGTGTCATGTACACTTTAGAATATTTAAATATAACAAATTATTGTTACAGTAAGTATTTAACTTATTAAGGTCTTTCTGTAACAATGCATAGTCTAGCGGAGATATGATAACTCTATATATTTTCATATCATCAGCAAATAGCAACACTGATGATTGCTCAAAAATTGAAGCGATGTTGTTTATAAAAGTATTAAATAGAAGAGGTCCGAGGTGCGAGCCCTGGGGCACTCCCGAAGTGACAGGCATAAACGTAGAGCAATATCCCTTTATTGTGACAGCCTGGCTACGATCTCTTAAATACGAAGCCAGCCATCGCAACAAGTCTCCGTGGATGCCAATCTGTTCAAGTCTTTCCAAAAGTAAGCAATGTGAAATTTTATCAAAGGCCTTGGAATAATCAGTGTAAATAACATCAATTTGATACCTTTGATCCATTGCAGAAGCAATTTTATGAATAAACTCACACATATTAGTTTCAGTAGATTTTTTATCTACGAAACCGTGTTGTTCTTCTACTATGAGAGGCCTCAACAAAGGATATATTTTATCATAAATTATTTTCTCAAATAGTTCAGGTAATGTGCTTAGTTTAGAGATTGGTCTATAGTTTAGTATATTATGTTTATCTCCAGACTTAAATATGGGAACAACGTATGAAAGTTTCCACACCTCAGGCATCACCCCAGAGCTTAGAGATAAATTAAACAAAAGGAACAATGGTAAAGTAAGGAATTGACGACACATTTTTAAAAATATCGGTGGTATATTGTCAGGACCACTACTCTTATTAATGTCAATCCCAGCTAAATATTTTTCAATGTCAGATTCAGAAATTCCTACACTATTGATGGATATGCTCTTGTCAGCACAGCGTTTCACTAGAGAAGGACCAGATTCTGCATCAAAGACAGAATAAAAGTATTGGTTGAATAGATCGCAAATGTCCTTGCCATTCGATACAATAATACTACCAAAGGACATAGTATCAGGAATATTAGCAGTTGATTTTTTGGATTTGATAAAAGACCAGAAGTGTCTACTATTATGACCTATTTTATTTTCAGCATTGCAGATGAATTTATTGTAATATTTCGTTTGTACTCTTTTCTGTCTTTCCCGCAGTAAACGGTAAGTCTCCAAATCATGTAATCTGCCATAAGTTTTCCATTTTTTGTGATACTTTAATTTTTCTTTGACAATTTTTATAAGAGCTTTAGTAAACCATTTGGGATATTGTGTATCATTTTTCTTTATTTTAACCGGAACATGTTTTGCAATAATATCATTTATGGTTCCGTATAATTTCTCAACAGCTAATGCTATATCACTTGTACTAAGAATAGTGCGCCAATTTATAGCGGATAATTCCTCGTTTATAATAGTGTAGTCAGCGTCATGAAATAACTTCACAAATCGTGGTAACTGCTGGAGGGTCTTAGAATAGAGTAATCGTATTTTTATTTCCAAGCATGGATGATGCTCATCTTCGGGAACCAACGGCGAGAAACAACGACCTACATTACAATGCAAACTACTAATAACCAAGTCAAGCTGTCTATTGTTACAATTAGGTATAAAGTTAAATTGTTTCATATTAGAAAAGTTCAAAAAGCTACTTATTGCCTGAACAGAAAGGTCATCACTGTCAATATTTACAAGATTATTGTTGTTGTTGCATTGAGACCATCTTGCAGCAGAAATGTTGAAGTCACCAAGAATTAGAAACTCATCGTCTGGATGATTCATCAGAAAATCAGACGCAGTTTCGAAGAACGTGCTTAAAGAGTTCAGTTGAAGACGACCGTGGGGAAAATAACCGCAGTAGATGTGAAGCAATCTTTTACTAAAAGCAGATTGAATGTCAATTGACACTTTAAGGACTTCTGCAGCAGCATCCGCAACAGTGATACAACCTGAGAAGCGAACAGATAAATCACGTCTTACTGCTATTAATACACCTCCACCAAAACGGTCACCACGCAAATCATAATCTCGATCACATCGGTACACATTATAACGCTCATCAAACAACTCAGTGTCAAAAATACTGGACAATAACCAAGTTTCACTTAAACAGATTATTTCAGAATCGGATAACAAAACGTTACGGAAAAGTTCTCCTGTCTTCGTACGCAAGCCGCGAACATTCTGATAAAGCACTGAAATATTATTATTAGTCGCCATTTGGACATAAGCTCAATAATTCATACACAATATCTACGTATAGTAAATTATTATGAAAATTAACCCGAACAAAATTTTTTTTATTAAATAGGTATTTGTCACCGAACAAGCTCATAAGACCAAATAAGCAAACCGAACTAAAAAAACAAACAACCAGGTACATCGAACAACTGTACACGCCTATTTGATCTTGTTTAAATCGTTTCTATTAGATATATTAATAACATGACCAGTATCGTCACGACGCACCAAAATAGCGCAATTTTTAACCCAGACGTACTTATAATTTTTCTCCTTAGCCATAGCCTTAGCTTGCTGTAAAAGGGCTTTATTCGTACTAGTTAGATGATCGTTAAAGAAGATTTGTTTGTCATTACCAGTAAAACCAATATCGCATGCTTTTAGTTTTAGCCTTTTAACACTAGCCAAAAAGTCGTCCTTTTTATAGCGAGCCAGGAATCTAAACACAATCGGCTTTATCTTTTTATTATCGTTAGTTTTGGGTGCAACTCGCGTAACGAAATCCACATCACGAGATAAATCAATCGGAAACTCAGCACGATCAGCTATACCCTTGACAATCGACAGAAGATTTTCACTTTCATCAATGTTTTGGAGGAAAAATAAACAATTTTTTTTATCACAACACTTTAGCGAAGGAATCACCTACTTCAAATAGCAATAAACTAGAAACGCATAAATGGCTAAAAATAAAAATATACCTATTGACGAATCCATGAAAAAGATCGGACAAAAAGGCGTTTGCTATTGGCTTGAATGCGAAACAGTACTAGGTAGTGTTTTTTACATATTTTAACTAAAAAAACAAAACCGTCTCTATATTTAACTTTATTATAAATAACATACTAGGTACTAAGAGGAAATATAATTAAGCAACTATGCCATATGTGAATGATAATTACATACGGCATGGCAGACCAAATAATTTCGAATTAATTTTGATTTGTGCTAACAGCTCGCTCGCTGACAGTACCTAACAAATTTAAATTTTTCATCGATTTATTGCTCGACTCAAAACTTGACCACTCTTAGGACAGCTCGATGAGGTAGGCGCTCAGAACAATAAATAGTTATTGTTCTGAGGGCAGGTGTGTGTCAGTCATACAAAAATGTCAAGAGATCCCATACTGATAAATTAGTGACTTAGGTTGACTCTCAGAATAATATTAGTTAATGTTCTGAGGGTTGACTCAACTGTCGCGACCCCGGAATATCTATGTGTTATTACATGTTAATTTAATATACATTGCTCGTTACGGTATTGGTAGAGTAAAACAAAAAATATGAGAGTATCTGTTTCGCTTAGTTCTGTATATTCCGAGGTGCGAAAATTACACACATAAAGACTGAGGCATTGGCGACTTACCCGTGGCTGAAGTGACGCAGGATTGGGTGGCGGCAGCATCTCAGCACACCAGTCTCCAGAGCACTTTACTGAACCACTTCAGACAACGAAATAAGCCCGCTCATGGCTCGACTGCTATATTTATTGAGACTACCCTCACTCCTAATGCTGCCCGCTCCGAGTAATGTTTCCAGCTCAGAAAAACTGGCCATTGACAAGTCGGTCGTCTGACTTGATACGGTCTCAGAACAATAGTTAATGTTCTGAGGATACGGTACATCATGACGGCCGTTACGACATCAACCTATCATAGAATAATATGCTTTAATTATTATTCTGAGCAACCTATCGAGCGGCGACAGATCCATGTTTTTGTTTATGTTCGATCTACAGTTGCCATAGTTACAGAATTCACACATCTACATTGAACGCCGATGCATTGTAATTAATATTATTACGCACACACCTAGTGTGATAAATTATGTGGTTGATCTCTACCTACATTATTAGCCGGGTCCACACCGGGTGCATGGGCTCGCGCGGCAGCCTCGATGTAATGGCACGCGAGCATGGCCTCGCAAGGCAGACTCGAGATGCATCCCCGAAACACCTCTGCGAGCCTTGCGAGGCAGGCCGAGCTATCAGAAGTCCCCGAGAACCACCGTCCACACCGGACGCACAGGGCACACCAAAGAGTAGTATAAGTATTGGCGCACACTGAGGCTGAGGCACCTTTGATTTGAGTGCGTCCCGTTTACAGACAGCCGACGGCTCGACCTCGAGGCACGCTCGGCCGAGGCAACGTGCGCCCGAGGCAGCCCAAGCCACGTCCACACCAGCTGAGGCATTGGCTCGTGAGGCTGCCTCGCAAACCGTGCTCGGTCGGTGTGGACGCGGCTATTGACGAGACTCAGTTCTCGACCATTATTTCTAGAACGGCGTTGTCAATAAATCTCAATGAGCGTTCTATTTATCAAAGCTAATAATTCGAAATTCAAAACTATTCAATGTCAAACTTAGCATTATGCGGTATAAATAAGAGCCACAGACCACTTATCCCATAGACTCCGCATACGAGGGTAACGTCACTCATACTACATATGCAATCCATTGCATATGTAAGTGACACGCCCCCAAACCTAGATTCAGTCATAGTTTGACAGCGTCGCGGCACGCTAAAATTCAAAAATCTATTAATAATATAAATATGCCGTATTGCGCTGTTAAATTGTGTGGAAAGTGAAGCAAAACTTCTAGCTTACAAAAAGATAATATTTCATTTCATCGGTAAGTACAATTTTATGACGTAAAAGAATAAATTTTAAAATGGTGTAAAAATTCAATTATAAATTAAGAAAAATGCAATGCATGTCTTTTAAAAAGTCCCTTTCATTCTGTTGTAAATGCATAAAGCACTATCTCCCTCTGTTTTGGTGAGTGTTGCCTAAGTTAGAACCTACAACTTGACGATAAATTTGTTACAAATATCGATAATTTTTTATTAAGTTTAGTACTTTGTTTTACCATTATGACATTATTCGGTTATGAGAACGAAATCAAATTCACTGGTGTATTTTGGTAAATTCAAAAATAACAATAAGAAGCTTTCACGTAAAATGTAATGTTGACTTTAGCAATTTCTAGCAAAATATCATTTCTATACCTCGAGTTTTCGTAACCGAACGGAAACTTTAGTGTATATGTACTAAAAATAAAATTAAAAAAACCTAAAAAGGTTGTTATTGGCATTGTATAATCAGTTTTAGTTGGTTTAAAATTATTATTATCTTTTTATTAAAATATTCAATGCTGACTTTTTGTTTTAACTTCTTTATTTTAATTTATTATTTAAAGATAACTAACTTTTGTTGTAAAAGGTTTCCAAAATGCCCAAACTTGAAAATAAAATGGATAGAAGCTACAAGCAAATATAGCGTTATATGCTCACGACATTTTGCCGCGGATAGCTATCAACTAATGAAAAAGCGGCGACTGTTATTTAGTAATGCTGAACCCACGCTAATGCTTCCAACTGTGGTGAGTGAGTGAGCTAAGTAACTAACTATGAAGTACTTACCTACTACCTACAATTTAAATATGCATTTCAATATAATGCGACTAGGTAAATATTCATTTTAACCTTTTTTAATGTTTTAGGGTTTTTCACAAGGTGAATTTGCTTCAGCCACAACTTCATATCCCTTTCAGCACGCACTGTACTAAACGTGCGTTCACCAATGAGGCCAGTTACCACCTTACAGCATAGACCATCGATGATATCTTCTTTGTCACTTAAAGTACCAGCCTATAAAGATCTAATCTAATCTAACTTTTATTTTTTTTTGATACGTTTAAAACTTTCATTATACTTGTTGTTGCAGGATTGTACTCAAAATTATCAAGAAATACCAACGACTTCAGATATGCATATCTCCGATAGTTCTCTCTCCAATAATAAAACTATAAAACATCAAGCAATTAACCAACCAAGTACAAATACCAATTTATTAGAAATATTTTTATAAGATTTTTTCCAAGATCTTGTATCTTGGAAAAAAATCTTAATCGTCTTAGGGTGGATTCGACCAAACTGGAATAAGGTCTTATACCTAGATTAAACGCTGAATTTATATAGACTAATCTCGGAGTAAGTCTTATACCAGTTTGGTGGAATCCACCCTTAATCGTAAAACTTATCCGTCTGATAAAATATTAGGCGACCAATCTAAAAATGACTTGTAAAACAATGAATGACATGATATTATGACAAAACATTTTCAAAATGGTTGTATTAACTCTAACCACCAAATAAGTTTTGCCTGACCTTTGAAAAACCGGCCATTACATATTTATTTTTTTAAACTACTCCGAGACTGATTATGGCAAACAGATTGATTGACAAAATATAATATCTATCTTAACTTGAGTTTTGATATAAAAGTTAGTACCTATTAAATAAGAATAATTGTTTTATTAACTTATTAACACCGTTATATTAATCATCAAGTACGAAAAAAGTCCATCGATATCAATATCGACTCCTACCACATTACTAATTCGAATACATTTGATAATGGTGTGTTACGTGTCAATAGTTTGACCTTTAAATATCCAATCACAGCCAGAGTTACACCCCCGCACCCCGCTGAATTTTTACGATTGCGTCTTTTAGTAAAACTCGCTGAAAGCGACGTCTATGGGATAAGTGGTCTGTGATAAGAGCAGATTGCCGGAGTGCAAGTACTTAAAAAGAGATGACTTCTTGGCGGGAAAGTGAAGCGTCATCATGTCTGCAGTTTTGTTTTATTTTATAGCCCCTTGTGTGTCAAGCGATCTCCAGGAGGTCGCTAACTGTCAGACCCGTATGTGTCAGAAGCCTCCTGGAGGCCCCTCTTTACGCCGTCATATTTAGAGTTGAATTGTGCTCACAAAACTATAGCTATTTCTTTTGTCTTTGTTTTAATGTATAGAGTGGGACAAAGACGGCATTACAACGCCACAGATGTTTAATACGGCGACGAATGAAGGTTCTGCGCGCCCCTTTTTATGTGGGTTCGACCCGTGTCTGCTATCGCCCGGTACTTACGCGCCACCTCTGGCGCATATAAAAAATGAATGGCGAGGTTTATTCTGTTTTAAACGTGTATTCCACATTGTAAATATAACAAATAATACTCATAATAATTGTTACACCTTTCATGCTTTTATTTATAATTAAATTTAGGCTGTGGATAAAGTGCCGCAAGCGGCATTCTAGTACGATCGGTTACGATGCCGTAATTACGGCATCCTATAGTACAAAGTGTAGGCAGTGAATAGAGTGCCACAAGCGGCAACTTAGTACGATCGGTTACGATGCCGTAATTTGACGGCATCCTAGTACGAAGCGTATAAAGTGCCACAAGCGGCATTATATCTCAATCGGTTCGGGAACCGTAACATATTTTTTATTTGTCATAATGTTCAGACGACTTATTATTCAAAAGATATTTTTGTATGCAGTTATATTTTTGTTGTCTAATAAAAAATAACCTCGATATTCAAGACAATGGGCGATTTTCCGAGATCAAAAAAAAAAAAGAAATTGGTTCGTAAATGACTTCATAGATGGCGCTTAGCATAGATTAGTATGGCGCTTAGTAAAAGGCGGGTTCATGAAGAGCACGTGTATGGCTGAGTAATATTTATTCTATTCCAAAATAGAAATAGGTTCTGGATGTCCTGAATATAAATAGGTAAGTAAATACTATTTTTTTATTTTTTTGTAGACAAGTAAAAGTGTAGAATTTATTACAGCCCATAAGTAGCCCAGCTTTCATAAAACGACATCTATCGAGTGTTTTTGAACTAATTTTTACTTTTTAATTTGGGCTGTCAGAAAATCGCCCATTGCTACGCTGCGCTTTGCGATTGTCATAAATTTCTAACCTATCACGTGACCTACAGGAGTAGGGCAGCTAGTATTTCTGTTGTCTAACAAAAACTTTATGGCAGCTTAGGCGGCGTCGCTATTATACCGCAAAACTTACGGTTCCCTAACCGATGGAGATACAGTGCCGCTTGTGGCACTCTATACACTTCCTAATAATAATCACACAATGACTAAAAAAAACATTATGAGATTAGTTGCCACAACTAAACTTACCAATGGAAAGTAATTTCAGGTGTTTTTCTATATGAGGAGTTGCCGCACAAGGGTGCACTACACTTCACCATTTTATTTTAGTACTTTTGGCCCATAAACTTTATTAGATCACAACAAATAAGCGACAACAATCTCCTGCTATGCGATTCTCTAAGCGACACATCGACGCTGCGCATATGGCTGTGATCTGCTGTCTCTTTCCAATTCTATGAATATGAAAGAGACAAGAGTCATTTCTCAGCGCTGCGGCAACCGCAGCTATCAAGTCTTTAGCTTAGAGAAACGCACCTTTGTACGTCCTTTGTTGACAAGTCTAGAAAGACATTTGTAGCTTTATTGAAACTTGTCAAGATGGCGTTTAGCCTCACGGTCCAATTTGTCTATGTGTGTGGAATTGTTGCGACATTAAAAAGAAACGAGATAGTCTCATTAATTTGTGGTTGGAGAGAAAGAAGTAGAAATAATGTTTTATTCTCATCTATGTAGTTGTGAAATAATGTTTGGTCTGCTTCTATTATATTTCTGTGGTATAATCAGTTATATTTGGTTTAAAATTATTATTATCTTTTTCTTTATTTTAATTTATTATTTAAAGCTAACTAACTTTTGTTGTAAAAGGTTTTCAAAATGCCCAAAATTGAAAATAAAATGGATAGAAGCTACAAAACAAGACGAAAATTGGTTTCCAAGCAAATATAGCGTTATATGCTCACGACATTTTGCCGCGGATAGCTATCAACTAATGAAAAAGCGGCGACTGTTGTTTAGTAATGCTGAACCCACGCTTATGCTTCCAACTGTGGTGAGTAATTATGTTCAATTTGCTCAGTAACTAACTATGAAGTATCTACTACCTACAATTTAAATATGCATTTCAATATAATGCGACTAGGTGAATATTCATATTAACCTTTTTTAATGTTTTAGGGTTCTTCACAAGGTGAATTTGCTTTAGCGTGAGGCAAAACGCCATCTTGACAAGCTACAAATAAGCTACACAAATGTCTTCCTAGACTTGTCAACAAAGGACGTACAGGAGATTGTTTTCGCATATTTTTTGTGATCTAATAAAGTTTATGAGCCAAAAGTACTAAAATAAAATGGTGAAGTATAGTGCGCCCTGGTGCGGCAACTCCTCATATATAAAAACACCTGAAATTACGTTCCATTGGTAAGTTTTGTTGTGCCATCTAATCTCATAATGTTTTTTTTAGTCATTGTGTGATTGTTATTAATCTTTCGGCATTCTAGAAGTAGTGAATAATTGTCATAAGTGCAAATCTCGTAAAATCTTAACGTAAAGTAGTTTCTGAAAGATTCTTGTGGTAACAATAATCAATTTTATAGTAACTTTGATCTCGTTTGACGTTTCATATACTTGTACAATTTTACGGGGCCGTATTTAGACTCCAGTTTTGTTTAATAGGTATATTTTTGAAGATTGATTAGATTTAAGTATGCAATATATTTTTTCATTAGGGACAAATTAAATATGAGTAAATTATTTTTATAATATTGTTAACTTAAACCCTATCCTATCCCTTTAACCCTATGGTAGTCGTAGGGATGTATTCTTGTATGAAAATGTGCATAAAATAATAACTTTTTACATTTGTTTTTCAGAATTCATCTAAATCTTTACTAAAAAGTCCGGTAAGAAGCAATGCTAGTGGAGATCATGTTTTGAGAAATTTGCAAAATTTACAGCCGAGTATCTCAAGTGCCGTATTAACTACATTAAGTAAGTTATCGTAAGTATTGTATTGTTGTACAGTATTCTAGGGTATAACATGAAGAAGATGGGTCTGAGCAGTCTCTCAATCTCAACTTTGTTACTTTGAAATATACAGAAAATGATAAATTTATTTGTTTTCAGAAACCTTCATCATTACTTCCTGAACAGACTCAGTAAAAAGTATCCCGGATATAATTTTTTCGGGTCTTGCAAAATATACAGTAACCCGCAGTCAGAGTCGCTGACTACTCGACCACCCGGCGGTCTTATCACTAGTTTTAAAAATTGAGACATTATTTATTGTAATTTTTATTTTTATTAAAAAAATACTAGCAGAGTACCTATATATGTATGTTGTTTTTAATTACTTATTTCATTTTCTTTTATTTTACCTAACGATTCTACTACGAATTTTTTATGCATTTTATTAAGAGATCTATTACATCTCAAATGTGATTTTTGCGTAAAATGCGCATTTTTGCATTTTGTAGTAACGTATCGAAATAGGATAATAAAATCATGCTTAATATTACAAATTTCTACTCTGCGAGAATAAGCTGAGTTCGGACGGCCGGCGCATCGTATTTTGTAGTAATTTTGCAGTTATATTTATCGTTTTTATCGAAATTGGATAATAAATTCATTATACAATCTTTATTTCTCAAAAAGTAACAATTATTCTGGTATAAATTTATCGTAGATAGGAGAAATTCACAGTTAACTTAAACCGATTTTCGAAGTTTCGAATAAGATTTTTTATCCATATAAAATTAATGATATCTATAAATTCCGAGGCCGCTACGCACTATATGACTATATAATAGATAACATGATTTTTTTTTTCATTTCTTTAGAACAGTATTTCAATCTAGGAGTTCAAAAAAGTGTCTTCGCGCATTTTATGAAAACCTTCATCAATTTTGGGTTTCATAAAAAAGTTAAGCAAAATTTACATAAAGCGAGACCGCTACGCTACGAACTAGGCCAATAGCTATTCTACATTATTCAATAATTCAAAACTGGTGATGTATTTTTTTTCTTGGATCAAGAACACCAAAATTGGCTATTTTACGCAAAAATCACAGTCGAGATGTAATAGGCCTATTGTCCCCAAAATGAGGTGGCGTCGCAGCCAGATACAGATACAGACATAGCCTGCCTGGCACTCAATGATAGATAACTTAGCATTCTACTGGTGATTTTTTCTGAAAATGAGTATCTTCAAATGTCTATAACATATAAAATTATCCTCTTTACGTAGGTATAACATTATTATAGATGTAGGTACTTGAGGTCCCTTGCGTGCCTGAGTTCAGCCCCTTTTATTGTAAATGTGTGCATGAAATTTGTCTGTAGGCGTAATGGGCACGCTTTTTTGTTGTAATGTTTGGTCTGCTTCTATTATATGTCTGTGGATTATACAATGCCAATAACAACCTAAAAGTCTTTATTTTTAGTACATATACACTAAACCTTCGGTTTGGTTACGAAAACTCGAGGTATAGAAATGATATTTTGCTAGAAATTGCTAAAGTCAACATTACATTTCACGTTAAAGCTTCTTATTGTTATATTTGAATTTACCAAAATACACCAACGAATTCGATTTCGTTTTCATAACCGAATAATGTCATAATGGTATAACCAAGTTCTAAACTTAATAAAAATGTATCGATATTTGTAACAAATTCATCGACAAGTGGATAGGTTCTAACTTGGGCAACACTCACCAAAACAGAGGGAGATAGTGCTTTATGCATTTACAACAGAATGAAAGGGACTTTTTAAAAGACATCAACGCATGCATTTTTCTTAATTTATAATTGAATTTTTACACCAACTTAAAATTTATCCTTTTACGTCATAAAATTGTACTTACCGATGAAATGAAATATTATCTTTTTGTAAGCTAGAAGTTTTGCTTCACTTTCCACACAATTTTACAGCGCAATATGGCATATTTATATTAATAATAGATTTTTGAATTTTAGCGTGCCGCGGCGCTGTCAAACTATGACTGAATCTAGGTTTGGAGGCGTGTCACTTACATGTGCAATGGATTGCATATGTAGTATGAGTGACGTTACCCTCGTATGCGGAGTCTATGGGATAAGTAGTGGTCTGTGGGTCGAACCCACATAAAAAGGCGCGCGCAGAACCTCCATTTGTCGCCGTATTAAACATCTGTGGCTTTGTAATGCCGTCTTTGTCCCACTCTATACATTAAAACAAAGACAAAAGAAATAGCAATAGTTTTGTGAGCACAATTCAACTCTAAATATGACGGCGTAAAGAGAAGCCTTCAGGAGGCCTCTGACACATCACATACGGGTCTGACAGTTAGCGACCTCCTGGAGATCGCTTGACACACAAGGCGATATAAAAAAGTACTTAGAAAAAAAATAATCTATCTCCTCAGTAAAGTCCCACATCTTCACTGAGGACTCAAGGGGTTTGGGGGAATATCATTTATCATTCATCATCATAATCACCACTCATTATCATGTAGGGAAAAATAGAAATAAAATAACTAATGCTTAGCCAGTATGGTCTATGACCTTAGCCTGTTCCTTCACGGAGCAAATAAAAAAAAAAAAATTTGGCTTGGCGGGAAAGTAAAGCGTCATGTCTGCTGTTTTGTAAATGTTTTGTCGAATATTAATGTGAAATAATGGTGGATTATTTGCTGCTAAGTGTTCGTGAACGTGCATGAGTGTTAGCAAATGAAACAAAACAGTGCAACATCACTTTTCAAATTCTCTCAAGAAGTCCGCGTGAGATCCACATCTTTACTGAGGACTCAATGGGTTTGGGGGAATAGCATTTATCATTCATCATCTTAATCTTATTTATTATTATTTATTTATTATTATTTTCATCACCACCACTCATTATCATCTGGGGGAAAAAAAGAAATAAAATAGTAATGACTAGGCAATATGGTCTCTGACCTTAGCCTGTTCCTTCACGGAACAAATTATTAAAAAAAAATGTCAGTGTCAGGCTATCTGTCAGTCAGTTAACCGATTTCGATCAATTTCGATCGCGGTTGGTGAAGGAAGTTGGTGATGGTGAACGTTTTTGCTTCGATCGTCTGCTGACTGCTCAAGAAAGTTCATATTATTTGGATCCAGTCTATATGAGTGTTAGATAATAAATGTAGTTGTTTAATAGGATTTTATTAATCAAGGCCCTTACAGGCTGAAATCTCCAAGTTAAATTAATTTTAAGCGTGTGATTTAGTTTGTGTTTATTGCCGAATTGTGGTAAGTTACCTTTAATCATTCTTTTAGACAACCTTTCCGTTCTTTACTACTTTTAATGGTTCTATACCAGTCCCCCAGGTATTCCGGATAGGATGCTAATATCAGTACTTCTTGAGCTTTCACCAGCCTTATTCACGCTGTTTGATACTAGATTACGTTAAGATCCTGAGACATATAAGACTTTTTAGATAGATTTCAGACTTCACCAAGCTAAAAAGGCAGCTTATTTTACACCACTCCCGAATGTAAGCCTTCCTTATGAGCCACCATCCCTGTATGATTCATCCATTGCCTGCCATCTTCTTTAAATCTTTATTCAACTGTCTGGCATATTGTCATACACTGGGTTTTTTTAGATGCTATTTCCACTCAAAGACCTAGCACCTATAATACTCCAACCAAATTCGATGACAAATGTTTGTCATCGAATTTGAAAAGAGGGTTTACGCATTTCGGTTTCCCATACAAAGGATAATGCCCAAATAAAACCCAGGCCTGGCGGAAACAAAACATATCCCAGATTTTTACTAAAAATGTGTCATTAAATACTGCATAGTTGGAATCGCCGATATATTTTTTTTAAAGTGTGAAATTGCTTTTCGAAATTTAAAAAAATATTTATATTAAAATTAGTAAAAAGAGTTTTGGGTTTAACGGAGCTTCCGCCTTCGGTTCAGTCAGCGGTGTTAATCCTGGTCCTTATCTATCTACCTACCTACCTAGTTACTTTCAAATCAGTTCACTCATTGAGGCGTAAAAGCAAAAAAAAACATCCAAACATTAAAATATCAAACCATCGTTATTTTCACAGTAACCTATCATAACCTATCATAAATTCGAAACTTTCCTGTACGAATTTCAATTGTTCGACAACGGTATGACGAAGTTTTAAATACCAGATCGTTGCTATTACATAATTTTGTTAATCCATAAACTTATCATACATATGTTTCATTTTCCAGAAAAACTATTAGCCGATTATCAAAACTACTATTTTTCTTTTGGAAGATGTTTTGTTTACAATAAATTTAATATCTAGAAGTATTAAAATTCGAAGTAACTTTTCCTCTAAAATTCATACTCATACCCAGTTTTTTTTGTTTTCCATATATTCATATTATTAGGTGAATAATCTTAAATGTCTTAAAAAGTTCATACTTTATGTTTCCGGTAAGATTGTGTTTCAAAAGTCATTGACAGATACGAATCGCGACAAAACCGACTCTTGGTTGACCGAACTCCAGCTTGGTTGCAAGCTCCAAGCTTGCTTGCTTACATGTTGCATGCTTGTTTGCATGCTGCATGCTTGCTTGCGTGGTGCATGCTTGCTTCCATGCTGCATGCTTGTTTGCATGCTTAAACGTTACTACGATTACAAGTTGTTCGATGATATTATGGATTTCAATTATTCGAAATGTTTTATTTTAATAATATTGGAAACGTGTTTCTGGAAAAAGAATCGTCTAGCATTAATAGCTTCGGCCAAACATTGAGTGGGATTTCAAAATATAAAGATTTTGAAAAAAATAACAATTGATAATCGGCATTTCAAAACTTTGTAAATTGTGTTTTCGGTAAAAAGAAAATTATGGAAAACAAAAAATTATAAAACGTTTTCGGCCAAATAAAATTCGTACAGGCAAATTTCGAATTTATGATAGGTAACCTATTTTCACATTATGAATATTACTTAGGTGTGATGAGATTATTACTGATACCTATATATGCAGGTATATTACCAAAAAAATTAAATATTTTTTATTTTTATACATTGATGACTTCTGCTACTATTTTAATAATAGTAGTGGTGGTAATATACTGTAGAAAAATATTTAGATTTTACCCCCTATTATTCACTGCTAAACACCCATTTTAGCAATTTAGTGATCCTTTTATGAAACATTAATATGACCCCTGTAAAACTTTCAATAGCAATTTTATACATTTAGAAAAATATTTCGGCGGTATCCCGTATGCAGTAATTAATTACTCAACATTACCAGTATTTTGATATGTATATTTCTTTTGCGCTGGGCCTGGGTTTAAATTTCATACTACGTGACCATTGTCCTTTCCAAGTACAAATTTTTAAAAACCGTTAAGCCAATTATAATGAAACTTTGCATGCTAAAGTAACATACAGAGATCTAAATAGTTTGTTGAAAACATTTTCAAAAAACATTTGTTTAACCAAGTTATGGTGATTTGAAACTCTCTATAGCGGACTTTAAATCGCAATAACTTAGCTAGATGAACGTTTTTTAAAAATGTTTTCAACAAACTATTTAGATCCTTGTATTTTACTTTAGCATGCAAAGTTTCATTAAAATTGGCCTATTGGTTTTTAAAAGTTCGACTAGGAAGTTTGTATGGAAAACCGAAAGGTGGAAACCCTCTTAAAGTCGTAGTCATAGACGAAATATTTTTATTCAAGGTAACTTAATTGATATAATTATGCACTTTTAAATGGGAAATAAGTAAATGGCTTTTTTTAAAACATTTGACCAGCAAGAAAAATTGTGTGAATACCATAATGTAATATTGTTTCTGACGGCCATAAAAAAACCACCAGCAATACCTGATCAGAATCTAAATCAAGGATCATTAACATTAAATCATTCATAACATCATCATTGAAAAGCTATAATACCTTCAAAGGTCTGCATTTTATAATGATGGTCAGCTAATAATTTAAAATTAGCGCGATTGTATTGATAAAGCGGTAAAAAACACGTCGCGAGCCGAGCAAAGCGTGCCGCGGCGGAGCGGAGCAGCTGGCAAAACTACGTTAGTAACTGCAGCCGCCGTCATGAGAGCGGTGGCTAGCCGTCGACAAACCACTGTTGAGGCACGCACACTACAAGCCGGCGTCATCTGCCAACGCGTCGATCGCGTGACGCCGCCGCCCCGCCGACTTGTCTACGCGACGGCCAGGCCAGCGACCGACAGGTGACGGCAAGTGCAGTTACTCTGTTGTCGTTAAAGTGCCGCTCGTGTGTTAGAGCCCTTACTCCACTATCCGGCCACTTAAAACATGAGAGTCATGATCCGCCTCCAGGGTTGTGATTCTCTAACGCTCGATGGTATACTCGCCCTCACTTCAACCCTCACGCTCCGATCAAGAGTATGCTTTGAAGACATGTCGTCATCTTGACGCAGCGAGGTTACTTTTGATCGGAATGTGTGAGTCGAAGTGAGCGCGAGTTTACGATCGAGCGTTACAGAATCCAGGGCCTGCTATGCGATTCTCTAAGCGACACATAGACGCTGCGCGCATGGCTGTGATATGCTGTCTGTTTCCAATTCTATGAATATGACTCAATTCTCAGCGCTGCGGCAGCCGCTGCTACCAAGACTTTAACTTAGAGAATCGCACTGCTGTTCGTACTAGGCCTACATCGTGCCATGTGCATGTGCCACACCCACAGAACGCAGAAAACTATTTGTGCTTACGTAGTTGTTTTTGTGGGGCTAATCTTCCTCCTATACACGTCATTTTCTTTAAAAAGGAATAATGTATTTTAATTTCGCCTCATCGAAGAACAAAGGAGTTGACCTTTGTATGCTGTTGATAGGAATTTACCACTTTAGCATAAATTTTGTTGTTTCTTACTGAATCTTTTTAAGTATGTGTATTACTCGTACCTCTTGGTCTGTGTCTATATCTATACAAAAAATGTATAACTACCTATGTACATGTTTGCCGCATGCTTGACGAGTTGTGGGCAAAGGCCACTACCGACTGAATCCCACGTGGAGTGAAACGGCAGCGAGGCCGACCTAGACGCAGATGGAGAGACGAGCTTGATGCCTATGCAAAGGATTGGCCAGCACAAGCAACAGACCGCGAAAAGTGGAAAGAGGGGAGGGAGGCCTTTGCCCAGCAGTGGGAAAATATAGGCTTATAATAATAAACTATGTAGCCATTCAAGATCAGCCAGTTTAGAGTACCATGCTCAGGCTTTTTCTTCCCATTTATTTCAATGATCCTTTAGCATTCACGAATTAATTTTATGAGCATGAAAAAGAGCTTGGTTGCATAGAGGCAGGAATGGCAAAGGCGAGTTGTGATTGTGCAAGTTAAATAACTCAACCAGGTACCCTGACCAGAGAACACATTAAAATACCTCACCTTCGTTCTTTGTGTTATACCCGGCTGTCGTAAGATGGCAGTCAAAGTCAAAGTTAAATGATTTATTAATTAAAAACCTTTACAGGTACTTATTGACGTCAAAAAATATGTAAGTACATTAAAAAAAACAGTTAACGTTTACACTTATCTACCCTTAGGCGAACGCTACACGCAAGATCCATATTGTGATCCGTCAATATATACTGACGGATCACGATAACTATTGACGTGTAGTGTATTGACGGATCACAATATTTATCGCAGGATTTCTTGAAATCCAGTGATCCAATGTTAGATCCAAGATCGTGATATTTATCTTGCGTGTAGTGTCGCGCGTCAATATTTATCGTGTCTAGGGTTGCCACCTTTTTTAGGATGAATAAAGTATTTTTTATTCCTCATACACGGAAAGTAGGTTTGTAGTTGCCTGAGGAGCGGGTGGAAAGTAATACTTTTCCGCCCTAGGGAGAATCGTTTTTCTGACAGGTAAGTACTGTCATGTGTATTAATTAATTTATTTATTTATAATGTACTACCAACAAAACATACACTAATTCTAATGTAACAAAAAACAAGTTTATCTTAATGCTAAGTGCTGTCTCTATTATAGGTAGTCACGACATGCAATATCAAAATACAATCATATTTGTTGAACTCATGTGTAGTTGTGACTTACTATTACAATTATACTAACAACCCATCTCTTCCCATGGGTGTCGTAAAAGGCGACTAACGGACTAAAGACTGCACATACATCTAACAGCATAGAGCGGCGATTGCCTCATCAAAATAATACTACCAATACCAACCCCTCTCTTCCCTTCGGTGTCGTAAAAGGCGACTAACGGACTAAATTCTGCACATACATCCAACAGCAAAGAGCGGCGATGGGCTCATCAAAATAATACTACCAACCTCTCTCTTCCTTTGGGTGTCGTACAAGCGACTAACGGGCTAAAGGCTCGCCACCTAACTATGTGCAGACTGTGCAGTAGTTTTTGCTGAAGCGTGGGCTGTGTGGGCGTGGCCTGTGTTGTCCATAGATTCAAATTATTACTAATTTTACTACCAACTTTAACTAAATATCTCAAAAAAGTTTTAGATTTATGGAAAATAAAACTCACTTATTTTTTTAGCTAATTCATGTTTTTATTTTTAGTTACTTACCATTCGTAATGAAAATCACAGTGTTTACCTCGGGTGAAAGACTTATTTTCTCCCTCGAACTATTGCCGCCCTGGCTACGCTCGGGCGCCGTCTCGGGAGTAAATAAGCTACTTTCACCCCTAGGGTAACAAACAATGTACTATTTACATTTTGTTAGAACAAAAATAAAGTACATAGCATAAAAAAGAGTATTTATGTATTTGTCCCTAAAAACGTATTTTTAGTTGTTCTTTGCGACATTTGACAAATATTTGTCTTTTACGTAAATAGAGTATTTTAGCCTTATAGCATTAATGCTCTAAGATTGTAGCGTACCTACTTAATTGGTGTCGTAGCGTAGATTATAAAGTACGCCTACATGAAAAAGAGGACAATACTCTATTTTAAAGTGCGAGTGGCAACCCTACACGTCTGCCTCGCCTTAGGCGAACGCTACACGTCAATAAATATTGTGATAAATATCTTGATATTTATTGATGGATCTTGGGCTGGATCACAGCACACACCCTACACCATCAATACGGATCGCGTCAAAATTACGTACTTTGCACGAGGCAGACGTGTAGGGTTGCCACTCGCACTTTAAAATAGAGTATTGTCTCTTTTTCATGTAGGCGTACCTTATAATCTACGCTACGACACCAATAAAGTACGCTAACTCTAATCTTTTAGTAAATAAAAAGTAAATTAATGCTCTAAGGCATGTACGTAAAAGACAAATATGTGTCAAATGTTGCAAAAAGCAACAAAAAAAAACGTTTTTAAGGACAAATAAATAAGTACTCTTTTTTATGCTATATACTTTATTTTTGTTCTAACAAAATGTAAATAGTACATTGTTTGTTACCCTATAGGGCTGAAAGTAGCTTATATTTACTCCCTCGAACGGCAATAGTTCTAGGGAGAAAATAAGTCTTTCATTCACCCGAGGTAAACACTGTGCTTTTAATTACGAATGGTAAGTAACTAAAAATAAAAACATGAATTAGCTAAAAAAACGAGTGAGTTATATTTTACATAAATCTACAACTTTATTGAGATATTTAGTTCAAGTTAATGGTAAAATTAGTAATAATTTGAATCTATGGACAACACAGGCCACGCCCACACAGTCCACGCTTCAGCAAGAAACTACTGCACAGTTTGCACATGTGCTTAGGTGGTGAGCCTTTAGCTTGTTAGTCGCTTTTACTACACAAGGGAAGAGAGGGGTTGGTAGTTTTATTTTGATGTGCAGAATTTAGCCCGTTAGTCGCTTTTACTACACACAAGGGAAGAGAGGGTTTGGTAGTTTTATTTTGATGTGCAGAATTTAGTCCGTTAGTCGCCTTTTATGATACCCAAGGGAAGCGAGAGGTTGGTAGTATTATTTTGATGCGCCCATCGCCGCTCTATGCTGTTGGATGTATGTGCAGAATTTAGTCCGTTAGTCGTCTTATACGACACCGAAGGGAAGAGAGGGGTTGGTAGTATTATTTTGATGAGTCCATCGCCGCTCTATGCTGTTGGATGTATGTGCAGTCTTTAGTCCGTTAGTCGCCCTTTACGACAGCCATGGGAAGAGATGGGTTGTTAGTATTATTTTAATAGTAAGTCACAACTACACATGAGTTACTGTTCAACAAATATGATTGTATTTTGATATTGCATGTCGTGACTACCTATAATCGAGACAGCACTTAGCATTAAGATAAACTTGTTTTTTGTTACATTCGAATTACTGTATGTTGTGTTGGTAGTTGGTAGAAAAGTATTACTTTCCACCCGCTCCTCAGGCAACTTCAAACCTACTTTCCGTGTATGAGGAATAAAAAATACTTTATTCATTCTAAAAAAAGGTGGCAACCCTAGACACGATAAATATTGACGCGCGACACTACACGCAAGATAAATATCACGATCTTGGATCTAACATTGGATCACTGGATTGCCAGAAATCCTGCGATAAATATTGTGATCCGTCAATACACTACACTACACGTTAATAATTATCGTGATCCGTCAGTATATATTGACGGATCACAATATGGATCTTGCGTGTAGCGTTCGCCTTATGGGGAGGTATTTCGAGCGCTTCTCTCTCGCTCTCTCGACGGTACGACGCGACGACGCACAGTGTCAAATATGGACAATCTAGCGGAATTTAATTCGAAAAACTAATTTTGTAAATAATATAATTTAAGCTTGCAAAACTACTCCTTATAAACCAAAGTACAATATTCCGTTCAAATTTTTTAACTACCCGCATTAAAACTTCATAAAATCGTACTGTCATTCACGTCGTTATAGTTGTTTGTTAAATGCGCTGTAAATTAGTGAATTACGATAATAAGTGTATATCAAAGGATACTCAAGATAAATTTATGAAGATTTCGTAAAAACTTAGTTGTGTCTTTTACTTCAATAAAAGGTAAACAGTTGAAAATATTTTTGTGGTACAATTGTTGTTTTCATTCGCCCAACTTAGCTATGCGTAAATTTTTTAATTATAGTTTATAATTTGAGTTTTAAAAATGTATAACGATGTATTAGTTTTATAATGGTATTTATTACGTGGAGCAGGTATTCGTTAATCAAAATAAGTGCAATTTGACTGCCTTCGTTTGCCCCTCTCATACATTTTAAAAAAAAATTTCGATAGAACTACCTAAAATAAAGAAAAGGGAGTTGTTTGAAATCTGGCACAAGAGCAAAAAAGAAGAATGAAAAAATGATATATATAATTATATATTAAATGGACATGCCATAGTAGTGCCGCCTAACATTTCAAGACTGTTGAAAATTTTCATAATTGGCTTAACCGCCAAATAGAAATGAAATGACAGTCAAGCAAAAGAGAACTGAAGAAGTTTCTTAATAGGAACCAAAAATGTCTTGAATGTGATGTGGTATTACCCAATGAGATGATCAACCTGCTGCCATCCACAAGTACTGGAAATACAACTCAATCTGGTTTAGGACGGCCATTAAAGGAATTTTCAGAATGTCACCTTAAAATAAAAAGAAAAAAAGTCCAAAGTCTTCTTTCTTCAGTGACTTCAGATGAAATTATGGTTGCTACTGAAGTTGCTGCTAGATCCGAAGGGAAAAGAGATGCTGCAACTATTATAAAAAAAATAGCCGTTTCACCGCCATCTGTAGCTACAAATATAAAAAACAGTCGCACCTCTGTTGTTTCTGTCCATAAAATGTACTATATGGCAGCATCTTTTCTCAAAATTCTACTACATATGGAACAAATTATCCAAAATTACATTCTGCCTCTAGGCCAACTATCGGAAGGTACCCAGGAAAGTAGCAATAAAGAATACAGACGTTATCGCGAACATTTCAGCCGAAAGACTTCAAGGGAGCATACAAACAGAGACAATCCTTAATCGATTTCTATTAGCTTCAGATCCATTAATGTCTCAATCTTGTACACCTCGATTTAGAAACAAGAAGTCTTTACCTCCAGAAACGTTAAAATTACTGAGATTACCTATTATCACAGTTTCTTCGTTAAGCAACTCTGAAGATGATATCGAAGGAGAAATACTTCATTAATTGGTGGATTGTACAATTAAAATTATTTTAACTAGTATAGTACTTATTAAATCAAATTATAAAATTATTTCATTGCAATCTTAAATTATATTAGAACTATAAGTACATTAAATTTTTTTAGTATAATGTAATTAAATTTTTTGAAAAAACCTTAAGTAATCGTTATGTATAATATTAACAACACAACAATCTGTGCTTATAAGCAGTTGTCTTAGTTTGTGAAACAGGAAGATCATAACACAAAAATTCAGCTTTAAAACACTCACAATAATTAAATTCCGCTAGATTGTCCATATTGGACACTGTGCGACGGTAAGGGACGGGTATAACAGTGAAGCCGCACGAAAATGGCGCGTTTTATATTTTATAAAAATTGATAGATGCAATAAAAAAAAAACGATCGGTTATAAAACCTGAAGTTATCTATATACTTCATTTTGGTAAATAACTCATAATATCAAATCACTTATTTTAAGAATAAAACCTAGAAAAGAAGATAAAATGACACAAAAATATGTAACTTTGTGAATTTATTCTATCGAGCCAACTTTATCAAATCGTGTTTCCATCGGGTATATTCCACAGAATAAAGCCTCAACAATATTTCATAATTTTCGCAGAAATTAATTTTACTGTTTACTACTTCAAAAAATAATTCTAAGAACGTGTTATTTTAATTTTCCACTAACACCTAGCCTTAAGAGCTCGGCTGCCGTGAATAAATAGAAATTCAATTGTTAGTTACCTCTATTAATCTTCGTAACAAACAAGGGGGGGATATTGGGCTCGTATTCTAAAACCAAACTCACACTCAAATCTCTCCTTGAGTACAGTTAAAAAGGGATGGTGCTATTCATCGCATATATCGCCATCCCTTTCTAACAACTGTATTCAAACATGGATTTGATTTTGAGTTTGGTTTCAGAATACGTGCCTTAGACCAGTGTTAAATTCTGACCTGCCCCCTTACTCTTGAAACCGATCGCTATTGGATCGGATTGGTATTGTGAATTTTCGTACTCCTAAGTTACGACACCAGAGCTAATGGATTCATATTGCGTAGATATTGAGTGAAAAAAATACAAAACTCAATGCCATTTAGTTCACCGAATATGAATCCAAATTAGCGCTGGTGTAGTAACTTAAAAATACGAAAATTCACAATACCAATCCGATCCAATAGCGATCGGTTTCAAGACTAAGGGGGCTGATCAGACCCGTAGGGAAAGCAGAGAGCTAAGTTCGATATTTAATCACCTTTTGATCATGTTACACAAAACAAGAATTTGTATGGCAACATTGCATTGCAATGCAACTCATCCCGTGTTTCACCAAGAGGTGGTCCTTTAAATGGACTGACAAAGAACTTTCTTTTCTGAGAGTTATGTTTCCAATCGGCCAATGAACGTTCCACTTGAACATAAGCTGGACTAGGCCATAACCCACAGGGCTGGCCCAATGCTGGTTTGTCTTGGTACGTCGTAAAGAACTTTATAAGATTACAAAAATAATGCTATCGAATTCTGGCTTTCGTCAACATGATCGAACAATGTATAGATGAATAGAACTCTACTGTTACATCGTACTGTGTTAAAAAGCGTAAAACAAGACAATAATCCATATTCATGATATCTTCATTGACGTCATTCACACCTAAACTTACACGTTGCCAATGTTATATTTTTTTTCGCTAATGTGTCTATGTTGATGATGTTTGTCATACGTATATCCCTAATCTTTTGTAGTACGCGAGCAATCAATCAGGGCTATTAAAATACCAGCAGTCTCATTTGTTAGACATAGTTTGAATCGCAGCCTCGCAGGCTATTTTTAGGGATCCAGGTGGAAATAAGTGATAATATATTTGCAAACGTGATTTATTAGTGTCATACAACTAGGGTTACCATACGTCCTTTGTTCGGCTCTTTAATTTGTCCGGATTTTGGAATATGAGTAACAAAACTAAATCATAATTAATATCAAATAAGTCTTTAATAAGTACTCTTTCATTTTAAATCAAAATATAAAAAGTGAGTAGGTAATGTTTCCATTTAGTGACTAAAAAGTCCGGACTTTTATCGAAATGTCAGGTTTTTTGTCAGGACTTTTCAAATTCCTAAATGGTAACCCTACATACGACCAAGTGGTACGAATGTTGACAGGGATAATAATTAATTATAAAACATAAGGTAGAAATGACATTATTTGTTCCTGTCATGTAAACGTAATTTCTAATTAGAGTAAGGGTGGATTCGACCAAACTGGAATAAGGTCTTACACCTAGATTAAACGCCGAATTTGTATAGACTAATCTCGGAGTAGGTAAGTCTTATTCCAGTTTTGTCGAATCCACCCTAAAAGAGACAAAACACAGAATAACTATTCTGACCTTATTATCGGTTTATTTGTGAGGCACAGGGTGGATTCGACTAAACTGGAATAATACTTACTCCGAGATTAGGCTATACAAATTCGGCGTCTAACCTAGGTATAAGACCTTATTCCAGTTTGGTCGAATCCACCCTAAGAGTCTTCGTGACAGACAAAAAGATAACTGAGTTGTTTAGAGAGAAATATGTTTACGTATTTGTGCCAATGAGCTCTAGGATAGAGCGCTGCTGGTGGAAACTGAGAAAAACTGACAAGGAACTCGGCGAAGGCGTTTCTTATGTTCCTTTTTTATATGAAACCAGGCAATTGACCCTACTTCATCTGATGTTAAGTGGACTCCAGGCGCGAGGACAAACTGGTGCAGCTTAAGAGATGTAACATCAGTCACCCTTACCCTGCCGGCCCACAAAATGCCTCTTAACGCCTCGTTTGAAGGAGCACAATATCCCTTTATTTTTGCAGCGTCAGAATATTGGAAAATGCCCTCTCTATCACAGGAGGACACTTTCTATCATAAATCCTAACTAATATTATAAATATAAAAGTTTGTTTGTTACGCTTTCAACACTTTTGAACCGTTCCCCTGAAGACGGCAAAAGACTACTTTTTCTCCGCGAAAACATAACGCTTGCGAAGCCCCGGGCAAAAGCTTGTAGTGGTTCAGTTGACCGCAAAAATTTACCGGTTTAAGTAACGGGAAAATACGCCATAAATAAAGCAAAATTACTTACAACTGTATAGTTGAGTTATTTTTTCCTACAAAGTAATGTTATGGATAGATAGTAAAATAACTATCAATGACTGATAATATAATTCTTACGATACCCTTCAGGGACGGTGACTTTACTCGTATTTTAAAAGTGATTAGAACGTCCAATAAAAATAAGTAGATTCTCCTTTATTTTAAGGACTTCCAACACTCACACCACACTCAAACATCTATTATAACGCAAAAGGTTTTTCTACAATTATTAACTAAAAAAAATTTGTGGCGAAATGCTTGAAAAAGATTGAGCACCCAGAAAGCCTATTGACTACCTTGATCTCTAATTGACATTTTTAGTAGCGCTCTAAATAATATCAGATGACCCTACTGCCCGTTTGTAATTAGTTCCCATTCATGTTCTATTTTCATACTTGGGACTTATGCAATCTCTCATTAGACGATTTGAAGTTACAAAGACAATACGAGATGCGAAATAATTGTGCTTGTGTATATTCAATACGTGGATTTTGTGTTTAAACTTTGAAGTGTCAGTAAAATTGTTGCGGTCAGTTGATTTGTGAGAAGAATTTCGTGGTTTTCTTAGTCAATGAAGATAATCAATCATGTTGATTTCTGGTGAGTGCAGACTGTCTGTCGTCGTATTGCGAGCAAATTTTTCAAGGTGTTTTCATTGTGTTCACACTGCTCCCTCAAACGCATTCCGATTTTGTTCTAAGACGCTGTCACACACATGTATAGGTTTAGAAAGAGGAAACAGTTTTGTTGGCTAAAAACCGTTCGTGGATAGGTGGACAGTTGTTTCTTTCGTTAACCGTACCAAGAAGTATTGCAATTTTGAAAGGGAACTTTTTGCATTCTTTATAAATTTGGGAAATTAAAGTAACATACCTACTTTAGAACTACTTCCGGGTTTGAATATAGTCGTAGATGAACCGAACTGAAATTTTGAATTTTACATTTTTCTACTTCTAAACTAAAGCAATTGTGTTTAACTGCGATTATGAAAATTCAATTTCAATAACTATGGTCTTTACAGCTGCCTAATATATAACCATATTTTTTAAATACACACCATAATACTATTTTCCGATAAACAAGCAATTTATTATCGAGTGCGTCTGATAAAGGGACGTCGTGTGTGTTATATTTGAGACATGTAATCCGCAATAAACTGTGTTGATAACGCATGGAACCGGCGTATAGATGACGTCATCGAGGGAAAATATGACGTTTCACCAGAAAAAAGACTGATAGTGCGCGTTGAGTGATGTCTGTGGGCCTGTGGCCGCGCCTCTTGTTCAGTTTGGCATGTGTTTGCGCGGGAAAGCGACGTCGCCACAGATTCCGTATGTTGACGTGACCGCCCGTGTTATTTTTTTAATTTATTCACATCCGGCCAGTGTTTTTCTAGTTTTTTTTTTGCTAAAAGTGGTCAAATAGTTTCTGTTTTTCCAGATTTATAATGGACGACGGTATGTTTCATTTGTTTAAATTTGATTAATGCCGCGTTAAAACTATCGTTAGTTGCATTTCTGAAATCGTTAGAAAATAAAATACATTTATGCATTTTGAATGTAGTTTTTTAAATGGAAATTTTGATTGTATAATTATTTGACATCGATAAAAGCCTTGAGAAAAAAACAATTGAGTACCTGCTTATTTAAACTACTTTACTGAATTTTAGCGCATTGATAAATATGCTAACCACTTAACATAACTGAAGCTATAAATCCATATATAACTTACCATAAATGAATAACAAAGCCAAGTTCTTGGAATTTACGGCATTTCTCAAATTTTTCGGTAGGTAAGTACTCTGCATTTCTGCAAGCAAATGTTATTATTCTCTACTTTTAAATAAATTGTGGAGCGCAGTGTAAGCAGAAATTACTTATTACTTGTCAATTTGCTTTCAAGAAGGAACCATTTTCCTATATATTTAGGTTCTTATAGTACTTATATGAAAATTTTTGTATGTTATCCTACTAATATTATAAACGCGAAAGTTTGTAAGTATGGATGGATGTTTGTTACTCTTTCACATAAAAACTACTGAATGGATTTGGATAAAATTCGGCATACAGATAGTTTATAACCTGGATTAACACATAGGATACTTTTTATCCTGATATTCCCACGGGAGCGGGAACCACGCGGGTGAAACCGCGAGCGGCCGCTAGTCTACCATAAAAAGGCAAGAGTGAGGCATCTCCTGGATAAGCAGCATGCAACACCTTATGCCCCATCCAGACTCTCCACGAGGGAACGCGAGTACGAGAGTGAGGACGGTGCGCTCGTGTCCCCTCGTCTTCCCTCGCCTCGCCTCGCAGTCGCTCCGCTTTGTGTCGGTTTTTCGGATGCGAGTCAAAGGACGCGAGGGGGCGAGGCGAGGGAATTAACCACACTCTCGCGCTCACTCGTAAGGTCGCGCGAGTTGTTTTTATCATGATGGAGTGGAGTAACTATATGTGTACCACTTTTATGGAGTTATAAATATCAAATGGAACGAATCATTTGGAAACCCAAAAATCCGTACCACAAAACCACCTTCTTCGTTTTGACTATCTTTTTTTATTTAGGTGATAGGATATAGACGCAAGACATTATAATATTGGTAGGCAGATAAAGTAGCTAACGCAGTCAATTCAATGACATCCATCTTGTAGTAGACGTAGCGGGCAACTGAATAAATCGAGAGTGTGGATAGCTAGCACTCCTGCCTACACTCGCCAAGACTCGTGCCGAGAGCCTCTCAGAGAGTCTGGATGCAGCATTAGACCACATCCTGTTCACCGAACAGGTTGGGGGTCAAATGCATACCCAGTTTAAATAATAATAATAAACACAATCATTCAGCCCCAAACTAAGCATAGCCCGAACTATGGTGACTAATTAACGGATAAACATACATAAATACTAATAAACATCCATGACTCGGTCACAAATCCTCGTGCTCACCACACAAACATTTGCCCCTACCGGGATTTGAACCCGGGACCGTGGACCGTTGTGTAGTCAGGGTCGCTGACCAGTCGACCACCCGGGGCGGTCAAATAAAAAAAACTCATCTGTTGATACAAAAGTTAGTAAAACTCGTTTTATATATATAATATATATAATCGAGTGTCCTTTTACATAATAACAATGTCATTCGTTAGCCGAGCAAGACTTATACGTAAAGATCACGAGAGCACGAGATTTCCTCATCTTTATGTTTTCTTGATTGAGGAAAACTGAATGGAGCGTGGCAAACACGCGGTTGTAAACTTTATTGCTTCAGCCATAAGGACTCTGTATTTACAATTTACCGAAGTGCATTTTCAGAATCTATTAAAATTGAAAACTTGCACAACTAGAATCAACTAAGTAATATTATGTAGGTAAGTATTTTGAAGTATAATATGTATACTATGCTGTGAATAGCATCTACAAATTCAGGTCATAGCAGTTATAATAAATAATACATAAAAAAGTTATACATGTATACAGAGATTCACACGACTATTATCCCCAAAGGGTTAGTCAGAAATAGGGTTGCCACCATTCTTAAAGACTAATAAAGTATTTTTTCATTTTGTTACAACAAAAATAAAGTAATTACATAGCATAAAAAAGAGTATTTATTTATTTGTCCTTAAAAATGTATTTTTTGTTGCTTTTTGCGTTGCGACATTTAACAAATAAGTATTTGTCTTTTACGTACCTAAATAGTTTCACGTAAATAGAATATTTTAGCGTGCTTTATTTGTGTCGTAGATTATAAATATAAAGTACGCCTACATGAAGAGTACGGGTGGCAACCCTAAGTCTAGGCAAACTAAAGAATTGCACCACCCTCCATTCCCGTGGGAGTCGTAGAAGGCGATTGAAGTATTAATCCAGAGGATAGGCATTGAGGTAGGTATAATTAGAGTTAGAGACAACACCACAGAATAAATAATAGTACTACGACGACACCGCGAAGCAGAGTTGGCTGATTTAAGTCAGGTGATTTTTTAAATAAAAATCATTGATTTAAATCAATTTAAAATGTTGTCTTTAATAAAAATAACAATAAATAAGTATACTTAGTAGTTGCTAACAATAAAATACTGTCAAAGGGTTAAAATTAGCAGTCTCAAAAATAATAATACTTGAAATTTGTCTTCAACTGTAGCAAATCAAATCAGAAATCAGTCTTGTAAAGTTGGATACTAACAATAATTGGTCAGGATTTATCTATATTAATTTTTAAAGTACTTAATTTAAAATAATCAACAAATTTTAAAAATATTAATTTTATTTTAATAATATTAAAAATATTTGTGTCATACAGCTTATTCAATTGTCAGTAAGTACTAATAATAGTGTATTTGGTTTTGTCACATTAAAAAATTAAAAAAAAATCAATAAAAATCAAAAAAATCATGATTTTTAAAAAAAAAATCAAAAAAATAGATTTTTTTTTAAATACAGTAGAACTCCAATTATCCGAACTCCGGCTATCCGAATCGCCGATCATCCGAATCCAAAACCACCACTTGCAACTGCTCACCGTCAAGCGAATGCGTGACCTGGCTGCCCGAAAACGGTTGAAGACCGCAAAACAGCTTACATTGACGGAGATGTTTAAAAAACAATGATTTTTATTTCTAAACTTGTACATAAGTACATTTTATTTAAAACATGTGAAAATTTCATGTTTCTTTCATTTAATTCAATAAAAAAATAGTGCAATATCAAAACGTAGCTTTTATTCTCTCCAATGGCATTTTTTTTTTAAAAAATCCGATTATCCGAATATTTCATTATCCGAATGGGTCCCGGTCCCCATTAATTCCGATAATTGGAGTTCTACTGTATCACGATTTTTTCCAACCCTGCCGCGTAGTAATTTTTTGCGCACTGGTTTACGTCCATAATCGCTTGGAGTGATCCAAACTGTGAGTGAGAGTGAGAGTCACTGAGGCGTTTGCAGCCCATGGAGCGCTACTCGTCTCTATGAGGATAGGCAGGATCATCTCTCTGAGATTATTTTAAGGGGTCTTAGGCGGTGAAAACGGAGAAAAATTAGCTGTTTTTCATTAGCGGTCATTCAAAATGTTTTATATATTTCGCACATTACGATTACAACCGTGTTTTACAATAATAATTCTTATAAAATCATAAACACATAGGTATTTACCTTATCGATTTCTTGACTGATTTGGATTTCCAAAAATTCAACATTTTTATTAACTTTTTGATAAAAATGTGAATGGCGCTTACGAATTACCGCGCAACACCTGCGAGCGAGGCCCCGCGCAACATTCAAAGGAGAATGACCAAACCAGCCTATTCGATATCTATTGTGTCTTAATCATTCACATATGAAAAGTGTTCTCTTAAATTATAATGATTACTGTTAAAATAGGTTTTCTATAGAATGCCGCGTTAAGAGTCAAGTGATAAATAAATGCTGAACTGAACTGATAGTCATACGATAACAGTTGTCATAACCTCAAATTACCTAAAAAAGTCTTAGCTAAAAATGCAGATAGCTTCAAACTCCCGCATGATATTGTAATGTAATTTTTTCTTCATAATTCAGAGCATTGCTGCTATTGATTACTATTTATTTCATTAAAGCGCTGTGTTACGCTAGCTAGCTAAAAAAAACTAGCCTAATTCCCATAGTAAAAAGGTCATTCTTCTTTTCGCTGACCGCCTACCCCCTTTAACCATACTGCAATCGCCAAACCGCCTTCAAGCCTGGCGATTATGGAAACTTTCCCACAATGGTGATCCTTGAGGTAGGCCTTCCAAAGTCATAGTCAAAGTCAAATTATTTATTCAATGTATAACTTTACAGGCACTTTTTGACGTCAATACTAATAATAATAAAAAAACAGTTAACTAACTTGTAGTTAAACAGTGAACGTCTTTCGGCTGATCTGATAGCGATAGCTTAGAACCTCCGAATATGAGGCCAAAGTCTTTGCTACTCGGCCACAGAGTCGTTTGACTTTGAAGAGATAAACAATATTCATTATAGTTTTTTTTTATAAATCGTGTTACAGCATTGAACAATGAGCGGTGTTAAAGTCAGTTGACGCAAACCGAGCTATTGTCAAACGTGTCATCACCTAGTGATAACAATATGTTAATAGATACAATGTGTTTTTTCGCAAAAAATATACATATATTAGTATGACAATTGATAGTTGGTAAAGAAACACTGTTTAGTGTTACAGTAGCTTGCCGTTCGTGATCTGGAGCAGGGCTTGTCAAATTGTGCGCTGCGGCATTATTCCAGAGGCGGCGCGCTTCGCGAAGTCATCCACACAGATTGCCTGTTTGTGACGGACGAGGGTTGCAAAATTACGTAATTTTACCGAAAAATAACAAAATTTACATAAATATTTTGTTTTTTTTACCGTATTTTACATAAGTAAAGTTAAAAATGTGATGCCTAAAGATGTGATGATGAAAAAATATCTGATCATTGGTGGAAGGCATAGAGATTTTTCATTGGTTTTGGAGCCGAAAACGTTATAATACAAAAAAAGTGTTGTACCTATTTATGAAATAATAATCGCTTCATCATCATCATCATCATCATCATCATCAACCTATATCAGTCCACTGCTGGACGTAGGTCTCTCCCAAGACGCGCCACTGAGCCCGGTCTTCGGCTCTTCTCATCCAGTTTTTGCCAGCTACACTCCGTAGATCGTCGCTCCATCTCGCCGGAGGGCGTCCTACACTACGCTTGCCTAAACGCGGTCTCCACTCCAGTATCCGTTTGCTCCAACGGTTGTCGGTTCTTCGGCAAACATGGCCGGCCCACTGCCACTTCAGTTTGCTAATCCTTTGAGCTATGTCGAACACCTTAGTTTTCTGACGAATAACATCATTCCGGATTCGATCTCTCAAGGAAATTCCGAGCATAGCTCTCTCCATAGCGCGCTGAGCGACATTCAGCGTGTGGACCAGCCCCACTGTCAGCGTCCACCTTTCAGCAGCATAGGTCATAACAGGTAGGACACACTGGTTGAAAACTTTCGTTTTCAGACATTGAGGGATGGAGGACGAGAAGACTTGACGAAGTTTCCCAAACGCAGCCCAGCCCAGCTGTATTCTCCGGTTTAGCTCTCTCTCGAAGTTGTGTCTACCTAACCGCAGCGTCTGCCCGAGGTAGACATACTCCTGCACAACTTCGAGAGGCATTCCGGCAACGGTGATTGGCTCTGGGGTAATACGATCATTAATCATGATCTTTGTTTTATCTAAGTTCATGCCCAGGCCAATCCGTCGTGAGGAATCAGCAAGACTGTTCAGCATCTGCTGTAAATCCTGCAACGATTCTGCCAATATGACGATATCGTCAGCAAATCGCAAGTGTGAGATATACTCGCCATTGATGTTAATGCCCATTCCATTCCAACTCAGCGTCTTAAACAGATCTTCCAGCGCGCTCGTAAACAATTTGGGAGATATGACATCTCCTTGTCTTACTCCGCGGCGCAGCTGGATAGGTTTAGACTGCTGGTTCTGGACTTGGACAGACATAGTGGCATCATCGTATAGGCATCTCAACACTTCGATGTATCGCCAATCAACCTGGCATCGCTGCAGAGATTGCAGAACAGCCCAGGTTTCAACAGAGTCAAAGGCTTTCTCATAGTCCACAAACGCTAGGCACAATGGCTGATTATACTCTTCGGACTTCTGTATAATCTGTCGCATTGTGTGAATGTGGTCTATGGTGCCAAATCCTCTGCGAAACCCAGCCTGCTCTGGGGTTTGGAACTCATCAAGTCTTCGCGCAAGACGGTTCGAAATAACTCTGGAAAACAGTTTGTAGACATGGCTCAAGAGTGAAATCGGTCTGTAGTTTTTCAATAAAACTTTATTGCCCTTCTTGAAAAACATGATAACCACACTCTTGCTCCTTGCCTTTGGAGTTCTCCCATGGTCCAGGACGGATTGAAAAACACGTTGGACCTCCCTCAGGACTGGTGAACTACCTGCCTTTAGGAGTTCCGACGTGATTCCGTCTTCCCCTGGGGCTTTTCCATTTTTTAACTGTCTCAGAGCCACTTCGATTTCGTCTAGGCTGATCTCTGGGAGATCTTCGGTGTAGTGGCGGGTTAATGTGGCTCTAACATCCTCATTACTGGATCCCGGACACGAAACTTGCGAGGCGTACAATCGGCCATAAAAGTCTTCGATCTCAGCCAGAATTTCCGGCTTGGAAACGACGGTATCACCCCTAGATGTCGTGAGCTGCGTCAGATGGCTCCTACCAAGTTGCTGCACAAACACTTTGGACCCCCGATTTTGCTCAATTGCTCGTTCAATACGAAGCGTATTGGAGCGACGGAGGTCGTAGCGTATGCGCTTAGCAATGCACTTGTTAAGAGCCGTGTGTTCTGACAGCGTAGTAGGGGTGAGTGGTGTCTGGCGTCGCTTTTCCATTAGCCGGAGAGTCTCGTCCGAGTACTTAGACTTTCTGCCCGTACGCCTTACCGAGCAAAATTTCGTGCCCTCTTCCCTGAGGATGTTTACCACATTGTGTAGGTCCTGATCTACGTCATCGGTAGTTTCCAAGGCAGCGAATCGATTTTCGAGCTGAAGTTGGAACTTCTCTGAGTTCACAGCGGTTTGGAGTAAGTTTGGTCGGAGCTTAGACTTCATCAAGCGGACGCGTTCAAGCTTAAAATTGATATTCAGAGTGCCTCGTACCATTCGGTGATCGCTGCCGGTATTAAACCTATTGATCACTGAAACATCTCTGAATATATGCTTCTTATCCGCTATAATGAAGTCTATCTCGTTTTTCGTCACAGCGTCGGGGCTTCGCCAAGTCCACTTTCGCTGTGGACTCTTTTTGAAGAAAGAATTCATCAAAAAGAGTCCTTCCCGCTCTAGGAAGTTGACCAGCATTTGCCCCCTGTGATTCCTACTACCAAATCCGTGTGGCCCTACCGATGATTCGCTGCAAGTCTGTAATCCTACTTTGGCGTTGAAGTCCCCCATGACAATGTTAAAGTGTGCCTTAGTGGTGGTGTGTAAGGCTTTAGCAATGTCATCCAGGACAAACTCCACTTCATCATCCGAGTGTGACGAGGTCGGTGCATACACTTGAACCACCTTGAGGGAATACCTCTCGGTGAGTTTAAGTACCAGGTATGCTACCCTGTTCGACACACTGGATACTTCAGTGACGTTGTCGGCGAGGGACTTGTGGATCAGGAACCCAATGCCACCTTGGGAGATATGGTCGCCCTCGCGGTAGTACATGACATGTCCGGATTCTAGGGTTATGGTATCCTCTCCCTCTCTTCGGACTTCACATAACCCCAGAATATGCCATTTAACCTTTTCAAGTTCTACCTCGAGTTGCGCCAGGTGTTCGTCTAGCCGTAGAGTGCGTCCGTTGTACGTAGCCAGGGTCAGTTGGGATGGGCAGCCTTCCGTAGCCCGGAGATTCTTCGCACCCCCTGTTCCGCCATTTCCATGACCGCCGCCTTGGCCAGGACTAGCGGAGCTGCCGGGAACTGGGGGCCGTCCTTTTTGTGTGCCAATCATATGGGAGGTTTTGCCCTAATCGCCACGCTGGGCATGCGGGTTGGCGATCGCAGGGACACAGTCTGTCGCACCGCTGAGGCTGCTGCCCCTCAGCGGTCAGGGATTTGACTGTGTCTGGATGAGAAGGGTTATACCGCCGTCGACCGGTCGCCAGAGCCTCGTCGGTTACTGCAGGATGTACCGCGTGCAGGTGAGGTTGACAGTTGGAGCTAGAGGTCTTGTGTAGCTCCCTTACATCCCACCTCGCTACAATCGCTTTACGAGCAAAGAAAAAAAAGTTGTAAAAGTGACTTTTTGTCTTAAACACGTAGTAACGTTCACCCTAACTACTCATACACTGTGACTCCTATGAACTTGCCCCGCCGGCGCCGGCGCCGGCGGGGCGGGGGGTAGGCGGAGCGTTTGAAGCGCCTCGGTCATTGACTTTCATAAGATCGACCGGGGGATCTTAAATTTTTTATTGATTTTTTAAATATTTTTTTATGCTCATATTTATAGTTTTACAAGGTGAATAGCTTCTACTGATGATAAACATGAACAGGGTTACGGCTCCAAAACCAATGAAAAATCTCGGTGTATATGCATTCCCCCAATGATCAGATATTTTTGCAGGCCGTCGATACTCACATCTTAATGCTGGTTGACTGTACATACATATATTCACGACTGTTATCCCCAAAGGGTTAGTCAGAGACTAGGCAATGAGGACCGCAGAAGCAGTCCACTGCCATAGTTCACGTTTCACCATATTACAACTGCACATGTGCTCAGCGTAATAGGTGGTGAGCCCATCGCCGCTCTATATTATGATGTTGGATGTATGTGCAGTCTTTAGTCCTTTAGTCGCCTTTTACGGCACCCAAGGGAAGATATGGGTTTGTAGTACTTATTCTTCGAAGTAGTAGTCGCGCTCGCTAAAAGAAGGATACCATAAGATTGAAAGGTCTTAAGGGTCCTTAATGACTTTTAACTCTTTTACATCGTAACAGCAAATAATTAAAAATGTAATAAACATGGATTATCGCTTAAGGTGCTATGGATAGATAGGTAATTAGCTTTTTGGAAGCCTATCAAGCCGCAACAAATGAAAACATCTATTTGTAATGGCTTCTTTCATCGTGACGTAAGTAACAAGAATCTATCTTGTACTTGATTAAATGAAGCATTTCAAGCTTTACATCTCAGGAGATATATACTTCTTTTCTTTCTTTATTGCACCTCAAATTTTCACTTAAAACGCGGCGTCACACGTCACGCAATTCTAATCATTGAGCTGGTAGGCTACTCTTGAAACAGAATTGCACTAATCAATTTCCAATCACAAATCTAAAAAATGTCAAATGGCACTTTTGTAAGCGACAATAGCGCCACATTGGAATTAAATTGCGTGGAAATTGATTGAACAAATTATTATCGAGATGGCGTGCCGGAATTACCTTTACTTATCCTAATATCGATACATATTAATCGCATTGGAATTGTATTAAGATTGAGTTTGCGTTCGAGAGTAACCCCCCAGAGCAGTGAGAAGATCAGTGCGCGGCCGGCGGCGGTCTAGTGACTAGTTCGGTTAGGTAGATTCACACATATCAGTGAAATCACTGTTCCGAGTTCCGACACAGTACTGGCACAGTGCGAAATATTCTGTCATACATTCTCTATGAACGCACTGAGAGCACTGTGTCGGTCGGTCGGTCATCGTCACTGACGCTGACAAGTGGGGAATCGGGGATGCGTTCATAGAGTATGTATGAAAGAATATTTCGACACTGTGCCGGTACTGTGTCGGAACTGTGACTTCACTGATATGAGTTAATCGACCCTAACTGTTTTAAGGTTTTAATACTTTTGGGTTAGTTCTTGAATTATCGAGCGAGAAAATAAATACCTTGTTACCGCCTCTGTGATCTAGTGGCTAAGCCACCAGGTTTAGACCCAGAGGTCCCGGGTTCGATTCCCAGCGGGGGGTACATCTTTGTGTGCTCGGTTTGATTGGTGGTAGGGCTGTTAAGTCCGCCTGGCTAGCTACCGCCATCTTATCTAAGTCTGTCGCCATAACAACGATGTTTATAGCATTGGTGTTCCGACAGTTTGGGATAAGATAGCCAGTTCCTCAGTGGTTGAGGATTCCGGGTGAAGCGCGCTTCCACCTTCGGCCTTATCGTCACTTACCATCAGGTGAGATGAAGGCCAAGCGCTTACCCGTTGTGGATAAAAAAAAACCTTTGCATTCAATCGAGACGAGACCTCTTTATGACCATTTTATGATTAACCGCGTAGGTTCACCCTGAAATTATCTTTTGTGAAGATTATAATATCATAAAGTTGTTAAATATGATATGTGTATGTTTTACACATTAACTGTTAAAAGCAAACATAATGCTTACTACTACTCAATTAAAAAACGGTTTCTGTGACCGCGTGATTAGGTTGTTAATTGTTATATACGTGAGTAATTCGTAATTATTATTATTTACAGTAATGCCACAGATAATGTGATAAAGCCTTAATGGTACGTTTTATAGATTAAATTACTCCTCTAATCCATATATACATTATATCTTAGTGAAACTGTTAATGTTTGATAGATTAGTTTTTAATGACGCTAATAATTATGAATTGCTGAAGGAATTTTCCGTTTTGGATGGTCTTGCTTGATACGTACACTATCGTAGTCGCTAAACATCAATATCTAAGCCATTGTAGCGAGAAGAAACTCTCGTGTAGTCTCGAAACGTCAATATCAAAACTATTGTCGCGAGAAGAAGCAGGAAGAAACCCGGCAATAGATGTTTCATAAGTAAATTAATAAACGTCCCACTGCTGGGCACAGGCTTTCCCACATGGACAACATCACATGGGGAGGCTGGGCCATAACCCACCACGCTGGCCCAATGCGGGTTCGTGGGTTTGAACGACTGCCATCTTACGACAACAACCGGGTCCAACGGCTTGACGTGCCTTCCGAAGCACGGAGGAGCTCGAGATTTTTTAAATTTGGTCACCCATCCAGCAACCCGGCATTGCGAAAGTTATATAGCGGGCAAAATCACAAGCCGAACGCGCTAGCCGCTGCGCCATCGCCATCGAGCTCCTCAATGTTTTTTATTGTTATTTATTTTGTAATGTCGAGGTGTCGAACTGCTGGGTAGCCGCCCGGTGACAGTAACTCAGTTACTAATGCCACATGAGGGTATTGATTCATGTGCTAATGAAATGAAATGAAATGAAATATTTATTTGCTATAATGCCGTCTTCGTTCGTCAACGTGCCGCTGCTCGTGTGCCAGAGCCTGACTGACTGATATTCAAACAAGGGGTGTGTCAGTTTAGCATATGAAGTTGTAGGTTGAGCATTTCCAATCTGGCGTCCATGTACCCGCAGGTCAACCTACACGAAAAACTAATCGATATTAATCCTTATATCCAAACGATAAAGATCAGTTTTTTTTAAAGAAATTCGACATTTTGTGGAAGGTTGACCCCGCTGTATGTACTTACCTACATTATGTCAGTTGTATGTACAAGCAGGCTCTGTTTTTATGTTATTCTTAACGACTCTCAATTTGGCACAATGTCAAGTTCGCGACTCACAATGTGCTAGTGAAACTGGGTCAACTTGAAATCTGCAATGGCGGAGTCTTTCTTTTGTGGTATTAGGGCTGGGCTGGCTGGAGCAGTCATTTGTTTTCTGGCGCGAAGTCATATCACAGGCCTCATCATGAATTCATGTACCTCCTATTGTTTTCCATCATATGGTTCTTGGGCTTTAAGTGTAAATAAAAAGTCAAATAAAAAATGCATCCCTAAAAAGTAAAATATAATATTGGTCCTATGAGTGAGTTTCATTTTCTTTTAGCTGCTAGAAAAAAATGGTTCCAAAAAACCTATTTCCACCGAAACCATTGTCATTATCTGTTATTGAATACTAGCGCCTCCTCGCGACTTCGTCCTCGTGAACACTGAACACCCTGTATACCGTGACAAATTTCCAAAAAATTTATATCACATAAACTTTGTCCTGACAAGTTCATCATCATCATCATACCCAAGTAACAAATTATCGTTGCATAATAGTTGAGAAAACGTTTTACATTTCTTTTTGGTTCTATAAAGTGGGTCATATAAACGTGTCTTAGACGTTTATACAACGCGAAATAGGCCCGTATTAAATGACATTATTGTTATTTACAAGTTAAATAAACGTCAGTCAAGAACTTTTAAATGTTACATAAAAGTTTTCGACCGACTGTTACCGAGCCACTGAAGTCCTATAACAATTGCATAGACATTAGAAGATGACTGTAATGTCGGTTAAGTGTTTAACATCGACTTTTATTGTACACAATGGAATGAACTGAAGTTCATTCCATTCATTCGTTCCTGTGATGTTTGCTGGAAAAGTGCGTGTTATCAAATACAAAATTTAAACGGTTTATAAGTTATAATTTACTTAATTATTTTTACATTTACTTTAACAATATTATACACGAACAGAGTGTAAGGATAAATGTGTGCAGTGCACCTAATTCTTATGGGACGTTTAGTTTTGTGGTGAAATATAGGTGTGTTCTTGTGAAATTTTTTACGCCCCCTTCGAATTTCTTGAAATTAAATTATTGTAGACTATTTCTTAAAATTTGTTTACATACTAAAATAGCAGCCATCTTGTCTAAGTTAAGAAACGACTTCTATACATTAATTATATAATGAAAAGGTCGCATAATGCGGTTTCTTGCGACCAAGATGGTCGGCCATGATAAATTATTTTAGAGTTCCGTGAGATAATAAACATGAACAGATAACCTTTAATTTAAATAAAATCTTTATGCATGGTGTCATATTTTTTTTATTTATTCGACCTACAACCTGGCTTCATAATACGACTATATAATAAAGCAGTCGTAAAAACGTTCACGTAACCTATACTCTAACACCATTATTCGACGTTGTATGAATCAGTCGTAAAAACGTCTACCTAACCTATGCACAGGCACCACTATACGACGTTGTAGAAATCAGTCGTTAAAACGTCTACCTAATCTATACACAGGTACCACTATTCGACGTTGTATGAATCAGTCGTAAAAACGTCTACTTAACCTATACACAGGCACCACTATACGACGTTGTATAAATCAGTCGTAAAAACGTCTACCTAACCTATACAAGGGCACTACTATACGACGCTGTATGAATCAGTCGTAAAAACGTCTACCTAACCTATACACAGGCACCACTATACGACGTTGTATAAATCAGTCGTATAAACGTCTACCTAACCTATACACAGGCACCACTATACAACGTTGTATAAAGTAGTCGTAAAAACGTTTACTCAACTTATTTAGTGGACCATTTAGTTACGGGACTAAATCGTTGTAGGAATAACGGTTACACAACGTTGTAGTGGTCTAATAACATCAATTCAACAGTTATATAACCAAAAGTCGCATAGCACAGTTTTTATATGACCAATTTGCTAGTTGGGTAGGCCTCTTACATCTATAAAAGATGATTAAAACAGCGTCCAATTGCGAGGTTTAAGGCCAATACGGGACAAATTACGAACACAATAAAAGTCAAAGTCAAAATATATTTATTCAATAAACTCAATTTAAAAGTACTTTGAATCGTCCAAATCTTTTTAACCTACCACCCATTCAGGACGTCATTTTTTTACTGTGGCAAAGAAGACACGGGCGCAAGAAACCCACAGCGCACAGAAGCAACGACATTTACAAAAAAAATAATATGTCGTTACCAGGTCATAAAATACAAAATATGAATTTAAAAACTAATAAATTATGCAATACAAAACTACAATACAATGTAAGTATCAATTAATTATAGACAATTAGAAATAGCTGTTGGAGTAATTGGAGCATTTCAGATCCAAGCTGTTTTGTCTTCTGTGTAATCTGACACTTTATAATAAGTTTATTTATTATGCTTTTCTTTGATTTTGATTTTAAATTTATTAAGATCTAATTTCTGAATATCATTTGGTACTTTGTTGTAAAATCTTACACACAGACCCTTAAAAGAATGCTTAGAACGGCTTATTCCCACACGCTCCAAGATTTTGGTCCCAAGCGCTCCAATAGTAAAATTATCTATTAATAGTGGTTCGTAACCATTTTAATCTTGGTACCCATATAGGGAAACTGATTTTATTCCTCCTTAAAAAATCTTGTAGAAAATGGTCTTAATATCCAAGAGTTTGACTGACGATTATCCATGTTCGGAAAATATTACCTAAGTGAATCTATTACTGCAGATAAATACTAAACCACAAAATTTTCCTACGCCAAATTACCCCCCAAAATAACTATTTTACCCCCGCGAGGGTAACTACCCCCAGGTTCTGAAACCAGGGTCTAGGTCCTCGGCAGAGCGATTCTGTAAAGGCTCGATGCAAGACTCGATTCTGGAGCTTACTGTACCTTGTGAATTCAGGAGCTATGTCTACCTTCTACATCTATCGCAATACTTTTCATATAGAAGTAACATTGCTTCGCTAGTTTAATTATTTTAAAATTAACAAAACATGTAGGTATTTGAACTTGAAAGATAAAGCTCCAGAATCCACAGTGAGTTATCAAATCCACATTTTCTCTACAAAAACAACACCAAGGTAATTGGATGGCTTATTATAAGCCTTATGCTGGGGCCACATTAGCGCGCTAGCGCGCTAATTCGACACGTGCGTGGCCGGACACTTCGTCTTAGCACAGAATAAGTAATAGTACTACGTAGTCTTAGCGCGATGCATCATTGCGTTAACGCGCTGCTGTGTCGCGTAGTAAAGCGACAATGGAACACGAAGTTTTTTAGCGCGCTAATGTGGCCCTAGCAATATGCCCCCTCTTCACATCGGCAGACGCATCCGCAGATAGGGTTACCATTTAGGAATTTGAAAAGTCCTGACGAAAAGCCTGACATTTTGATAAAAGTCCGGACTTTATAGTCACAAAATGGAAACATTATTCACTTTTTAAATTTTGTTTTTAGATAAATGAGAAAGAAGTTAATCAAGATTAATGACTTATTTGATATTACTTAATATGTAGTTTTGTTACTCATATTGCAAAATCCGGACAAATAAAAGAGCCGGACAAAATCCGGACTAGGGTCTAAAACTCCGGACATGTCCGGACTAATCCGGACGTATGGTAACCCTATCCGCAGATGACGTCTGCGGATGCGTCTGTCGACGTGAAGAGGGGGCATTAGAGAATGAGCCATCCGATGCATTAAAATTGTAGGTAGATATTACTCGTACTTGACTTGCATCTAGTAATTGCTACGTGGTCGGAGTATTTTCCCTTTTCTCACTGCTCACGCTCAGTCGATTGCCCTGTTCCATTGAGGTTTTATAACTAAAGACGACGCCGCGAAGCAATTTTTTGCGCACTGTTTTGCGGCCGCAAGGTTCACAATCGCTTGTTGGATCACTCGCAATCACATACGCCCGAAATAAATAATATATCTTTATAAAGATAGCCTATCAGCGGGTCTATCGGCTAAAAAATATGGATGTGGACATGGGCTTCATTTGACATTTGAAGCCCATATTTGGTCCTTATATGGGCATATTATGGGCTTCAAATGTCGAATGAAGCCCATGTCCATATTCATATCTTTTAGCCGATAGAGTAGCAGGTAGTGAGAAATTTGACGTAATCTGTATAAAGCTTAAGTCTAAAAAATCGAATAAAGAAGCTATAAAATCACTTAATAAGTTATTAATTTCGAGCATAAGGCGTTTACAGACCACGTGCTGCATGCAACACAGTGCGCAAAAAATTGCTTCGCGCGGGTGTCGCCTCTAGTTTTAATACCTAAATGCCCTGTTGCAACGATTTATTTTAATCAATCCAAGGTTTTCTTGTAGCAACTAAATAAGCGATAACCGGTGTGTGAGGAGCGCGTTGGCGAAGCGGCAAACTAGCCTGTTTCTTGCAATCGTGAATGTTAAGCAACTTTCCCGATACCGGGTTTCGGATGGGTGGCCGAATGCTTAGGGGAGGTGAAGCCGTTCGATGATTATTTAACATACATACATATGTATTGGTCGGTGCACGATAGTGGATAATAAGAAGACTTCAATCAATCAGACGTGGTTATTTATTAGTATTAAATTGGAATGGACATGTGTCTTTACAGTACAGAGGTTACAATCCTTTTTTGCGGTGCGCGCCATATTGCGCTAGTGATGTGCCATGACACTAGTGATGTGATACTCATAACATCCTCCTTATTAGAAAACTTAAACTTAATTTTACAGCTTGACACAGTTTACAGAATTGACTATAACTCTTATCAATAACTTTTGACAACAGAGGCTGTTAGAGTAATTAATACTTAGACAATTTGTTGAACTAAGGGATCTATCTCTATTATTCTAGACTTAACTAAATTAAACAGCCCTTCACAATCATAGCTAAAATGTTTATGTATATGTTTAATAACAGAATATTAACTTTCATAAGTCTAACCGTCTTGGTGGTCTTATGACTCTTCCACATCTAGTGCGCCTCTGAACTGGATTTGTATGCTCTTCCAAAGATGGTGACATTGTATGTGACTTAGGAGATACCTTGATATCTGGACTTCTCATATCTTGGGATACAGTTGAAGGTGATTGTGAAGGCTTCAAAATATGCTGTCTGTTTCTCCTTCCTATAAATCCATCCGATCCTTCAACAGTATAAGACCTCGGCTGATCACATTTGGATTTTACTGTACCTGTAATCCATGGAGTATGTGGCATTTTCTTAAAATAAACTTTATCTCCTTCTTGTAATTCTGGTTATAATTTGGTCTTTCTGCAGACTCTACCAACCCATTCGACCTTGGTATGTATGGACTTGATGTATTATGTTGTATACCCCATTCAAAAATAAAATTCTTAAACTCTACCGAATTAAACGGTGGCCCATTGTCTGAGAATAACTCAACTGGAATACCATGTCTACTGAAAATACTTTTAAGACAAACAATTACTGTTTTGGCGTTAGTACTTGCCATTGACATTAATTCAATATAATTTGAGTAATAATCTTGTACTACTATGTATATCTTAGATTTATAATCCATAAAATCAACACCAACTTTTTCCCACGGAAGTAATGTAACATCATGTGAAAGAAGTGGTTCTGGAGCATTTGAATTTCTATGTGACAGGCAAGTATGACACGATTACACCATGTTTTTTATATCAGTTGACATAAATGGCCAAAATACATGTCCTCTAGCAAACGCTTTTGACCTTTCAATTTCCAAATGGCCACTGCGTATTATTTTTAAAATATCCGGCCTTAATTTTTTAGGTATGACTATACTGTTTCCTCTAAAAATTAAATCATTTTCTGTATGTAAATCAAATCTATACTGCCAATATTCATGCAAATCTTTGTAAATTTGAGTTTTACTTGACGGCCATCCTTCTTTACAGTATTTTTTTTAAATCTGCAGACTTTCATCTTCATTAGTGCCTTTGATTAACCACTGAAGACGTTCTGAAGAGACTGGTAATGACTTAATCAGCAAATTTACATGAACAATGACATCATTATCTAATTCATCTGAACTTGTTTCAGAAAGTGCTGCTCTTGACAAGGTATCAGCAATGTACATGTGACTACCTTTCTTGTATACTACATTTAAACTATAGGGTTGTATTTTCAACATCATTCTTTGGAGACGTGTTGGAACCTCGAAACTTTTTAAACAATGTGATTAAAGGAGCATGATCCGTCTCTACAGTTACGGTTTGTCCATATATGAATTGATGGAACTTAATGCAAGCAAAAACTATTGAATAAAGTTCTTTCTCTATCTGAGCCATTTTTTGTTGTGTATCTGTTAAAGTTTTTGAAGCATAATATATAGGATGTTGATTTTGCAACAACACCGCTCCGACAGCACTTTTACTAGCATCACATTGAAGAACAATAGGATCCTGAACATTAAAATGTGACAATACTGGAACTTGACATATTAATTGCTTAAGACGACAAAATGTTGTTTCATGATTAGCAGTCCACTGCCAATCATAAGTTTTTTTTAATAATTGGCGTAGAATTTCTGTCTCAACAGCCATATTTTTAATAAAAGGACTTAAATAATTGAGCATGCCTAGAAATCTTTGTAAATCTTTTAGACAGGTAGGAGAGGGCATCTCTTTGATTGCTCTAACTTTGTCCGGATCAGCTGTGATTCCGTCTGCTGAAAAAATATGTCCAAGATATTTAACACTCTCCTTGGCAAATGAACATTTTTCTTTATTAAATTTGACATATTCCTTTGCTCTTTTAAATACTACATTAAGTCGCTCATTATGCTCTTGTAGTGTTTGACCGCTAACTAAAAGATCATCGCTGTACACTGCCACGCCTGGTATGTCAGCAAACATTTCAGTCATAATTCTGTGAAAATACTCAGGAGCACAGTTGACACCATATGGAAGACGTTTGAAACGGTATCGACCGAAAGGTGTATTGAAAGTGGTGAGGTAAGAACTCTTCTCACTTAATTTACACATCCAAAATCCACTACTTGCATCCAAGGTGGAGTAAAATCTTGCGCCAGCCACCTTGGCACGGACCATGTCTACTGATGGAATAGGATAATGAGTCCTATTGATTGCCTGATTTAAATTTCGGGGGTCGAGACATACCCGCAATTGACCATTTTTCTTTTCTACTAGAATCAGAGAACTCACCCATTCAGTAGGCTCTGTGACCTTGGTAATGACATCCATTTTCTCCATCTTCTCAAGCTCTTGTTGAAGTCTATGATGTAATGCAAATGGTACCTTCCTCGGAGCATCGACTCTTGGCTGGACCTCAGGATTTGTACTGATGTGACACTCGCCAGGAAGACAACCAAGACCGGTAAAAACAGAATTATTACATTCAACAAGTTTATTTAAATTTATATTTTGTGACTGACTTGACTGTGCTGGCGATGACTGTGACTGACTTTTTGTGACTTTAGGACATATTACTCGATTTGAATTTGACTCATTTTGACTGGTGTATAAACAAAAAACTCTTTTAATTATTCCAATTTCTGAGCAAGTAAGTTTACCTAGTACAGTCGGAGAATTCACATTAGCAATTATAAAATTAATTTCTTTTGTCATATAGGAATCATTAAATTGGAATTTACACTGTAACTTTTGTTGACCTAGTACCTCTAGACTATTACCAGTGTATGACCTAATTTTTACATCAGTTTTAGACAACAAATTGTTAGCATGCAGAGAATCATAAACATTTTTTGACATAATATTGACATCACTGCCAGTATCAATAATACAATTTATCTGTGAATTATTTATATATAAATTAATTGTCCATTCACTTGACGACTTGGATGACTGAATATGACCAATGAACATTTCATCTAGTTCTGTCTGTACCTGTTGCATATCACTATCAGACTGTACATATTTTACTGACTTTGACTTAGACCGACAACAGACTGCATAATGACCCACTTTTCCACATTTTCTGCACTTTACACTTAATGCTGGACACTTTTGACGATGCACCTGACCACACCTTGTACAAACGTCCTTCTTTGACTGTTGACTATATTGATTGACATTCCTTGAGTTAGACTTGGATCTTGTGCGCAACTGACTTTTATTAAGTATACAATACTGAACTTTGTTCTGCTGCCAATTCATCCGTTTGATGTCTGGAAGCAAGCATGGCTTTTGCCATCTCTAAGGCCTTATCAAGATCAAGCTTGTCTTCAAGCAATAATTTGTCTCTAATATAGTTGTACTTTTGATGCATGTTACATATACTCGTAAACATTATTTTAATTAGTCTTTCCTGCAGCTGTCCCAGCTCACAGTTCTGTGACCTTAATTTTAAAGTGCAAGCAAAATCGTCTAAGGTTTCATTTTCACCTTGTTTGTATGTGAAAAAATTATGACATTCATAAGTGAGGTTAGCTTTTGGGGCGAAGTAATTTTGGAATAACTCTATAAGCTCGTCGTATTTAAAGTTATCCTCGTTTTTTCCAAATGTATTGAATATATCTACGCCCTTTTCACCAATAACATGTAAAAATAAAGCTACCTTTCTGCCATCGCTTTCTTCATCCAGACCTGACGCACGTAAATAGAATTTAAATGACTGCACCCATTTTTTCCATTGTTGAGCCATGTTCCCACTCATGATCATGGGCTGTGGACTGGACATTCCAGAAAGTTTCTTGGACTTTCCTTCAGACATGACGCCGACTCAAAGACTTCTACTTTTCCAAAGACATGTACTTTTCACATGAGACTTCCACAAATGTAGATGCGACCACTTCTGACACCACCATGTATTGGTCGGTGCACGATAGTGGATAATAAGACGACTTCAATAAATAAATATAAAATAAATAAATAAATCTTTCCTACAATCACACCAACTATCTAGCCCAAGAGAAGCTTCGAAGAAACTCGTTAAATGGTTACTAGACAACGGATAAACATACTTAAAATACTTAAATACATACTTATTATACATAGAAAACACCCAGACCCGAGACAATTTAGAAAACAATAATTTCTAAATTGACCCGACCGGGGTTCGAACCCGGGACCTCAGAGATGGCGACACCATGAAAACCGGTGTACAAAGCCACTCGACCAAGGAGGCCGTCAAATCAATCAGTTCAATCAATCAGACGTGGTTATTTATTAGTATTAAATTGGAATGGACATGTGTCTTTACAGTACAGAGGTTACAATCCTTTTTTGCGGTGCGCGCCATATTGCGCTAGTGATGTGCCATGACACTAGTGATGTGATACTCATAACAACGTATACTTCCGACTATTATCCCCAAAGAGTTCACCAAATAGCAACTGCACATGTGCTCAGTGTGATAGGTGGTGAGCCCATCGCCGCTCTATGCTGTAGGTGTGCAGTCTATGTATGTGCAGTCTTTAGTTAGTCGCCTTTTACGACACCAAGGGAAGGGAATAGGCTGGTAGTATTCTATTAACCCTTAGCAGGCAATGATCTTAGCGACCACCATATTTTGAACTTTATTCCCTGAACATAAGGCCGAAAACCAATGACGCCAGATATCAAGTCAGCGTTGCTAAACGGAATATGAACGCTCGGGTCACACTATAAGTTTCAATTTCGCGTGAAAGTCGTTAGAGAGTGAACCTTCTGCACGGTAGTACTATTAGTTATTCTGTGGCCTGGCTAAGGGTTGAGCCGGCACTACACAGCTCAATGATTATAAAAATTTTTGATTATGCTAAAAATCATCTGTGAGATTAATATATTGCGTCCTTGATAGTTACTTTCTCGAGGAGCTCGATGGCGCAGCGGCTAGCGCGTTCGGCTTGTGATCTTGCCCGCCAAGCAACTTTCGCAATGCTGGGTCGCTAGATGGGTGACGACCAAATTTAAAACATCTCGAGCTCCTCCGTGCTTCGGAAAGCACGTTAAGCCGTTGGTCCCTGTTGTTGTCGTAAATGGCAGTCGTTAAAACCCACCAACCCGCTTTGGGCCAGCGTGGTGGGTTAGGGCCCGATATCCCCACGTGCTATTGTCCACGTTGGAGGCCTGTGCCCAGCAGTGGGACGTTTATAGGTTGGTGATGATGATGATGATGACCTTTTACGTTAATTATACTATAAAATTCTACCACGTAGGGACAGATTCGCATGCAATCGTATCCGTTAAATTATCTTTATCTATATTATTAATAATACAAATAAATTGCCGAAATGTTAGTACGCGCATCACTTCATAACGGCTGCACCTATTTGGCTAATTCCTTTTTTGTTGTGTTTCTAATTGTTAGGACAAGGTTTGTATGAAAGATTTTGTTAAATTCATCACGGGGTACGTGTGCGGGGGAGAGGGGGGGGGGGAGGGTTACGCGGACGAAGTCGGAAGTGGGCCGCTAGTTAAATAATAAATAAATAAAGATACATTTCGTTTTTCCACATGCTGTTGTCGCTATTTCGTGAAAAGTAGACTATGATAGAGGACTGCTTTTGCGGTTCTCATGGTTCTCATTGCCTAGTCTCTGACTAACCCTTCGGGGATAATAGTCGTGATTATAATATGTACTTATGTAAGTACTAGCGGTCGCTCGCGGTTTCACCCGCGTGGTTCCCGTTCCCGTGGGAATATCGGGATAAAAAGTATCCGATGTGTTAATCCAGGTTACAAACTATCTGTATGCCGAATTTCATCCAAATCCATTCAGTAGTTTTTACGTGAAAGAGTAACAAACATCTATCCATACTTACAAACTTTCGCGTTTATAATAATAGTAGGATGTATGTCTATTTCCACTCCTTCGCCGATTATTATGATAAGGATAGAGCTCTATGTCATTTATCATTGTTTCAAGTTTATATTTTAATTAATCCTTTGATAAACTAAACATTTTTAATCAAAATCACTTTAAAATATTGACTAGTGATAAAAGCATACCTAGATTAAAACGGCTGGTGGTACATTTCTATCTTAATATCCGTCTGGAGATGACTATCAGCACAATACACATAATCTATCAGCGTCGCTATGTACCTACTATAAGTGTCTATTCTACCTACACTATATACGTATGTATTACATACTAGCGGCCGCTCGCGGTTTCACCCGCGTGGTTCCCGTTCCTGTGGGAATATCGGGATAAAAAGTATTCTATGTGTTAATCCAGGTTATAAACTATCTGTATGCCGAATTTCGTCCAAATCCATTCTGTAGTTTTTACGTGAAAGAGTAACAAACATCCATCCATACTTACAAACTTTTGCGTTTATAGTATTAGTAGGATAATATAATCGCGACTATTATCCCCGAAGGGTTCGTCAGAGACTAGGCAATGAGGACAGCTTAAGCAGTCCTCTATAGTCCAATTTTCACTTGTGACAGGTGGTGAGCCCATCGCCGCTCTATGCTGTTGGATGTTGTGCAGTCTTTAGTCCGTTAGTCGCCTTTTAAGACACCCAAGGGAAGAGAGGGGGTGGTAGTATTTTTTCACGGTTAACGATGACATACCTACGTATTAATCGCCATTTGGTTTATGCATGTGTTTTCTTTTCCGTTGTTTGATTTATTATTTATTTACCAGGTTTATTTATGGGGGGACCCCACTAAAACACCTTTAATACCGCACAAATACCGCGACAGGCAATCACCGGAGTACACCAGCAGGGCAATCCGTTTATTTTAAATACAAGAATTTATGAGAGTTAAAGAAAATTACGCGTACTACAGCAGCCGGGGAAATCGTTACGGGTTTTTTTTCTTAAATAATGGCTTGGTGCGGTTGCCACATTCAGACAGTGTCAAGTAAGAGAGACAATAGCAACCATTCTATTTGCGTAAAGTTGATGATAGTAAGTGGTAATGTGAATGTTTAATGGTAAACGATATTTCCCCCATATTTTATATGATGGCGCAGCGGCTAGCGCATTCGGCTTACGATCTTGCCCTCTAAGCAATTTTCGCAATGCCGGGTCGCTGGATGGGTGACCAAATTTAAAACATCTCAAGCTCCTCCGTGCTTCGGAAGGCACGTTAAGCCGTTGGTCCCGGGTGTTGTCGTAAGATGACAGTCGTTAAAACCCACCAACCCGCATTGAGCCAGCGTGGTGGGTTACGGCCCAATATCCCCACGTGCTATTGAGAGGCTAAGAGGCCTGTGGCCAGCAGTGGGACGTTTATAGGCTGATGATGATGATATTCCACCCAAACTACTTGAGTTTCAGTAAATATGGGGGCTTTACTGAGATCTCACACGGACTTCTTGGGAGAATTTAAAAAGTGATGTTGTACTGGAAGTTTATAAGCTGATGGTAGTAATGGTGGCCTGTGCCCAGCAGTGGGATGTGTGCTGATGACGATGATGCTAATGGTTCTTCTCAATTTGTTTCAGAAGGCGATATGCCCGTCAAAGACGACACCAAACGGCCGCTCATCGGCGTGATTGACGATGGAACCAAGACTGTCAAATTTGTGGTAAGTCCTGGAATAGTACATACATAAGGTGACTGCTAGAAACCGCAAGAAATTTCAAGGGCTGGTCAGGTCAAGTGTTTTAAACATGACAAAAATTATAAAAAAGGAATTCGTGTTTTTTTCCATTTTTAATTAAATAATTCATTTCGTGAATTATTATTAAATAGTCTTTGAGTATCTAATTTATTTTAAAGCAGTATTCTAAATAAAATAACAATCAATTAAAAATAACGATTATTTACAACGCGCGGGCAACGGCCGGCCGGCCAACCCAGCTGACGCGAACGGGTCAACAGACACCCGTTCGCGTCAGCTTGGCGATAAGTACCTACCTACGTTAGTCTGCAATGAGGCCATTTTTGTCATGTTTAAAACACTTGACCTGACCAGACCTTGAAGTTTCTTGCGGTTTCTAGCAGTCAACTTATATACATAATATAATCACTACTCTTATCCCCGAAGGGTTAACCAGAGACTAGGCAATGAGGACAGCAAAAGCAGTCCTCTGCTAAAGTCTACTTTTCACCAAATAGCGACAGCAGATATGCTCAGCGTGACAAGTGGTGAGCCCATCGCCGCTCTGTGCTGTTGGATGTATGCAGTCTTTAATCCGTTAGTCGCCTTTTACGACACCCAAGGGAAGAGAGGGGTGGTAGTATTCTTTCACCGTGAAAAGTAGCCAAACGAGCAGGCGGGTCACCTGATCTGAAGTAATCACCGCCGCCCATGGACCAAAAATCAGACAAGTCGTAGATACGTTGCCTGCGTTGAGAAAGGAGTAGAAACTTTTAGGAAGGAAAAGGAATTAAATAGTAAAATTTGAGGTTTTTATCCACTCCCAACAACGTGGATAGCGCTTTTTCATTATCTCATATCTCACATCTATCCTTTTTTCAAAGTAAACCCTATATTTTATGCTTGCATATCTTCATTATCCGTGAGAAGTTTATATATTATGTAATCGTGTGTATTTTTTCTGTATGTGTAGTAAACTGTTTAATCTATCTATCAACATATAATTAATTGAGCAAGACATGTCTCATAAAAACAATGATTCAGTTCTATCATACATTTTTGGGCACCACCAGACTTGCGCCAAGACCTTTGGTCACAGATATCGTAAGGTTAAATCGCTTAGCAATGAGGTCGCCGGCCGTGGAGTTGATAAGCGATGAACGTGGCTATCAATAATGCGTGCAGAGCGATAAGACGGCTTGTTCGGGTAATTCCATATAACTTGGTAACAACCTTCAGAAACATCTGAAAAAGGTCATGCTAACGAGGTCGAGATAGTAAGCTTGTGTTACATAAGTGGGTATCCTTCACCCCAGTCCCTGCGCTGTGGGGTGAACTCTGATGATTGCTCAACAGACAGGAACCAGATCACCCCGGCAACAAGTGAAAGATGAACTATCGTTTCACACTATGCCGTATGGTTTTTAGTGGGTATGTCAACCTTCTGAATCCCTGCCGTGGTCACAGGGGGAATAAGTTGTTCCTAGTTCAAGTTCACGTGTTGCAGTGCACTTTTGCGGTCCTTATTGCCCCTTTGTAACCATTTGGGGATAATAGTCATGGTCATGTGTGTATCCATGTATGTACTTTAAATTGTCATCTCTCTTTCCCACAGATTTACGAAGCGGAGCGTACAGAGGAACTAGCGGCTTACCAACTGGACAAAACCGAAGTGCAACCCCACGAAGGATGGTGTGAGCAGAGCCCTTTAGAGATTATGGAGCACATAAACACCTGTGCTGAACGAGCCATTGGGCAACTTCCTGAGTTAGGTCTGTTTTTGTAACTTATGATTTGGTTGTTGGGTAGTGAAGTAAAGAGAAAGATTTCAGAGAGCCTCGCCCGCCCGGCGCAATATCACTTGGTCACGGAATAACGGCGCTAGTTTAGTCCAGTGAGTGAAGGAACCGGAGGCCCTTTTCTCCCCTTTCACAATTACTCCCTTTTCACTTTATAAAAGAAGATGTATAGGCTGGCAAATTCGTATAAGACAGTCCAATGGTCTGCGGGCGACGGGGGAGGGGTGACATCTGCACACATCTGACGTTCCTTCTTACTATAGTCAACGCAAAGACTCGTGTGGGTGTGGCAGACGGTGAAATAAAACGTGCGAATGAGACAGCGCACATCATGTGCTCTCTCGCACTTACACTGTCTATGGGTGACGTCACAAAGACGTAGTGATGCGCGTTGTTTGTATACTATGTTTATTGATAACAATAAGTTATAATTGAGTTATTTAATAAATTTTTGTTAATTATTAATATTTATATAATATTTTTTACAAAAAATATTTGAGACTAATCGTCTTCATCGTCGTCGGTGTCGCTACTGTCGACATGTATTATTAGCCGTTCGCATAAAAATAATTTCTTCAAGTCCTGTTCTTGCAGAGAATCAGCGTGAAAAAACCATTTTGGCCAATTTTCTATAGTTACATTTTCGATAGCTAACTACCTTCAATACATAATGTGTAAATGTGTCGTAGTTTAATAACTATTAGTTATGATCAATACTATAATGAGGTGATTTGTACATATTTGTCGATAACTCACAAACAATACTTTTTATCGACAATCCTGTAAATTCGCGCGTGCGCATCTCTGTTACAAAAGTAATTTATGGCACCGTCTGCCACGAGAATTTGCGTTGAGTATAAGCGGCCCGCTGCCCGCGCTCTTCTTTCCCGTCCCCGCAACCTTTCGTCCTCCGTCCCGCAGACCATGGGGCTGCCACGTATAGGGATGCCAGGACTTAAAATTAAAAAGCCGGACTCAGCGCTGTATTAGGCCAGACATTAAAAGCCGGACATGGTGATTGTGGAAAGCCCAATACACTATTTTAAAGCCGGACTTACGCTTTTCAAGCCGGACAACAGTTTTACAATAAAAAACTCGATATGAGGATTAAGGTTTCTAATAATTATTATTTATGAATTACTCATTCACAATCAGTCTTGGCATTTGCACTTAAGTACCTACTAGAAACTTAGAAAAGAAAAAAACAACAATTTTATAATTAAAAAAAATACAAATTGAACTTACTTAAAATTAAAAATCAACCTGCTATTTTGTGTCCTAGCAATCACCTTCATTAAAATTTAAATTATGAATTAACAAAAACAAAATCAAATTTTTGAAAACCTCAAAATCAACACGTCTTTAATTTATAGCAAAACGCAAATTATTTTTTTTTTCCAATTTAAATAATTCGGATTGAAATTATTCATTATCAGATGATTTGAAATAAGCAGTCCACTTTTGATGTGCCAATATAGCTTCTTAAAATCACGATGGGACAAAAAAAGCCGGACAGGCCGGACACGTAAATATTTGGCCGGACACGACCGTAAAAAGCCAAACATGTCCGGCTAAAGCCGGACACCTAGCAACCCTAGTCACGTATGAACTTCCCAGCCTATAGTTACATTTTACGTATGTATTTTAGTTACAAGATTAACTAAATCTGCAACTAAGCAATTTTACATTTACACATTATTTTCTATATTATTTCCTGTAACCGTGTCGCGTGGCGGTGAAAGAATACTACCACCCCCTCTCTTCCCTTGGGTGTCGTAAAAGGCGACTTACGGACTAAAGACTGCACATACATCCAACAGCTTAACCCCTCAAACCCCAAGCGGTCGCATGAGACCGCACCTACAAAAACACACTTGACTTTGTACCGTGTTTTCATAGACTTACAGACTACTTTAGTATGAACAAGTTTGGTTATTTCGGTTCTGTGGTTCATCTTATGTATTGTTATCGCACAATATCGCATAATCTATGCTCCATTCTGTCTAATTTGACGTTGACAGTTACTGTCAAAAAGTGTCAAAAAAAATCCAAGAGTGAGTGGTAGCGGCTATGGGCTCACCACTTGTCACGCTAAGCACATGTGCAGTCGCTATTTGGTGAAAAGTGGACTATGGCAGAGAACTGCTCTTGCGGTCCTCTTGTCTAGTCTCTGACTAACCCTTCGGGGATGATAGTCGTGATTATGTCTGTACATTATTTCCTAAAATTGCGACATACTACTACACACATTTCATTTTTTTTTCTTAGTAATTTTCAACTAACATGTTGGTGTACGAAGAGCTTAATGGCGCAGTGGACAAGGGTTTGCGATCTTGCGATATTTACGTTTACCGTAGCCGACCGCAAACCCGTAGAGTATGGACGTTTTCCAAAATCAAGAGGGATCACAAGCATCTCGTCCGAAACGCACGTGGTCAAATACGCATTTCGCCATAGTACGAAAGTTGACAGAAACGCAACTCGTCAGATTCACAACTTGTCACACACGCATCTCTACACACACGCAACTCGACAGATACATAACTCGACATTTTAATGGGAACGCTTGTCATCCTACTAATATTATAAACGCGAAAGTTTGTAAGGATGGATGTTTTTTTACTCTTTCACGTAAAAACTACTGAATGGATTTGCGTTTTGTGCAGATAGTTTATAACCTGGATTAACACATAGGGTACTTTTTATTCCGATATTCCCACGGGAACGGGAACCACGCGGGTGAAACCGCGAGCGGCCGCTAGTCTTATATATGCGTAAAATATAGTATCCTACTAATATTATAAACGCCAAAGTTTGTAAGTATGGATGGATGTTTGTTACTCTTTCACGTAAAAACTACTGAATGGTTTTGGATGAAATTCAGCATACAGAAAGTTTATAACCTGGATTATCACATAGAATACTTTTTTTTCCGATATTCCCACGGGAACTGGAACCACGCGGGTAAAACCCTGAGCGGCCGCTAGTAATTTATATATATTATTGTAGTGCATCAGACATTGTTTCTTAATAAAAAATATTAATCATTAATATAATGCTATTTATAACTGATTTCAAAGAAAGGAGAAATTTGTCGGGATTTTTTTTTATTTATTTGACCAATTCTTTTGTTTACTTATATCTATTTGGGTGGATTAAAAATATCTGACGAGATGCGTATGTGCCGAGATGCGGATCTGCTGAGATGCGTATCTGCCGAGATGCGTACCTATCTATCAAGTTGCGTGTGTGACAAGTAACGAATCTGACGAGTTGAGTTTCTCTTTTGAAATCTGACGAAATGCGACCACTTGCGTGTATGACGACATGCGTGTGATCCATCAGGAGTTGTCATTGTCACGTACGCGTCGCCAACCCTGAGAAAACCTTTTCACGCCCTTTTTTAACAACTCCATGCTTATCCAATACCATTATTGACGTTCATTTACTTATATCTTTACAGGATACACCAAAGATGATTTGGTGACATTAGGCATCACAAACCAGAGGGAGACAACGATAGCGTGGGACAAATATACTGGAGAGCCGTTGCATGCAGCTATAGGTAATATATTACATACATACTTACCACTACCATACGGCAAACGCTACACGTCAATAAATATTGTGATATTTATCACAATATTTATTGATGGATCTTGAACTGGATCACAGCATACCCTACACTATCAATACGGACCGCGTCAAATTCTACGACGTAGACTATATTAGGGTTGCCACCCGCACTCTAAAATAGCGTATTGTCCTCTTTTTCATGTACCTAGGCGTACTTTATAATCTAAGACACCAAAAACGCTAAAATACTCTATTTACGTAAAACTGTTTACGTTAAAGACAAATATTTTTTAAATGTCGCAAAGAGCAACAAAAGATACGTTTTTAAGGACAAATAAATAAATACTCTTTTTTTATGCTAACCATGTACTTACGTAGTTACTTTATTTTTTTCTAACAAAATAAAAAAATAGCTTATAGCTTAAGCTCTTAGATTAAAACAAAAAGGGAAGATACGGCATGCTCCTACTTGTAGTCAATCAAAATATAGTCCTACTCAACTACATATGCAAACACTCACACACGCACACCTATAAAAGTGCAAATCGAGCGAGCGAGACAGAGCAGTAAGTTTCAACGTCAGCGCGAGGGAGTCAGCAAGTAGCGCGTAGACGTCTAGGTCGCTTCGCAACAGACGAGTACGTACGACCGATTCCGACGCCACTGCGGAGTAGCGTCTTTCTCTTTTTCACACAGTAGAATATCCGCAATAGTGCGATGTAGCCTGTTCGCTCGGCAAATTGCGACTGAAGTGAAATTTTGCCTTTAGGCCTAATTTTAGCGGCTTACTCAAGAGACGCTTATGCCGTATCTTCCCTTTTTGTTTTAATCTAAGCTTAAGCTACAAAGTAAAGGTAAGGTAAATAATACCTACCTACATTATTTAAACAAAAAATGTGTTTGCTTTACATTGTCTTTTTTTACGTGTCTTTTATATCTGGGCTTAATATAGGCTACTTAGCTCAAAATATTAGGCGAATTAGGCTACTTGTTAAAATAAAAAATATTAGGCGACTTATGCTACTTTGCGGTGTCGTCTATAGTTATAATACCTCAATGTTTCAAGCTATTTCAAAGTTGCTTCAATGCATATTATGCACTTAAAGAATTACCAAGTTGCGGGATTTCTATAAACTAAATACAAATACAAACTAAATACCCTGTACATGTATGTCTGAGGCAGACATTGTGTAGTGTGTTTACAGTTTATAAGTTGAGATGAGTGCGAATGATGAGGGAAGATTAATGTATGAAACAAACCCAATGAAAGTCGTTCTGATTGAAACACTGATTTTATTTAAATTAAATAAAAATAATGTTGGTTAAGCATAAATACGAAAGTTACAAATGAGTCCGTAAATACAAATGACATTGTTTCTAAGTGACCTAAATTAGCGAGTGATTGACATTTTTAGTGTGCGGTAACCCGTACACATTGAAAGATAAATAAAATAAAATAAACATTGTCAACACTCCAGACTAATTATCCATCCCAAACAAAAGCAAACTTTGTACTTTGGATACAAGATAACGGATAAACACTCATATGTAAGATGATTATCTACCCAAGAAGTCTAAAGGTCGGCAATTGCTTACTTTTTGTTCACGTAATAGTGACTCGGTAACTCATTTACACAAACAATGATCTTTTGTAAAATGTATTAATTATATAAGATGACTGCTAGAAACCGCAAGAAACTTCAAGGGCTGGTCAGGTCAAGTGTTTTAACCATGACAAAAATGGAATTCGTGCTTTTTCGCAGGTAGGTACTTATCGCCTAGCTGACGCGGACGGGTCAACAGACGGCCGTATGCTATAAAATAAAATAGATAGTCAAAGACTATCCAATTAAAGGAGAATGCCGGAACCTGTACCAATTGCTTATAAAAAATTTATTTCCCATAAATACTTTAACACTTTTCGACTGCCATTACCAAAATATGAATCATTATTAAATCCGCGTTTACGAAATGTAATAAAAAAGTTCGATAGCCCAAGTTTTTGACTTCCGAAAGCATTTTCGGTAGTCAAGAATTAGATGATTTTTCATTGCCAGCAGAAAAAAAAGTCGTTTCCAAGCAACAAAAAATCGATAAGAGAAATGCACCACGATTGCTTACTGCCGTACTCAGAGACGTCAATTAAGTTTTAATGACAATTAAATGTCTTTCTTCTCTATTTAACACTATACATAAGAAAGTGACAGCAAGAGACTTAATTGACGTCTCTGAGTACGGCAGTTAAACGATTAAAATGATTTTGCATTCGTTAGAAGGCATTATGATAGTGAACAAAAAAATCTATGTTCTGTGTGATATTTTGAATAGAAAGAGGTACATCGATTTGGCTGCTGAACTTGATTTCAGACTTTGAATGATCAATTTATTAATTAATTGATTATTTCATAGGCGATATCGATTTTAGACATATTGAATCAAGATAGCAACACTCCTAAACAACTGTCATAACGTTTGCATTTCATTTAATTATTATTATCCTTCATATTATTCTGTTAATGTCTAGACACCTGTAGTTTTCCACATAACTTCTAAAGGTAGGGATCATTAACATAACCCTCTAGATGACCACTGTAGTGCAGAAGTCTCTCGTGTATATCATAAAAGTATTCTGATTACATAACTATGCTGAGATTTTTTATCAAAAGGTACTATATTTTTTAAAACCCGCCTCATAATATATGGTAATTCTTCCTTTTATGAGTTATTTATTTGGTATCTCTTGAAAATGTACATATGTACGATTTTAGGTAAGTTATCTATTTTTTTGCAGGTACCTAGCTATATTGCGTTGCTGATAGTTTATTATTTTATTTATTTAAACTGTTATAAACACTTGGAAATCGAAACGTATGCCCCTTAAATAGTGAATGGTATCTTTGCAATATTTTAGGCGGGTTTTTTAAAAATATAGTTATGAGGAAAAATCTCAGAACTGCGGATTCGAAAACAAAAACGCTTATTGCCAATGGTAATATTAAACTATAAGCTAGCTTAAAATGGTTGTTTCATCTAAAAGCATTTGGTACAGGCTTCCATACAAAAACCGGCATTCTCCTTTACAAAATGAATTATTTCATTAAAATGAAAAACACTAATTCCATTTTTGTCATTTTTGTCATGTTTAAAACAATTGATCTGACCAGCCCTTGAAGTTCTTGCGGTTTCTAGCAGTCACCTTATATACTAGCGGCCCGCGCCAGGGACTTCGTCCGCCCCGTGAACATCCCACACCCCGTGACAAAGTAGATTGACCATTTTTGTATGGACGTTGGACCAAGAGTGCTGCCCTACATTGAATCTTAGTGCATAATGTTTCTTAGACTAATACTAGTATGTAACCCAAAGCGCTTTAGAATCTATCCGAGGAGTATTGTGAAAAAAAACCTGTTAAGTATATAGGTTTATAATAAACGTCTTATTACGCCGTTTGTGAAGGCACTAATTAAGATAATAATATTATATAACGTAAACGACAACTTTAAAAAAATATATCAAACATTAAAGCACCAAAAGCCAAAAGATAAGTTTTTTTTAGGTACAGTATATGTTGGATTTTTTTTTAATATGTCTTCATGTAAGGAAAGAAATAAAAGTAGTCTCATGCTTCGGCAGCATTTGGTCCAAAATGGTTAATCACTTTTCCACAAAATATCTTTTAATACAATCAATATAATTTATTATGCTACAATGATTGTGCACTTATGAATGTCGTCGCTATGCCATCAGTTCATAAGTCTATGGGCGGGAGACCTTGTACTGAGAAGAACCGTAAGAAACTCAGCAAGGGCAATTCTTTTCTCCCTTTCTTTTACAGCGTCAAATACAAATTGGAAAATGCCCTCCCTATCATAAGAAAGACATTTTTCCACTACAAGACAAACATCAACAACATACAAGAGCAAATCTAATAAAAATAATTAAAAATCAGGTATTCATCAATTTAAATATAAAAAAAATGTCTAACAGGACCGATGAAACAACATACAAACCTTGACTACAAATAGCGATAAAGAGTTTGTTGTTCCCTCAGGATGGAACGACATCAGAACAGACACCACCGTCGATGCGATCCTGGCCAAAGTACCGGATAGAAACAAAAACTACCTGAAGAACGTGTGCGGTTTACCGATCAGCCCCTACTTCAGCGCGCTGAAGATGCGATGGCTGAAGGACAATGTCAAAGCTGTGCGGCGCGCGAGTAGAGACAAGAGACTGCTGTTCGGGACCGTCGACTCTTGGATCGTTTGGGTAAGTTAGGAGATTTTTTTATCGACTCTGTGCTTTGTTTGCGTAAGTTATCGACCCTCTTGTGTAGTTATATGTTGAGTCTTGAAATATTAGGGTATGGTTTTATGGACTTTTGCACAGATTGGGTAAAATAGGGTAGTTTATTATCGATTTTTGTATATGGTGGTTTGTTATCGACTCTTTGACCGTTTGAGTAAGTTAGGGTGCTTTTAATGACTCTAGGCAAGTTAGTGTTTCCATCTGGTTCCTTATCCTTACCTACCATCACATAATCAACAACGCTTGTTGTGGGATAAAAAGTAGTTGCGATCTTATCAATAGTGCCTGATGAACCAAAACTACCTGAAGAACGTGTGCGGTCTTCCATTGCGATCTTATCAATAGTGCCTGATAAAAACCAAAACTACCTGAAGAACGTGTGCGGTCTTCCAATCAGCCCCTACTTCAGCGCGCTGAAGATGCGATAGCTAAAGGATAATACCAAAGCAGTGCAGCGCGCGAGTAGAGACTAAAGGCTGCTGTTCGGGACCGTCGACTTTTGGATCGTATGGGTGAGTTTAGGTTAGGGTAGTTTTTCATCGACTTATGGTTCATTGTGAGGAAGTGTTTTATCGTCTCAAATATTTTTGGTAATTGATTGTAGATGGTTTGGGTATGTTAGAGTACTTTTAACGACTTTTGGTTAGTTAGTGTTTCCATCTTGTTCCTTAACGTCATCTAGCATCACATAATCAGCAACGTTTACTTGTTGTGGAATAAAAAATTGACGTGATTTAATCGAAAGTGTCGGATACAAACAAGAATTACCTGATAAACGTGTGCGGTCTACCGATCAGTCCCTACTTCAGCGCGTTGAATTGAAGATGCGCTGGCTGAAGTATAATGTCAAAGCTGTGCGGCGCGCGAGTAGAGACAAGAGGCTGCTGTTCGGGACCGTCGACTCTTGGATCGTTTAGGTAAGTTTGGGTAGTTTTTTTTGACGTTTGGAGATTTAAGTAAGTTTTTTACGCTTGGGTCATCTTGTGTAGTTATATATATATACATATATCAAGTCTTGGAATATTATGATTTTTTTTTATCGACTTTTGAATTGGGTGATTTGCTATCGACTTTTGGATAGGGTGGTTTGTTATAGACTCTTGGATTGTTTGAGTAAGTTAGGGTACTTTTTAACGACCCTTGTTAGTGTTTCCATCTTGTTCCTTATCGTCACCTATCATCACATAATCAACAACGCTTACATATTGTGGTATAAAAAGTAGCCGCGATCTTATCGATAGTGCTGGATAGAAACAAGAATTAACTGAAGAACGTGTGTGGTGGTCTACCGATCAGTCCCTACTTCAGCGCGCTAAAGATGCGATGGCTGAAGTATAATGTCAAAGCTGTGCGACGCGCGAGTAGAGACAAGAGGCTGTTGTTCGGGACCGTCGACTCTTGGATCGTATGGGTGAGTTTAGGTTTTATCGACGTTAGGAGACTTATGGTAAGTTAGGGTAGTTTTTCATCGACTTATGGTTCATTGTGAGGAAGTGTTTTATCGTCTCAAATATTTTTGGTAATTGATTGTAGATGGTTTGGGTAAGTTAGAGTACTTTTAACGACTTTTGGTTAGTTAGTGTTTCCATCTTGTTCCTTAACGTCACCTAGCATCACATAATCAGCAACGTTTACTTGTTGTGGAATAAAAAGTTGATGTGATTTAATGGAAACAAGAATTACCTGAAGAACGTGTGCGGTCTACCGATCAATCCCTACTTCAGCGCGCTGAAGATGGGATGGCTGAAAGGTATTGTCAAAGCTGTGCGGCGCGCGAGTAGAGACAACAGACTGCTGTTCGGGACCGTCGACTCATGGATCGTTTGGGTGACTTTGGGTACATTTTTGGAAACTTTATGTAAGCTATGGTAGTTTTTATTGACTTATGGTTTGTTGGGAAAGTGTTTTATTTACTGTTTTAATGTCAAGGTTAGTTTAGGTAAGTAGTTATTGACTTTTGTTGTTATTGTTACGGAGGGAGACATTTAAAATTATTTGTGCCGTCAAAGAATTTCGCCGTTCAGTTTATCAAGGGCTCTTAGCTCAAACATTTGTAAAGCGACCACGGTCTGAACTCTTTGGCAGTATCCGCTCTTCTCCCCAGCAGCATCCCCAAGGCCAGTGCTGATAAAGAGCCACAAACCAACAGTTCCTAGTGAGATCCGGTTTGAAAGTAGCTGTCACCAACCAGAACGATCCGCATCAAAAAGATGCTGCAAATGCAGCGCCAAAACGAATTCAGTAAGGACTATTTGGCACTGTAGCATGTGCAAAGTTCCACTTTGGTTACGTAAAGGGAAGACCTGCTTTTCAGAATTTCATAAAAAATAGAATTGATCATGATTTTCGTGTATAAAAATACAAATTTAAATATTTTGTGCCAAGGAAATTTCCATTTATCTAAGCTATATTTATTTGTACAGTCACGGTGGTCACCGTTACTAACCACTATATTCCTAAAAAGCCTTACGCTGAAAAAAAAAATGGTGTATCTTTTTATAATCTACTAACCATAACTACTGTTATGGTTAGTAGATTATAAAAAGCTAATACTGCCGACAAAATTTAATGATATTAATATACACAAAAAAGTGTGACTGAAAGAGTTAAATATATCAACCCTACGCTCCTGACGTCAAATTGATATTGAGTCAGCGTTGCTTAACGGAATATGAACGCTCGGGTCACACGATAAGTTTCAATTTCGCGTGAAAGTCGTTAGAGAGTGAACCTTCTGTACGGTAGTACTATTAGTTATTCTGTGGCAAGGGCATGTTTTGTACGACCTTGGTAAGTTGCTGTTTCCATATAGTTCCTTATCGTGACCTACCATCACACACCACGAGGCTGCTGTTCGGAATCGTTGCACTAACGTCACTATATATATTTGAAATTTGTAAACTTGTCAGAAAAAACAAGAATTCATACACACAGGCTAAAGAACAATATTCACAACCAATAAATTTAAGACACAAAAATAGACTGGCTCTTCCCTTTACTAAACTCCATATGGTCAGTTCATCCACTTATCACATGTCAATTAAAATATTTAACAAAATACCTACCGATATAAAAAATGTTTCAAAAGAAAGAGTATTTTATACAATGTTAAAAAAATATTTAATAGAGAATTGTTTTTATAGTTTAACAGAGTTTTTTAATAGTTAAGTATAGTATTAGTTAATAAGTAAAGATTTCAATTATATGCAATAATTAAGTTACAATGTAGTTAGTACCTAATTAATTTCATTGTTGCAATGCCCTTGCAGGGCCATGTTTGAGACTAATATTTTTTGTAAGATCTATGTACAACATGATGCAATAAATATCTATGACTATGACTATGACTATGACTCTTGCGATTTAAATACGTAATCGTGTCAGGGTCGCTAATCGCAAAACCTACCTGACCGAACAAACCGCGTAACCTGAGAAGACAATATGGTGTATAATATCACGGATGTTTGCATGAAGTTAAGAAATTAAATATAAAGAGGATAATAGTCGTAATTATATACTCGTGTTTGTTTGTATTTTGAATTTAACGTTGTTTTTGTCACAGAATCTAACGGGTGGCCCTCAAGGAGGTTTGCACATAACAGATGTGACGAACGCCTCCAGAACTATGCTGATGAACTTGGAAACGCTCAATTGGGACCCTATGCTGTGCAGGTAAGAGACTTTTAGAGATTAGTTTACCTTAGAGATTAGTAACCGTGTCACGTGGCGGTGAAAGAATACAATCACCCCCTCTCTTCCCTTGGGTGTCGTAAAACACGACTAACGGATTAAAGACTGCACATACTTCCAACAGTATAGAGCGGCGATGGGCTCACCACCTGTTACGCTGAGCACATGTGCAGTCGCTATTTGGTAAAAAGTGGACTATGGTAGATGACTGCTTTTGCTGTTCTAATTGTCTAGTCTTTGACTAACCCTTCGGGGATAATGGTCGTGATTGTAGAGTTCAGACTATCCTCATAATGTTAATTCTGCAAAAAATTTTGAACTCTAACAGCTCTGTAGGAGTCACTGGTCTTAAACCAATAGGTACCGGGTTCGATTCCCAGCGGGGAGTACATCTTTGTTTACTTGGTTTGGTTGGTGGTAGGGATTGTTAAGTCCGCCTGGCTAGCTACCACCGTGTTATCTAAAGTCTGGCGCCATAACAAACAATGTTATTAACCTTGATTGTGGTCCGACAGTTTAGAGGTAACGAAGCTAGTTCCTCGCGGTTGAGGATTCCGGATAAAGCGCGCTTCCACCTTCGGTTTTATCGTCACTTACCAACAGGGGAGATGAAGGCCGTACTTACGCATAAAGAATAAAAAAGCTAAAGGATAAAAGTGTTTACTAGAAAAAAAAAAACAACCAGTCTCAGAAAAGCTCGAATGGGACTCGAACCCATGACTTTGGATTGCCGGTCCACTGCTCTAACCCTTAAGCTACCGAGCCCCAAGAAGACTCGTTGAATTTTTTCTAGTAGTTTGTGATACGCTGCAAGCCAGCAGTTTTCTAGTTGTTTTTTTCTTGTAAACATTTTGTCCTATATCTATATAGCATTGTGAATGCAAACATTTTAATCATAAAGATAAAAAGCTAAAGTTGAAAATCGGCTTTTGCTTGGGCAAACGCCGATTTTCAACTTTGCAGTGACTTGCAGTTTCAAATGCTGTCAGTGAGACAGTACTTATATGCTATTTACGAGTACTTTCCTTACTAACAATAATATTCATGATTGATATAATAATATATCAATCATGAACATTTAATGTATATGTCGCAGGGATAATTATGATATTTCCTAAGTGATTTGATCAAATCACGGTGGATGTTAAAATCGAGGGATTTGAACAAATACCTGAACTGGTTCTGTGAAATGACCATAATTATTAAAATTATGCATGTAAATTACAAATAAACGACGTTTAAAATACCATAGAAAAGCTTTTTTGTCATTTTTAATCCCTTAGAAAATTGAAATGTCTGTTTTTAACATATCACTGCGACATATATACATACATAGATATAATCACGACTATTATCCCCGAAGGGTTAGTTAAATACACAGCAATAAACCGTAATGTTCAATTTCAGGTTATTTGGAATCCACCGCGACTGCTTACCGCAGATACGGAGTAGCTCGGAGGTGTACGGTGTAGTCAAGGACCGTTCGATCCTGGACGGAATAAGAATATCAGGGGTAAGTCACGTGATCCATATAAAGCTATTACTGCGTTTACATATTAAGGCGTTTGGTAATAGGTATACAATTCCTCAACTTGGCCATACCATAGTATAATAAAATACTGTGCCTAGTATAGCAATCCCAGTGACAATAGTCACGTGGGTGACACAAGCCTACGTCATCGCCGCTGTTTTGTTATGTAAAAAAGTGGCAACTCGACAGTGACGTAAACATGTGTCACACCTCACACCCGGAATGCCAGACCTGTTTTTTTGGATCATGGGCCATCCTACTAAGTGCAAAGAACAACTATCTGGCTCTTCCTAACAGAGGAGCTCGACGGCGCAGCGTCTAGCGCGTTCGGCTTGCGATCTTGCTTTCTTTCTGAACTTTCGCAATGCCGGGTCGCTGGATGGGTGACCAAATTAAAAAAAACATCTCGAGCTCCTCCAATGCATTAAAACCCACCAACCCGCATTGGGCCTGCGTGGTGAGCCCAATATCCCCACGTCAATAGCACGTGGGAGGCCTGTGCCCAGCAGTGGGACGTTTATAGGCTGGTGATGATGTTCCTAACAAACTGCAAATAGGTACTTTTCGAGGTAATGTATGGAAAGCTGATTTTTTTTGATGGACGAAGTCCATGTCTATTTCATATGTCAAGCGTCTAGGCTTTCTGATCTATATAAATTCTCTCTACGTGTACCTATAGAAACTAGGCAACCAGAAATCCGCGCTAGTGGGCCAGAACTGCTTGCTGGCCGGCCAAGCTAAAAACACGTACCGCAGCGGCTGTTTTCTGCTATACAACACAGGCACTTGCTGCGTAAAAATAAAACAAGGCTACATACATGACGTTTCACTTTTCTTTCAAGAAATCCAATTCTCGTTTTTGAATGGTGAATAAAACACATTCTAATCACCTGTCAATCTTCTCTTGTAGGCAACAAGAAATCCGCGCCAGTAGGCCAGAACTGCCTCCTGGCACACTTATTATAGAAAATAAAAAAGCTACAAACATGAGGCTTCATTTAGGCATCCTAATGATATTTGATCTCTCTCAATATTCTCTTGTAGGTACTAGGCGACCAGCAATCCGCGGTAGTCTGTCAGAACTGCCCCATGCGGTCTTTGTGTAATCCGTATGTCATTTGTCTAGGTCCTCTTATCTATATGAATTCTCTCTATCTTTACCTATAGATACTAGGCAACCAGCAATCTGCGCTAATCGACCAGAACTAGCTACATAAGGCCCAATCTCCACATGCGATGCGCTGTTGTCAATGTATATTCCAAGTAGTGTATATTCCAAGTAACAAGTGGCATAAAGGCTGAATGGACATTGACAACAACGCATGAGGAGATGGGAGCATGTTGTTATTTTGGTCAATAACCGCAGATTCGAGAGAAGAGAAGAGATAGAGAGAATTTAAAGGCTAGTGGCAGTATGCCACTTGCCTTTAAATTCTCTCTATCTTCACCTGTAGGTACTATGCAACCAGGAATCTGCGGTTATTGACCAAAATAACTACATGCTCTCATCTCCTTATGCGTTGTTGGCAATGTCTATTCCGCCTTTATGCCACTTGTTTAGTCTCTACTCTATTTGAATTCTCTCTATCTTCACCAATAGATACTGGGCAACCAGCAATCTGCGCTGATGGGCCAGAACTGCTTGTTAGCCGGCCAACCTAAGAACACGTACCGCAGCGGCTGCTTCCTGCTATACAACACGGGCACCCGCCGCGTGCAGTTTCATTGCACACTTATTATAGAAAATAAAACAAAGCTAAACAATGACGCTTCACTTTTCCTCTAAAAAAATCCAATTCTTGTTTTCGAATGGAGAAAAAAACTCACACTAGGCACCGTGATCTATTTAAACTCTCAATCTTCTCTTGTAGGTACTAGGCGACCAGTAATCCGCGGTAGTCTGCCAGAACTGCCTACATAGCGCCCAATCACCCCATGCGCTGTTGCCATGTCTATTCCGTCATTATGCCATTTGTCTACGCCCTCTGATATACCTATGCCTAGGCCAGAACTGCCTCCTTGCACACTTATTATTCACTCCCTTCACTTTTCCTCCAAGAAGTCCAATTCTCGTCGTCGAATGGCACACTAGGCACCCTGATCTATTTAAACTTTCTCTATCTTTTCGGTACATGTTGTCTTAAAATTCTCTCTGTCTTCACCTATAGATACTAGGCAACCAGCAATCCGCGCTGGTGGGCCAGTAGTGCTTGCTAGCCGGCCAAGCTAAAAACACGTACCGCAGCGGCTGCTTCCTGCTTATACAACTCACACTGGGCAACCTGATCTATTTAAAGTCACTCAATCCTCTCTTGTAGGTACTAGGCGATCAAAAATCCGCGGTAGTTGGCCTGAACTGCCTACACAGGGCTCAATCTCATATACGTTGTTGTCAATGTCTATTCCATCTTTATGCCAGTTGTCCAAGCTCTCTGATCTATTTAAATTCTCTTTATCTTTACTAATAGATACTAGGCAACCAGCAATCCGCGCTGGTGGGCCAGAACTGCTTGTTAGCCGGCCAAGCTAAGAACACGTACCGCAGCGGCTGCTTCCTGCTATACAACACGGGCACCCGCCGCGTGCAGTCCACGCATGGGCTGTTGACTACGGTGGCTTATAAGTTGGGACCTAACGCGCCGGCTGTGTACGCGCTGGAAGGTTAGTCTTCTACTATGCCTAAAATATTAGAAATAATATTTCTTATATTTTTTTTTATTCTACAACGGGTAAGCGCTTGGCCTTCATCTCACCTGATGGTAAGTGACGATAAGGCCGAAGGTGGAAGCGCGCGAATCCGGAATCCTCAACCACTGAGGAACTGGTTATCTTATCTCAAACTGTCGGAACACAACAATGCTATAAACATCGTTGTTATGGCGACAGATTTAGATAAGATGATGGTAGCAAGCCAGGCGGAATTAACAGCCCTACCACCAACCAAACCGAACACACAAAGATGTACCCCCCGCTGGGAATCGAACCCGGGACCTCTGGGTCTGAAACCGGTGGCTTAGCCACTAGACCACAAAGGCGATTAAAAGTGTCATAGCCTAGTGTCATATAGGGCTTCCAATCCTGTTATACCAATATCTCGGTATTCCGAGGTCCCGCATAATTTTCCAGTCCCGCCTGTTGCGGGCTTTGCGGGACTGGAAATAAGCATGCACACAACCTATAAATAATAACACGTACTGCAATTTTTCCCAGCATAGTTTATGGGAGACATTTTTAGTCTTTTGAATATGGCCGTCGTCTCACTATGTCCGTATGAGTACTTTTTTGTGTAGGTACTTAGGTTTAGCTTCCACCATCTTATCTAAACTCTGGTACCAAACAATAACGTTAAAAACATCAGGTGTGATGAAGGCCAAGCGCTGTCGCAGTCAATATTTTTTTTCAAAAATTATGTATTCTCGCACCAGGTTCGATAGCAGTAGCGGGCGGTGCCATGAAGTTCCTACGCGACAATCTCAAGCTAATAAAAGATATAACGAAAGACACAGAGCATATAGCAGGACAGGTGTTCTCAACGGGCGATGTGTACTTTGTGCCCGCCTTTAGTGGACTATACGCGCCGTATTGGAGGAAGGATGCTAGAGGGTGAGTGGGCCTTATGCTTTTGGTGATAAGGTTGAAGTCAACACTACTGACTGTACTACGACCAAAATAATTTATTGACATTTCTTTGCTTTTTTTATATATATATTTGTTCCGTGAAGGAACAGGCTAAGATCAGAGACCATACTGCCTAGTCATTAGTTTTTTTATTTATTTTTTTCCCTAGATGATAATGAGTGGTGATTAAGATGAATGATAAATGATATTCCCCCAAACCCCTTGAGTCCTCAGTAAAGATGTGGGGCTTTACTAAGATCTCACGCAGACTTCTTGAGAGAATTTGAAAAGTGACGTTGCACTGTTTTGTTTCATTTGCCAACACTCATGCACGTTCACAAACACTAAACGGTTAATAATCCACTATTATTTCACATGAATGTTCGAAAAACACAAATTTTAGAAAATAAAACAAAACTGCAGACATGACGCTTCACTTTCCCGCCACGAAGTCCGACATTTCTTTGCGCAATTATGTAGTTAGTTTTTTTTTCTCTTAAATAATGGCTTCGTGCGTTCAGCACATTTAGCCAGTGTCAAGTAAGATATTGAAGTGAATATTTTCTTTGCGTAAAGTAGATGATAATGAGTGATAATGGTCGTTTAATGGTAAATGATATTCCCCCAAACCCCTTCAGACTCAATAAAGCTGTGGGACTTTATTGACATCTCACACGGACTTCTTGAGAGAATTTGAAAAGTGATGTTGCACTGTTTTGTTTTATTTGCCAACACTCGTGCACGTTCACGAACACTTAACAGTAAATAATCCACCATTATTTCACATTAATATTCGACAAAACACAAATTATAGAAAATAAAACAAAACTGCAGACATGACGTTTCACTTTCCCGCCAAGAAGTCATCTAGTTAGGTTCCCTCGGATTTTAACTGTCTTTTGTGTAGCAGTCGTTCAAACCCACCAACCCGCATTGGGCCAGCGTGGGTTACGGCCAAGCCTCCCCATGTGATGTTGTCCATGTGGGAAGCCTGTGCCCAGCAGTGAGACGTTTATTAGATGTTCGCTCATAAATCTCTTATTAAATATACTGGTATATACTTAGATTAAAACAAAAAGGGAAGATACGGCATTAGCGTCTCGTGAGTGAGCCGCTAAAATTAGGCCTAAAGGCACAATTTCACTTCTCAGTCACAATTTGCCGAGCGAACAGGCTACATCGCACTATTGCTGATATTCTACTGTGTGAAAAAGAGAGACGCCGCTACTCCGCAGTGGCGTCGGAATCGGTCGTACGTACTCGTCTGTTGCGAAGCGACCGAAACGTCAACGCGCTACTCGCTGACTCCCTCGCGCTGACGTTGAAACTTAGCGCTTTGTCTCGCTCGCTCGATTTACACTTTATAGGTGTGCGTGTGTGAGTGTTTACTTAAGTAGTTGAGTAGGACTATATTTTGAATGACTACAAGTAGGAGCATGCCGTATCTTCCCTTACTGTTTTAATCTAAGGGTATATATTATAAAAAACAATTTGAAACTTCACAACTAAATTAAACAAATTATCGAATTTGGCAATGTGTACTTTTTTATATTTGGTAATAAGATTTTTATATTTAGTTGTGAAGTTTCTGCTTGTTATTTATATGGTTTAATGTGTTGGGACGAACCTTGTTATTCTAAATAAAATTGAACTATAAGTTTGGTTATTATTTTTTTTATTATTATTTGTTTCAGTATTATATGTGGACTGACATCGTTTACAACTAAGAATCACATTATAAGGGCTGCTTTAGAAGCTGTGTGCTTTCAAACTAGGTAAGCTTTAGTTAATATTGAGTTTAAAAACTACGTCTAAATGCGCTACATATAATAAACTAGATGCACAAACAACGCTCTCAAAACGCCGAACGAAAAAAGAACCTACCGAGATGTTTAAGAGCGGGCTCCCTAAAATAAATCCAGCGCTAGCTCCGCCCAGCGCGCCCCGCCACCCGCATGCCACACTCGTTACACTAGCGATACATTAACAACCAATTCAAAATTCGCGCGCGCTCAGGTCATCCGAGTTCATGATCCAAGAACATAGAATGAATAGAGCATTTTCGACAATTTTTTTTCAACTTTATTCAGTAATTTTAAAGACAGATTCTTCATATTTTTTATGAGCAGTAGTATGTTAACTTTGATTATAATATATTGAAGATCATGTTTGTACTTTGTATACCTATTTAATTTTTTATTTATTTTTTGTTTCAATTTTTTTTTTTTTATTTATGTAAGTTAACTTTATCATTATGAAACTTCTTCGGGAAAAGTAGTGTAAATTATATTTGTCAAGCCGGATTGCAATGTATATTTGTATTATTATAATGTTGTTGTTCTTTTTATTTGTTTTATTATAATGCACAAAGACACACTTCAATTTTACACATTTTACTAACCCCCGACGCAAAACTAAGGGTGTTGCAAGTTTAACCCCTCAAGCCCCAAGCGGCCGCACCTAAAAACTCGCTATTCCGTCGGACCCCAAGCGGCCAAAATATGGCCGCGCTAGCCGCGCTTTCCACTTGACTTTGTACCGTGTTTTGATACACTTAGAGACTACTTTAGTATGAACACAGTTGATTATTTCGGTTTTGTGGTACATTTTATGCATCGTAAACGCAAAATTTAACATGAATTGCGTTTGAATTTTTTTTCCTATTCCGCAAATTTAAATTGACAGCACCTGCTGTCAAAATTTTTAGACATTTCGATGCCAAGACTGAGAGGTTAACGTGTGTATTTGAGTAATTTGTTTATCTGTACGAATTATCGTATCTCCCGAACGGATGCACCGATTTTGATTTTGTTTTTTTTTATTTGAGAGGTGTCTTGATCGAGAGTGATTTTGAGCCAGAATCTTATCAATCAATAAAAATGTTTTTACTTTTTTAAGAAGAATTGTGTTTTAAGAAAATTTGTTTTGCCTTTTGAAGATCATTATCTCTACATAAACATAAATACATAAACTTTCTTACACTCACACCAATTATCTAGCCCAAGAGAAGCTTCGTTATGAATCTCGTTAAATGGTTACTAGATTACGGATAAACATACTTAAAAACTTAAATACATACCTAATATACATAGAAAACACCCAAACCCGAGACAATTTAGAAAAACAATAATTTCTAAATTGACCCGACCGGGGATCGAACCCGGGACCTCAGAGATGGCGACACAATGAAAACCGGTGTACAAACCACTCGACCAAGGAGGTCGTCAAGAATCGTCATCTTTTCTCGTCTAAATAGTCGAGAAAAGGATTTGAGCAACTTTCATAAGTCTGATCGATTCAAAATTTGATACCCTGTTACATAAATGATATTGAAAGAACATGGTAACTTTGACCTGATGCTGCAGCATCTGCAAGAATAACTAATTCCTTACCAAGTTACAACATAGGTATCGTGTTTAGGCTCATTGGAATGGTCTCTACAAATAGGTTGTAGCTAGGTGATGATCAAAATCTGATGACGGAGCAGGGAAGAAAAAATGGGAATAAGTTGGTGAGGGATTCTAAGCTTCTTTTACTTTTAATGTTTTTTATATATTTTATCGTTTTATTAACGCTTGAATATACTTAAGTAAAAACTTTTACTTGTTCTATCGATATGAAATTATTGGATAAATAAAAATAAATTACCTATTGGAAAAATAAAATCCAACCAGTCAATCAAAGTAAATGTATTTTGATATGGAGGTAGAATTATAATTTCGGAAAACCTAATTCTACTGCTGGAGCCTTGCAACTCGTGACCTCCGACGAGTCTTCATTACTGTTACGTATAGCTATAATGTCAGTGGGATTGATTGTTTTAGCCGTCACTTATTCTGTATATCCTTCGGCTTGATAATACCAATCCGATTTTTTATTTACAGTAACCTGAAAATATAAAAAGAGACGAGATACTTATACGAAATATGTGACATATCTAATTATTGTGTTCAACTGATATAATAAATTATAACTGATATAATAATATATTATATTAGTATTATATTTGTTTAAATTAATACTCACATGGCCATTCCTGTCACGTTTCCAGGAATGAACTTTATATAAAAAAGCTATAAAATTTTGAGTGCTCTGTAGAATTTAAACTTTCAACCTAATACCTAAGTATATCAAAGCTCAAGAAACAACAAGATAACTGACATCGAAACATTTAGCTAGACCACTCACAGCTACGGGTATAGAAAATAGACCGAAACGTCCAATGATAGGTAAGTAACTGTTTAGAGTATGTTATTTGTCCTTGCGTTATCCCGTACAAATCAAACTTGTTCAATTTGAAACGCTGAAATGTATCTTATGTTTAAAAACAATAAATAAAAAACGTACTTGAGTTAGATCTTCACATATAGACAGTAATGGAATGGTTGCGCTTTGAGCATTAGCGTTATTTTTGCCAGTTCCTAGGCTTAGGAACGTTATTCTAAAAAATATCAATTCAGGTTATTTGAAACAAACACTAATACAGTATTTAAAATTAAATATCGAAATAAATTATAAAAGTCCTAATACCTAATCAAATTAATAAAGAGTTTTTTCTTTAAAGATTGGATTTGTATTAAAAAAATTAACTTTGCTGAAATGATCTAATAAGATACTATTTGATTTGAATAACACTTACCTTTCCTCTAAACAAATTGGAATCGGTAATAAATGTATTAGTTTATTTGGCGACTCCACGCGTTGTCTTTGTTCCGAAGTACAAATTGTTCCTTTAATTAGAGAAAGCGTATTATTTTGTTTATGCAAAGCGCTTAGTATCATTTTTATTATTGTATGTACTTAAATTAATTATTAATTTTGAAGGACTACAGACCATCGTGGCGATGGTTTAACAGCCTTAGTCAAAAATTTTTTTAAATAGGTAAGTCAAAAATCCTTAACAAATCTGCTTATAGTTTTAGATCTGATCGCAGATTAGCACAAAAAAAATAGGTCAGTAATATTATGTGATAGACTTCGGCAAGACTTATGATAGGTACCCAAAATCTACGTACTGAAATGGATTCAAAATTATACTTATACTCTCATACATTACGCATTATATACTTCGAATCTCTTTTTTTCCTCTAAACATATTTTTTATTTTTCTTGTTGCCTATAATTTGGCTAGCCAAAACGATTTGCTAAACAATTAGTCGTACGTAATAAAATAATAACGTAAGCAGCATCTCTGGCACGTGCGCTAGCGAGTTGTACAGGTCCACCGTTCATGACGCGCATTGCGGGACTGAGAGTGCGCTCGCGTAGATTTTAGAATAGTTCTATTTCTGCAGTAGTACGGTTGAATATTGCGTGCGCCGCTTCAACACGCTTAGCGCAGAAGTAAATGACGTAAGTCACAAAACTGTTTTCATTTATAATTCGATTATTAAGTACTCAATTGAAAAATGGTCTTACCAGTCCCTAACTAACTATCTTAGTAATATATTCGTTGTATTTTTATACGTAAGGCTCTATAACGTAAAAAGATATACGTAATAATATCTCAAAAACTCATCATTTTCGATAAATAAAAGTATCGTACATAAACCAATATTTTTTGTTTTTGCTTTGCTCAAGCCTTAGTCAACTATACAAAGAAACATATTCTAAAATTTGACATGTCTAGTATGCTGTACACATATGATAATTTATCTTCGAAATCGCTACTCGTTTAGGCAGCCGCCTCTTAAGAGGCCTATTACATCTCGAATGTGATTTTTGCGTAAAATGCCCATTTTCGCATTTTGTAGTCATTTTGCAGTTGTATTTATCATTTTTATTCAAATAGGATAATAAATTTGTGCATAATATTACAAATCTCCATTCTGTGAGCATAAGTTGAATTTTACGGCCGGTGCATCGCATTTTATAGTAATTTTGCAGCTGTATTTATAGTTTTTATCGAAATAGGATAATAAATTCATTATAAAATCTTTATTCCTCATGAAGTAACAATTACTGTGATATAAATTTTGCTCTTTAATATTATCGTGGATAGGAGATATTCACAGTTATACTTATAGCTATTTTCGAAGTTTTTTGGTTTAGAATAAGATTTTTTTCAATATAAAATCAATGATATCTAAAAATTCCGAGGCCTCTACGCACTATGCGACTATATAAGAGATAACATTTTATTTTTTTTATTTCACTTGTTTAGAACAGTAGTTCAATCGATGAGCTCAAAAAAGTGCCTTCGCGCACTTTTTGAAAATCTTTCTCTGCAATTTTGGGTTTAATTAAAAAGTTAAGCAAAATTTACAAAAAGCGAGGCCGCTACGCACTATTCCAATAGCTATTCTACACTATTCAATGAGTCATAATTGTTAATGTATTTTTGTTTCTGAGATCCATAACGCCAAAATTGGCCATTTTACGCAAAAATCACAGTCGAGATGTAGATAGTAGTCCTCTTAAAATTACTAAGTGCTCCTGCAAAAATTTTTTAGCTGCCAAAACCGTACACTTATGTATTTTTTTTATAAAAAAATGAGGCAAACGAGCAGGCGGATCACCTGATGGAGAGTAATCACCACGGCACATGGACACCCGCAAAACCAGAGGAATCGCAGGCGCGTTGCCGGCCTTTAAGGGAGGAATAGGAATTGTGGGTGGGGGGGGGAGGGTCTCCGGAACCCTCACTGGCCGGACGAAACACAACATCACTAAGTGCCATTAATTCACGCCATATTCGTGTCGTGTGTAGTATGATATGTCAAAGCTGCCACGATTTAGTATAGGATTGTGTAAGTATCTGGTTTTTATATGTGATCGAAGCAGACACCACAGAAAGCCGCTCCTGACATGCAATCATCGACAAAATTAACAATACAACTAGGTGTCAAGTAGGCGCTAAAATATGTCTCGATAAATAACAGCCCACTTGAGAAGTGAGCTCTTATTTCTCGTAAGGCAAAAACATTAAAAAGTACTTTATTTGTTGCCGCCTAAGGTTGATTTCACCACTAAATCTTACTGACTTATTTCATTTATAAGTGACAGGAGTAGTCATTGCTTTGCTCGTTGTGTGTGACGAATGATCGGAAGTCTAAGATAATACTTTGAAGATTTGTGACTCTATAACTGGGTGCCATGGTTGTAATTAGATTCAACTTATAACTGTTTTATAACTTTTGTCTCAGTTCGTTAGTAAAGAAAACGTAATTATTCACGTGGACAGAATTTAGCTTTCATTTTGTACGTGACGCGTTATCTAGTTGGTATTGTTGATCGAAGTACAATACATACATATAATCACGACTATTATCCCCGAAGCATAGCAGTCCTCTACCATAGTCCACCTTTTACCAAATAGCGACTGCACATGTGCTCAGCGTAATAGGTGGTGAACCCATCGCCGCTCTATGCTGTTGGATGTATGTGCATTCTTTAGTCAGTTAGTCGCCTTTTATGACACCCAAGGGAAGAATGGGGGTGGTAGTATTCTTTCACCGCTACGCGACACGGAATTCTTTTATTTATTTAATTTGCTTCACTTATTGCCGTACTTAGAGACGTCAATTAAGTTTTAATGACAATTAAATGTCTTTCCTTCTCTATTTAGCACTGTACGTAAGAAAGTGACAGCAAGTGACTTAATTGTCATTAAAACTTAATTGACGTATCTGAATATGGCAGTTACAGTCCGATTCGAATGGAATGGCGTCCGTGAAGTTAGTCACAAGTCGCGTCCACGGAGCAAAAACAAAGAGGAGGTGTTGTAACAACTTTTTTCATATAATAATAGTGTCTCAGCTGCGCGGGTTGCGGGGGGAGGCCAAATAGGAGAAAACCATCTAGTGGCCAGTAGCCAAAGCAAGTACCTACCTAATTTACGAGATTAGCAGAGTTGTCATAAAAGTTCTGCTATATTTCACTAGATGTCGTGTATGTCGTAACTTTATTTGATGAAGTATAAATTTTAATTTAAATATTACTTACGAGTGGAAAGATATGTTTATTCCGTTTAATCTCGTTTTATCCGTGTTACTACTACACGATACAACACAGCACTTCATGCTAACAAAAAGTTCGGGTCGAGAATTTTTTGTAATTCTTTAAAAGACTGAATAAGCCACGAACAACCTATTCGCCAGCCAACGAGAGTTGTGCTGACGAAAGCGACACCTGGTCGTAAGTAGTTCAACTACGGTGTGACGTCAAGACTACATTGATAGTTGCTGGACTACGTTGATTGCAACACCTCCTCCAATTTTAAGTGTCACCTCCGCCCGCTAGCAGACCGCAACCCACGATGACCCTCCCGCCCTGAGGCACCTGCGCACTGCGGCACTCGCAGCTAAATTCACAACCGCCATCCTAATTCAATTTCAACCGCCTCTGGTCTAGTGGCTAAGCCACCGGTTTCAGACCCAGAGGTCCCGGGTTCGATTCCCAGCGGGGGGTACATCTTTGTGTGCTCGGTTTAGTTGGTGGTAGGGCTGTTAAGTCCGCCTGGCTAGCTACCACCACCTTATATAAGTCTGTCGCCATAACAACGATGTTTATAGCATTGTTGTGTTCCGACAGTTTGAGATAAGATAGCCAGTTCCTCAGTGGATGAGGATTCCGGGTGAAGCGCGCTTCCACCTTCGGCCTTATCTTACTTACCATCAGGTGAGATGAAGGCCGAGCGCTTACCTGTTGTGAATTAATAAAAAAATAATTGAATCGAACTATGCTCTATTAACGTTTATTTTAAATCTATTTCTAGGGATATATTAGAGGCGATGCACAAAGACTGCGGCATGCCGCTGTCCAAGCTGCACGTGGACGGGCGTATGACCTCCAACGACCTGCTGATGCAGCTTCAGTCTGACCTCATCGGGATACCAGTTTGTGAGTGTGCTATGCTATCTAACTTTACGTGCGCGTGAGGACGCGATAGTGTGACATTGTTTTTGGTATTTTTTGTTTTTTTTTTTGTTGACTACTGTCGTGCCTCGGGACTGTGTAATATATATTTTTTATTTTTATGAAAGTGTGGGGCAAACGAGCAAGCGGGTCACCTGATGGAGAGTAATCACCGCCGCCCATGGACACCCGCAAAACCAGAGGAATCGCAGGCGCGTTGCCGGCCTTTAAGGACTTCTTCTTATATAAAAAAAATATATATAAACGCGAAAGTTTGTAAGTATAGATGGATGTTTGTTACTCTTTCACGTGAAAACTACTGAATGGATTTGGATGAAATTCGGCATACATATAGTTTATAACCTGGATTAACACATAGGATACTTTTATCCCGATATTTCCACGGGAACGGGAACCACGCGGGTGAAACCGCGAGCGGCCGCTAGTTTGAAATATTTTTTCGATATTTGATTCTTCGGAATTATTAAATTCAGAAAACGTATTATAATATTCGGAAAAATTATGTTCGTGATCTTAAATAGGTAAACATGATTACCTAAGTATTTTCATCCGTAAAGAGAATTTTCCAGTGGCTGTGTGTCTCTACAACTACTTCTTGGCTCTCACGACTCTCTGTGGTACCCCACCCCATGTTTACACAGCTATGTGTTAGATCGAAATGAATAGTATAAAACCTACTTAATACAATGTGATAGGGTACTTCTAACCTGTTAAGGCTAAGTACTACATCTAAATTCATCGACAAAAAAAATAGTATGGACATAAAAAAAGTGATTTTAAATCACAAAATAATTAAGTAATGATTTTTTTCTCACCAAAATAATCTGAAACATACGAAACAAAGTAATTTATTAGTTAGCCAGTGTCATTAGCTACCGTTTGCCATTTTTTTAATGTTCCTCCGACGTATGAAACCTTTGATATCGCATAAAGTAAAAATAGTCATAAATTATAGGGGGGAGGGGGTTGGACCCCCCATATTATTTTTTGTCAATGAATTTAGATGTAGTACTTAGACTTAACGGGTTAGAATAGAAGTACCATAGTACCCCTATCACATTGTATAATGATATCTAATAATGGTACTACCGTCATATTTGTTTTAAAATACTTACCCTCATTTTAGTTGGCTTGGGACAGAACTTATGGCATGACTAGGTATTTAGTTTCACTACACTTTTACCTTCGTCAAGGTATTAAAATATCTAAAAGTTTAATTCAAAATTGATAAAATATAAATTACACATATCCATTGACACATTGATATATTGTAATATAAATAAATAAACTTTCCTACACTCACACCAATTATCTAGCCCAAGAGAAGTTTCGTTATGAAACTTGTTTAATGGTTACTAGACAACGAATAAACATACTTAAAGTACTTAAATACGTACTTGTTATTTATTTATTTATAGAAAACACCAAGACCCGGACAATTTAGAAAAAACAACAATTTCTAAATTGACCCGACCGGGGATCGAACGCGGGACCTCAGAGATGTCGCACCATGAAAACCGGTGTTCAAACCACTCGACCAAGAAAGTCGTCAAATAATCAATTCAATACAAGTCAATATCTTTCTACCTCAGCTCATTCGACATATTATTTTGACTCATATGACTTGTACCATGTTACCAGTGCGTGCCCACACGACTGACATGTCGGCGCTGGGCGTGGGCGTGGTGGCGGGCGACTCGGCCGGCGTGTGGAGCTGCGACAAGTGGCGGCAGAGAGCAACTCTTACAGATACCTTCCTGCCCACCGCTACCGATGATGGTGAATAGTATACCATATAATCTTAGATTAAAACAAAAAGGGAAGATACGGCATGCTCCTACTTGTAGTCATTCAAAATATAGTCCTACTCAACTACTTAAGCAAACACTCACACACGCACACCTATAAAGTGTAAATCGAGCGAGCGAGACAAAGCGGTAAGTTTCAACGTCAGCGCGAGGGAGTCAGCGAGTAGCGCGTTGACGTCTCGGTCGCTTCGCAACAGACGAGTACGTACGACCGATTCCGACGCCACTGCGGAGTAGCGTCTTTCTCTTTTTCACACAGTAGAATATCCGCAATAGTGCGATGTAGCCTGTTCGCTCGGCAAATTGTGACTGAGAAGTGAAATTGTGCCTTTAGGCCTAATTTTGGCGGCTCACTCACGAGACGCTAATGCCGTATCTTCCATTTTTGTTTTAATCTAAGCATATAATATGTTAAGAGTTAAGACACACATCCACACATACAGATAATTAATAGACTCAGACAAACAGCCACTCACACAGACCGCCTCTGTGGTCTAGTGGCTAAGCCACCGGTTTCAGACCCAGAGGTCCCGGGTTCGATTCCCAGCGGGGGTACATGTTTGTGTGCTCGGTTTGGTTGGTGGTAGGACTGTTAAGTCTGCCTGGCTAGCTACCACCATCTTATCTAAGTCTGTCGCCATAACAACGATGTTTATAGCATTGTTGTGTTCCGGCAGTTTGGGATAAGATAGCCAGTTCCTCAGTGGTTGAGGATTCCGGGTGAAGCGCGCTTCCACCTTCGGCCTTATCGTCACTTACCATCAGGTGAGATGAAGGCCAAGCGCTTACCCGTTGCCAAATAATAATAAAAAACAGACACGCACGCTCGCACACGCTAACGCACACGTACACGTTCAACATATCTAGATAGGTAGCATAGCACAGGGTTAATTTTGGGCCCCCCGCCAAAAGCAAATATGGGGTAAAAAAGGAATCAAATCTCACGCGCTGCATGCGCCATACCGCCCTACTGCATGTGCCTCACCATCGTACAAACTATGCTAAAAACTCCGTTCTTTCACGAATCGCACATGTCTACAATACCACCTTTAGCGATGTGGATATATTTAACTGTACAAAACAGCAGTTTAAGAAAGCTATAGTTAATGCCTTGGCAGAGGCTAAAGATGCATAAAATTACTTATTTACAATTGCAAGGGAAAAAAATACAAAAAGAAGTGTAAGTATTTGTTTGTATTTATTTAATATTTTATTATTTATTATTATTTTTATTTGTTTATTTATCTATTTTTACAGGAATTTAATTAATATCATAATGCAATATCTTCGTATGTATAATAATACCATTAGTTATTCGTAATATAATTTTTTTGCGAAATAAGCTCGAGGATGCTGCATTTGTGTTGTCAATTTGAATGTTCTTAAGTACCTACCTTACCTGCCTAATGATGTGATTTCTAAATGGGTATATTGTTTTTTATTCTTGCAAGACTTATAAATTATTTAGAAAAAGTTCAATTCATCACATAAGCAGTTTAATTAAAAAGAGTCTTCAACGATTACTTTTATCTAATTTATTATTAGTTTATACTCAACAACTTACTTTTTGATACATTAGAAAAACCTGTAATTGGCCTTAATATAAGTTTATACTATTTAAGATGAATTGTTTGTAAACGCTGCTGGTTTTCTAAATAAAATAAAATAAAAAAATAAATATATTTGACGTAAAAATAATGTTTTTTTTAAATACAATTTTTTTTGCCTGATTTTTATATCCTACATTGCTAGGTGCGTGCGCTCACCCTTGTGGGCAAAGCGACGGTACGCCGCCATTGGTGCACGGGGTGAATAATAGCGATCACGCGCATGCGCTTTGATAACCAGGCGGTCGTGCGCTAGGTGACAATAATTTTAATTTTCTTAAGTAAAAAATGAGACAAAAAAGTAAAAAAATCTTTTTTAATTTCATTATTTGGTTGTACTGCTGCTATAGGATCACCTGAAAAAGAATTGGCGGGGGGTCCAAAGTTAATCCTGTACAGCGCATAGCTAATAGAGTAAAATGGCGTACTTTTAATGTTACACTTCGATTCGCTGAGCCTGCGAATTAAGTAAGTAAGTTAGTAAATAAGTAAGTACTCGCGTCGTGGCAGGCGTGTGGAGCTGCGTTATGCCCCCTCTTCACATAGGCAGACGCATCCGCAGACGTCACTTGCGGATGCGTCTGCCGACGTGTAGGGGGGTGATTTGCGCGTCTGTGGTAGGTATACAGAGTCTGCAGAGTCTGCAGACGTTAAATACCTACTACAGACGCGCAAATTACCCCCCTACACATAGGCAGACGCATCCGCAGATGACGTCTGCGGATGCGTCTGCCTATGTGAAGTGGGGGCTTTAAGTAGCGGCAACGCGCCACACTTACAGATACGTTTCTGCCTACCGCTACCGATGATGGTGAATACTTACATACATAAGTAGGAGGGGTGGGAGGGGAAGGGGCCTCCGGAACTCTCACTGGCCGGACGAAACACAACAGCACCAAGTGCCATTATTTCACGCCGGATATTCGTGAGAGGGTGGTATTACGCCGGGCGAGCCAGCCCAATGCGTGTGGCTTTACCACTCAGTCAGTGTCACTCATTTAGCACCACCCAGGGGTCACGTGTAGGGTCTCAAGGGTAAACCTACGGACGCGAGTAACTTTAACCCCCCAATGAAAAAGAAAGACTATTAAATACTACCAATATGATTGCAAGAGCAGACCAGCCTCCACAGGCGGCACCCGTTCACGAGTATGACATGTGAATCAGCCATCGCTTCGCTCAACCATGTTTTACAGATGCTGCTTGTTACAGATCGCGACGCGCGCTACACCAAATGGAAGATGGCGGTGCAACGTTCTCTAGGCTGGGCCACCACAAAGAAATCCATCACCATGACAGGTCAGAGCAAACGCAAGGGTAGCTTAATACCACACCAATGTTTAGAATCTAGTTCGACTAACAGTAGGCGAAATTCCCGTGCACGTTCAAGATCGCCAGACGACGAATCACACTCGGAATCTAGGAAAAACTCTGTCTACAGCTCTGATTCTGGTACGATCGACACATTGTTAGACGACGAGAATGGTTTAAAAAATTTGTTGTTAGAACACCCTATTAACGAGGCAATAAGGCCTATAGTCTCGCAGGAGGATGGTAGCTCTTTTGAATACGCCGAAGAAGATGTGAACGCCTACGAAGATTTGTTAAAGTATTCCGCACGTAAATTCTCACTCTTTGTACCGTTGAAAGCTAGGAAACCTGAACATACTATTTTAGACGATATAGCGTATTTTGATGCTAAGAAAGAATGCGATTACGGTATGTGCCAGTGTTGCCCGGTCGAAAAGAAAATTCAAACCAACTGGGAGTCGATTGAGGAGATTATCGAGAACGATCCAGAGATAATTTTCGATTGTGACGACAACCCTATTGTCGTTGAACCGGTATCCGATGATCATAATATACAAGTACCGTATTATTAGATGATAAACATATAATTTTTGCATTACTATTTTTATAGTAAATTCTCTTGGACGTCTCATAATTAGTAGTCGCTTGTTGGTTTGTTGATGATAGTTGGTTCCAATGTTATTTAGTATTTAATTATTATGCGAATGAGTAATAATGTAATCGAATATAACGTATAGTCAGTATTTCTAAATAGACTACAACTTAAAAAGATATTATGCATATAGGTAGTTTTTTTTATTTAGTTATTTCTATGCCCATAAATGGAGTTGTTCCATGTGTTAATAAAATATTATAAAAATAAATAAAGTGTACTTCATTATTGGAAGTGATGTTATGGCTTGTACTTATTTTGAATAGAACTTCAAGTATTGCAGATGTATTAATTTTTTATAAAATTAAGACATTTTACTTAATGTGTCTTGGAAATAAAAGTATTATTTTTCCTATATTGGGTGTTTAATTTTAAACTCCTTGCATGTCTTATCGTTACTAACATTAATATATTGTCTATGATTAGTACTTTTGACCGTTGTTGTTCCGTTTGGCTTTGTCTATGTTACTAAATAAATAGATATACATATTTCAAATGAGCATGTTGATAAGGTTTCAATTTCTCATAATTCGTTTAAAATTCAACTTTATGACATAAAGTAACATTTTCATTAAACATCATTTACTTCATTCATTTGGTTCATGAAACTTGATAACAGTTAATTTAATTATTTTTTCTTTTGCTAGAGTTTGGCTGGAATTAAAATAGCTTTTAAAAACTTAACAGGCTATCCGATCTAAAAACTAAATCTGTCACATGTATGTGCAAACTTATTGAACCAAAATTTTTGAAATTACAGATTTGTTTTTTACTTTTTTTTCAGAGGAACGATACCGACTTCTTGCTTCGATTCCAGCCACTCTGTATATTGTAGGCAGCTTTACAATGCTAGTCGTTTCAACTATGCTCAAGAATAGGTGATAAGCGAAAACGTGCTTTTTCCTTTAAGTGTTAAGTGTTATTTTCCCGTAAACTCAAGCCAGTTGTTAGCATTTTTTTATCGTGTAAGTAATTTTGTTGATTATTTATTAATTTTTTATGATTATTTGGTGACAGCGTGTTAATAATAATATTTAAACTAATCTATTGATAAAATTGTTATTATGTGAGAATTGTATGACGCATTTCAATCGATTTTTATGACATACTTTTTGACATTTGATTAATATCAGTAAATTCATGATCTACCATAGGATATTATATTATTTTCGTTGTATATACTCATTTTTGTACAATGAATAGCAAATCACGCAGCACGGAGCCAATAGGTATGATATAACAAAAATAAAACTTGTAATTTTACAATTTAATGGTTGCGTTTGATTTGTTTTTCATCGTACATGATTTGATAGAAATTGAATGTGTAAATATTTTTAATCAATAATAATTTGTAATGTTTTTTTTGTTAATTTCAATATCACTTGCCAATGTTGAATGTTTGATAATTATTTGTAACTCATGTAAATAGCCATATTTATTGCCATAGCATTCTACAACAGATTTTAGTAGATGAGATAAATGACTTACCCATGTTTCACTGTCATCATAAGCCTATAAACGTCCCACTGCTGAGTACAAACCTCCCCACATGGATAACAGCACATGTGGAGGTTGGGCCGTAACCCATCACGCTGGCCCAATGCGGGTTGATGGGTTTTAACGACTGTCATCTTTTGACGACAACCGGGACCAACGGCTTTGCGTGCCTTCCGAAGCACGGAGGAGCTCGAGATGTTTTTAATTGGTCACCCGTCTATAATAATGACCAGTAGGCCTAGCACGCGCAACACGAGATATGTCGCGGACCTTCGCTCAACAATACCAACTAGATGTCAGGTCATCGCTAAAAATATGTCTCGGTAAATAACAGCGCACTTGAGAAATGAGCTCTTATTTTGTTTAGTTTGCTTGAAACGAAACACGGCCAATGTAAACACGTTCACAATGCCGCAATGTGTATTTAAAAGTTTGCAAAAATAATGCCCGAGAATGCAATTTAATGGCCGGAGTGTCTTACTTTCGATAAGTACATGTGTAATAAATTATATTTTAAGCTTTAAACTAACAAATAATATTAAATTATGAACACAATTACCGATTTTAACCCACGCTACAAATGTTTGGCCAACGTTGAACAATAGACGCGCCAACATTTATATTTATATTTAAAACAGCACTGAATGCTAGAAGATTTTTGACTTTATTACTGGGTGCCATGGTTGTAGTTAGGTTGAACTTAATTTTTTTGTCTCAGTTCGTTAGTAAATAAATGCTGTATAGTATATAATCAACTGGACAGAATTTAGGTTTGAATTTGTACGTGACGCGTTATCTAGTTGTTATTGTTGATCGAAGTCGGACGATATTCTCTCTTCCTTCTATGGCGGGAACGACAAACTATCTCGGTTACAGTTGTCAAAACTCGATAAAATTATGTTGCATGTTAAGTCCCCAGTACACATTGGCGTATGTTGGCCCACTGCCGGCCATCGCCATTGTGTAGATCACAAATTGCCCGCCTGTGTACTGGGGGCTTTAGGGCTTGTAGACTGAAATACCACAGACAAGCAAAAACTACTATTATGTCTATTTATGACATAACAAGAGAAAACGGGTCGAGAAAATTTTCTCGTGCTACTATCACATTTCGTTCTTAAGAATTGATTTTCTATTGTTTTATTTTTTGGACTTAAAAACCTTTGAATGGCTTTTTATAGCCTTGGATACAGTAAACCTTTTTATACATGTTGATAAAACGTGTAAGTTTAAAGGAGTATGTACTTGTAAAATACCTGCTACTGTACTTGTGAACGTAGTCTTATATTAAAAAGATCGGCGTCTTTCGCACCTGTGCTAATAATGTACGTGAGTAGAAGTGCATTGCTTCGCTAGTTTTATTATTTTAAACTAATTTTAAAACAGCGACTACATTACTAGCACAGGTGCGAATTAGGCTTTATAGCAAATAAATCAATATACTCATTGGAACAAATAACACAAAAATACATTTAATAGTAGTAGTAAGTAGTAAAATAATGATCTAAGTTGGTTAAAAGAAGCAAATTTGTTAAATTTTGTTTTGATATCAGTACAATCAGCAACATATCAAATGTAAATAGCTCTGATTTGATATACACGACAGTGAAGAGCTAGGCTGTTTTCGTCTTTAACAATGAATAAAATAAGGCCAAAAAATATTATTTAACTAAAATGGAATTCGTTATTTTATACTAATATGTAAAACTGTAATATTACTGCATTTAGTTTTGAATATTTATAACTTTCGACCCCTCATCGAGAGTATGTCGAAAGATTTTCAATCTTATGAGTAGTGCATAGGGTTCATAAACACTATTTTGCCACTGCCTTACGAAAGGTTAATTTGAACAATGAAGTTTTGTTATTGCTAATGGTTGTGTCATAATTATTTGCTCATTAATTAAGTTCCTAAATTATTTTATAAACGAAAAAGTTTTTTTGACATTTTATCATTCCTAAATTTTATAGAATAGGTACCTAATATTTGAAATGAGTAATATTCGGACTAAAATATAGGTCTTTTTAATTACATTTTTTAAAAGTATGTCGTTTAGTAGTTGATTTTCTCAGAAAATAATGATAGAAAGTTTAGAATCCAGATTTGAATCTTTATTTGTCAAATATTTATATAATTTTTATGTCAATTATAGGTTTTACTAGTGAGTTAAACCTCTAATTGGCATGATTATCATTTTCCGGAAAACCAATTAAAAAATATATAAAACCGTCAGAAGAGTTAATAACAATATTTATTATGTTTTTTATAAACTATCCGAAAGTGTCGTATCAATAGTAAAATTTAGTTTGGAAGCTTTTTTTATATTTGAAAAACCTTGTTTTAAAAATAATAAAAGTAGATAACTAGTCATGTAAAACCTTGCTTTAACTATATTTCATTATTATATTGTTTTGTTATAATCTATTTAATATGGAAATCAATATTTTGTTTTTAGTCTATTTACATATTTCAGAATATATAATAATAATTGAATTAAGGATAGGTGAGTGATGTCTACAATTGCCATTTATTATTTAATTTGTATTAAAATAGGTTATGTTATTTAAGACACATACTAAAGTTTAACATCAAAATGGTGCAGGTATTGAGTTCCCTTATACCTATGATTCTTGTATGGTAATTGAATGTCATGTGAATTCTAATGCTGTTACAAAAAAAAACTTTTATACAAAAAAATGCTTAATATCCGACGAACTGCATATATGATTTATGCATTCAAGAATTAATAATTTTAAGTGAATCTACTCGCGTTGAACAATTTTTTTTTTATAGAAAAATAATTTAATGTATAAATATTTTTAAATTCTTGACTATTACTCGCGAAGAGTTAGTCAGAGACCAGTAGGCTTACTCTTAAAACAGAATTGCATTAGTCAATTTCCAATCACAAATCTAAAAAATGACAAATGGCACTTTTGTAAGCGACAATAGCGCCCCGCATTGGAATTTAATTGCGTGGAAATTGATTGAACAAATTATTATCGAGATAGCGTTCCGGAATTATCTTTACTTATCCCAATATCGGTACTTATTAATCGCATTGGAATTGTATTAAGATTGAGTTTGCGTTCGAGAGTAACCCCCCTGGCATGAGGACCGCAAAAGCAGTCCTCTGTCATAGTTCACGTTTTACCTGCATTAAAAAACTATTATTATATGTCATTATTCAATCAACAATAAAGTGTAATTAGTTAATAATTCATTGAGTCAGCATTAGGCAGTTGTCCCTCCAACGACTAACTATCGGCTATTTTCTCGCTAAAAAAATGTACAATAGATATACACGGTTGGTGGTTGTTGGTTGGTTGGTGGTTGGTTCATTACGTCTAATTCCCTGAATGTCTAAATCCGCGAATGTCTAAATCCGCGAATGTCTATTTCCACGAATATATTCAGTTTTTGCAATGTGTTATTGAAGATTGGGGGCGGCCGACGACGTCCAGCAGTGGACTGATATTGGCCGATATTGATGATGATGATAATAGTAATAACGGCTATTTCACCACACACTGACACACACAGATAGGTAAAAAATAAAAGATGGATAGGATTCTTCTTCTTCTTCTTCTACACACGATTCTACTCTTAATAGGTCAAGGATTATAAGACCGCCGGCGGTCGCAAAACAATTGATTTTCAATTGTGTCTGGTTTTACGGTGCTCAAGGGGTTAAGAGAATTGTTGCTGGTGTATGTAGATCATTTTGAACATATTATTTTGCGTAGCTATTTCTGCTGTTGACTGTACTCTATGAATAAAATAACTAAATACTGTGTCTTTGCGACTAGACATTCAGGGAATGGACGTATGGCGACTTGACATTCGGGGAAATAGACTTGCGGCGACTTGACATCCGGAGAATGAATGGATGGCGACTAGACATTCGGGGAATTAGACGAAATGAACCAAACCGGATATACATTCCGTGGAAACAAAAGAGATGCATATATAAATAGTTGATCGCTGACTGTTCACACTGCCGGTGTGGACTCGCTCATCGCTGAGCGACAAGAGCTATCAAAGATAATTCTCGCTCAGCGATCAGAACTCACGCCGAGAGACCAACCAGCGACAGCGGTCATTTCCTGCCAAGAGGACTGTAGGTACGCTCGGCTCGGCTGCCGCGAGCGAGTGGCGCGAGTAATCGCCCGTCTCACTCATACACTCGCTTATAGCCCAGCGACAAAACTATCGGAACTACACACTCGCTTTCCGCTGCACGCCGACTCGTTTCTAGTTCTAGCTCGACTCGCTTCTCGTTCATCGTCGGCGGTGGGACAACTGCCTTATATTGACTTAAGCGACAGAAAAGATCAACCTTTTATTTTTGTTCAATACCTATATTATATTTTACTACTCTGAATAGGGTTGCCACCTTTTTTTAGGAAAAATAAACTATTTTCCATTTTGTTAAAACAAAATTAAAGTACATAGTTACTTACCTATTAGCATAAAAAGAGGATTTATTTATTTGTCCATAAAAACGTATTTTTTGTTGCTCTTTGCGATATTTAAGCCAGTAACAATCAGTTTACGTAAATAGAGTATTTTAGCGTACTTTATTGGTGTCGTAGATTATTAAGTATGCCTACATGAAAAAAGAAATGACAATATTTTAGAGTACGGGTGGCAACCCTAACTCTGAATGCTTAGTTCAGGCTAGTGCTGAATGTAGAATAAAGAAATAACATTATGATTGTAAAATTCTTAACTTTATTGTTGTTATTTGTAATTGTTTTAATGAGTAAAATAGCCGGGCGTCTATACTACAGATACGATTCAATATTATTGTTCCTAAGATAATCAAGCTAGAATCATAAAATTGGATAAATTATGTTAAATTATAAATAGCTGTAATAAATAGTATTTAAATAAATTTGTTATTTAATACAGACAGACATACATGCAGCTATTCGTTATTTAATTATAATTAATTAAATTATTTCATTTGTTGGGTTGTTTCGATTGTTTTATTTATATACTGTTTAACCCACATGAACCACCCACCCACTCATTAATGATATGATAAAGTATGATTATATGAAATATGTATTAATTAATGTGATCGGTAAATTGACTTATTACTTCCCAAGTAACACAGAAAGCTGTATATTTAATCACTTGTGGTCATAAATGTTGCTTACAGAGTATTAAAACCGTTATTATAATTCACTGGTGATCCTTAAGCTGAATATTACTACACAAAAAGCAATATTCTGAATAAGACCTAAATAATGGTAGATGTTCTTCACCCTTAAACAGCAAGATGCGTTTATTTGGTATATAACCTACGCTTTTGGGTACTGAATAAGGACAATTAGGTAGTGGCAATATGTCATATGCTGTATAATAGAGTAAATGTGTACCTCTAAACGCTGCCTTCTAAAGGGAGTACATGTGTACTGTTACACAGATATATGATATATAAAGGAGTACATTTCGTGTGTTATTCAGTAAATGGTGTAAAATTTCCCTGTTTATTTATAGATACGGATCTATACTTCTATTATTTACGACTGAATAGTGGCTGTTTACAAGTTCATCTGAACGTTCTTATTACTCTTGAAGAGCACTTCGAGTTTTTTATAACGTATATTGCTTAATAGAGGTTCACATCAGTTGATTTAATCTGGTAATGACTGAATAAGTATAACCCCGTGAATCTTGTCACGGATCAATTCATTTACGTAACAAGTCCCTAAAATGGATCAGTCTATATTATGCGGATCCTTAAAAGTGTATTTTATCACACATTTTATCGATGCTAGTTCGAACGAATATTCAGCCAGTAATCAGTGTATTGCCGTATATGGATTCACATGTAACACTTTATTACGGCTAAGTTTGAATAAGCAGACATATGTGCCCCATTACGCGTGCTACGACAGTAATGTTAAAGTATAACGGTTCACATCGCTCTTTAATTTCACCACCATTTTTTATTCTGTATAACCTTTAATATCTGTATACCAGATACATAATTTTATTTATTTAACACAAACTTAGTAAAGTAAGGAATTACAAATAAATATTTTTAATGTGATTATTGGTGACAGACTAGAATAATGACACAATCAATCAATTTTTACCCGAAATGTTTTCGAATAAATGTGTTTATTTTAGTATAATTTGTAGTAAAAACTTTTTTATGCACTGGCGCTTGAAAATTTTCTTAGAAATATATGTAAGTATACTCTAACAGTAATTTTGAATTCCCACTAGCTTTCACGTAAAATAATGAAGTTATTAAGAAAAGGAACATATACCGAAATCATACAATCATTTTAAAAACTTATCTTCTCTCATTGTCATAAATATAAATCATCTGTCACAAAAAGTATTAATAAACGTTCTTACAGAACAAATCGTGAACCTTTAACTTTATTACTATAAATATAAAAGCGTACATAGACGACAATTGTCTAAGTAAAGGGTAACTAGTGTTTCCTTAATTTGCTAGTATTTTGCCTTGTTACCACCTGTTACACCTTATACTGCGATTATAAGCTGAGTACTAAAGCTGAATAATTTGTGCCCAATTAAGCAGTGTAGTGGCTGAATAGCATGCTACTCTGCTTTTATTCAGTAATTTTATTCAGCGCTAAGTACACAGTAATCCATTATTCATCTAGTATTCAGCCTGTTCTTTCATTTAATTCTGTGTGTTACTTGGGTTATATCTGCATTGGTAATAATGGTCATTGTCATGAATTGCTGTGATTTTCCTATCTAGAGTGAAGTAATTAAGAGTGGACAACTAAAAGAGAGAAGAAGTGGTCAGTAGTTGTCTCTTTCTAGTATTCTAATGTGTAGTCATCACGGTAATGGTATCTACATTATTGTGACGTCATAGTCTTCATAGTCATGTAGGAATTTATTATTATTATTTTTACATAGAGACAGGTATTGTCCGCACAAACTGTTTTGTTTTTTATGAGAAAAGGTGGCAAATGAGAAGGCTGGTCACCTTATGGGAAGTCATCACCGCCGCCCATGGACACCAGCAAAACCTGGGGGGTCGCAGATGCGGTGCCGACCTTGAGAAAGGAGTAGGGGGGGGGGGGCTCCGGTAGTTTCACTCACCGGACGAAACAACAGCAACGTGCCTTTGTTTCAAATCGATATTCCAAGTGAGGGTGGTATTACGCCTGGCCCAATTATTTCTGCAACACAGAGTGGCTCTACCACTCAGACAGTATTTTGTCTCTTTCTAGAATCAAGTCCCATTTTGCAAAAGATGCTTGCAGTTACATTCTGTATGTCTAGGTAGTGCAGCTTATTTGACTTCTACATTTATTAACATTAACAAGATTAACATTAAAATCTTACATGAGTACTTAAATAAATTAAAGTTGATGGATTTTAGGAGGATGATAGTAGCTAGGATGCCACCAACCATAGATTTAGGCTACCAACCAAACCGAGTACCCTGCTGGGAATCGAACCCGGGACTGGGTCTGATACCGGTGATCTAACTACTAGATTAACACGCGGCAGTAAAATACTGGCCATTACGCTTGTCAAAAATCCACCAACATATTTTTCAAATCGATTACAAGCGATCCTGTTGGTATATTATCTCTGGTGCAGCAACACTTATTCCTCGTTAATTGGTTCCTAAAACTATAGTCACGCGATTTAACCCCGAATACTTACATGGCGCCACTGCGATCTCATATTGACTATCGGTAACTCCCGATTAATGAAGAATGGTTGATTTGCTGGTTTGCTGACTGGCCTGGCACTGTGGCATTTGGTATGTACACTGGCCGGTTTGGTATGAGCTGGCTGGGAGGACGGAATACCAATGCCGGGGCAGTAAGGCTCGACCGAGATCTCGGTCTCGGCATTCTCGGCTACAAATCTGACCGTGAAATCTGTCTCGGTTCTCGGCTGAAAATCGCCGAGTTTCTCGGCCATGACCGAGACTGTAACTTTGTACGGAATGGGATTAAAATTTTCAGATAACTCTTCAAACATGGCTGCAACAGAGCAATCAAACTCATGGACAGCACATGATTCCATAGAGTTGAAAGACCAGCCAATGAGCAATGACGAAAACAGTTCAAGTTCTGTGATTAAAAAAGCGCTAGAAACAATGATGTATTAGAAAGCTTTTCTATAGAGCTAGGACTGCAAAGAAACTCTTATATTGTTGAGTATTGGTTTTCGTCACCTGATAAGGTGCTTAGGCCTGCAGCAGTAAGCGTAAGTACCAAGAAGTAGCGATGGGTAGGGTAGCTCGCGAGCGAGTTGTTTAAAAGAGCCGGCTCACCTATTCTTGCTCAACGTATATATCTAGCTCACTCCCGTTCAATTTAGCTCAGTGTTCATTTTAGCTTCGGAATATGTCGGCTCGGAATCGAGAGCGGCTCGGCTCGAAAGTCAAAAGGGTTTTAGGGTGTCGCAAAGGGGGTGCAGGACAATATTTTCTGTTGATTTTTATATGGAGCCTTAAAACTTTAAAAAAAATTTAAGGTAACTTTTTATAAAAACGCGAATATCTCGAAAACGGTGCGTCGTAGCTAAAATCTAACGAAATTTTGGCCCCCCTTTAAAACTCCGCAAGAACATGAGCGGTATCCGATGTACTTAACAAAAAAAAAATTGAACTACCTAACTACTTATTTCATTAGGAAAAAAAAAAATATTCTAATTTTTGTATGGAGATTTCTGTTGCCAAAAAAAAAAACGTCGAAATTCAAGACAATACGTTGCGCTTCTCGCTATTTCCTGAACAGTACACATAAACGACTCAAGAGCCTTCTATCTTCATGAACTACACTGAGCTAAATGAGCTACTGTGCAAGAAGAGCTAATAGCTCTTGACTGGGTTAAGAGCTTTATAGCTCTTATCTCTTCAAAGAGCTAAATTTGTCATGACGACCAAGAAGCACCAAAGTAACACCACCAGTCTAGCGAAGAAGAATGTTTATCGAAGAATATTATGTCCTAAAAGGAAAAATAGATAAAATGAATAATAAGGTTAGCGCAAAAGTGGTGTACCTAACCCACAATTTTGGTGTAAAATCCATTCGTTACTACCTACATAGGTACTTAACCACATTAAGATTTTTCAATACAAAATGGCGTAAGCCACCTATTAGTATTCAATAATAGATGGCGTTGAAAACATCTGTTTTTCACAGACATACTTCTATTATATATGTCTGTGCTGTTTTTGCACGGGGCAATTCCTCAGAACAATAATTAGTTATTGTTCTGAGGGCAAAGCAAAACGTGTGTGTAAGCTTTAATTCCTCATTACCTATCATAATAATGAAGTAGTCTGAGGTTACACCACTTTTGCGCTGATAGCCTCAAATATGAATTACTTGTTTGATTGAATGCTATTATTTATATATTATAAATAGTTTAAATATTTATTAATTAGTAATTTAAAAATATATTTTTAGATTATCAGACTTTTTAACCAACTCTATAAACAAACGGCAGTGCTGCCAACACACCACAGAATAAATAACTATCGGAGCTTCTTGGCGGGAAAGTGAAGCATCATGTCTGCAGTTTTGTTTTATTTTCTAACATTTGTGTTTTTTCGAATATTAATGTGAAATAATAGTGGATTGTGGCAAATGAAACAAAACAGTGCAACATCACTTTTCAAATTCTCTCAAGTAGTCCGCGTGAGACCTCAGTAAAGTCCCACATCTTTACTGAGGACTCAAGGGGTTTGGGGAACATCATTTATCATTCATCTTAATCACCACTCATTATCATCATGGGAAAAAAACAAATAAAAAACTAATGACTAGGCAATATGGCTCAGACCTTAGCCTGTTCCTTCATGGAACAAATATATATATAAAAAAAATATAAATAACTGTCACTGTCAGTGTCAATGTCAAAATCACGAGATTTTCTTCTCAAATTAAATTCAAGTGATAAAAGATTACATTGTAAACAAACCGCGTTTTCCCTTAAAAAACAAGTACCTAGGCAATGTAATTGAACGAAACCTGACGATTAGTAAAGTTTACGACACTTTTACCTATTATTACATTGTGAAGATAAAAAGCAATTGAATTAGCCACCTACGATACGATAGGTTCCTACTTACCTACTTCATTTGTTGAATAACTACATTGAAGAAAACTTTACGTCTTTATTATAATGATTGGCATAGAGGGCTTACCATTGGAAACCTTTTTGGAGATACTAAAGAAAACAGATGGAATGACAGTCGGCAAATGTAGAAGAGTGTGCACAGGATGGAAGGAGTGTATAGACGGCACAGACCACCTCTGGCATGATATGTGCAGAAAGGAGTTCAAATACTCGTCCAAAATAGCAAAGGAAAAGGCAGGTAACGACTGCAGTTGGTACCACATTTATAGAAACCTCCAAATGTGGGGTAAAGTTATGTTGTTTGAACGAAAGGTCCGTGAGTTCTATAAGTTCTCTTTGCACGATAAAAACCATGCTTTAGACATTAATTACAACGTTTTACCGCTTAAAGATCAAAGAGGCATAGTCCTGTATGACACGCAGACTCTCAAATATATTCCTGTGGCCATACCGGAGCGGAATTGTTTGAAAATAGCTAGCAATGATTGTGTGACTGTGATACAAATTAAGTCTGGTATACTTGTTCAAAGAAATGTCGAAATAACTTCTCACATGTCTGAAGCATTCTTCAAGGCTGACAATTTTGTATTAACACCAGACACATTATATTTTTTTAACAACAGACAGGTGTTTAAATGTGATTTATCTGTACAAAGTTTATCACCGCAGTTGATAATAAATTGTGACTATGATATAAAGACGATACAACATGAAAACGGAGTAATCCACATATTCACTGATTGTGGCAAGATTGTGAATGTAAAAAAAAATTGTGATGTTGAAATGAAATCTATTAACTGCCCAGTGGAATGGATAAAACAGATCAAATATGTTTGTCCGATCAATGACAAAAACTTTGTTTGCTATTCACGCAGTTTGTTTAAAATTGAAACGGATGCATACCAACATCTTTACTTGGAATTCCCACCTATAACAGCCCTCTTTTTCTATGCTGATGTTGTTTTAATAGGGACAAGAGCGGGAGAAATATTACTGTACCGCCTGTCGAATCAGAAACGTGCAATCAAGCCGATATTTGAGACTCTAGCAGTGTTACCAGAAGGGAAATTCGCTGTTCAGTTAGATGTGTGCGAGCGAAAATCTGGGCCCATGATAGTAGCATCAACATTCTTTGAAATCATTTTGGTTGAAGTTGATTTCTTTCCTTTTGTGAGTATATTTTCATGTATTTAAATGTATTGCAGTATCGCATAGCTTTTATAGAATACTACAACCCCATCTCTTCTCTTAAGTGTCATTAAAGGCGACTAAAGGAATAAAGACTGGCACATACATCCAACAGCATAGAGCAGCGATAGGCTCACCACCTGTCACGCTGAGCACATGTGCAGTTGCTATTTTGGTGAAAAGTGGACTATGGCAAAGGACTGCTTTTGCTGCCCTCATTGCCTATTGTCTGACTAACCCTTTGGGGATAATAGTGGTGATTATGTGTATGTATTATTGTTAAGTATAAAAAAGCTTATTTACATATATTTACAACAATATAAACTTTTTGTACACTGGTTTTTTTTTAAAAGACGGAGGCAAACTAGCATGCTGGTCACCTGATGGAGAGTTATCACTGCCACCCATGGACACCAGAGAAACCGCAGACGCGTTGCCGGCCTTTATGGAAGGAATATTTTTAAGTTACGACACCAGCGCTAATTTGGATTCATATTGGGTGAACTAAATGGCATTGAGTTTTGTATGTTTTACACTCAATGTCCACGCAATATGAACCCATATTAGCTCTGGTGTCGTAACTGAGGAGTACGAAAATTCACAATACCAATCCGATCCAATAGGGATTGGTTTCAAGAGTGAGGGGCAGAACTCAATTGATAAATAATGAAATGTTTCTTAATTGTTTAGAAGCACTTTAAACATGCTTCAAACACTTACATAAATACATCAAAAGATTGTACCTTTGTAAAAATTGCTTTGGTTCAAATGTTAACTTGATTTATTTACTAACCAAACTTATGTCACATTTTGTTGTTTACTTACAGGAAAAAGAAGCAAAAACATCGTTCCCTATCAAAAAACTTCTCATGTACAAGAGGTTATTAAGGCTACGCGACAGGTTAAAGTCGAACTAACTTTGTAAGTTAAAGTTAGCGAGCGAAAACAACATAGAGGAAGCCATAAAATAAACATACAAAATCCGTCGCGATCTCGATACCCATCAACATGCTATTTAAACACACACTTTCGCAACACAAAGATACATTTACGTTTAGAACACACACTGAAATAAACCTTTGCTTAAATCTTTAACCGCCTCTGTGGTCTAGTGGCTAAGCTACCTGATTCAGACCCAGAGGTCCCGGGTTCGATTCCCAGCGGGGAGTACATCTTTGTGTGCTCGGTTTGGTTAATGGTAGGGCTGTTAAGTCCGCCTGGCTAGCTACCACCATCTTATCTATCTAAGTCTGTCGCCATAACAACGATGTTTATAGCATTGTTGTGTTCCGGCAGTTTGAGATAAGATAGCCAGTTCCTCAGCGGTTGAGGATTCCGGGTGAAGCGCGCTTCCACCTTCGGCCTTATCGTCACTTACCATCAGGTGAGATGAAGGCCAAGCGCTTACCCGTTGCCAATAAAAATTTTTTTTATTAAATATCAATTACTGATATGTTTGTACGCGCATCACTTCAGAACGGCTGGACCGATTTGGCTGATTCTTTTTTTGTTGAGTTCGCATTTGCTTTTTCTTTGTGCACTCGGTAAACAAACGTCATTATGCAATATACATAATCACGACTATTATCCTCGAAGGGTTAGTCAGAGACTAGGCAATGAGGACCGCAAAAGCAGTCCTCTGCCATACACAGTCCACTTTTTTCCAAATAGCGACTGCACATGTGCTCAGCGTGACAGGTGGTAAGCCTATCGCCGCTGGTAGTATTCTTTCACCGCTACGCGACATATTGTCAAAATTGAGATTTAAATACGAGCCCGGGATACTTTTCAGTGGGGCCACTATAGCCGTTTGGTTCGATCTTTATGTTTTTTTCGCTCGCTGGTTAGTCAGTATTATAGACATGCCTACTTACCTAGAAGGATAGAAATAAATCATCTTCGAGCAAAACACGAAAACAAAACTGCGTGGTCAAAATCGTCGCCTCAGCTCATTATAACTACTCGTTGTTGGTCATTTTTAGGGTTCCGTACCCAAAGAGTAAAACGGTTCATGAGATACAGCCCGGTAGTTGATCACAGATAATGTATTTCTGTTGCCGCTATGACAACAAATATTAAAAAACAATAAAATAAATATTTAAGGGGGCTCCCATAGAACAAACGTGAATCTTTTGCTCGTTTTCATCGATATTGATGACGGCAACAGGTTAGACGCTTGAAATATTCACAGAATATTGAGTACACACGGCGTCAGATCAACCTACCCTAAACTGTCAAATTTCTCCAATGAATATTGATCCTTAGAACCAAACAATACAGTTCAAAATTGTATATTATTCAATTAAAAAACGCTTAAATATCTACATATACAGGGTTTTACAAAATACCCCGTAAAAATATAATAAATTATCAAAGCGAAAAATATTGTCAACCCTAGTAAGCTGTCATGTCAGGGAACCGGAGTTAGCATAGATTATCCTAACAGTTAGCATAGATTATCCTAACATAGATAGACCTCAGAGAGGTCTACCTACCAATTTTACCTACCTACCAATTTAATTATAATTGTCAACTTTAATGGTTTTTCTGTTTTTCATCCACAATGGTTCAATACTATGATGTCATTAAAGGAAATAATAACTTTATCTAGATTTCATTCATATTTTACAATAATAACTGAAATAACGAATTTATTGTAATCGACATCTTCTCAGTTCGTTGGCCGCATCCACATCAGTCTTGTCTCGGTAGGGCTGCTCCATCATCGAAGCCGAATAACTTGGGTATTGGTTTAAATGTATGCCTAGTGCCGCGAATGCACATGCTAGTGGCACGTATTATAGAGATGATGATTCTTGATCTTAGCCAACCCACCACTACGCTAAAAGATCTATTCCAGCGGTCAGCGATTGCAGCTCCAAGATGATTTACGAAGGAACACATTTGTGGGGCGAAGACTCCGTCAACAGATGTAACAAGGGGGGCGAATGTCGCATGACGCATTTCACAAGCGTTTTTCTTCTTCGGCAGATTTTAATACAGAGGCGACAGGGCGTGCAATATAAGAAGGAGCGTCAGTGTCAGTGACACGGATATCAAATAACGCCTCCCTCTGAGCATCCCAAACACCGCGGCAAGAAAGATCTCCACGTAGTCCGCAGTCACCTTCAGAGATGATGGGTTCTTTGACTACGTTTCCCCATGCGTATTGACATAAGTCACAGAATAAATCTCTAATTTCATTATGACGACGTGTTATCAGACCACCCTTTTTTACAACATAGAGTATGATCAACGTTGAATTCACAGCCATCACATGATTTTGGCATTGAGACTGGTAATCTGTGATAACGTAATGCAAGTGCGTCTCTGAACTCTGATGGGGATAGATCGAAATGGTCTTTCTTAGTTGGTATAATAGATAGCCAGTTGGAGGATTTTGTTTTCATTTTTGTCGAAATTGATCGTTCGATCGAACTTTTCTTGATTGGGCTCTCCCCAAGCAAGATGAGCAAGATGGTATCCAAGATTTCGTCATCGAGAGTGTCTTTCTCTTTGCGGCTTTCTTTCTGTGCATCTATAAGGGATTTATGATGTTGAGTGAGGTCCATATGTGTATTATCTATCAAAGCAATTGAGAGGACTGAACAACCTTTTATTGAATATGTATAGTTTTTTATTTGTCATTTTTGATAGAGCGGAAATTACTAGACCACTTTTCTGAACGGGTAGAGAAAATAAGTCAGCTTCCAAGGGTGAGATATCACCTCCTAGTAGAGTTGGTAAAAAATTGGTACGCAGTGTGTTTGTTAGTGGTTCGAAGAATTGGTTTGCATTGTCTAAGACTCTTAATAGGAATGACCATTGGAATTGAGCTGCTTTAGTAAGAGCAGTGTAGGCAGCTTGGGGTGAGTCTTTACCACGGAGCAAAAACAAAGAGGAGGTGTTGTAACAACTTTTTTCATATAATAATAGTGTCTCAGCTGCGCGGGTTGCGGAGGGAGTCCAAATAGGAGAAAACCATCTAGTGGCCAGTAGCCAAAGCAAGTACCTACCTAATTTACGAGATTAGCAGAGTTGTCATAAAAGTTCTGCTATATTTCACTAGATATCGTGTATGTCGTAACGTTATTTGATGAAGTATAAATTTAATTTAAATATTAATTACGAGTGGAAATATATGTTTATTCCGTTTAATCTCGTTTTATCCGTGTAACTACTACACGATACAACACAGCACTTCATGCTAACAAAAAGTTCAGGTCGAGAATTTTTTATAATTCTTTAAAAGACTGAATAAGCCACGAACAACCTATTCGCCAGCCAACGAGAGTTGTACTGACGAAAGCGACACCTGGTCGTAAGTAGTTCAACTACGGTGTGACGTCAGGACTACATTGATAGTTGCTGGACTACATTGATTGCAACACCTCCTCTTTGTTTTTGCTCCGTGGTCTTTACAGATAAGTGAAAGTTTTTCTATTGTGGATATCCAGTTTTTAATTTTCATATTTACAAAATTTTCTTTTCCTTCACCATTATAAACTACCAAGGAAGCGTGATCCAGTTGTGATGGATATGTTAGTCCCCTTGAAAATCTGTTGGGCTGTTTGTTTGTCGTTTTCGAAAATTATTAGGTATGATTTGTTGTCTTGAGGAAAGTAACCGTATGCTGGGCCTATTTTACTAATTTTATCCCACCATTGACGTAAGCTTTTGAATTTGCCTTGGGCGGAAGAGTCATCTGCATACCAGCATTGGGTTATTGCTTGTTCTGTTTTTAGTTTGTTTATTATGGGTAATGTTGCAAGAGCATACAATGGCATGGCAAGTGGATCGCCTTGGGTTACTCCTTCTTTGCTATATAATCTCATTTCGGAATCACGTATTACAAGTTCTGCGTGACCATTGTATGTGTTATATAAGAATCGAGCACAATGTGGCCAATATATTCTTGCTTGCCAGAGAGCTAATTATCTATTCATAGAATTGACAGCATTATTTGCATCGACGAGTAGCATTCCCCAGTTAGAGCCTGGTTGACATTCTTTTTGGAAAAGGTTATTCATTGCATGTATAGCACCTTCAATACCGCTGCTTAGTCCACTGCAGAGTTGGGATTGAGCACAGGTTTCGGTGACCTCAGAACCGGTGACTAAAATCATGCATTTGGATAGGATCCTACGTAGGCATTCACCAATGCCAATCGGTCTCACACCTGTGGCCTGATTCACGTATTTCGTAATAGTCGAAATGTCGTTTACGTTTAGAAGTCGTCCTATTGAAAAACAGTCACAAATCCGTATTCACCTGTCATTTCGCTAGAACGATTACTCGATAGGAACGCAACTCAGCGATTTGTCAACTATTTAAACTTAATGTTGCCATTACAGTTCTACCAAATAAATTCAAATACTTTTTGTTAACAAAACATGCAGAAATGTTTATTATTTTTTTCCAACGACTTGGAAATTGTCTAATTTGACGTGTAATCGCTGAAATCCGATAAAACTAAACGTCAAAATAATAGGTGAATACCGCGGAGGCAACGATCGAACTTCGATTAATGCACGTGAATACGCTTAAACAAAACCGACTTGAACAAAATTGTGCGATTGATACGTGAATACGAAAAGTGACTTCAGCGATCACATCGCTTGCATGTCGTTGAAGTTTTGTTACGTGAATTAGGCTACTGGGCATTTGTCAAGGGCTATAAGTCGACTTGACATAAAGGCCTGTATTTGGCACCATGGTACAAAATTGTTGTTTAAATGCATTGTTAATTGTGCTACTGCAGTTCTCAAATGCAGGCTTGCTTCTCCAAATCTTAAAAAGTAATCTTTCCAATTTTCTTATGTAGTGCCTGTTGGGCCTCCACCGCCATGTAATTTCCTCGCAATTGATTCCACATGTTCACTAGTTTTGTCTACTTCTAGCAGTGGAGTCAATTCGGAGAGGCCGTCAGTTAAAGTAAATAGATTTGAATCAGGATTAAATCTGAGGGGGTGCTTTTCATGCAATTCATCCATGACTGTTTTTCCTGTTACGTCAATTTCATCTTCATGTTTAAGGATTTTGGTTGTATCTTTTGTCAATAACCAATTTAGGGCTTCGCGTGTTTTTCCTCTCTGTATGAGTCGTGTGAAGTTTTTGTGACATAGTCCTTATTATCATTGTAATTTTTTTTATTGTAAGAGTTACGGAGAGAGTGGTCTGCTTTGATAGCTTCGGTTATTAGTATATCGAAATTTTCTTCAGTCCATAAATTTTGGCGTCGGTCGAGTAATCTTGTTATATCTTTTGCTTGTTTAACATTATTTTCTCTTTGTTACATGACAGCAACGTAAATCAAAAGGCGTTCAGAGGGATAGTCTGATTTAACAAGATGTTCTATTTCTTCGGCTAATTTATGAATAAATCTTCTACTTACAGTGTTGGAGGGAAGGTCTTAGAGTTTCCCATGAAGAGTGCACACTTTTTCCCATCGCTTTTGCCAAATGTTTGTCCTGGATCCAATTCCATTAAAAAATGGGGATCCATAAGCATCTTCTAGGCATGTTGTGTGAATGGACTGGATAATTCCTGGAGGTGGATTCTCACTATGGGCAGCACGCATATGTCGTTGTATTCCGTTTCGTTTAAATGTTCTAGAACAATGAGGGCACTGCACGGTATTTAATTAGGTTTCGTTTTGAATCGAAGAATTTTGGTCTTGAGTACTCATATTTTTATTTAATTTACTATTAATTTTGATAGAATAGAAATAATATAAAGTAAAGTATGTAAAAATAAGTATTTAGAAAATTTTATGTCTGTTTATGTCATTATGCTTATTGTACTGGCTTCAAAAAACGTCAAGACAGTAAAAATGTTATGTTGTCAATTTAAAATCTTCATAACGATATTCTACAATTGTTTCGTGTTTTTTCCATAATATTTTCCAAAACTCGACTTGCAATATTCTAATCGAATTCTGTACAATTTGTTAGTATGTCTCTTATCGTTTCACTAATTAGGTAAAAATGTACATAAACATTCTGCGTAGTTTATTTTTAATTTTACGGAAATAGGTTTTGCACATCAATAAAAAAATAACGGTTTTTTTTTGGCGGTAAGTCATACAGTGATAGTACGGTTCTCAAATATTGTAAATAGACTTGTTATAAGCCACCATTTAACCACCTTTCGGCTTTACGGGTATTTTTGTAACACCCTGTATATGAAAATGTTTAGTATATTTGAGCGTTATTATAATTTAACAATTGTTACTATACATGGACTTGACCAATTACATAATTTGACGAAAAGAGGATTTGACGAATTACCAATTTGTCTAATTTTTAATTTGACAATGTGACGATTTGATCAATATCAGACTTGACCAATGTCGTAACACCCATATTATCTAGTCGATTTTGCTAGGCGACTATAGAATGGAAAATACGGAAATAAAGTTGCGCGATCATAGCTCACTCTACTTAATTTTTGTTGTTACTGAGCGACTACAGAATGGATTGACAGCGAGAAAAATACGAAAATAAAGCTGACTTGCCAAAATATGTCCACGTATGTATATCAATTTGATGCTGATTAAGAGCTCGCCTGTATTCATATACCCGACCTAATATTATAACAGTATTAAATATTAATTGTAATTATAAATTGTAGCAATTTAATTGTAAACAAAGTGCCTCCTGTGAAAATTGATACATCTCAAAATTACAACATTTCAGTTGAACGACATTTTTTTTTAAGTTTATTGCCGCGTAATTGAACAGAAACATTTTGAGGGTGTAGTTATCACTTTTCACAGGAGGTACAATTTACTTATTTTTTAACTTAGAAAGAGTTCATTAATTTATGTAAGTACACTCCAGCAGATTAACCATACCTAAACTGTCAAATTACTCCAACCGATATTGATTCATGTACCTCTAAAGGTAAAGTTCAAAATGTACTAAAGAAATTGACATTTTGTGGTAGTTTAAAGGGCTGGCTTTCTGTACATCAAAGTTATTGTGTGTTGTTATTTATTTAATGAAAACCTTATGTGAATTAATATAAGAATAAATGGTATACCTACTTGTTTTACAAAATTCTTTTATCATTATCATTTATTTGCCTATAAACTTCCCACTACTGGCCACAAAGGTCTTCCCACGTGGAATGTTTTCCACATTTTGAGACCATGATCCTGTTCCAATATGCGTTCGATTTTCCACAAAAATAGCATACAGTCGTGGTCAACTAATTAGGGACAATCTCTAGTTAAGCCAAATTGTGAATTTATTTTTTATTTTCCAACGAGTCTTAACAATATTCCATATCTTTTACACGTAAGTATAATTAGTCATTGATGTGCCCGATTATACAAACAATAACAACTTCTTAAACATTAAACCTCTTTACAGTATAGCTGATAGATTATCAGTGTGCTATTTGTTCAAAGAATGCTGGCTGGCCATTTAATTAGGGACACTGAGATATTGCGTTCTATTTTCAAAATTTGAATCTCAATACTTTTTTATTTCTTCTTTTATTGTTTTGTGGTAGTTTTGGCGGCAATCCAGATTTTTAATTTTAAGTTTTGAGAATTATTTTGAAGAAATATGGGCAAAAATAAAAGTTGCGATCCAACACTACGAACAATTATCATGAAGTTTGTCGAGCGTGGTTGGTCATACCGAGGGATAGCAGAACATTTAAATTGTTCAAAAACTATGGTATGCAATGCAGTGCAACATTTCAGGCGCAATAACACAGCTTTAAATGTGCCCAGGACAAAAAGATCGAGAAAAACAACTCCGCAAGAAGATAGAATGATAACCAGGTTAGCTAAGAAAGATCCGTTTCTAGGCTCTATTTTAATTAAACACGAAGTGTTTGGGGCAGACGAAAGAGCCGGTGTATCAGCGAGGACCGTTCGACGACGTCTGGTAGAAGCAGGGTTGTTCGGAAGAGTGGCTCGCAAAGTACCGTTGTTGAAGAAAGAACATAGAAATGCTCGTTTGGCGTTTGCACGTAAATATGGACATTAGACCTACGCCCAATGGCAACATGTATTATTCTCTGACGAGACCAAGATTAATTTAATTTCTTCAGATGGAAGGCAATACGTACGGCGTCCTGTAAAAGCGGAAATGAATCCAAGATTCACAAAAAAGCAGGTGAAACATGGCGGTGGAAACATTAAAATTTGGGGTTCATTTTCTGGACGTGGAGTGGGACCTGTGAGAAAAGTTCAGGGTAACTTAGACCAACATCAATACAAAACAATATTGGAGGAAACTATGCTTCCCTATGCTGAGGAGCATCTCCCTATTATATGGACGTTTCAGCATGATAACGACCCGAAACATACCGCCCGTTCAGTCAAGTCGTTTCTTACCAGTCAGTCAGTATCGGTGCTAGATTGGCCAGCAAATAGCCCGGACCTCAACCCAATTGAGCACCTTTGGCACGAAATCAAGAAAAAAGTTTCAACTTATCGTACCACAACTTTAGATCAACTTAATCAAGCTTTTTGTGAGGCATGGGCAAACATTCCTATCGAAACATGTCAGAAACTGATAATGTCTATGCCACATCGGTGTCAAGCGGTAATTACTAACAAAGGTTTTGCTACTGGGTACTGATTTTACACGTAATAAAATGGAGCTTTTAAAAATATTATAATACTGGAGATTATTCGTTTTGTTTAACTCTATTCATCATTATACTTCACTGTCCTTATTATCTATCTATATCACTATCCGTAATTAAATGTCCAGCTACATAATTATACCTTAAAATTTAATACATGTTCAACCTTTGATATTAAATACTTTTTTCTATTTAATTATTCTCTTATTTACAGCCATTTATAGTATAGTAATCGGACCAAATTATGCAAATAATAGGTGCTGAAAAATCAATAGGGTTATATATTTATATGTACATAACCGGTTATTGCTCTTCACTATCTTGAATGTCCCTAATTAGTTGACCACGACTGTATATCTAAAAAATAAAAAAATATCAAACTCAAAATTTTGATTTTTTCGCGGCTATTTCAGCATATTTTAATTGAACATTTTACTGAAATTGGTAGTTTGCACATAAAACACACATGAAATGTTTTGCTCTTCTTGTTATAGGATCGCAAATAGAACCAGGTCTTGCGAGTTTCAAGTTATGTTAATTCAAAATCGGCTACATGAACATTTACCTATTCAAAATATTTTAATAAACATTTTTATCATACCAAAAGCCAATTTAGCGTTTTGGTACAGCTACATAGCAACTTACGTTTACATGTACGAAGTCTCGGAGTTTGCCAGTAAATATATTTATTATATATTAATTCATTCTTAATTAATGGCTTTGTATTTACGCAATAAGCTAGTTACAAGTATTAATTTGTAATTTTAAAAGTACCTACAGTCGTACGGTAGATTGAAATGATGAAAATGGAGTCTCAACACGTGTTGTCACAAGAAGAAGTCTAACCTAAATATATTTATCGAACATCTCCTTAAGCTCACCCTTCATCCAGATCTGTCAAAGCCACGGTACGCCCATAACTAATGGTTAATGTACCCTTATAATTATACGCCATTATCAAACCTTATGTAAGTACATAATAAGCCTTCGGAGTTGAACGAAACCTTTCCTCTAACGTGTGGAAGTAATGAAACGTCGTCCGCAGACGGGAATTTGATAAATTTTACATACCTACATAAATATAATCACGACTATTTATCCCCGAAGGGTAAGTCAGAGACTATGCAATGAGGGCAGAAGAAGCAGTCCTCTACCATAGTCCACTTTTCACCAAATAGCCACTGCACATTGTGCTCAGCGTAAAAGGTGGTGGGCCCATCGCCGCTCTAGGCTGTTAGATGTATGTGCAGTGCAGTCCGTTAGTCGCCTTTTACGACACCCAAGGGAAGAGAAAGGGGTGGTAGTTTTCTTTCACAGCTACGCGACGCGGTTAAATATTTTTTTTTTCGGCAACGGGTAAGCGCTTGCCCTTTATCTTACCTGATGGTAAGTGTCTCAGTGGTTGAGGATTCCGGGTTCGCGCGGATGGAAGCGCGCGAACCCGGAATCCACAACCACTGAGAATCTGGCTACATACATGTAATCACGACTATAATCCCCGAAGGGTTAGTAAAGACTAGGCAATGAGGACAGCAAAAGCAGTCCTCTGCCTGGCTATCTTATCTCAAACTGTCGGAACACAACAATGCTATAAGCATCGTTGTTATGGCGACAGACTACGGAGAGTGTTCTGAAGAACTTTTTGATTTAATCCCGCCCTCTCCTTTTCTGTCCCGGACTACACGTGCTGGTCTTAGGAACCATCATACCTACTGTGCAGAATATCAGCACTCGTACCCAACCCGCATTGGGCCAGCGTGGTGGGTTATGGATGGCCCAAACTCTCCATGTGATAAATCTATATTTGCACTAATAGATAATCATCATCAGCTGAAGGACTTCCACTCTTGGACAAAGGTGTTTACGACCTCCGTGTCTGGGGTCCCGGGTTCGATTCCCGGTCGGATCTGGCATAAAATACTACATTTTATTAATAAACTTTAAAAAAATAAATTAAATGTAGACTTTGGTACGATGGTCTTATCACTAAGAGTGAATTTTTACAGACAACCTTTGGATGGATAAAATAGACTTTAAATTAACTTTATCCGCCGATAATTTCTTCATTAATTCGTGCCTCTAGCGCCGACACGGCTTATTTTTACAGTGACGGAACTTTTTCAGACTTTTTTTGCGATAATTTTATCTTGTAGGTACCTTGTAATTTTTTAGACAAATTACTGTAAGTACTTCCCTATGTTTCGGTGAAATTAAACATTTTCTTATAAATAACATTTGTTTTATTTATTATTACTTACATAAGATCAACATCACACAGCTCAATCCTATAAACCTAGATAGAGTTCTGTTTAGGATAAAATGTTTTGTAGAAAAAAATCAACCAGTCTCAGGAAGCTCGAGTGGGATTCTAACCCACGATTTTCGGATTGCCGGTCCACTGCTCTAACCGCTGAGCTACCGAGACCCCAGAAGACTCGTTGAATTCTTCCTAGTAGTTTGATTTACGCTGCAAGCCAGCGGTATTACGTCACTGTGAAGTCTACCCTCACAGTCGAAAGAAATACTATTGCAAGTATTTAACAATCGATAAAGACGTAATTGCTTATAAATATCTTTATTATTGAAATTTTGCATTCACAATGCTATAACAGATATAGGATAAAATGTTTACTAGAAAAAAAAATCATGGGTTCGAATCCCACTCGAGCTTCCTGAGACTGGTTGATTTTTTCTAGTAAACATTTTATCCTATATCTATATAGTATTGTAAATAAAAAATTCCAATAATAAAGATAGAGTTCTGTTTTTTAGGGTTCCGTATCCAAAGGGTAAAAACAGGACCCTATCTAAGAGCGGTTTCGCACTACGTCCGATCCGAATCCGATCCGAACCCGTGAAAACCCGTGTTAAACTCTTATTTTTGTTACACAAAGCGGCTAGAAACGCCTTGTTTGGCTTATTGTCATTTCTAGCGATAACTAGCTGCTGCAAACGGCTGCTTACATTTCATTGATATTACAGTTTGTGGTGCTTGTTGTTTCTCTTCTGATATTTACTATAGGATACATTTAACATAAATAGACATAAACAACACAACACATTCTCATCTGTATTAAGTGTTAAAAACTCAAAATTATCAAACAAAAATATGTAACACAGCAGTGGAATAGGACTATTTTAATAATTAATTTGTAAGAGATGTTTTGGAAATAGGTATTGTTGGAATATACGAAAATACTCTATTCAATTGTATCTATTGATTATACCATACTATTACTTTGTGTAACATCACCATTTTTGTATTAGTCACTCAAACGACTTTTCATTATAAAACCGTTGTGCCAACGGAGCGACATCATTCGTTCAGACAACCACAGCAGTCAACTACGAAGTTTTACTTTGCCGTCACTGCGTTCCTGCCAACAGGTCATGGGCCCAGGGACCATAATTTTCAAAAGTAGGTAATTTTTATAAGTCAATTTTAATAGTTAATTCATATTTAAATAACCAGTGCTGTACGTGAACGTGAGTGATGAAGAAATACCAAACAGCCTCGATTAAAATTGGCTGAAACGGAACCTGATTACTAAAGGTACGAGTTGAGTTTTTTGGGCTATGCCTTTTTGAATTTTGCAAAAGAGTCAGCCACGGCTAAATCAATCTTGACAAAATTTATGTAAGAAGGAGCTTGGCGACTCAGTGAGCATTACGTAAGCAATTAATTCACCTAAAATTGCAACCGATGTCAGTTATTCCAACATTTCACGAGTTTTGATAACAGAATTACGGGTCTGATATGTAGTTTCGAATGCCGTCGTTGCGACGCACGCTGTTGCGAAAAACATTTCAAGTGGTACGCCCTCGCGAAAAGCCGTTCTATCGAAAATCGCTAAATCGAATGACGGACTCGCGAACACGCTGTCACGAAATCTCTTTCATATGTGGTACGCTAGATCGATAGTCATGGTATCGAAATCCATTGTTGCGATTAAAGTGCTTATTCAAATCAATGGCACCGGCGATGAAATACACTCAGCGGCACGGAAAGTGGCCCAAACGTAAACAATGCGAAATGAAGTAAATAAGTCGTCGTATCTTATAACTTTGTGTGACCATTCATCAGTACGACCGTTTTTGTCATTTTAAGAGAATAGTTACAAAAACTTTTCGTTACTTAGCCTTTGTGACACTTGAAATGCATTTCTGTGTTAAGACTCAAACAATAAAGGTGAGTTTTAATTAAATAAAAAAAATTGTTTGCAGTTAATATTGTTTCTTTTGTTTATAAATTAATCTGTAGTTATGCTCCTTTGCAGAATCATATCAAACAAATCGGAAACTTGGTTTGCACGCCTTTCTTCAAAAGCTCATTGATGAACAAAAAACCACAATGCACACAATTGAAAGAATTTTGGGTAAAATTCCACAGACTCCGCCACCAAAGAAAATGAAAATGAAAGAAAATGCTATAATTAGAAGATATTTTAAAAAAGAAAAATACAATGAGCACTTTATAAGTTGTTTAGCTCTAAGTACCCTCCTATACTGAGTTTATTTAATGTTTCAGACTTGTATATTTTTTCTCAAACAATAATTTATTATCATTATTATTTCTGTTACGTAATGAGTAATACTCGTAGTACCTACTGCTTTTGGGAGTATTTTTTTTTATTTCTATAAAGACAGTTGTGACTAATTTATTTTATATTTAATTTTATCCTATCCGGATACCGCATGCTATTGTTATACATAGTACCTACATAATTAAAAAGTTATATCAAAAATGATATTTTTAATTTCCCTTCCTTCTAAATACTAATCGAACCCATCGTAAGTAGTTGTGTCTTATCGAGGTCGTGAGTTCGATTCCCATACAATAGATTTGAATATCTATAATAGCGTACTGTTAGAACGAGTCTCGCGATTAGGGTTTTAAAAAAAAGGAAATAGAAATAAAACTAATATTAAAATGATTTGAATGAAATCGGCAGCCGTCGCGGAGGTTGGAATAAGACTGGCGCGCTCGAGAAGCGGGCGCGTCTGGCTGGATAGCAATATGCTGATGCAGCAGTAAGTTAGGGCTGTAAGCATATATACTAACATCACAGGGATGTAACACCTCCCCCTTTAAAAGGAAACTTCTAGGAGAAAAAAAAGAAGTTTCTGTACTAAATTCTAGATCTAATGATTGGTAATTGAATAGTCTCAGAGTTTGAACTTTGTATGTCTGATTGTAAGTTATCTGAGTCTTTAATTCTAGATTTAATGGTTGGTAGTGGGATAGATTCCGAATTTGAACTTTGTATATCTGTTTGTAAATTATCTGAATTAGGTAATAAATGTTTAGTTCTAAATATGTTAAAGCGCGAGCGACTGCCGGTTATATATTTATAAAATTTATAAAAAATACAAGAAATTACAATAAAAGTTATAACAAGTACTAAAATGGAATAATGTGTCCCATATTGAATTATATGTGGTTTATCCTTGATTTTATCAATCTCGGAAGTAGCGTCTATTAAAATTCTCTTTTGTAAATCTAAATTATCCAAATCTATATTGGTTAGTTCAACAGGAGCCACATTATTTATTTTCATATTAAATTTACTTATATTACAGCAAGCATCATTAATAAGATTGAAATCTGTGATTTGAATGGGTGAAGTAATATTAATAACATTATTTTTAGGTAAAAGTGTCGTACTTCTACAATATGCAATACAACCTCTGGGAATGGTAATTATGCCAGTCCCCATAATACTATTTTCATACAATTTATTACTTATACAATCAATAGATATTTTGTTTGGTTCTGTTTGTATATAAATCCATCTGTTATTACTTATCGGTTTCCAAATATCTACTTTTCCATATATAAAATTAGTTTTACATTGTATTGGGATCTTATTTACTATTCTTGACATTAATTCACTAGCGCAAGTGGGTTTAGCATCGGTTGCATAGACATTGGTTACATCACATATATAATTGCTGGAAGTAATGGTTTTACAATGTTCAATACTATCTAAATTACAAAAATGAAGTTTGTCTTTGGTCATTGCAATAAACTTGGAATCTGGTAAGATTAAAGAAAAGGTGTTAGGCTTATTAAAATCATGCGGTGTAGGTAATGCAATGTTATGATATAACATGAATTCATCAGGGGAAACTAAAGGAATTTGTAATACGAATACAATTTTCTTATTTACATAATAACAAATTAGCTTAGGTATATTTAAAACAAAATGAATAGTACTAAAATCTAATATTACTGGTAATTTCGAATTACCAGGTAAGTGTCTATAACTATTGGTAAGTTCAAGGTAAAGTTGTTGCGGGCTTAATATAAATGGATGTAATACATTTTGGTTACAAAACAGTACGGCATCTACTATGTCTTCCACTTGTAGAGATACTGCTAATATTGCAGTTTCTAGACTATTTAAAATCTGATTTTGATATGATTGTATCAATAGCTCATCAGTTTGTAACGACACATTCTTCAAACCAATTGAGAGTCTGTCGATAGCATCATTCAATTTAGCTTCATTACTTTTTATTTTGGTTAAGGTATTATTAAATGCTGATATTACGGAAGTAGTTACTAGAATATTTTGTTTCAATAAAGTAGCTAATTTTTCCTGATCATTTTCTACGGCTTCTATAGCTTCATTATATCTAATGCCATCTGCTTCATCTAATATACCAAATATATATTTAAACGCGGAGCCAATTCCTCCTATTATTGCATTACGTCTGTTTCTATTATCAAGCAGGTGCGAGATGGAGGCGTATTTTTGAATAGTACTATTAAACATTATTATCAGAGGTTCCAGTACGTTATGACATTCCGAGGATTCAACTGTTTGGGTTTGTAAACACAATTTTACGGTATTGCTTAAAGCAGATTTTATGTTTTCCACGTGAGGTTTTAGGTGTGCGATGTCTATTGGTATTAAAACGTCTAACTGACCATTTTTAATTTTAAGTTTTCCAAGATAATCAAAGTATAATCCAGGGCTTGATATGATCTGTTTCACGTATTCCTGTTGACAGTGGATCCCGGGTAACATGCTGAAAGTAATTAAGGTAAGTTCATTTATAATATCTACTTTGCTTTATGATACTTGCTTATCTACATGCTATTTTTAATATTACTAACGCTTAACAATTACAGTTATATTATATACCTATATATTTAATCTTAATAAATGAATATAATGTGATCATATATATCTCTATATCTATATCCCTATATAATTTCTAAACTACTATTGTTGTTGATTTGTTTACAAATGAGTTTTTAGATATCCTCTAAAAGTTTTCTTATGTTATATATATTAGATTATAATATTTTATGGACTACTAGGGAAGACGCCCGCTAACTTGATTTCATCAAAGTGGTGTCTTACGTGGCGTCTATTTATTAATAATGTTACGGTATTGTTACCGTGAACAGAGAGGATTTGGTAGGGACCTTTCCAAATAGGGGAAAGCGCTTTCCGGAGCCTTAGGTGATTTTTCAGGTAAACGTAATCACCGACTTTGTATCGAATGGGTTGAGTTCTTGTATCGTAGTAGGTTTTTGACCTTTGCTTTGAATGCTGTATATTTTGGAATGCTTTTTCCCAGGATAGTTTAAGGCGATGTTGGAGCATTCTGACGTAGTCAGGATATGTGGTAAGGTCTTGGCTGTATAAGGAATCGGGAATAAAAGATTTATGTCCGAACAATAGTTCGTATGGTGAAAAGTTTGTAGTGCTATGTATAGCTGTGTTATAGGCTAGGATCGCAGTGTATACATATCGGGGCCAGTCGTCTTGATTCTCATTCACGTAGGACTTAAGATATTCCTTGAGAGTGGAGTGGCTCCTTTCGAGGGCTCCTTGGGTTTGCGGATGATAAGGAGTGGACCACAGCTGTTTAATTTTCAGGAAGCTGCAGGTTTTTTTAAATAGATCAGCTGTGAAGTTGGTACCTTGGTCGGTGAGAATAGTCTGAGGGATACCGAACAGGGAAATAAAGTGCACGAGGCAATCTGTGGTCTCTTCTGACGAGACACTGCGTAGAGGATAGGCTGCAGAGAACTTAGTAAGGTCGTCCTGAAGGGTCATGATATATTTTAATTTGGCAGGGCCGGATTCAGGTAAAGGTCCAACAATATCTAATGCTACTCTTTGAAAAGGACTGGTAGAGGTAGTAGTTATTTGCATTGGTGCGCGATTGAGTCGTCTGAGGGCTTTGTTCTCTTGGCATGAAGGACATGCTTTAATGTAATTTTCTACGTCACCTTTCATGCCCTTCCAGTAGAATTTTTCTTTGATACGGTTAAGCATTCTGTTACAACCTAAATGCCCTGCAATTGGGAGATCGTGATTATCTTTTAGGATTTTCTTTATTTCACTAAGAGTTGGAAATGTGATATTATCATGATATATATTTACTTGTATATTTGTGTTATGAAAGACGTATACTAGTATGTTATATAATTTGGCAAAGGATAGCTTTTCGAATGGATTTCTAAAATCTGAAATGGCAATTTCTGAGATATTTTCTCCAGTTGTCATCAGATGCGTTTTAATGTTTTTAAGGGTTTGATAGATTTCTGGATAAGTGCATTCATCAAAATAATGCACCTTTGTAAATATAAGATAGATATTTTTGTTAGCAGCTGTTTGTGCTTTTTCGAAGGAATACAATTGTTTATCTTTGTAACGAAATTCATCTGTTATTTTTTCTAGAAATCCTGACAAGTAGGTAATTATTGGGCATCCTGGAACACTTTTTTTTTTCACTCCATTGATCTCACTGCCGTTCGAGCAATGTCGTAAAAAAGTGTTCCAGGATGCCCAATAATCATTTATGAAATGTTGTGCAGACTTACGGAATATTGTAGGTTTTCCATATTGAGTCACCAAAATTCACTGTTTTTATCACTATGATACACTATTAGCTAACCAAAACCTAAATTTGGATTACGCACAGTAGCTACCACTATGAAATTTTTCATTTTTGTCTAGGCTGGTGGCACCTAACAGCAAGTTTTTGTCGTGATCTGGTAATGGAATATGATTTTTCAATTTTTCCCAGTGGCTGATGCTAAGGAATAAAATCTAGGCCGATTGCTCATGCCTGTCGCCCAGTGGCTGGTGGCATCCAGATATTATTCCATTAAAAGTATCTAGGCCGATTGCTCATGCCTGTCGCCCAAGGGCTGGTGGCATCCAGATACAATTATTCCGTTGAAAAGTATCTAGGCCGATTGCTCATGCCTGTCGCCCAGGGGCTGGTGGCATCCAAATACTTATCAGCGTAATAAATAGCATAGGTAAATCGATCATTCATACCCGATAACAGATGTTAACAAAAAATTTTACGTATAGGCTGGTAGCCCCTAGACAGCAAAATGATGATTTCATTGCGAAGCCAGTGAGTGATGGGTGGTCACCCATCTATCCAGGATTCCGGTTTGTTTAGCCAAAACTTTCACATCACTTGCACTAGGTACATGCACCGTACACTAACAGCGTGGGAATGGTTTATGTTACTCTGTAGTACCTGTGAACCATGAACGATGCAAAGTCAGCTTCTTCGTACACGCGTGTGTGTCCATACTTGTGTTACGTTGTTAAAAATAGATGACTATAGGAATGTCAATTGTAATACTTATGATATAAAGAACCAATTACATCTACAAAGTAAAACTAGTTTTATGCAGTAAATGTAATAAATTGTAATTTAAGCATTTAAGTACATTGACGTACATAGTAACAAGAAGTCAGGGGAACTTGAAAATTGCATTTATGCAAATTTGATGTACAAGCTCTATCCTATGGTTCCATTTGTGTTTTTTATCATTAAATTGTATTATTAACAAAAGCGATTTAGTTAATTATGAGTAAATACATATTGGACAACATCACACACCTACATACTCAAATCCCAAAGTTAGTAGCTTCACTTGTGTAATGGAAATCAGAAACACCAAACAAAAAAAAAAAAACACACTTATATTTGGGTGCGGTAATCGAACTCGCGACGCGACCCTTGCGTAATACGCAGATTCTATTCGGACGATAGCCGACCTACACTATACACGATACTTTTACTTAGATAATAAAACAAATGAATGAGTCCTAAAATCGCGAATCAATGGGATGGCTTTTATTGATTAAAATTAAATTTAAAATTATAACATGCACTAGTGTGCATATTATACATGTTGCACACTACAATAATTGTCAACTTTACAAAAACAAAACTTAAGTAACGAAAGCAAACACTAAAAAAAAAAAAAAACATCCTTAGCCCAAATAGTACTCAATACTTAATAGCACCGGGAATCGAATCTATTGATGGTATAGGCCACCGGCCGCTATGCTACTTGGTAATACATTATAAGTGAAGGCAATAAAGATGTGTACACAACAGTGTTACAATAATGCAATGACTTTTTTTAATGTTGTACTTTTTTGTATTTATAGTTTTACACCTTTATCAAATCAACTAGCTGTACCCGTGACATCGTTTGCGTAGAATTAATTTGGAATAAATAATGTAGATAATTATTACTAAATATATGTGGTGCCATAGTAAATACTGATTTAATAACAAGTTGTAGAGTACCAAAATTTTATAATCGAGAAGAAACTTATAACATCGTATATATCATTTATTTATTTACTGATATATGTACACCAATAACATTAATTATTTATTCAAGTACAAATCTTAGCGATAGCATCACAATTGTGAACTCTGCCTTACAGGTATGTTTATCGTCAATATGTGTGCATCGAATTCTCAGATTCGAATGAAATATCATGTAACATGAAACTTTTGTTTTTCATTTATAATTTTTTGCAAACGTTTCAGAAAAAGTTGAGATTCTAAACTGTTTTATTTAATATTAATTTGTATGGTTATTAAATACCCTTTACGACGCTAAGCCATTGTAGGTTAAGGTATGCTTTGTAATATTTTTGCCTCAAGGTTTACGATATATGTAAAATTCCCTATTTAATCTTCAGTAAATCTAAATGCGGTTCATATCTTTTGTCGACTCCGTGCCATCTTGATAATTCTGACCGGGAAACAAGTGACAACAAGTGCGCCGAAATTGCTGCCCATCGCTAGCCAGCCACAGCCACCGCCAGCCGCCAATAGCCACCGCCCGCTCGCCCTAGCCAGCTGCTGCGCTACTCACCGAAGTCCCGCTAGCACCACGAAGATCCGCGCAATTGCAATTATGTTCGTAAGTTTTTAAACTGTCTCGGATAATTTTTATTATTTTAATTTTAGCATTACAATGCTATACTTATGTAGTTAGACCCCGCCTCGGTTGCTCCTACTACGCTAAACGAGACTTACCGGCCTCGGTAGCTTAGTGGTCAGAGTATTGGACCGGTAATCCAAAGGTCGTGGGTTCGATTTCCACTCGAGCTTCCTGAGACTGGTTGATTTTTTCTAGTAAAATTTTATCTTGTCTCGGATAAATTTAACTAATTATTATCCCGTGTATGCATACTTAATTATATTTTCATTTGGCTTTCAGGTCGGACACTGAGTACAAGCGCCCCAAGGAGACCAAGAACAAGAAGCAGTTTGCCAACCACTTCCTCTCGGACAACGACGAAGGATCAACGACTTCTAGTAAAAAGTATGTGTTCGAAAAATATATATATATTTTTTTTAATTCTATTGTTGCTGTACTCACGGTGGCAGATCAACCTACCCAAAACTGCCAATTTCTACAATCAATTTTGAACTTTATTATCTGGTTATAAGGATACATATACATAGGTACATTTACGTAAAAACGTGTTTCTTTTGAAATCGTTGATAGTTTTAAAAACTTATGAAGATTAGTTTCAGCAGTTGAACACAGTTCCCCTATATAGAGTACTTATTTGTTTTTATTTTTTATTTCTAGTATCAAGAAAAAAGAAACAAAATTGCCAGTGAAGAGGAAGCTACCGAAAAAGATATCGTCTTCAACGAAGAAATCGACCGGGTGGCAGCTGGATTCAGACAGTGAAGACGAAACGGCTGCCCAGCACGCGGCTAAACAAGGAACCCTAACGTCCTCGCTGTCGCGCCGGGTGGCGGACGGCGTGCTGCGGCGCACCGCTGACTTGGATGGCGACGTATTTATAGACCTCAAAGTCTACAACGTAAGGGACATCCTACCGGTAGAGCCTAAAGACCGATGGGAACACGCGGTTGTCTCTTTAAAGTTTCAATGTGACTCGGAATGCTCCCAAATGGTTCAGCTAACAGAGGTCATAAAGGACTGTAAGCGGCAGTTCACCAGCGAGGGCAAATTTTTTAAAACTACTTAGTTTTAATACTTATACTTATACTTATAATTTTAAACTACTAAGTTTAAGTCGTTTTTAATATTAGTTTTTCTTTTTACTTTTTTAAAATTAAGACAGATTTAGTGTTAGTTTTGTTAACTTTTTAATTTTGTAATTAGGTATCATAAGATTTAAAACTAATAAATAAAATAAATAAAATAAAAAAAAAAATCTTCGAGAGTAAACCTCATTAATTAGTATTAATTACAATTCTTACTTACCTACTAATGCTGTCACTAAAAACATAGGTAGGTAAAATACGTTTTAAATACAGATGCTTACTATCTTATCTACATAATTAAACTAGCAGCCTCCAACAGCATAGCCTCTTAGCAGTTTAGTTTAATTGTTTGTTTGTAATAAAATATTGAGTTTCTGAAACCGACATGGCAAAGAGAACAGTTTATTGCACAGTTTGTGACATATCTATTAAAAGTAGCGCTTTCTCAGCCCATTTACGAAGTACAATACACAAAAATAATAATTCTATTGAAGTAAGTAGTGGCATTGAAAAAGTAAGTAGTGCATTCCGCAGTCGGATTGCATCGTATCGGGTGCGGCCGGGCTCGGGGGGAGACGGTGACGTCAGCGATCGCAGCACGTGCCCGCCAGCTGTGTTTTTACGCGGGCTCCGATCTCGTGTGCAGGAGTTGCTATCTGCGCGACAAGCTACCTATCATTCTATTAAAGTCAATTTTGAATTTTTTGCTGATTTTGCTTTACTTAACAGCACAAGTGAAATAAAATCATTCGCAACTGAAAACGTGATATTTCATCAGAATTATTGTTTTAGTGAAATATATTCGAACGCAGTCGATACTATTGTAACAAAGATTGACGAATTTCAAGAAAGAGATAGTGGTTGGGCTTTTATAAGCAATTTATACTTAGAAGTCAATATTAACAAATATAACCCATTGAGGGCTGGTCAGTTTATAGAATTACCGAAATGTTTAAAATCGAGACACGCATGCATAAATATTCGAAATAATGATGCGTTCTGTTTTTTGTGGAGTGTAATGGCTGCGTTATTTCCCGTAAGCAATAATGCCCATCGCATATCATCGTATCCGCGCTACGAAAAAATTCTCAATACTGATAATATGACTTTTCCTGTAGGGTTTTTGGACATTCGAACCTTTGAGAAAAATAATCCTAAAATTAGCATAAACGTGTATGGTCTAGCAAACAAGTCACAGATTGTCGGTCCTCTGTACAAAACAGAACGTAGAAAAAAACACCATATCAATTTACTACTATTAGAAAAGGGTAATTTTAAACATTATTGTTTAATAAAAAATTTAAATAAATTATTAAGACCCCAGTTAACAAAACATCATTCAAAAATATATTTTTGTGACGACTGTATGATATTTTTTAATAAAATGGAAACATTTGATGCTCACATTTGTAGCGGTGTTCGGACTGTGCTACCGGATCAAGGAACCGTAATACAATTTAACCATTTCGAAAGAATGCAAGATATGCCGTTCGTTATTTATGCGGATTTCGAATCTTTATTAGAACCTAAATCGAGTGGTGACGGGCTAGATTCAAAAAATACAATTGTGTTAGAAAAACATTTGCCAGCCGCTTTTGCGTATTATATTGTCTGTTCGTATGATAGCTCTCGCAATAAATACGTATCGTATCGTGGAAAAGATTGCGTTGAAAAATTCATAGAATTTCTCAAAAAAGACGTAAAAGAAATAAACAAAACTTTAAAAAAAACCATTCCAATAACGTTATTATCAGCTGAAGAGCAAGAAAATTTCGATAAATGTAAAAATTGTTTCCTCTGTGATCAGTTATTATTGGACGATAAAGTCAAAGATCATTGTCATTTGACAGGCAAATATCGAGGTGCGGCACATTCTTACTGTAATCTACAGTTTTGTTTACCTAAATTTGTTCCCGTATTTTTTCACAATTTAAGCGGGTATGACAGCCATTTATTTATTCGACAACTAGGAGATACCCCGGGGGGAATAAAAGTCATTGCCAAAAACAAAGAAAATTATATATCTTTCACGAAGTTTTTTCATATGAAACTTCAGGAATATTTTCCAGTTAGATTTGTAGATTCATTTAAATTTTTAGGTACCAGTTTAGGAAAACTTGTAGGTAACTTGACTAGTAATGACTTTGCGCATTTGTCTTATTTTTTCCCAAATAAAGAGCACTTTGATCTAATAAAACGCAAAGGCGTGTATCCCTATGAACACATGACGAATTGGAGTTGTTATGATGAAGATGTGTTACCGCCGCGAGAATGTTTTTATAGTACTTTGACCAATGACACCATTTCTGAATCGGATTATTATCACGCTCAACATGTTTGGAAAACGTTTCATTTGAAAAATCTCGGTGAATACACCGACTTATACCTTAAAACAGATGTAATTTTACTAGCAGATGTATTTGAGAATTTTCGTCTAACTTGTAAAAATAATTATAGGTTAGATCCTGCATTTTACATGACCGCTCCAGGACTAAGTTTCGACGCAATGTTACTTAAAACTAAAGTGAAATTACAACTTATTGAAAACCTAGAAATCGTACGTATGCTTCAAAAGGGCATTCGTGGTGGGGTATGCTTATGCTCCACTAGGTATTCCAAAGCGAATAACAAATATTTGTCAAATTATAATCCGTCCATCTCCGATAACTATTTATTTTACATTGATTGTAATAATTTATATGGGTATGCAATGTGTTCATACTTGCCCTATTCTGATTTTGAGTTAATCAGTCAAACGGAAATAGATAAACTTAATATTCTCCAAGTACCCAATGACTCGAAGTATGGGTATATTTTAGAAGTTGATTTGGAATATCCGGAATACTTACATGAGTTGCACAATGACCTTCCTTTTTGTCCTCAGAAGTTTACACCACCCGGATCAAAATATCCCAAATTGATACCTAATTTGTACGATAAATTTAATTATGTAATACATTACGTACATTTAAAAACGTGCTTACAACACGGTTTAGTATTAAAACGTATTCACCGAGTAATCAAATTTAAACAAAGTCCTTTTTTAAAACCATATATAGATTTAAACACAGAGTTACGTCAAAAGGCTAAATCTACATTTGAACAGGATTTCTTTAAATTATTAAATAACAGCATTTTTGGGAAAACATTAGAAGATACTGAAAAAAGACTCAACGTTCATCTGGTTAATCAGTGGAATGACACCAGAAATAAAACAAAAAAATGTTACACAGCCGAACAATTGATATCGAGGCCTAATTTCCATAGTTCCACGGTTTTTACGGAAAATTTTGTAGCAGTGCAAATGAAACCAGAGTTAATTACTTTGGATAAACCTATCTATATAGGATTCGCTGTTCTGGAAATATCTAAAAATCATATGTATGATTTCCACTACTCCACAATGAAACCTTTTTATGGTTCTCGTTTAAAATTATGTTATACGGACACTGACAGTTTTTTGTATAGTATAGAGACACCTGACATATATAACGATATAAAATTAAAGTTTCAGTCGTACTTCGATACTAGCAATTATACTAAAAATAATCAGTATAATATTGTATGTCGAAACAAAAAGATTCCTGGGTTATTTAAGGACGAGCTAGGCGGGCAACTTATTGTTGAATTTGTAGGACTGCGATCGAAGTTATATTGCGTGAAAACTGAAAATAACGAGTTAAAAAAAGCAAAAGGAGTAAAGAGACCTGTAGTCAAAACTCTTACTTTTAAAGATTTTAATAAAGTGTTATTGCACAATAAGTTGATAAAGAAAAAGAATGTTGTGTTTAAGTCTCTGAAACACGAAATTTTTACTCAATCTGTTAACAAAGTTGCCTTATCTTCAAATGATGACAAACGAATTATACTTAAAGATAAAATATTCACTTTGTCATGGGGGCATAAATCTAGTTTGTTCTAGAAAAAAAAGAAGATTTTCTAAAAGCGGTTGGAAAAGATTGCCCGGCCGCATTTACTTACTGATGCTATTGTTACACGATTAGCTATATGCTATATGCTTCATAGTTTGCATGTTGTTTTTGAATGTAAAACCTACAAGACTTATGTATAGTTATTGCGATTTCATAACAAAAACCACCTTTATTTTATTAAAAGATTTTTAATTTGTATAATATTATTACATGAGTTAATGAAATTTAATATTATTACATTGTATCTAATATTTTGTATCATAGTAAATACTTTTATAAATGTATTCAGTGTATTATTTAGTAAGATAAGCTTTTTATAAATAAATATACTTATTTTCAGTAATACAAAAATTGTATTATTTCAAATATCACCATGACGTTTCCACTGTAAATTAACTACAATTAAGTATCCTACATTCTCTCTGCCTAAATATTAATGTTATTACCGTAGGTTATAATATTTTCAATAACGTAAAACCTCAGATGCGGTGCCCGAACAAGTTCAAACATGTTCATTGACACTATGTCACGTTATGCAAATCTGTAATTTGAATGCATACATCTTCCTAGATATTTGTTTTTTTACTTATTATATATTTTTCAATAATATGATACCCGGTGCCAGCAGAACAAGTCTATACATGTTCATTCCCACGATTGCTGCTATATTACGTTTTGCAATTCAGTAATTTTGATGCATACGACAGTAGTTCCCTTCCACAGTCCAGTCAGTAGCACTTCGTTAGCCGATCTATACACAACCGAGCAACTGCCGCCCGCTGTTTAGTACCTACCTACCTTATTGCACTTCAGAATTTATTCTTTGTAAGTATTACTACCTAATATTAAGCATTTAATATTATTTATATGTTGTATAGTTTATGTTAATCAATAAATGTTTCTAATTTTTCGCAGATCATGGAAGATTCTCAAGACATATGTGGAACCTATTCTCCATCCATATACGCACAAGATCCTAATTTCTGTAGCCCTACCGAAGGCCTCGGTAAATATGTACAAGAAGCATTGGCAAAAAAAGCAGCTCTTAAGAAGAAACAAAAAAGAGATGCAGCACGAAGAAACTGTAGAGATGTGGCGTCGACTTCATATGTAATCACCAAGGATCAAAAAAAAGGAAAACGGCTGATACAAATTCAAGTAGTGGACTTGGAGAACGAAGCTGCTGCATACTCAAGATCTTCAGCAGAAACTACACAGTGCAGTGAAAATGACAATGACAATGGTTGTGTGATACTTAGTGCGCAATATGTGATGCGAGACTCTATAGATGAGATAATGGACCTCACTGAAAACTTAATAAAAAAGATTTCCAGGAAAATTACTAGTGATGATTATTTTTAGTAATTGTTACTTTATTGTTAAACTATTAAAATTTTAAAGTTATAAATTTTTAAGGTAAATCTTAGTTTGTTATTTGAAATAAATAAGTCTTAGTGGTAATCTGTAGAAAACATATAATTAAATAAGAAGTACTTGATTTATTGTAAAATTATTAAGTAAAAAGAAAATAGTAAAAAAATCTATGTGTAAAATATTCAACAAAAGATATGTAGTAAGTAAAATACTTCTATTATATTTAATTGGTAGTATAGCTAGGTTATAAACTTTTTTGGTAAACCTTAGTTAAAGAATTTCAAATAAATAAATAAGTCTTAGTGATGAGTTTGTATAAAACATAATTATGTAATAATTACTTGAAGCTAAGTTTAATGTTAAATAAAAAAAAACAAATTAGTATATATATATATTTTTTATTTTTTTTAATGTAACGAACTGTTGTAACATTGTTAGATTTTAATGTGGTTTTAATTAAATGATATTTTAAGATACTGAAGTGGTTTTATTATTTTACTATGTGAGGGAATTATTAAAACTGAAAGACTTTTTTATTTAACTTCTATTTATTTAAATATCTGACATCGATACATTATTTTCTATAATCCATTTTCTAATGCATATAACATTTCTTAATGCACAATACTTTATATGGTTGAAACAATTGAATGAAAACATATCTTTACAGTAAAGTTTACTTAGAGTTTCTAAATTAGGTATACCTTTATCACTTATATCTAAAACATTTTCATGTCCACATAATTCTCGCACCCATTTAATTTTTTCTTCTCCTTTTACTATGATCTTGCGTTCTTTGAATTAAGGTTTAATGAGTCTTTTAAATTCTCTGTAGTCAATATGTCCCTCACTCCATCGGTATCCTCGGTTTCTTTCTATCCACCAAACATGTTTCCTTTCTTCGAGAGTAAGTGTAGAAAATGGATATGGAGGTTTAATTAAAAATATTTGAGTGTGTTCTGATGTGCCTATAACTAATTCCTTGATAATGAATTCATTTTTCTCATTTTTAAAACCTTGCACATCCACTATTATAACATCTTTATTCATGATAGTTTTTTAACGATGTTACTCAGAGGCTTATATTCAAATATGCAGTCGTTCAGTATAAGACAATATGCGGCGGTCTGATCAGGTATCTCTTGATCTGTTTCTATTTCAACCCGAACGTCAATTGATCCCTTTAGCGTTTCGTGTTGGCGAGAACAGTCAATAACAAATAAAGGAGCGATATCTTTGAACTCTTTCAAACTCAACAACGGCTCTGGTCGACGACCATGATAAGACTGCTGAAATCTTGCATACTGTTCGTATATTAATGAAAACTTGTTGTCAGCAAAATTAATATTCATTCCTTCATAAGGGTAATATGATGAATTTAAAAATACTTTGACATCACGAATAAAGCAATGATCGAACTCTGCCATAGACTGTGTCACATTATGTTTACGGTTAGTTTGTAAAGCAATTACTACAAATCGTGGTTTTTCAATCTGAGATGAGGTTTTTATAGACCAAGCGTGTTTACGTGTTGTGGGTGGTAATGGATACTCATACAAGTCCCAATTACGAAATGCTACTGTAATGGGACGATCTTTTTCTAAATGCTTTAATAAATTAATTCTTTCGCGGTCTGAAACTTTAATGTGAGGAACTCGCCAAACAATTTTACTTATTGTTATATCCTCCACAACTTCATCGGTATTTAGTTTCAAAGCATTGAGATTTGTGTTGCTTCTCAATAATACTAACTCATGTTTACAGTTAATTATGATTTTTTCATAATCTTCTGCAAAACCCAATATTTTGTTTAGAGGAATTGATGCAGAAAATACTCCATTGCTGACATTGGTCGTACCTGTAGGTGACCAGCCCCAAACCTTTGCACATTTCGATTCATTTTCATTCAAGGAAAGATAAGATTTTATAGTTGTAGAAATCCCTGTATTTTTTACCTTATCTATTTCTACACCATTTAATTCATATCGAATATCTTGAAAAAGAAATAAAGCTGGATTATTAACAAAATGCACACTTGTCACTTTTTCTTGTTGTTTAGTAGTACTGTTAAACTTATACACATTGACTCTGCCCTCAATGTACAAACTGCTGAGTGCAGGCAACACATACAAATCTTGCTGATTAATAGGTATTCGAATTTCATCGTTCTTGTTAAAACTTGTTACATATGGTTTATACGAATGATATTCGAAACTTTCGATGCTGTTATCGTACGATGCCGGTTGAGTTATATTTAAAATATTCATTTTAACAAACCCAGTAGTTTTAAAAATTCCTTATTGCTTTTGGTTAGCTTCTTCTTTAAACGAAGCGGTGTTCTTTTCTGAGAGGATCTTTTGGAACTGACTTGAACAGTAGACGTAGATGGGGTTTTATTGAAATTTAACATTTTTTTCTAAAGTGTAAATACAGCTGTACTTCTTCACCGCGTAAGTTGATCTGCTTATTTTCAGCGTCTAGCAACCTTATGTTAATAGAGTTGATTGAACTTTGATTGACGGGAAAATAAATTAAGTTTTTAGGTATTTCGATGATTCTATAACCTAGTGGTACGTTAGGAACAAATTCGTAAATAATATGACTTGCTTTCCCGTTCACAAATGACCCGCTGATTACATCACATTCGATTCGCACTACAGTTGTTGATAAAATGCTGACGGGATACCGAGACTCGGTGCTTATATTAACTGTTATTGTATCCATACCAAAACCTAAAATTTTACCAAGAGAATCATTTTTATCGAAATACACATTTTCAGAACAGTAAATACATGTTTTTAATGTATTATTATTGCAAGTCAATTTTAGCGCAGCGTCCTTAATGTTACTTTTCAAAAAGTCACAAATATCTTGAAGTTCGTAGGATCCTTCAGGTATTTCGATAATTCTATCACTGCCATAGTAAAATTTATTATTTCTTTCATCTATGTTCGGGATAGAATTAAAAGTTGAAAAATATAAGAGTCCACACTCATATTCTCCGCGTAATTGCAAGGTTGGCGAGTAATTTGTTATTAAAGATTCTCCTCTGCCAGTTATTGACACAGTGAAAGACATTTTTGTACTGATAAGTTTTTTTATTTCATTATCAATATAAATGTTTTTTCCAATAGTCTCTTAAAAAATTTAAACAAAGGTGACCACAGTTTATAGTTCCAAACTTTTGATACTGAACATAATTATAATTTATAGACATGTACCTTAAATAATTTATCAACTCTAACGGTGGCTTTAGATTGCCAAAACTATCAAAATATTCACAGTCGTCATTATGCTTAACGTAGGCTACCCAATGGGTTCCGGGATTATCAGAACTATCTAAATTTATTATAGCACACTCGATCTTTCTTGGTTTTGAAGGCAGTGCATCTCTCATAAAAACTCCTCGAAAGTGTGGAATATCAGTAGCATGCTCCAATATATCGAAATTAGTGAGAGGGCGTCTGGGTAGCCGTTTCATTAGTTTTTTGAAGGATTTAGATATAAACCAGCTCCTTTTTTATGAGGCTTGATATACAGTCCTTTTCCTAGAGCTACAGCTTCCATCATCTTGTTATGTCGTTCAGATTCTTGAAGATTTTTCTGAGCAGCCTTGTAATCATTGACAGCCTTTGCTATACCTGCTGCACCACCAGCAAGTGAACCTAGAGCTGACAATCCAGCGAAAATTGGAATAAGAGGTAAGAAACCCCCACTTTTTGGTATAGGAATACACCGCGGCAAGCGTATTCCTTTTTTATTAGTAAACAGTTTTTTTGCAGCTGCATATGCATATTTTATAGCTGTGTGATTGTCTTTAGATTTTAATTTTTTAATTTTATTTTGGATTTTTTTAACACCAGTCATAAATGAACTTACTCCAGCCCCAGCTTTGAGTTTTGCTTTCATAGTTTTCTTTACTATCCATGAAGCAACCTTTTCTCCTTTTCCAGCATCTCTCGATTGCAATCTTTTCTTAGCCATATTCAAAAGTTCTAAATCGGCGTTATGTCGAACGTGTAAATCACTGTTGTTGTATGCGATATCGTGATACATGCAAGCTTCATCCAATTTGTTTATGCCCCGGTCGCCCCTCAGTAACCGTTTCTTAAGTTTTGTTCCGGGACCACAAAATTGATAACCAGGTAAATGTAACTCAAACGGTATATTATTTATTATGTCGTTAATAATACCACTTCCTTCCTTCATCGATGTTTATCAAGTGACCGTATCAAATATTAATTCTTAATTTATATTATAACACCAATGCATTTTTATCAATCCAACTGTTTTCGTCATCACTGAGACCTAACCATTTAACAAAAAGTTTGTTTCCTTTTCTTTTTATAACCTTTTCAATGAGATATAGATCTGGAAATTTTGTTCTCTGTAATTCATAACCGTAAAAAGATCCTAAAATTCTCTGCCTATGGTTATCTTCTAAGTGGTAAGTTACTGGAGTTGTATGATTGACTTTAATAACATTAAATATTTCTGATGACCAGTTTGGGGTATAACCTTTATAAAAATCCCCTTTGTATTTACTTATACGAACATGATCTCCAACTCGCAACTTTAATTTATGGTTCATCTTGTTACTTTGTGATTTAATAATGTTAGATCTGACAACTATTTGGTTTCCTTTATTAACCTCAATTGGCTTAAATTTTGTTATTCGATGTCTAGTGTTATTATAGCATTGGACTACGTGTTTCAAATTTTTTTGCATCCATTGATATTGACCACATAAGCTAAATAGCTTGTAAAGGTGACCTTTTAGTGTTCTTATTACTCTTTCGACAATTGATGCTTTTTTTATAGAGTAAGTGGAATAATGATTAATGCTATACTTTACCATCAACTGTTTAAAGGTATCATTATAAAATTCCTTGCCTAAATCTGTTTGTAAATTTTTAGGCTTTCGAGATGAATTAGATAATATATTTAGCATTGCTTTTGTAACACAACTTTTATCTTTTGATTTCAAAGGATTAACCCATACATATTTCGATAAAGTATCAATTACTACTAAAACATATTTATATCCTTTATTAAAATGTGAATACTTCTGAAAATCCATAAGGTCAGCTTGCCATAAATCATCTATTCCTTTTATGATTGTATATCGACGCGGGAAATTTCTTCTTGCTGCTTTGTGTAGTTCATTGACGATGTCTTTTTTACTCATTTTTATTTTTTTGGTTTATCAAAAAATCAATCTCTGTTTTAGTATAATATAAATCACTCAAACGATTTGAAGTCACCTTATCCAAGCTATTTAGGTATTTCTTAACATCAAGATAAACTGTTTTTATTTCGTTTCTTAGGTCTTGAACTGTTTTATCTAAATAGGCTTTATTTACTGCTTCGTCGTCTTCGTCTGGAGAGGTTAAACCTTTCAATTTTGATGATTTCAAATCGTAGTGTCCTGTATCTGACTTCACCAATGTATCGCTGAAGGTATCAATGTATTCCGCTAATCGTAGACGCTTATGAACATGATGACCAAATTTGTCAATGTTCATTGCTGCACTGATGCGTTATTCAAAGTGAACCATTTCCCTGTCAAACGTTCTTTATATTTCATATTCTTGATTATTCCTGCTTCCCACAGTTCTTCCATAATTGCGATAATTTCATTATCTAAACCGGTGTTACCTGCATCTCGTGACGCAAACAGCAATTTTAATCGATCTACCAACTCATTCGGATCGTCCCAATAAACAAGGTCTGTATTTTTCTTAACTTTTTTTAAAAGATTAATACCTTTTCCCTGTGAAAGGCTTTCCATGCTAGTAGTCACATTTTTAGAGAATTTAAATAGTGGTTTGATAATATTCATATATTTATACCCTTTATTGCTGTTTATTGGTTTGGTTGGTTCAAAATTACGCCTATGGGCATTGGTGTCTATTAGTAGTAGTTTATATTTATCTAAATCATCTTCTGTGATTACATCTACATTTGGTTTCTTTTTAAACAATAGCTCTTTTAAACCAAGAGTTTTTTTATAAACACGGTTTCCAACTTTCAAAGTGCTGTCATTGTCATAAACACGAGATTTTCCGAGCATTAGTTTACCTCTGTCATGTCTGATTCCAAAAGGTATATCATTCATTACTTCAGATGATGTTGACCAAGACAAAGACTGATTTTTATAGCTTGGTGACGATTGTAGAGATTTAAACTATCCATCACTCACATTATGGTCTTGAGTAGTTGTTACAGTAAGGGTTTTGTTAGATTTTTCATATAACTCCTGATCTGGCTCATCTTCTTCACTGCTAGGTTCACTAAATTGTTCAATAGAAGAATAGGACTCCTCGCTTACATTTTTTTTAATCTTTTTAAAACTGGGAGTATCATTCTTTTCTTCCACATTGTGTTTTCCATCATTTTTACTTGTTAACAAATTAAGAGGGTCAACTATAGGTTTGAATATGGTTTCCAAGGTCATATTGCTTGTATTTTTTGCATCCTTGATCATATCTACTTTTCTCTTTACAGCTGTTGCCGATTTTACTAATTGTTTTTTTAGATCTATTTCCATGTTTTTTTTTTTATGAAGTTTCCTTTCAACTCCAAATCACAAAAGAAAGTGATTTATAAATAAAATTACAACGGCTTATGTATATTAATCTACCACAATGAACGTATCAAATGTCATTCTATAACATCCTTTATTTCGTTCACAATCCTTATTTATTACAATATAATTGTACGGCTTTCTCCAAACAGTTGAGCACATTACACGGAATTGAGACCATGACATGTCAGACATTACATGTTCTTCATAAACGTGTTTTAAATTTATATCGTCTTGCTTGAATAATATTATTAGGTTTGCATTGTCCCTTACAAGTTGTTTAGGTATTTTTGTATAGGTTTGATTTATATAAAAACAATCTATATTTTTATGACGTCCCATAGCAAAATAATCTCGGATGTGGTTTTGGTTTTCACAAGCAACGTCGTCAAATATGATAATTGAGTTAGCCAAAGCTTCGTGTGGACTTAAAATTTCACTGTTATCATTGTATTTGTTAAAAGATGTACCTGCTACCATATCTAATACCTTTTCTAAAAATATGTATTTAGGCTGATATAAAGATTTTGAATATACATAAAGATTATGAAAACGAGGACCGTCACAATGTAATAATAGACTAATTACTAAGTTGGTCTTTCCACAATTGGAAGGACCACAAACAATACAACGTATACTATTCGGCAACAAATTACCATGTCGTTTTGGTTCATTCGATAGCGGAGGACATATGCATTCTATTTTTAACGATTGTTTTTGTTTGACGAATTTCATAATCAGCTGCTTGCACTTGACCACAGAGTTCGAAGGAATTTAACAAAATGATTTTATAACATAGCGCCAAAACATTTAAACTCTTGAGGTGGGTGGTCGAATAAATTATAAATAGCAAACTTCAGTTCATTGGTATCCAAGAATCGATTTGAAGTGAGTAATGCTTTTTTTTTTTTTTTTTTTTTTTTGCACTGTATTATATTGCTAAGGTAAAGCTACTAAGTAAAAAAAATAAAAAAAATATGTTATCGGGTATGAATGATCGATTTACCTATGCTATTTATTACGCTGATAAGTATTTGGATGCCACCAGCCCCTGGGCGACAGGCATGAGCAATCGGCCTAGATACTTTTCAACGGAATAATTGTATCTGGATGCCACCAGCCCTTGGGCGACAGGCATGAGCAATCGGCCTAGATACTTTTAATGGAATAATATCTGGATGCCACCAGCCACTGGGCGACAGGCATGAGCAATCGGCCTAGATTTTATTCCTTAGCATCAGCCACTGGGAAAAATTGAAAAATCATATTCCATTACCAGATCACGACAAAAACTTGCTGTTAGGTGCCACCAGCCTAGACGAAAATGAAAAATTTCATAGTGGTAGCTACTGTGCGTAATCCAAATTTAGGTTTTGGTTAGCTAATAGTGTATCATAGTGATAAAAACAGTGAATTTTGGTGACTCAATATGGAAAACCTACAATATTCCGTAAGTCTGCACAACATTTCATAAATGATTATTGGGCATCCTGGAACACTTTTTTACGACATTGCTCGAACGGCAGTGAGATCAATGGAGTGAAAAAAAAAAGTGTTCCAGGATGCCCAATAATTACCTACTCTGACAAGAACGGATTTCATTCATCTAGATCTAAAGAAATGGGAATGATAATATTTTTACATTGAGTTTTAGTTAGGGATTGGTTATGTTCAATGATGGTAGTATTAAATTGGTTCTTTTTGTCATTGATTTCTTTTAGGAATTTAGAGTATTCGTCATTGGTGTAAGTATCATCAGGGGCTGGAAGAGAGTCGCGTGCTTGCGTTGGTGAGTAAGGATCTTGAGATGGATTTTGTAAAGGTAAGTTTTCAGGACTCAGTGGAGCTTGCAAATTTTCGTGATGCAGTGAAGGTTGTTCAGGTAAGTGGTCTTGGGTTTCAGAGTTTGAAGTAGTAGGTATAGCAGGGTCTCTGGTTGAAGTTGAAGGAGTTGGCTCAGGTGAGTTTTCTGGATTTGTAGATGCTAAAGGCTCATTAGACTTAGGAGATTTTATTTTATCGCCTCTAGTAGGATCAGTGGGGCTATAGTTGAATGGGAATTCATCGGTATCATCTAACAGATCTATGCAAGGCAGGCTACTGCTGTCATAGTCAGGTGTTGTAGGAATAGTGACACCTAAATCATCAAGTGTCATAGGACTAAATGGACGGGGTCTACCATCGTTATTAGCATCTGTAGAATCGGAATTAGAAGTTTCTTTTTCAGGTTGGTTTGGAATGACAGGGTTTACGGGATGACGGGAAAGAGCGTCCGCGGCAGAGTTAAGTCTTCCTTTTCTATAAAGGATTTCGTATTCATATTCTTCGAGTTTTAATCGCCATCGTTGCATTTTACTACTCGGGTCTCTGTGATTGAAGAGCCACTTTAGTAGTCGATGATCTGTGATAATTTGGAATTTTCGACCATACAGGTATGGTCGAAATGTTTTGCAACCGAATATGATTGCAAGAAGTTCTTTTTCTGTAGTGCTGTAGTTCATTTCACTTTTGTTTAGAGTACGAGATGCGTATGCGATAGGTAGATCTTTGCCGACAGGACCTTGGGATAGGACAGCGCCAACGGCGTAATTAGAGGCATCACACGTGAGTATGAATGGTTTAGTGAAGTCAGGATGGCAAAGAACAGGAGCAGTAGTTAATTTTTGTTTTAGAATATCGAAGGCAACCTGTTGTTGGTTTTCCCAGTTAAAATTAGTGTCCTTTTTCAGAAGTAAGGTTAGAGGTTTGGCAACTTTAGAGAAATCAGGAATGAATCGGCGATAGTATGAGACAAGGCCAAGGAAGGATTTTATATCCTTTGCTGACTTAGGAGTCGGGAAGCTTTGAACAGCTTTAATCTTGTCGGGATTAGGTTTGACTCCGTCAGAAGATATGGTGTGACCAAGATAAGCGACCTCACGCCTTAGGAATTCGCATTTGTCAGGTTGCAGTTTAAGGTTGAATTGACGAAGTCTCTGGAATATAGAAGTTAGATTTAGGATCATAGTTTTTAGATCAAATGAATAGGAAACGATATCATCTAGATACACGAAGCAGCGGATGCCTTGTAGGCCAGATAGGGCGGTATTCATTAACCTTTGAAATGTAGAAGGCGCATTCTTTAAGCCGAATGGCATACGCTTGAACTGGAAATGCCCTTGAGGTACACTAAAGGCAGTTTTTTCGGCATTATTGACAGGAATTTGATGAAAGCCGGAAGCTAGGTCAAGCGTAGAGAAGTATTTACTGTTGCCTAGTTGATCTAGAATTTCGGTAATCTGTGGAATACGATAAGTATCACCAATTGTGACATCATTTAGTTTTCGGTAGTCGATAACTACACGCCATTTTTGTTCGTTTGAGGCGTCCAGTTTTTTAGGTACAATCCATATAGGGGAAGACCAGGGAGATATGGATGGTTCTATTATTTGTTGCTCAAGCATCTTCTTTATTTGTTTATCGACTTCTTTTTTATGAACTTCGGGAAATCGGTAGGATTTAGTATTAATAGGTTGTTCTGTGGTTGTCTTAATGTCATGTTTTATGGCATTAGTGTGAGTCAGCTTTTCATCAGGAAGATGGAAGATGTCAGAGTAATCGGCGCAGAGTTGAAGGAGAGCATCGGCTTCCTCATTGTTAAGATGGTCTATACGAAGAAGATCTAGGACTTGACGGGTTCTTTCAGCAGAGTTTTTACTTTCAGGACAAGGATCCGAGTGGTTTACGGAAGTTGTTTCATTAAGATTGATGGGTATCATTTTAGAAAGTTTAAGGTTGAGATTAGTTTTGACTATCATTGGAGATTCAGAGAGATTAGCAACTGTTAAATTAATTTTATTATTTTCTTTTACCTTAACTAGGCAGTTGGCAATAAGAAGGTTCTCATGTGGTATTTGGTCGAGAACAAGTCCTTCCTTAAGTTGTGGATTTGAGACAGTGGTTTCTATTACTTTCTCAGTGCGTGCAGGAATTACGTAATAAGGTTCTGAGAAATGAATATGAGCGTAGCAGTTTTTAAGTTTTAATATGCTAAATGTGAAATCGATATTTCCTTGAGATTCCATGAGGAAGTCATTACCAATGATACCATCGTATGGGAATTCTAAATTGCTTACCACGTGAAACTTATGAGTAACGTGGTATTTGGGATTTTTGTCGCTAAGGAATAATTGTAAATTGAAGGACCCTGAAGTGGGGATAGTGTCGCTTTGTGATATGGTAGATGTGAGACCTTTTAGATTGAGGATTTCTTTTTGAAGTGGAATATTGGGTTTGAGAACTGTGTCTTTGACAAGACTAATAGAAGAGCCGGTGTCTATGAGAAGCGTCAGCGGAAGTTCTGTCGCTGTACTGTTAACTATTATGTACGGTAATGACTTTTCTGGGTGGAAGGAGATTTCATAAACCTCCTTGGGTTTAATAGGTTCGGCAATGAGTTTGATAGGATTAGTATTGGATTCAGAGGATCTTGTAAAAAGTTTGGTATCGGATTTAGTGGATTTAGTAACGGATTTGGTAGGTTTAGTATTGGATTCAGTGGGTTTGGTAACGAATTTGGTAGGTTTAGTATTAAATTCAGTGGGTTTAGTAATCGGGTTTGTAGGTTTGGTATTGGATTCAGTAGATTTAGCAAAGGAAATGGTAGGTTTGGTATTGGATTCAGCGGATTTAGCAAAGGAAATGGCAGGTTTGGTATTGGATTCAGCGGATTTAGCAATAGATTTGGTATTGAATTCAGTGGATTTAGAAATAGGTTTGGTATTGGATTCAGTGGATTTAGTAATCGAGTCTGTAGGTTTGGTATTGAATTCAGTGGATTTAGTAATCGAGTTTGTAGGTTTGGTATTGGATTCAGTGGATTTAGCAACGGATTTGGTATTGAATTCAGTGGATTTAGCAACGGATTTGGTATTGGATTCAGTGAATTTAGCAACGGATTTGGTATTGAATTCAGTGGATTTAGCAACGGATTTGGTATTGAATTCAGTGGATTTAGCAACGGATTTGGTATTGGATTCAGTGGATTTAGGAACGGATTTGGTAAAAGATTTAGTAGGTTTTTTATTAGATACAGTGGATTTGGTAAAGGATTTAGTAGATTTGGTGTCTATGTTATGGAGGCGCCTCGCGTGACACCCAAGCGAGACGGTTTCTAGTTTAAATTATTATCGTCAGGGTTAACGACGTTATAATCAGTTTCGTCAAGACCTTCCTCTTGATCCTGAGTATAAGTGATTGGCCGCAATCTGCTAGGATTGGAAGTTGACGGTTGAGGCCCGAACTGGGTCTTAAACCGGTTGTTATATTCTCTCTTACGGCACTGTTCGATACTGTGCCCTGGGAATTTGCAATATCTGCAGATTATAGGCGAGTTGGCATAACCGCGGGATACAGGAGTTTGAACGTTAGGATTATTCTTTTGCGGAAACGTGTTACGATTTTGTGTAGTAGGATTAGAAGCTCTTTGATTTCTACTGAAAGATTTATTATCGATAGGAATATTTGTTTTGTACAGAGTTTTTTGAATTCTTTCCTCTGAAATGGAAAAGCTAATAGCTTCGTTTAAAGTTTTCGGTGTTTTACATCTTATAATGTTTGATACGCGTGGATGGAGACCAATGAGAAAATGATGTAAAGCTAATTCTTCCATCGCGGCACAGCGACCTGGTAACTCTTTTATTTTGCTGTTGCTAAGTGAGATTTCAGTGAGCAGTTGTGACAATAATGTTTCAATTCTAAGAGCGAACTGGCTTACGTTTTCAGTCGAGAGTTGCTTGCTTTCTTGTAACTCCATTAGGAGGTGCGAGGAATGTTTGCGGTCACTGAATTGAGTTTTGAGGAACTCTTTAAGTTGTTCCCAGTTTGAGAATTCTTTAATTGAGCAAGCAACTTCCGCCTTTCCTTGAAGTTGGCATAATATGTATTTAAAAAGAGTAGTCTTTTGTTGATTAAATGCTAATTCATAAGCATTATTGCAATTTATAATAAAATAGTTAAGTGTTTCTCTACTGCCATCATAGGGCTTAATAAATTTTAAGAGAATGTTTAGATCTAGCATATCAGTGGATTGAAGAGTGGGAGTCTTTTTCCCTTTTCCCTTCTGTTTTTCAAGAGGGCTCGTGGCCCTTTCATCATCTGTATCGAATGGCAAGTCAGTGTTTAAAGGTATTTGTAAACTTGGATTAGACATCTTAGAACTCGGAACTTAGAAATTAGAACTTAAACAATTAAGCTAAAACAACATGCAATACGAAAATTAACAAACTTAATTAAGTTATTACAACAATTAGTTCGCACTCGTAGTCACAGCAGATATGGAATAAAACGACAAAGTAATAGCACAATGAAATAACAAAGGATAGTTTATAGCACGACTCACAGTACGCAGGATACGACGGCGGCTACGGCTGCGATAAGGTTCATTACGGTTGGATGTAATGATTTCTTAGTAACGCTGCAACAATGTTGCGGGCTCTCGGAGATGAATTCGGCGGACGACTGTGAAGAGTGTTGCTTGTGAATTCTCGTGATTCAATGTTCAGCCGTATGAATTATTTCGTGGATTTCGAATGTCGATGAGACTTTTCTTCCAGAATTTTAGGATAACGACGGCTTCGACGATGTAAATGTAGACGTGGTACAGAGTATCTTGAGGGTTTTGGATGTCGATCTCTTACTTCTTCTTCTTCCTCTTCTTCTTCTTCTTTTTTTTTTCAGGTGAGGTTAAGCTCACACTGGACACAGAGTTATGTTTACACTGGATGCAGAGGTAAGTTTGTACTGGATACAGGGGTGAGTTTACACTTGACGTAGAAGAAAGTTAGCACTGGATGCAGAGGTAAGTTCACACTTTACGTGGAAGTACGATAGCACTGGATACAGAGGTAAGTTCACACTTGACGTAGAAGAAAGTTAGCACTGGACACAGAGGTAAGTTCTCACTTGACGTAGAAGTAGATACGATAGCACTGGGTACAGAGGTAAGTTCTCACTTGACGTAGAAGTACGATTGCACTAAATATAGATATATATATATATATATATTTGTATAGATATAGTAATTTCACTTTTGTAAAAGTTTTTCGAAACTTTGGAACTGAGACGGACCGAGGATCCTATTTTTGGATCCCTTTACGCTGCCACCAAATGTTAGAACGAGTCTCGCGATTAGGGTTTTAAAAAAAAGGAAATAGAAATAAAACTAATATTAAAATGATTTGAATGAAATCGGCAGCCGTCGCGGAGGTTGGAATAAGACTGGCGCGCTCGAGAAGCGGGCGCGTCTGGCTGGATAGCAATATGCTGATGCAGCAGTAAGTTAGGGCTGTAAGCATATATACTAACATCATAGGGATGTAACAGTACCATATATAAAAGGGATTTCGTGACATTGTGTTTGCGAGTCCGTTTTAGCGATTTTCGATCCAACGGCTTTTCGCGAGGGGGTACCACTTGAAATGTTTTTCGCAACAGCGTGCGTTGCAACGACGGCATTCGAAACTACATATCAGACCCCAGAATTACTCACCCTACCCTCAAATATGGCGGTATGATCACGGCGCTGTAAACGCTAGGAGAGAATCACCATAGCCTAGCTTTCGTAAAACTCGTCTGCTAGATCATGAAGTTAAGTTGAAGACCGAAATATCTACCAAATTTAAAGTTTCGCATACCTATACAGAAGTTACTATGCGTAATAATTATGGACCGGGCAAGATGAATAAAAATGTGTATCCTCAATCTTCAAGAAGAAATCAATATTGTGGCAATTCAACGCATAAAATTACGAAACTGTACTGCGAGCATGTGGCCGTAGAAATCACATGAAAAAGGACTGCCGTTTTTTTCAAGAAGTTGTCGTAACGCGAAGGCTGCAGCAGTAATTTTAACTGTACAGCAAACGCTGTTCATCACGTGGAAACCGAGGGCAGTATTGCTTTTATGATTTCAAATTATTGTGAGTCATGAAACGAAACAAGTAATTCTACAATCATGTTTCTTTTCTTTTAGATTCTGGAGCTACTGATTACATGTTAATTCACGAGATTATTTTTCTTCACATACTTACCAAACTACCCTGTCCTATGAAGATTGGCGTAGCTAAAAATGGAATTTCAATTTTGGCTTATGGAAAAAGACAAATCTGGAGTTCAAGGTACAATCGACGATTCGAGGATCGTTTTATTTTTCCCCCAAAGTTTCACATAATTGACTGTCCATAAGTCGAATGCAGCAAGCAAGCAAGCAAATGATTGCTATTTATTTGATTCAAATGGTGTTCATATCTATAAAAATAACAAATTGCATTATGCAATACTGTAGCAACAATCTTTGTAAAATTGAATTTCAAATGAATTTACTCTTAACTTATTTAAATTCGCTATTTGGTGAAAAGTGGACTATGGCAGATGACTGCAGTCTTGCTATCCTCATTGCCTAGTCTCTGACTAACCCTTCGGGGATGATAGTCGTGATGTGTATGTAATTTAATTATCTCATGCTTTGAAATCTTTTAAATTATGGCATAAACGCTTAGAACATGTAAAGAAGCAAAGAATTATAATTCTTAAAAATTTGGTTGATCATAAATTAATGATTCGTTACATTAATCTACTGACGGCATATTATTATACTTCGGGTCTCAACCGAAGACGATTACTTATTACATGCAGCAGTACATGAGATGGTGCTATCTTCTTCACACTTTTAGATATATCCTAAAAAGAAATATCTTATTTTCCGTTCCCTGCACTGGCAACCCCGCGTCACGAGACGTCATTACGTGTTTTTGTGTTATCGGAATCACACGTACTTTCGTAACGAAATTAAATATGTATTTAATAAGATGGGAAAATGTTAAAGTTCGAAGTTGAGAGACAGTGATCATTACGGTATTCTTCGTAAAGTTAAGAAATCATTTTTAATTGAAAAAACGTAGGCGTTTATCATCATCGGTGTCGGTGAATAGTGATAAATGTCGTATCAACGATATTACGACACGCAGGTATTGGAACATAACGCTAATTTACCTGGAAAATTAACTATTAAGGAATGTATCATAGTTGTAAGGAGCTAAGATCATTTATCATTAAAATTATCTACCCTCATTTTTATTGGTTTTTCTTGGGTTCTATAATAATGATTGTAACAAAATTAAAAGCCATTTACAACAAGAAATTCATTAAATACTAAACTACTTACTTAGACACCATTGTAACAGTGTTTAACTTACTAAACGTATGTGTCGAGGATATATAACTGCTCAACAGTGTTGATGCTTTATTTTACTCAATGACATTGAATGTCATTGATTTTACTCCATACAAGCCGTATCGAGGTTACTTACACCAATAAGACAGTGCTAAGGTTCTATTTTACTCCACGCAAGCCGTGTCAAGGTAACTTACTCCTCTTTAACAGAGTTGAGGCTCCACGCATGCCGTGTCGAGGATACTTGCTCCACTTTAACAGTGTTGAGGCTCCACGCAAGCCGTGTCGAGGATACTTACTTCACTTTAACAGTGTTGAAGCTCCACGCAAACCGTGTCGAGGATATTTACTCCACTTCAACAGTATTGAAGCGCCACGCAAGCCGTGTCAAAGATACTTACTCCACTTTAACAGTGTTGAGGCTCCACGCAAGCCGTTTCGAGGATACTTACTCCACTTTAACAGTGTTGAGGCTATATCTTACTCCAAGCAAGCCGTGTCAAAGATACTCACTCCACTTTAACAGTGTTGAGGCTATATCGATGTTGTCAATTGGTGTCAATTGTCAATTGGTACATCAAGAAAGAAAATTCCAAGGAACCCCTCTGGATTGGAAGCAAAGGAGTCGCCACGCGGTTTTCAGGTCAGACCTCAGCATTATATATACTTATTAATTGTATTAGAATAAGAATTAGACTTTCTCCGTGACACAGTGGCTACACAAGCCGTGTCGAAGATACTCACTCCACTCTACCAGGGTTGAGTGAGGCTATATTTTATTTCAAGCAAGCCGTTTCGGGAATATGTATTTAGTACATTTTAACAGTGTTGAGGCTTTATTTTATACCACGATAGCCGTTTCATGGTTTCTAACTCCACTTGAACTGTGTTGAGGATTTTCTACTCCACATAAACGGTGAGAGGCCATACCTATTTCACCCTAACAGTTTGACGTTTCCACGTCATCCGTGGAACAAAGCAGAGTCTAAACATTGTTGAGGACGTAAGTTCGATTTCCGCCCGGGGTGGACATGTTTTCAACGTTTCGTTATCTTCGGGTTTACTTATCAATAATGATTTGGTGAAGACATCTTAAACTATGTCATTGATGTTTACAATGACTCAACCAGTAGCGGCAGAAACGAAGCTTGGCCATTCGCGCTGCTTGCAGCGCTAGCGCCTGTGCCCGTGCCAGCTGCGCCACTAAGATCTTCGATCTGTCTCCGTATATGATGGTCAGTTCGACGATAGCCTGCTTTCATTGGACACCCATGGATTCTACAATTTCTCAGAGACGAACCTCATAAAAAATAAAAGGTTACTCATAATAATAATAAAGAAAAAAAAATAAGTACTTACTTACCTACTGAAATAAATGGAAAAAAAATAATAATAAAAAAAATAGTAATAATGTACATAAGCCTCGAAGCTCCAAAACTAAATTAGGAAATTGAAATAATAATAATAATAACACAATACCTACTTTACAGAAAGCCGCTATCCTCAATACTTGCCGCACTGTAAGAAAGTTCTTGCAACTAGACGAGAGTTGACACACGGTGTGTTAACTCTCTCCTTGTGTCACACAACACTTACAATTCACACCACACCCTGTAATTACTTGGTATACACCCGTAATTACAGGAAAAACCAGCTTAAAGCTGAAAAAAGAAAATCCATCTGAAAATAACAATAATAAGCTCTGTTGGAGATAATGTTTAAATTAATGAATACAAGTTTTAAAACTTCACTTTCTGAGCATAATAATATTAAGACCCTTAATGCCTTAACCAAGTTTGATTCGGAAAGAAAACAAAAATCCAACGCTCTGTACAGAGTCCCGGGCTGATGCCCGGGCTGAAGTTGTAATCAACTTCGAGGTTCTTTAAACTATAGGGGGGGGCGCCACTGTGCGTAGTAGTATCATCAGCTATCGACCTGCGATCAAGCCCACCAGCACCATTCACACCGCCAAGGGACTGCCGAGGTTCCGCCGGATATCTGACAGGGAGACGTTGGAATCAGAGCTCCTGCAGTCGCTTGACCTATTTTTATGACTGAATGACAGAAAGTGTGAGCTCACTAGGGATCGTAATGTTTTACATTGGATTCGTAAATGTAATATTCATTTTCCCGGCAAACCTATACAAAACAACTATACTTCAAAACAATGTTTGTTACTTACTATCTCATATAGATAAAAATGAATCGCCAAATGTGTTGCTAAGCGCACAAAAACGGCTCGACTGATTTGTCTGATTCTCTTTTGTTGTGTTTATAAAGGTCAGGAAAAGTTTACAAAAAACAATGTATAGGATCTCACAGATTCACTTAAAATTTAAAGCAGCATCAAAATAATTATATTTAAAAGAATCGAACTGCCCTTAAATTATTAAATCACAGCTACTATTGTCAACAATTGATATTTAAGATGCTTATTTTTAATTAAGTATCTACTGCAATTAAAGCTGATCGGAAAAAGTTAAGGTTTAGTTTGAGGCCTCAATTGAAATTAATGTTCTTCTGTTCGGCCTATTTGTGTTTGCGAAATTACTGGAACCGGTTCTAGAACAATTGCGCATAATATTTGAATTTTCTACAATAATTGTTTAGTTTATGTTTTGTACCTACGCACGAAAAATAAGCTCAAATTATGTCGAGTGAGTGTGTATAAAATAAAACCGAGCAACAGAACTTGTTTTATACATAAATTTATAATAAGAGATTTAGATGAATGCAAGAATGTTGACTACGGCATGCACAGCGGCCGTTGCGGTTTGAATTACATACCTACACCAAGTTGTTTGAACAAGAGAAATTCTTAGCATTAATTGATTCAGAAACTTTTATGTATTCGCATCCTACATCCAGTCTTGTGAAAACATTATACGAATATACTTAGATACGGAGTAGGTAACTCTCCTACCATGCGTTTTCACATATTATTAGTTTATTGGCAAAGCCATAATTTGACCTTACAAACCCTTACAAACGCAAAATGCATCACGAAATCCTGACCAAGTAATAAAAAATAAAAAAAAACACTTACATTTAATATAAATTGGATAAAGCAGAAGGTATTGATGTGGTACAGATTAGAATTTACATCCTTGGTATACAATGTGACCCAAACTTGTTGTCCAAGAAAAATGTTCTTCGGCCCTAAATAATATTTATTATACCTAATTTCCTTTCAAGGCGAGCCATCCACTTCTAGTTCTAGATAGCCTTATCCAGGTGGCGGCCAAATTATTAGTGAATCGTTGACCAGACATGGTATACCACGAGCATCTTGAGATATATGTTTACATCTCTTGCAACAAAATCAGTAACATTAAATCAGTACTGTATTTGATAATATCTTGGTAGCTTTATTCGAAAAATAATAACTTGAATCTTTTCAAAGCTGATAGTTATAAAGTTATCATTTCTAACCAAAAAGTTTGAGGAAGGTTCTATGTTGTTTATACGCATAGGTCTACTTTACCTGTCATATAAGGGAAGTAATTTACTTTCCATGAATGACTGTGTTTATCACAGTTTTGTTAAGTGTACACTAACTAAGACTTATTGCTCCAAATCAAAAATACAATTCAACATGGGACACAAATGTCATATTAATTAAACCATATTTCCAGGACTATCCTTAGAATCAGATCATAATCAATGATTTGTCACTTATGATTCTTACACTATATTTTCTATTGTTTCTGCTCAAAAAAGGCAGTCTATTAGTTTAATCAAAAATAATATATCAATACAAAATTATGTGATTGTGATTGAAATTACCGACTTCAATTAGACTTCAGGACCCGTGTTTAGCAACCGCTCATCAGATTGTCCAATATTTGTAAGAATCCCAGTTATTTGTTGCTGGCTGTGCCAACCTCATAAAAAGGCGGTCACAAACATTTGTTGCAAAAAAAAAGGATTTTATGACAGTGGACGACATGCCGATACGGATATTTGTCTGTATTTGGAGCTCACAGTCACGTAGTCGCTCTTAGCTAGCTGCTGCTCACACTGCTCACAGATCTAGTCTGGAGGTGTTTCACAGAGTTGTTGTGGGCTGGGCTGAGTCACTTAAATGTATTTGTTAATACTGTTGGAGAAATGTTTAGGTACAAATTAGAATGAATTTGTCAATGCAGTATTTACAACAAAATAATAATACTTAAATCAAATAAATAAATGAAATTGTTAAAGTCATTGTTTAGAAAACGACTAATGCATCGATAGCCATTAAATGCATCTTTTAAGGTTTAAAGGAGGCTTACGCAACTATAAAAAACTAATTGTAAAGTTTAAATTGACATAATTTTTTATTTTTATTGTGTTAACATTACAATGCTCTGAACATCTGCATGTAATAAGTAATCGTCTTCGGTTGAGACCCGAAGTATAATTAAGAATCAAACGAACTTACCTTGTGAAGTTTGATTCCAATTATGCGAGGGTCTCAACCGAAGACGATTACGTCAACCCATCCCTCCCAACCCAAAAAATAAAATAAAAAATTGTGGTGTAACACAAAATTCTCTGAAATAATGACGTCTCGTGACGCGGGGTTGCCAGTGCAGGGAACGGAAATAAGATATTTCTTTTTAGGATATATCTAAAAGTGTGAAGAAGATAGCACCATCTCATGTACTGCTGCATGTAATAAGTAATCGTCTTCGGTTGAGACCCTCGCATAATTGGAATCAAACTTCACAAGGTAAGTTCGTTTGATTCTTAATTATCTGAGGCATGCACAATAGGTAATCAGTCGCGAGATCGCGACTTCTTTTTGCAAAAGAAAAAGGAAAGTCTGTTCAAAATAGACCATTTTTATCATTTATTCGGATTCATGCGGTCCGATCAGCCCGACTACCGGCGACGACAAACATTATTTTGTTACTTTTATTGAGCATTTCACCCACTATACTTTCACATATTTGATGAATTTTAAAGTGGAAGTCTTAAAATGTTTAATTGATTTTGTTAATAAAATGTGAAAATTTATTTAATGCGAAGTTCGTTAATTTACACTTATTGAGGAAAGGGTTGAGAATATATTTATAATGAATTTAAGCAGTTTTGTATTTCTAATGGAGTAAGTTGCCATTAATTGACGATACTCAGTCAATCAAAATTGTCAGACGTAGCGAACGGATTAGCAATCTATCCCCGAAAATTTATAAGAAAATGACTGACCCCGATTTGTATTTCTCTTTTGAATACTTCTCATTCCTTACCACTATGTTACAGTGGTGTTTTTAATGGTGTGATACTGATAAATGGTTTTCCGCCATACATTATGAAATCGAATCTCTGAACATTAATCAGACATGGACATTTGTTGATAGACCTAAAAATAAGAATATTGTCAGTAGTAAATGGTTTTTAAAGTAAACAATAACGGAAACGGGAAACCGGTGCGATAAAAGGCCCGTCTAGTGTCCGTTTTTTTCCCAAACATACTTACAAGATTACGACGAAACGTTTGCACCTGTTGCGCGAATTAATTATTATTAGTATCATTACTTTTGGATTTATTCTAACTTTTGCTATTCAGTTTGACCTCTAAGTCCATCACATGGACGTAAAAAATGCTTTTTTTTAAATGGCGTAGTTAAAGAGGATGTTTGTATGAAAATACCTGAAAGTATTACCTATTGTTGGTATACCAAACCAAGTTTGTTATTTAAGCAAAACATTATATTGACTGAAGCAATCCTCGCGATGTTGGTATGAACGTTTTCGATCGTAACCTTAAAGGAATGGGTTTTCATAATTCTGAGATCCATGTCTTTATTGACTAGATAAAAATTCTATACATAATAACGTACATAGTGTAGTACCTAGTGCTATATGTTGATGGTTTAGTGATTTGACACACACAATGAACAAACCTTACAATATTATTAAAATTGTGAATGAGTTATTGAAACTGTCATGATTCTGACATGACTGATTTATTTAAATAAAGTAAAATTGTTTTTAGGTATTAAAATTGAAAGAACAAAGAACAATAACTTTAGATCAATTTATTTATTTACCAAATGTTTTACTAAAACAAAATATCCATGAAAGATTGCAATACTTCAAAATCATCATTTCCTTCTACATTAAATTACTTAGATTTGAACTCCGACGAATATTGTGATGCACTTTGTCATATTGGAATAGATTGTTTAATGTACGCTAGGCTTTGTACACGACTGAAATAGACGAGGCATTTGTGCAGCTATCAGTATTTGAAATCGTTTTTTTTGTAAAGTAAAATGAATGAGGAGGAAATGTTTAAAGCATTAAAGGAACTATACATTTAAAATAGTATTATGATTCCAATAACAAAACCGATATTTATATTTCAATATAATAACGGTTGTATCAGCATTGCGAACAATCCCACAGATCATGAAAAGTCTAAACAGATAGAAATTAGAGGTACCACTCAAGAGAGCAAATTACTAACAAAGTAATAAAGCTTGAATATTATCTCTACAGGAGACCAACAACCTGACATTTTCTCGAAAGTGATGCCCTCTACAAAGTTCCAGGAATTGGGAAATAAATTAATATTCTTTGATTCCTAATTGGTGCAAAAATCTTAAACTTTAAACATAACAAAGAATATATTAAATTACTTAATAAGTTGAACATACATAATTTAATATAGATAAACCATACCCAAGTAACAAATTATTGTTGCATAATAGTTGAGAAAACGTTTTACATTTCCTTTTGGTTCTATAAAGTAGGTCATATAAACGTGTCGTAAACGTTTATACAACGCGAAATAGGCCCATATTAAACGACATTATTGTTATTTAAAAGTTAAATAAACGTCAGTCAAGAACTTTTAAATGTTACATAAAAGTTTTTGACCGACTGTTATCGAACCACTGAAGTCCTATAACAATTGCATAGACATTAGAAGATGACTGTAATATCGGTTAAGTGTTTAACATCGACTTTTATTGTACACAATGGAATGAACTGAAGTTCCTTCCATTCATTCGTTCCTGTGATGTTTGCTGGAAAAGAGCGAGTTATCACATACAAAATTTAAACGGTTTATAAGTTATAGTTTACTTATTTATTTTTACATTTACTTTAACAATATTATACACGAACAGAGTGAAAGGATAAATGTGTCCAGTGCATCTAGTTCTTATGGGACGTTTAGTTTTGTGGTGAAATATAGGTGTGTTGTTGTGATTTTTTTTACGCCCCTTCGAATTTCTTGAAATTAAATTATTGTAGACTATTGCTTAAAATTTGTTTACATACTAAAATAGCAGCCATCTTGTCTAAGTTAAGAAACGACTTCTATACATCAATTATAGAATGAAAAGGTCGCATAATGCGGTTTCTTGCGACCAAGATGGTAGGCCATGATAAATTATTTTAGAGTTCCGTGAGATAATAAACATGAACAGATAACCTTTACTATAAATAAAACCTTTATACATGGTGTCATATTTTTTTTATTTATCCGACCTACAACCTGGCTTCATAATACGACGATATAATAAAGCAGTCGTAAAAGCGTTCACGTAACCTATACTTTAACACCACTATTCGACGTTGTATGAATCAGTCGTAAAAACGTCTACCTAACCTATACACAGGCACCACTATACGACGTTGTAGGAATCAGTCGTAAAAACGTCTACCTAATCTATACACAGGTACCGCTATTGGACGTTGTATGAATCAGTCGTAAAAAAGTCTACTTAACCTATACACAGGCACCACTATACGACGTTGTATAAATCAGTCGTAAAAACGTCTACCTAACCTATACACAGGCACCACTATACGACGCTGTATGAATCAGTCGTAAAAACGTCTACCTAACCTATACACAGGCACCACTATACAACGTTGTATAAATCAGTCGTATAAACGTCTACCTAACCTATACACAGGCACCACTATACAACGTTGTATAATACAGTCGTAAAAACGTTTACTTAACCTATATTTTTGTACCATTATACGACGTTGTATAAAGTAGTCGTAGAAACGTTTACTCAACTTATTTAGTGGACTATTTAGTTACGGGACTAAATCGTTGTAGGAATAACGGTTACACAACGTCGTAGTTGTCTAATAACATCAATTCAACAGTTATATAACCGAAAGTCGCATAGCACAGTTTTTATATGACCAATTTGCTAGTTGGGTATGGATAAACCTGTTTCCAAAACACTTTTCACAATTAAATTATTAAAATAGTCCTATTCCACTGCGGTGTCACATTTTGTATGAGAATTTTCAGTTTATAACACATAATACAGATGCAACTGTCATTATTTATGTCTATATATGTTATATGTATCCTCTTATAAATAAATCAAAAGAGAAACATCAAAAACTAAAAACAAAATCATGTGAATAATGAATCAATGAAACGTAAGCAGCCGTTTCCAGCCGCTAGTTATCGCTAGAATTGATGATAAGCCAAAAAAGTCTTTTCTAGCCGCTAGGCTAGAAATTAGTAACCGGCTTCACATCTATAGACGTAGTGCAAAACCGCGCTAGACTAGACTAGACAGACGGACGGATGGACGGACAGCTGTCTGTCTGGCTGTCACCACGCTGTATCTCATGAACGGTGATAGCTAGACAGTAAAATTTTCACACAGGATGTATTTCTGTTGCCGCTGTAACAACAAATACTACTTAAAAACAGAATAAAATAAATATTTAAGGGTCCCCTCTTAATCCCATCCATACAACAAACGTGATTTTTTCAATATAGTGTCTATACTGTTGTACTTAAATAGATAATGGTACGGAACCCTCCGTGCGCGAGTCCAACTCCGACTCGCACTTGGCCGGTTTTTATTAACGCATAGTAAGTATATATTAATTTATTTAGGTTCACTAGCGTTTGGTTACTTTAAATCTACAATACAACAAACAACATGCAAAGAGCAAAAATTCACGGGAAAATATTTTAATTATATAGCAATCTGAAGCCACGATCGGCTTAACGTTGTTTTGAGTTTTAATTGCGCTTGTGTAATTAAGTATAATATTATATTTTGCTTATTCAATATAAAAGTAATTGTTTTACTTGAGAGGGCTTACGTATTTTGGTATTCTAACCTAGTTTTGACGCAATTACAATGTTTTTAGATGTAGAATATTTCCTAGTTGAAAACCTATAGTTTTGACGCAATGCAATGTTTAAATAATATGTACTTAGGCTTATTTGAAATGCGAACAGCCTGCGTTTCAAATACATTGAAACATAATGTTACCACCTTAGTTAACCGGATTCGACTATGGTTTACCATTAGCTGATCAAACGGTAAAGTTCTCGAGTTTATTTCAAGTCTTGTTTAATCAGTTCATAGACAGAGTAAAGCCATCAAAGAGGACACATTACCGAAAAGTAGTAATTAGTACTTCATAAAACTAATTGTTATTATATTAATTTGTTTTATGGATTCGCTCGTTTACGCAATAACAAAATTCGTAATTAAACTATCTCTTGTTTGGCCTACTACAGTCAAAAATGTTACATAATTCGTATGGAACTAAGTGTCCCTTACAAAGATTATTAATTTCGTTTTAAGTCGTATTGTTAATAGTACTCTTGTACTTGTACGGTAGATTTAAATAAAAATTTAAAGAGTTCCAAAACACGAGTTGTTATGGAAAAACTCGGGTGATACTTTTACAACCTAATGCATTCCATTCACAAATTAAGTCACAAGCTGACAACTGACAGGCAAGTATTATTATATATTAATATCTATATACTTATCACGTTAGATACATAATAAAAAGGATGCTAACGAGCAGGCGGGTCACCTGATGAAGAGCAATCACCACGCATACATCCCGACCTATGTGCAAAGATCGTCGCCGCCGAGGCCTATCCAGAAAGAGGTGGCGAGACGATCTGGACGCAAACAAAACCGACTGGCATAGGGGAAAGGGCGGCAAGAATAGATGTGGATTTGCCCAGCAGTGGGCCAACGAAGGCTAAAAAAATACAAACACATGTATTCACGACCATTATTCCCGAAGGATTAGTCAGAGACCATGACGACCGCAGCTCAGCGTGACAGGTGGTGAGCCCATCGCCGCTCTATGCTGTTAAATGTATGTGCAGTCTTTGATCCGTTAGTCGCCTTTCACGACACCAAAAGGAAGAGATGGGGCGGTAGTATTATTAGTATTATTTAATGAGCCGCCAGCAACACAGCACAAAAAAGTAGCACTGCGTAATCTTTGGTAGAGCGTGCTCTCTCATGGCTTTACCCTATGTTAGTGTAAATAGAATCGAGTCGGGGTCCTGACTATTAAAAATTGGCAAATTATGCGAATGGAAAAATCGATTTTTGCAAGCGATTTTTTCATTCGCATAATTTCCCAAGCGAATCTTTTCCTGATATAGGTATTTATTTCTGGAGGTTAATTTTTTTTAAAGCTATTTTTTCGTTCGTTACCCAATCTAATCTTTTCCTACTTAATATTTTTTTTGATTTTTTCAGAAGCTATAGGTAATATTATAAACAAATTGTTTTGTTTGACGACGCGTTGTAAGGCGGGTTACTTACTACTGAAGTGAGTGAAGAGCGCGCTCTTGGCAGAGTGGTCGTGGTCGGCACTTCAGTAGTAAGTAACCTGCCTTACAACGCGTCGTCAAACAAAACAATTTGTTTATAATATTACCTATAGCTTCTGAGCGTCGCAACAAAAGGTAAAAATAGAATCAGAGTAGGCAGACAAATAGACCGCTTTGTAAAACCTAGCTGTTAGCTAAAACCTATTTCATAGTTTACTCTGTGTTAAGTTTATTTAAGCGTTAATAAAACGCTAAAATATATATAAAAAAACATTAATCTATAACGCAGCTTGGGTCAATCCTGGGACACTTGATTTTGAGGGTCACAGCATAATATAAATTATAATATAAAACACATTACATTAATTTAGCAATTATAAGTTTACTTAACTTATGTAGTATTGAAGCATATACATTGAAATCAATATTTTACAGAATGAATTGCATAAACAGTCATTTGAAACTGAAAAATGTGGTGATTTGACAAGCTTTTTACATGTCACACGCGCGGCGCTCGGTGTGTTATTGTGTGTTATATTTTTTACATTTATAAGACTGCGTTAATTAATGCTTTGTTGAATACGGAAAGAGTGCCTCTATCAAATCATGTATTTATTGTTTTAGTATAATCAAAACCCTTGTGTCTGTAGTCGTTCAATAAAATGTCACGCGGTGGGCAAATGTTAAATCGCGTTACGAAATTACGTTTACCTACTTCATTGAATACGTAGTAAGAGTCTTGTGATTGGTTCAACCCCCGTATTATTATATTTCACTATGGTTCAACCCATCGCAAGTAGTGCTGCTAAACTTCGTCAGGAAGGACGTGGCGCTAGCTTTCGCGCAAATACTTTATTTTTAAGTTCTATCAAATTTATGAAACTTTGGTTCGGTAAGTAGGTAAATCTCGTGTCTTGTTTTGCTACTACGAGTAAGTTAAGAATAGATACACTAACTGTCCTGAGAATATCGTTGCATTTATCCCTGAGTAGGTATTGAAATCAAAATTAATACGATTTTATTTATAGTTATATATAAATAGCTTCATTTTTAAATTGTCGTCAGATCCATGGCTGAAAATCCGTGGACTTAAGCTTTTATCGGTCGTGGATCTGACCACATATTCTATGACAATTAATTTCTGTGCATAATTATCGTGCCTTATTGATAGAAGGACTCGTTTTTAAACCTTCTTTTGCCGTGTAATTTTTGTTTTACCAGTCACGAGAAAAAATAAATGCCACGTGTAACGGTACAGAATGAATGGTATCCGTCCGTTAGTAAGGAATGCATGGGAGTAGCACTAAAATAAATATTAATGCGTAGCGCCAATAATAATAAGCATGAAAAGGGAATAATAAACTAGTTCAGAATAATGGTCAATGGTCTAGCGCTTTATCTTTAGTTTGAATTTCGCGGGGACTGCTCTGCGCGTCCCTTGCGACATAGGCGGCGTCTAGCGGAAGTTATTTACGTAAGCTTCGCATAAGGTTGCTAGTTTGACTTCTTTATTTTGAATTTCGCGGGGACTGCTCTGCGCGTCCCTTGCGACATAGGCGGCGTCTAGCGGAAGTCATTTATTTGGGCTTCGCGTAAGGTTGCTAGGTTGACTAGGACTTTATTTTTATTTTGAATTTCGCGGGGCTTTGGGGGTCGGCAAAGTGGTTCACCTACGGGCGGGCGCCACCTATGGTCGGAATACGGAACTTTTTATAATTTCACAAAATACAGGATTATTGGCTTAAGTGGATGATTATTGAGAGGGAATTGTTAATAGAAGGCTACATTTAGATATTCAAAGATGTAATATTGGCTATCTGACGAGATTTGGTTAGATTATGGAAAAATTTTAGAATTGCGCGGCGAAAGCGGCAATGAGCGAGCGAGAGGTTGAGAAAAAGACAGAAAGAGAGGTCGGATGATAGCTCCACGTGGCGCGACGCGAAGGCGGGGGGCATCGGGGAAACGGCTAGCGATTGGTTGAAGGGAAGAAAAGCGGACTCGCGCGGGCAAATTTTAGGCGCGCGTGGCGGGAAAGTTAAGATGCTTGGGAAAATTAGCGGACATTCAGTTTTGGGACGTCAACGGAGCGGTCCAACTTAAGAGTGCGGTACGACTCATACGGGAAAAATAGCGTCCGAGCTTGATAGTGCGCTAAGTGATATTCGAGCTGCGATATTAATTAAGATTTGTGAAATTGAAAGTTATTAATAAAGTAAACTATTGCGATCGCAACTCGAATCCGTTAACAGAATGAAGTATTCTGGGGTACATCGGCGGAAACGAGTCACGGTGACAACAAAACCCTATGTACCTTTCAACAGACTTCGGTCTGGATGATCTTTGATTGTATTTAATAAGATCGGCGTTTTACACTATTACGCTAAACAATACACTATCTTCGACGGAGTAATGGGGGAGAGACAGTTGTCTCCCTAGTGAAAGTTGAAGATAGGTCAGACACCATTTAGCTGGAGGTAGACCCGTATGACCCAGTCCAATCTCGAGTCTATCTCCATACATACAGTGTAGTGATAGGAAAATAACACACTGAGTATACTGGCTCGACTGATAGAACATTTAGGAGTTAGTTGCTTTCAGGGGCAATGCGACTCTCACCACACACCACGAATTTAAATTAAATGAGGCTTGGCCTAGTTTGCAAGGTACACAAGAGGGACTGTTAGTTCGACAAAATATAGGCATTTTCAAGTGAGGAAAGTTGTAGGAATCTATAGGTAGGCGGATATATATATATGGTTAGTTATTAATTCAGACTAATAAGGCAGGGATAATTAAGTTACGGCGCTAAATAAAATTATGATGAAGTGATGTGGGTCCTAGCTAGGCAAGTAATCTGTTACCGCAGGCCGGTAAAATTCTAATTGTTTTCCTAAAGTTGTTACCAATTAATTATTCATTTTAAATAATTAACAGAAGTATGATAATATCGTACCATCATTACTTTGGAGTACCTAAAAGTCTAGACTGGTTTTCTATTACAAGAAAAATACTAAAAAGTTATAGCAAATAAGCTTAGTCGTACTGTGATGTTTGATTTCTAACACTGATATGACCAAACAGGCATTTGTTAGCTTTCCCTGGGATGCAATACGATCTCACATGGCTATACTCTTCAAAGTATGGAAAATTTTACATCCGATACCTTAGCAAAAATAAGCTGATACAAACTGAACAACTAAAACCAGTTTAGAACCTAGGATAAGTCGTTGAAAGAAGACATTGCAAGCTAGGAGCTTCTAATAATCTGAAACATAGAAATAATTGATTGATAACAACCAGCTAATTAGCCTGACAATGGTCTACTAATACCATTTGAATAGACCTCTTAAGATATGTAAGTACTTACTTCTAATAATATGAAACATAGAAATATTTGATGGGAACAATCTAATCAATCAGACTAATACCTAGTACAGTCTAATTTATACTTATTAAAGTGAGTAAAAGATAACTTCTAAATGTAATTTATTTAATGATTAACAGTGATAATTAACTACCTACTAAAGGTATACTAACTATGATTTAGTAGTCTATCAAATTAACCACTCAGTCTGAGAGACAGAGGGTGTAAGTTAATGGAAAAATAATTAACTACATTCACTCCCTAAAAGTCAGGGATGTTGAATAAATTAGGCATCTTTCAATAAACTTGAGATGTATTTATACTTTATAAGATCTGTATAATGAACACTAAGAGTAATCCAAAGTAATTTACTTCAAATGATAGTATTCTATTTCAGTTCACTTCCTAAAGTCAAGGATATTGAATGAATTAAACATCCTTTAATAAACTTAAGATGTGATAATCTGCCAATGCAGCCAATCCAATGTAGTTATATTGGAGCTTTACAGGACTTGTATAATAAATACTAAGAATAAATAAAAGTAGTTTTACCTGTATTAATAGCATTCTACTTTAGCCACCGCCTGAATTGGCGTTTTATTAAATTATCCACCCTTTACGGAACTGAATATAAGTTATTGCATTGAATAATTAAGTTCTTAATGTGAAAAGGATATTTGGACGATAGCAAGCCTTGAGATAAACTCTATTGATTTATGTGGAATAATAAGAATTTAAATTGCTAACACATAGTTCATAATGTAAAAAGAAATTAAATTTGAGGAGAGATGTAAATTCTCAGTTAAAGAATTAAAGGCACAAGCTAATAATTAAAGTTAAAGCCAATGTGACGGAACTGTAATTAAACCATGAGATGTACAGTACGCTATGGAGCGGTGGTGGGGCTCATAAATTGCACCAGGCTTCTTATGTATCATGCTACTGATAATAAATAATAATACCTACAAGCTAAGCTATCATCTGATTACCTTTGAGTGGTTACAAATCTTCCCCGCAGCTGCAGTGAAGGATTTAGGTCACAGTTCAGACGGAGTCATTGCTAGGCTACACATATTTATGTTAGGATTTATAGACTGGTAGGTAATTAGGTCAGGAGAAAATAATTTAACACAGGGATAAGCCAATTACTAAACTTTCACGAAAGAACTTGAGTTACTTAAATGCGGTTAACAACGGAGGGTTCACTAGACGATCTGGCCAAAATAGTAGTTATTATAATATTACATTGCTTGACTGAAATTCACTGCAAATAGAATTAAGCTATGCTAAGGTTTCATCATCATACAAACAATACGCACTAAACAAAAACTCCAGACACAACCATTAGATTGTAGATAAATTAGGTTAATTAGTTTTAAGAATTAGATAATAATTTAAGTTAAGGTAAAGCGGCGAGGATGTGTGTATGTATTATAAGCTAGCTAGGCATATAGGTGAGAAAGGCATTAGATTTAGGTTTAGATTTAGGTGTAGCAGTTTATAATAAGGGGGGGGAGGTTACAATTTGGTAAGCCATGACCAGGATCAGAAAGTTAAGTTATAAATTATCATTAATATAGTTGTATTGGATTTCAGTCAAGCGGTAATACTTTAATTTAGAAGTGGGATTTTTCCCACAAATTGTTGTCGTGTTGCGATGCGTGAGTTTAGAATTGGCTTAATAGGGAATAATTCAATGAAGATTAATTAATTCAGAGATATTGAAGAATTATAATTTGACACTTTTCACAATAAACGTTGTTATCTTCTAAAGTTGATTCATACACTTTGTATTACGGGCTCTTGATAGTGGGTGAATTATAATTTGACACTTTTCACAATAAACGTTGTTATCTTCTAAAGTTGATTCATACACTTTGTATTACGGGCTCTTGATAATGGGTGAATTATAATTTGACACTTTTCACAATAAACGTTGTTATCTTCTAAAGTTGATTCATACACTTTGTATTACGGGCTCTTGATAGTGGGTGAATTATAATTTGACACTTTTCACAGTAAACGTTGTTATCTTCTAAAGTTGATTCATACACTTTGTATTACGGGTTCGACCTATATTGTAGACAGTCGCAATGAGAGCTGGAGCTAAATTTTGTTGTACGAAATCTGTAACAAAAAGATTCTCAGGTTAGGTTAAAGGTCAAAGGAGATAAAACTATAAAACAATAATGTAATGAGTATTATTTGAAATACAATACCTTTCAGTTATTAACTTTTCCTTCTTTATTTAATGGTGGATTTCGCCAGCATCAGGTACCGTGCGGCTGTTAGACGTTGTTGTTTTCCCAAAGTATCATAAGTGCACGAAGTACATAGATATAGTTATTATCCGGGGGTCTGGAGTATTAAATTTTAAAATTGTTGAGTTATCTGTGAATACTGAAACCTTTAGTAATTGTTTCCTTGAATACTGAAACCAGGTATCCAATTTTTGTTGTTGACGTTAGGAGCTATGGTAACTGTAGTTTTGTTTCTATTCCTGGTGATAGATTTCATATAGGCATAGGCAACTGGTTCATACAGCCTTGTGTTGAGTTATTTTTAGGATCGTAAAAAGTCGATAGGGTGCCATAGTTCAACGTTTATTGATTTAGAAAGATTTGTAGAATAGGGGGCGGTTTAATTATTATTGCTGTCGGATGGAAAGGCAAGGGGGCGAGATTGGACAGAATTAACCAACTAAGTTATTGCAGGATTCAATTTATATTATAGGACGGCGATATGCTGTACAATATTATAAAGTTATGACGCTAACAGCATAATATAAAACTAATAATAATTATATTTTGACTAATAATCGTTGAGCGATTGCGGTTTTTAGTTGATGTGCTATTCCACGTATTATATTTTATTTTGTTGGTTATGTTAGAAAAAAAATATAATAATGTACTTGAGTCTCACATCTGAAATCCATAGAGTAGTTTAGGCTAGTCAAGGACTATTAAATCATTTGTCTATGGTTGGACCATAGAGACCAATGATTTAGCGACACCATAAACAATCTAGAATTAGGAATGATTATAAAACATGAAGTCATAAAACCAATCGGAGAGGAAACTTCCTTATCGCGTAATCATGTGATTTTGTAATAGCAAGCGGAATCACCTGTTATTTTCCATACCTGTTATTTTTAATACCTGCGATTTTTACATTGAAAGAGATTTTCCTAATATTTATCACGTAGTAGATTGGAATGCAATGACATTGTGGTGGAATTATTATTATGTGACATGTAGATGGGGACAATTGCTCTGCACAAGGAAAATGCCGCTTCATTTAGTTAGTTCGCTAAAATCCTAGGAAAAGTAACATAAAATAGTATTACGGTTCAAAATACACGCGTTGATGAGGAATCGCGATTATAAGTAATAACAAGTAGCAGGGATGTCATGTAGGGGATAGAATCATATGACTATTCATTGCTAGTAGGAATTTTGGGTTAAAAGCAACGTAGGTTGGGATGCATAATATAAACGGATAAATACGTCTAGTAGGCGATAAAAGTCGTTACCGTCTGGAAACAACTATCTAATATCTACTCTGTTGTGGGGAGGTTACCTATTAGCGAGGCTAGATGGCGTTGGATTACCAATAAAAGATTTTATTTTGGATGATGGTAAAAGGGTGCGGTCTAATAATAATATGTATAATTGAAATACTCTTGCAGCGTTGTGAGTAGTCGTTACCGGTAATCGTCGCTTCTTACCGTATAGTTGAAATCGTGTTAAATAGTTAATTATGAAGGTTTATAAAGGATTATTATTAGCTTAAGATGAGGTTAATGTACGCAGAGGTAAAGCTCGCTGGGCGTAGCTTACTATACCTACTTAACTAATATTATCAGTTGTGAGTTACCTAGAAATATCTAAGTCGGGAGAGCGGTGAAAAGAAAAGACCTTACTACATGACTAATTAGTTAGGATAGGTAGAGATAGATAAATCATTAAATTCACTGGGTTGGATTAGCCTATTAAGAAGAGTATCTTGCACAATTGTCTATCTCCGTTGAACGATTAAGATGTTGAAAAAAAAAAAAAATGATATTACTAGTTAAGTGTTGTGTGAGAAAGTGTAGGAAGTATACTAGTGGTAGCATAGCACAGAATAGGGAGTAGTGAGTTTATTCTACTACAAAATATTATATATATTTTATAAATCACATCCAATCAGTACTTGTTACAATACTCAATTACAGTACACAAAGCAAAACATAATCACCCATTTTACAGACAAAAACATTGAATCGGATGCTTGACCGCGTCTACATAAGCCAGCAGCTTTGCTTGTGGGTAAATCGAAAGAGGCACTTGTATAAGAGGCTGGTACTGACTAATCGGGTAGTGCCGAAGGAGAATATTCTGACGCGTATCCCAGACGCTAGCTTTGGTTAGTTGATGGTTCTTCTAGGGCAACCCTGCCGACTTACTAGGGATCATTGACTAGTCGAAGTTTGATTCTACACACACACGACATTAATCTATTATATTTATAAGTACATTAGAACCTGCACTTGGTTATATTTAATTATTGGTTTTATATAAATATATTTGGGCGGAGATACTCTTGTGGGTGAGAAAGTGTAGGAGGTATACTAGTGGTAGTATAGCATAGGATAGGGTGTAGTGAGTTTATTCTACGACAAAATATTATATATATTTTATAAATCACATCCAATCAGTACTTGTTACAATACTCAATTACAGTACACAAAGCAAAACATAATCACCCATTTTACAGACAAAAACATTGAATCGGATGCTTGACCGCGTCTACATAAGCCAGCAGCTTTGCTTGTGGGTAAATCGAAAGAGGCACTTGTATAAGAGGCTGGTACTGACTAATCGGGTAGTGCCGAAGGAGAATATTCTGACGCGTATCCCAGACGCTAGCTTTGGTTAGTTGATGGTTCTTCTAGGGCAACCCTGCCGACTTACTAGGGATCATTGACTAGTCGAAGTTTGATTCTATACACACACAACACTAAAATATTATATTTATAATTATCTTAGAGCCGGCATTTAATTATATTTAAGGAACGATAGAAATTATGCATGCTAAAGAGATGTTAGTAGGAATACGATAGGCAAATTAGTAGAGAGAAAAAAAATTACTTCTCGAAGATATCTAAGATTGACGGATGATGGATAATTGTGGAAGGTGGATATTAATTGAGCTTGGGAGCAAAATAGGGGTCGAAAGAAAAATATAATAGTAAAGAAAGAATATAAATCGAAAGAAAAAAATAATAGTAGAAAAAAGAAATAGTTGATGGCTTGAAGTCGAGATTTAACGGCAAAATTAACGAGTTATAGCACTGTTATGCTATAGGGATAACAATAGCGTATGTTATCACATCAATTATAAAGGCGAGTTGCGGGCGTATGTTATCACATCAATTATAAAGGCGAGTTGCGGGCGGATGTCATGTCATAATCAATAGTTAACTCGTTTTATTATTTTAAAAGTTAACGCAAGCTACTTATAAAACAGTGATCGATTTTATATACCACAATTTTAAGTTGTAGGATAAATTTAAACTCATAGTCCGCAGAAACATTCAAGCCGGAAATAAAGCGATGATATTGCGAGCTGAGAATAAATTTCTTAGTGTAAAATTTATTAATAAGTAAATCCCTGATATTGCGTTATCGAGATTACAATACAAAATCAACTATCCCAATTCGAATCATACAAAGTAATTATTTAGATGTTATCTCGCGTCGACAGGTACAAAATTTAATTTAGATGGGTAAAGAAATTAGAACTGAAATGGGTTTCGGATGTGTGACGTTCTTAGGATACGTACTGTTTAGTAGCATAATTTAAATTTAATAAAATCGGCCGAATTAGACATAATTCGTTTTGCGGATATATATATTTAATCGAGATTATTGTGGAGGTAGCCATAGTTCAAAGTTTACTAAACCCGACCTAGAGTCATAGCCTATCTTTATATGTCAGAAGAAAATAATAAATTTATAAGTAGTATATTTTAAAGTCAATAGTAAATTTATTTTCCCGAGGTGCGACCTGAAACCTAGTTCGCACTAGGCCATTCAAATACTTTACCCGGTAATGTTGATTATAATAAATAAATGTTCGGGATTTATAATAATATTCTAATACTGCTATATTAAAATTGTTATTATGAAATTAAATAGGTTTGCTTAACAATTGGCAAATAATTATTAACTCAAGAATTTGTTTAGTACAAAGTAAATGTCTACAGGTTTAGAAATGATAGGACGAACGAAACGCGGTTTTGACTGTGGGAAGGTCAGCGCAGACTGTCACAGCGGAATGATCTTGTTGGTTATTGATTAGAATTGCTAGAATTCTTAAATAATCTAGATTATTGGCATCTAATATGTACGTGATGTAATTGTAGATGATTAAAATTAGTGCTAAGGTAGGTTATTGTCGAAGTTATGGCACAACCTTAAAATTGTTAGTTAATGTGAACTGCATGTTGCATCTAGATTGTTTTATACAAACTAATTAATTGACAGTTTTCACATATGTAGGCCGGGACATTGAGTTGATGAAATAGTGTTATCAAAATCATTCATCACGGAAAGATAAAGATATTTTATTTGCTAGTGTGAATACAAAAGTTTACTTCGGTTAGTATTATTCTGTTCTATACTAGGTTTGTGGTAGCGTTTTACCTAGGGTTGTTCTAAATTATAAGTAATTAATTGTTAATTGTCTGTTGTTGTCTTCTACGTTAGAAGAGGAACGGAGAAAGATAAGGGGGACTCATTTTGTTATAGTCAGCTGTATGATAGATAATCCTCCTAGTAAATATTTCTTGTGATTGCGGTAGCAACATAGAGTGTTTATAGGATGTTTTGTTCATTAACTAATTATCTTCACCGCAGCTGTGGATAGGGATGGCTAAAGTATGTGAACAGGGGTGGAGAAGATAGGTCATTATAAATTAAAATAAATACTTGAATTGCAATATGCCTGACTAAATAGTGCGAAGAGATGGAGTAACTATGTTAGAGAAATTCTCTATTGCATAATATTCGAACTTTTGACATTTTCAATTGTAACTTTAGAATTTTGATTAGAGTATTTAACTAAGCGGGTCCAACGAAGAAGGCATGCTGAAAGCGAGGTCTTTGGTCGTCTATGCACACAATAAAATTATAGATGACACAAGGGAGCATTCTTAATTGGCACTGTTAAATTAGTAAAAGTAGCTTGTTTAGGGTGTTCGAATATTTTTAGTCGCACTGGGCACAAATAGAACTTAGTTAAGCGTGTAGGGTTTATTTTGATTTACCTGGTGAAGTAATTGAATCGAAGTTTCGGAACTGTGCTGTAGAAGTGGGAATTACTCAGCACACAATAAAATTAAGTGGTTTCCATTTAGCTTCATTTCCTAAACTAGCCTTTCTTAAAGTTGCGGAAATTCTGCTGTAAGGTGGTTCCTTTGGGGGCGTCTTGTGAAGTCTAAATCAGGACAATTATACTTGACTAACCTATAGAGAGATAATGTCTTAGGCTGCAGAAACAGAGGCCATTGATGGCATTTCATTTTGGCGTGGTCAGGGGATCTCGTGTTGCTGGGGAATTTTACCATCTGGACGGAAGGCTGAAAAGTAAAGTAGAATGCATAATGAGTAACCAATTAGAGTTACAAACATTCGGGAGATTACCATCTTAATAATGTGTCTTGTGCGAGTGTAAAATTAAAATCATCTAATAAAAAAATAAAAAATAAAAAGAAACTAGCACTATTGAATCACGCAGTTTGGAATTCAGTAAATACGAGAAGGAACTTACGATATTAATTACCATGAATACTAAGACGAAGTGTCACCTTTAATGACTTATTATTTACCGATTTGACCGATTATTAGTAATATAAAAGGTAGGAAGTTAAGTAGAGTTGTGGGGGCGGATAAGATAGTTACCGGTCTGTTTAATTTAATAAGAAAATTATATTTTTCAAAGGTATAGGAAAGTAAGGGGATATTGACGTATTATATTTTAGCAAATGAGATTAAATGTTGTCTTTCATACATAGTAATAACTAGGGATGAGACATAGTTATTAGATAGGTTTTGGGATAAATATTTGCTTATACGCATAAGCTCAGTACTTGTCAATTAGTATACAATGTCCAACGCGTACCGGGGTATTAACAAGTACTTATCGATGACGCATACATTGACAGTTAGACAGATATACATAGCACACAAACTTCTAATAGATCTGAACTACGGGGTATCTAGTTCAAAACTCAAGGACGTGTTTCGAGATGCGTACCACCTTAGAGTGAGGGAGTTTATCCATAAGTATTTACGATCGACAACCTTATTGTAAGGCGTTAAGACCTTTATTTGTATGCACGGTATCACTGCGTACCGCACGGAAGCGAGTCTAGTATTCTATCTCGGTTATTTGCAGGATTAAACATTAGATGTATCTCATCTAAAATAAAGTTATAACTCTTGGGCGATGATGGTATGCCTACTGGTTTTGGTTGATATGGGGGTTTGGTTAAGATTTCTTATCCGCGGAGAGGAAAATAGGTTTCGGTTGAAAGAAGTAGCTAATTAGGGATTGTGGAGGACGCGGGTTCGATCCCTGCCTGAGGTAGACAATTGTTCCGACGTTTCGTTATCTTAGGTAATTATATAAGTTAAGATGAGATTGGTAGCGTTGAAGTATGAAGGAAAGTTTTAATTCAAATTATTAATTATTATTCATTAACCTAGTTGGAACTAAAAGACCATGACGGCGAAGTGGTTGATGCTTCACCCACGAAAGATCCCAGGTTCGATCCCTAGGTTGCAACATTTAGATGCGAAACAAGTTGTAAGAAAAGACGTAAGTTAAAAGAAGGCCATGATGACAGATGTACTTGAAATTATTCTAGGAAAATAATTTAAAGAATAGAATAATTGAATGGTTCGGAAGATGTTATAAACTTACGTCGGAATCGTCATAGAGTTGAAGAGTTTTCGCTAGGGGGCGTTAGTAGACAGCGCAAGAGACTGTTATATTGATCTAAATTATAGTAAGATTTGTTGTTATGATGGTAAACAAAAGGCAAATCATTATTCGGCGGTTGTGTATGATTAGAGACATGGTAGATGTCTAAGTTATTGGGAAATATTTACCGAGACTAAGTTTACTGGGATTTCGTTTCGAACACGAGAACTGGGTATGCGATTATGATTTTGTGTCAGTTGAATAGAATGAGGGGTGTGGGCTATTTTGCAATAAGAAAGCTTATGGAGGAAGGAGTCATTAGGGATTTGGGGAGGAACTATAAATAGTAGGAATATCTTTGAGGGCTAGGATGACAATGAGGTTGGCAAGGAAGGAGGTGCTATTTTGTACTTAATTAAGTACAGGGTTTAGATATAATTCGCCGCAGATAAGAGTGGTACTTTATCTGCTTAAATTCTATCGGGGGCGGCTGTAACGGTACAGAATGAATGGTATCCGTCCGTTAGTAAGGAATGCATGGGAGTAGCACTAAAATAAATATTAATGCGTAGCGCCAATAATAATAAGCATGAAAAGGGAATAATAAACTAGTTCAGAATAATGGTCAATGGTCTAGCGCTTTATCTTTAGTTTGAATTTCGCGGGGACTGCTCTGCGCGTCCCTTGCGACATAGGCGGCGTCTAGCGGAAGTTATTTACGTAAGCTTCGCATAAGGTTGCTAGTTTGACTTCTTTATTTTGAATTTCGCGGGGACTGCTCTGCGCGTCCCTTGCGACATAGGCGGCGTCTAGCGGAAGTCATTTATTTGGGCTTCGCGTAAGGTTGCTAGGTTGACTAGGACTTTATTTTTATTTTGAATTTCGCGGGGCTTTGGGGGTCGGCAAAGTGGTTCACCTACGGGCGGGCGCCACCTATGGTCGGAATACGGAACTTTTTATAATTTCACAAAATACAGGATTATTGGCTTAAGTGGATGATTATTGAGAGGGAATTGTTAATAGAAGGCTACATTTAGATATTCAAAGATGTAATATTGGCTATCTGACGAGATTTGGTTAGATTATGGAAAAATTTTAGAATTGCGCGGCGAAAGCGGCAATGAGCGAGCGAAAGGTTGAGAAAAAGACAGAAAGAGAGGTCGGATGATAGCTCCACGTGGCGCGACGCGAAGGCGGGGGGCATCGGGGAAACGGCTAGCGATTGGTTGAAGGGAAGAAAAGCGGACTCGCGCGGGCAAATTTTAGGCGCGCGTGGCGGGAAAGTTAAGATGCTTGGGAAAATTAGCGGACATTCAGTTTTGGGACGTCAACGGAGCGGTCCAACTTAAGAGTGCGGTACGACTCATACGGGAAAAATAGCGTCCGAGCTTGATAGTGCGCTAAGTGATATTCGAGCTGCGATATTAATTAAGATTTGTGAAATTGAAAGTTATTAATAAAGTAAACTATTGCGATCGCAACTCGAATCCGTTAACAGAATGAAGTATTCTGGGGTACATCGGCGGAAACGAGTCACGGTGACAACAAAACCCTATGTACCTTTCAACAGACTTCGGTCTGGATGATCTTTGATTGTATTTAATAAGATCGGCGTTTTACACTATTACGCTAAACAATACACTATCTTCGACGGAGTAATGGGGGAGAGACAGTTGTCTCCCTAGTGAAAGTTGAAGATAGGTCAGACACCATTTAGCTGGAGGTAGACCCGTATGACCCAGTCCAATCTCGAGTCTATCTCCATACATACAGTGTAGTGATAGGAAAATAACACACTGAGTATACTGGCTCGACTGATAGAACATTTAGGAGTTAGTTGCTTTCAGGGGCAATGCGACTCTCACCACACACCACGAATTTAAATTAAATGAGGCTTGGCCTAGTTTGCAAGGTACACAAGAGGGACTGTTAGTTCGACAAAATATAGGCATTTTCAAGTGAGGAAAGTTGTAGGAATCTATAGGTAGGCGGATATATATATATGGTTAGTTATTAATTCAGACTAATAAGGCAGGGATAATTAAGTTACGGCGCTAAATAAAATTATGATGAAGTGATGTGGGTCCTAGCTAGGCAAGTAATCTGTTACCGCAGGCCGGTAAAATTCTAATTGTTTTCCTAAAGTTGTTACCAATTAATTATTCATTTTAAATAATTAACAGAAGTATGATAATATCGTACCATCATTACTTTGGAGTACCTAAAAGTCTAGACTGGTTTTCTATTACAAGAAAAATACTAAAAAGTTATAGCAAATAAGCTTAGTCGTACTGTGATGTTTGATTTCTAACACTGATATGACCAAACAGGCATTTGTTAGCTTTCCCTGGGATGCAATACGATCTCACATGGCTATACTCTTCAAAGTATGGAAAATTTTACATCCGATACCTTAGCAAAAATAAGCTGATACAAACTGAACAACTAAAACCAGTTTAGAACCTAGGATAAGTCGTTGAAAGAAGACATTGCAAGCTAGGAGCTTCTAATAATCTGAAACATAGAAATAATTGATTGATAACAACCAGCTAATTAGCCTGACAATGGTCTACTAATACCATTTGAATAGACCTCTTAAGATATGTAAGTACTTACTTCTAATAATATGAAACATAGAAATATTTGATGGGAACAATCTAATCAATCAGACTAATACCTAGTACAGTCTAATTTATACTTATTAAAGTGAGTAAAAGATAACTTCTAAATGTAATTTATTTAATGATTAACAGTGATAATTAACTACCTACTAAAGGTATACTAACTATGATTTAGTAGTCTATCAAATTAACCACTCAGTCTGAGAGACAGAGGGTGTAAGTTAATGGAAAAATAATTAACTACATTCACTCCCTAAAAGTCAGGGATGTTGAATAAATTAGGCATCTTTCAATAAACTTGAGATGTATTTATACTTTATAAGATCTGTATAATGAACACTAAGAGTAATCCAAAGTAATTTACTTCAAATGATAGTATTCTATTTCAGTTCACTTCCTAAAGTCAAGGATATTGAATGAATTAAACATCCTTTAATAAACTTAAGATGTGATAATCTGCCAATGCAGCCAATCCAATGTAGTTATATTGGAGCTTTACAGGACTTGTATAATAAATACTAAGAATAAATAAAAGTAGTTTTACCTGTATTAATAGCATTCTACTTTAGCCACCGCCTGAATTGGCGTTTTATTAAATTATCCACCCTTTACGGAACTGAATATAAGTTATTGCATTGAATAATTAAGTTCTTAATGTGAAAAGGATATTTGGACGATAGCAAGCCTTGAGATAAACTCTATTGATTTATGTGGAATAATAAGAATTTAAATTGCTAACACATAGTTCATAATGTAAAAAGAAATTAAATTTGAGGAGAGATGTAAATTCTCAGTTAAAGAATTAAAGGCACAAGCTAATAATTAAAGTTAAAGCCAATGTGACGGAACTGTAATTAAACCATGAGATGTACAGTACGCTATGGAGCGGTGGTGGGGCTCATAAATTGCACCAGGCTTCTTATGTATCATGCTACTGATAATAAATAATAATACCTACAAGCTAAGCTATCATCTGATTACCTTTGAGTGGTTACAAATCTTCCCCGCAGCTGCAGTGAAGGATTTAGGTCACAGTTCAGACGGAGTCATTGCTAGGCTACACATATTTATGTTAGGATTTATAGACTGGTAGGTAATTAGGTCAGGAGAAAATAATTTAACACAGGGATAAGCCAATTACTAAACTTTCACGAAAGAACTTGAGTTACTTAAATGCGGTTAACAACGGAGGGTTCACTAGACGATCTGGCCAAAATAGTAGTTATTATAATATTACATTGCTTGACTGAAATTCACTGCAAATAGAATTAAGCTATGCTAAGGTTTCATCATCATACAAACAATACGCACTAAACAAAAACTCCAGACACAACCATTAGATTGTAGATAAATTAGGTTAATTAGTTTTAAGAATTAGATAATAATTTAAGTTAAGGTAAAGCGGCGAGGATGTGTGTATGTATTATAAGCTAGCTAGGCATATAGGTGAGAAAGGCATTAGATTTAGGTTTAGATTAGGTATAGAGAATTTATAGATAGGTGTAGCAAAATATAATAAGGGGGGGAAGGTTACACACGGCTCTGACGCGAAGAACGCTTCACCCAGGATTCACCTAAGTATAATCACAAATCTTTATTGCTTTATGTGGTACCTACATTATGGTTTTGTTTAATAAGAGGGTGTAAGTCTGAAAGTAGCCTTAGAATTAATACTAGCAAAAGTAAATAGATTTAGGTCCTAATGGTTACAGACGAAACTTTTATATTAAATGTGAAATGTTTTCTATAATAATAAATTACGTTTAGATCTCATTTATAAGGTAGGCGTCAACACGTGAAATTCTAATATATCTCGATCCTTGGTAGACTTAATGGAATCTACATGTCTAAAAAGAAATTTAGATTGAAAATAAACTAGGTTTGGACGATTTTACATCAGTTACTTAGTATTTATTTATTTAAAGACAATCAACATAATCGATCGGTTTTCGGGTCTGCGTGTTTTTTAGGTTTATGTATGTTTATTTGTATTAATTATTGGAGGTAAGTTTATATTCACCGTGTCGCGTGGCGGTAAAGGAATACTACCACCCCCTGTCTTCCCTTTGAACTATGGCAGAGGACTGCTTTTGCGGTCCTCATTGCCTGTCTCTGACTAAGGGGGTTAAAGTTACTCGCGTCCGTAGGTTTTACCCTTGAGACCCTACACGTGACCTGGGTGGTGCTAAATGAGTGACACTGACTGAGTGGTAGAGCCACGCTGCGATGCAGCATGGCTCTACCTCACGAATATCCGGCGTGAAATAATGGCACTTGGTGCTGTTCTGTTTCGTCCGGCCAGTGAGAGTCGAGAGTCCCGGAGGCCCCCCCCCCTCCACCCTCACAATTCCTATTCCTTCCTTAACCCTATTCCTTTCTTAAATGTCGGCATCGCATCTGCGACTCCTCTGGTTTTGCGGGTGTCCATGGGCGGCGGTGATTGCACCTCCATCAGGTGACCCGTCTGCTCGTTTGCCTCCTTCATAAAAAAAAATCCTTTGGGGATAATAGTCGTTATCGACACCTAAGCTGTTAAAGATTTATTAGCCGTAGGTCCAATATGTAATTCGTCCATTTCGCATTTTGCCGTTCACCTACTACTCAATTCGTCAATAATTTGATTCCATCATTTCATGAATCGTCATTACGCAGTTCGCCCATTTCGAGATTCGTCATTACGCAGTTCGCCCATTTCGAGAGTCGTCGTTATGCAGTTCGTCCATTTCATGAATCGTCATTCATTACGCAGTGCGTTAATGAGGGGCTTAGTCGTAAATCGAATTCGTTAATTAATTAACGAATTGGTAGGAGGTGAACGGCAAAATGCGAAATGGACGGAATGCGTATTGGACCTATGGCTAACAATTTTTTATTTATTAAAACAATTCGCGTTGGCGCGAACAGTCGTGATTTTGTGTATGTATGTATATGTTTATCCGTTTTTTAGACCATTTAAACAAGTTTTAAAAGCTTGTCTTGGGCTAGATAATTGCTGTGAGCGTAGAAAGTAATTTACTTACTTAAATTTATTTATTTACTTTACCTACTTACTTACCTACTACCATGATTTAGTATTTTAAAAGAGGTTTCAGTTCTTCACATATATATTGGCACTACATGTTTGCAATATTACCACAGTTTTACTTTCAAAGGAAACGAATCCCTTTCATAGAAATCGAATGACGTTTGATACGTACGTGAAGTGTGAACGGACCCGAGATTTCCCATTTCCCATTTGATAAATGATACGCAGAAAGAAAATTGTCTGTCTGTTCGCGTTTGTTTTGGAAAAGGTGAAAGTCAAATCTAATATAGCGAACACTCAAAGCGTAAAGAGAAGATAGTTGAGAGAGAACTATCAAAGCGTGGCTTTTTTACAATAAGGATCGTGGGTAGTAGTATCTACTATTAATAATATACTAAAATATAATAAAGAATAGCGCCTACCTTATACACTAAACAGCTTGCCATCAGACATTAGACAAGAACCAAACGAAAACAAATTAAAAATTAAGCTTAAAAAGTATTTCATTGATAATCTAATGTAATAATATAGTGTAATAAGATAGTATACTTAATAATACTTATTGTAAAATAATATTGTTTAAAATAACTTTGTCTTTTAATGTAGATTATGATGATGTTTTCTTGTCTTAACTTAGATTAGGTTTTTTTCTTAAGGGGATCCTGTACAATATTGTGAAAATTTACGTATTTTTAAGTTACTTGTACTATGCGAGTTAAATACATTAAAAGAACTTACGTAAGTTAGCCTGATCATTGCAAAAGGTCGTGGCCTTGTTGAAATTTGAAACAAATTCTTTAAACAATAACAAACAATACATAAATCTAATGACTCCTAAAACTCTTTGTTTGACAACTTTTTTAATTTTACGCATAAAAACAATAATTCTTACTTAAAAATATTTGTATTGATTTTCCGCAGGTCACCTCCATCTTAAAAAAAGTAAATTTTAATTTTTAAACCAAGTGCATGATGTGTACATTTCGCAGAATAAAAACATTGTTCTAATCAAATTACTAGGTCTGAAACTTCAAAGCAGAATTGTTCTAATTTTAAATATCAATATGATTGATTTTGCTTTGAAGTTCATTATGAGACTTATGTCAGTTTTTGCGATCGCGCGGCACCCCTTTAAGAGGCCTATTAAAAAGTTAAACAAAATTTACAAAAAGCGAGGCCGCTACGCACTATTTCAATAGCTATTCTACACTATTCAATAAGTCATAATTGTGAATGGTTTTTTGGTTTCTGAGATCCATAACGCCAAAATTGGCCATTTTACGCAAAAATCACAGTCGAGATGTAATAGGCCTAATGTATTTTAACTTGTTTTACTTGAACTAGATCCGGCAGTCAAACCGCTTAAGCGGTTTTGCTGGACATATTCTTGTTATTTTTGTGATTATATGTACGTATTAATTATAAATAAAGTACACCCTGTGTACTATCCCACTGCTGGGCAAAGGCCTCCATTATTGAAATCAAGCCATCGCTTCAATAGATGGGTATTGACTTAATGACCAAGGTTGCCGAATGCGGGGTGATGGTGATCAGAAACCCGGGCGCAGCATCGAGAAATATACCTACTAGAAATTAAATTAAAGAAAAAGCCGAGAAGGACAAGCTCAGTAAGTACTTTGACTTGGCTCACGAGGTTGCCGCCATGTGAGATGTGGATTCAACCATTATTGTACCAATAGTCGTTTCGGCACACGGCCTTATAGCTAAGAGCCTCGATCAACATCTAGAGAGGCTCTCGCTAAAAGGTTGGGTCAAGGGTCAGATACAGAAGGCAGTACTCCTTGACACGACACGTATTGTCAGGAGGTTCGTCACTCTGCAGCCCTAACCACCGATAGCTTGGGTCTATCTCCGCTGCCGGTGGCAACATTTTTTTTTTGACCGTGTGAAATGCCTTTACGCATACCCGCGTGACTGGGGCGCCAACGCGGGTTATGTGGGGCTCGCCAGAAGGGCCCTACCCACTAAAACACACGGATGCTCGGAACTACCGCTAAAGAGACTCAAGAGCTGCGGCAATTCAGCTAGTGACTCAACCGCGGCTCAAGTCTGCGGGCCGTCACCACGGACGGACGCCTTGATGCCAAGCCTCACCAGGGGGCAACCTGCAGATTGCCCTCCGATACTACTGCGAACCACACGCGCGGGTGTAGGGCTCCACCTGCCCGTACACCCGCGGTTCGCTAAGGGGGGGCGGGGGAAGAAGCTGGGCAAACCCACGACTCCTTCTCCCTGCACGCCTTCGACGGATAGCGTCGGAAAATGGGTCTACTTCCTTCTCCGCCGCCTCCTTCTGCGTTAGGATGGTTTCATAGAAGGAGAGGACCGCTTCCCAAGACATTTGAGCGGCCAGCATGGCCGAAACCAGTGCTGGCAAAGAGAGGTCGGGACCTACGATAGCGCAGAGTTGCGCGCACTCAGCCGACCAGACTAGGCATGCCTCCAGCGTGTGCAGAGCCGGTCATCTGACACTCCGCACTGATGGCACACCGTCATCGGCTCTCGCCCCGCTATGCGGTAGAGATACCTCCCTCTGAAGCAGCCATGCCCCGAGAGATAACAACTAGGTTATCTTATTTTTTTTTAAGAACAAATAAATATAATTTTAATAAGAGTTCTGTTGAAATGAACACTTTTTACAGATGAACTCGCGTTTATAACAGCTGTCCAACCCAAAACTGTTTTGAACTTTACCATTCAGACTTACGGATCAGTGTTACATACACACACAATTATCCCCGAAGGGTTAGTCAGAGACTAGCCAATGACCGCAAAAGCAGTCCTCTACCATAGTCCTTTTTTCACCAAATTGCTACTGCACATGTGCTCAGCGTGATAGGTGGTGATCCCATCGCCGCTCTATGCTGTTGGATGTGCAGTCTTTAGTCCGTTAGTCGCCTTTTACGACACCCAAGGGAAAAGAGGGGGTGGTAGTATTCTTTCACCGCTACGCGACACGATTAGAGAAATTTGTCAGTTTTCTATAGGTTCAGTTTTCAGTTTTCTATAGGTTCAGTTTTCTATAGGTTCAGTTTTCTATAGGTTCAGTTTTCTATAGGTTCAGTTTTCTATAGGTTCAGTTTTCTATAGGTTCAGTTTTCTATAGGTTCAGTTTTCTATAGGTTCAGTTTTCTATAGGTTCAGTTTTCTATAGGTTCAGTTTTCTATAGGTTCAGTTTTCTATAGGTTCAGTTTTCTATAGGTTCAGTTTTCTATAGGTTCAGTTTTCTATAGGTTCAGTTTTCTATAGGTTCAGTTTTCTATAGGTTCAGTTTTCTATAGGTTCAGTTTTCTATAGGTTCAGTTTTCTATAGGTTCAGTTTTCTATAGGTTCAGTTTTCTATAGGTTCAGTTTTCTATAGGTTCAGTTTTCTATAGGTTCAGTTTTCTATAGGTTCAGTTTTCTATAGGTTCAGTTTTCTATAGGTTCAGTTTTCTATAGGTTCAGTTTTCTATAGGTTCAGTTTTCTATAGGTTCAGTTTTCTATAGGTTCAGTTTTCTATAGGTTCAGTTTTCTATAGGTTCAGTTTTCTATAGGTTCAGTTTTCTATAGGTTCAGTTTTCTATAGGTTCAGTTTTCTATAGGTTCAGTTTTCTATAGGTTCAGTTTTCTATAGGTTCAGTTTTCTATAGGTTCAGTTTTCTATAGGTTGACGTGCCGCCGAGTGTTATTTTAAAGCTTATAATTTATTTTGTCACTATCATCATCAGCTAATTTAGGTCCCACTGCTACGCACGGGCCTCCTACGTGGACATAGCATATGGGAATATTCTTACAAACAACATAGTATCTTAAATTAAGGAAAGACCAATAAAAATAACGAAATATAACTAATTCAGTCGAAGAATACGTCTGGCATTCGTGAAAATGGGTCTCATTTTGAGCAATGCATAAGTTAGTGAACTGTTTTCTTTAGATAGTGAGATAAGCTTTACAGTACAATAAAACAATATTTTTCTTGGTCTTTCTAATTTATGATACGTAATATGTTGCTTAAAAGAAAATGATCCTTATGAATTACTCTTTCGGTTGGTATCATAAAATACAGAATGTTTTTTTTTATATTTCACCGCGGCTCAAACAGGTGATTTTTCAAAAATCTTTTATTGCAGTATTAATTATTTTTGAAAATCGATACATCGTAGCCACGTGACAGCACGTATTGCTCAGACCAAGGAACTTATTACTTTTAGGTATTATACTTATACATATCCTTGGCTCAGACGGAGTCAGTGATATTTAAGATTCGCAATAAGCAGACTGTACCTATATTAATATCGAAGGGAGCGTTAGATTTAATTTTGTACACGCAACTTAATAATGCCTCTTCAGTGTCACATAATATTTATATTATACTAGCGAATTTCCATTTTTTTTATTTTTTTAACAACCTTTGTCCTGACATTAAAGGAGAATGCCCATTTTATATGGGCACTTGGGTCCCTTTCAAAAATTTTTGTGCCTTGATGAGTGTTGTTCTATATTGTAGAAGAAACACGTTATATTCGTTATTAGAAAACATTTTTAAAGTATTCTTTTTACAATGAACGAGTACTTTCTAATGATATATTTATTTATTATATTGTATAATATTGCTGTCTGCAAGCTGACTGAAACATTGCGAATGCGCTGATATTTTGCTAAGACATAATCACCATAGTGATAAAGGATTGTGTATTGATTAGGAAGGAAATATTAATGTTAATCTCTAATTATAACTTCAATTTCTGCAACAGAAAAAAAATCTCGTGAACCTGGGTGAATAAATTAAAAATGGTTTCTAATTATGAATATAACGTGTTTTTCTACAATATAGAACAATAATCATCAAGGCACAACAATTTTTTAAAATGGACCCGTGTTTGGGCATTCTCCTTTACAAATACAACAAAAAAGAATTATCCAAAAAGTTGCAGCCTACCTATTCATGGTAATTGATTTTTATTGATATGAATAGAAGAAAATAAGAAAGAAAGAAAAATAGATATAGATATTTTTCTGTTTAGGGCCATACCTGGGAAACATCTGGTTACGAAGTCACAAGTGAAAAATTCAATTTTATCGACGTACCCTAAAGATGCTGCAAGAAACCGTGTTTCAATCCCTTTGATCATTTAATCACTTCAATCCAATCAATCCACATATTTCATTAGCTGCGTTAAAATTCTACGACTGATTAAAACCTATAATAAATAAGTATTATGTGACGTAACGACACACACATGGTATAAAATTAAAAATATTAAAGATTTTGATGTTGCTGCAAATGCAATATAAATCAATTTTACAAAAATTGCTTAAAGTAATTTAAAGATAAGTCTTTTATGTTGGAAAGAGTCGTTTGGAGAATAGGTAAATTCAGGAATGAGTCCGTCAGCAGAGATGTACTTAGCCAGTTCCTCAGTAGTTCAGGGTTTCGGGTGAAGTGCACGTCCATCTACGGTCTTATCATCATCAGGTTCTCACCTGAAGGCCAAATGCTTACCCATAAATGTATTTGAAAAAGAGTTCTCTCAGAACTCCGTGGTCATTTCCGAAACGAGACGTTTACTTTTTAATAAATCTCAAATTTGTCTCACGTTGCACATAGTTAGCTATACTTATAGTTTGCATTTAAATGTTTGAGTTGAATTAAATAAAAGAGATGTAGATATGTACAGAGCTACATTCTCACGTAAGTACATAAGGACTAAGCTTTCGTAACAGAAAAACATGCTTCATTTGAGGAGGCACAGGGAATCTTTTTTGAAAAGGCACTCGGCTGTAGTGACTTCAACAAAAACGCATCGACACGGCATACACCCATACATACATGCATGCATGCGAGATACATTAGCTATATGTCAAGAGTGCTGAATAGTTCATGGACACCACTCGTTAAGTCTGGCTGGGTTTCAGCGGTTGGCTTGAGTTGGGAGAGTCGGCGGGAAACGTCGAACTTTTGTAAGTTGGTGTAGACGTATCGATTCGTTAGCGTTTGTCAATAGTAAATAGGTAGGCAAACTACCTAATAGGCATATATGTATTTACGTTGGTATGTATATTTGGTTGCCAGTTTGTGTGCATGTATGTTATAGAGTGAGTACTGCTAAAAAAATGGAAGGTCGTCAATCGTCACCCACCATACAGATGGTAATAGGACTGAATTCAAGTAGCAAGAGTCAATAAAAAGTGGGAAAAGAAGAGGAGAAAGTATGCCGCCTTGCGGAACTCCAGCTGCAGTCATCTCGCAACAGTCAGAAATAGACTGATCCACCTGAACAACTTGCTGACGTCCATGAAGATATAAGAAAATTAATGTCGTAGTTGAATTTAATGGTTTAATATGGGAGAGAATAGTTACGAGAATGTCATTCTTAACCGTGTTAAAGGCTTTAGAGAAATCTGAGAGAACCATTTTATTTTAACATTTTTTATAGGGTTTTTAAAAATATCCTTATATAATTTTAATGCGAATCTTGTTGCCAACAAATTACTAATTTAAAAATGTTGAAAAAAATTCCACGAGCAGAATTCGAACCCGCACTCTTCAAGCTATTTACCAAACACTATTAATTGTGTAATTTCGGCCGGCTTCACGCTAAGTTCACGGTAACCTAATTGTCAGGAGGGTGATTTAAAATAAAGACTATTTGATAAAACGGATGTGCCTGAACCAGAATCTAATTGCATTGATAAATTTATACCGTTAACATTGACATTTAAGCATAAAGGATTTAAATCTATATACCTCATACTGAACAGGGAGCATTCGCGTTCAAATCCTGCTCGTGGATTTTTTTTCAACATTTTCCAATTTGTATTTTTCTGTTTTAGTATTTGGCTGTACGCTTACCGCTTGCGCTGTTCCGTCTATGTGCTGTCACGCATGCCGCGCGGCAGCCGCGCGGGAGCCTCAAACACTCCGACGCGTTTCGAGTGTTGTTTTTACGTGTTTTTCACTCGTGTGCCGCGGCGTTCTCCATTTGATGTCGCGTCATTTTTACGACGACTACCTACATAGTATTTTTTTTCTGACATTTATTGGACGTACTACCGAATGGGATGGATTAGAGTTCATTTTTATCGTAGGCATGTAATGCATATTTTGGCGTTCAAGTTTATTGCTCCTTTTATACTGCATCATGTTGTTATGACTTTCGGACGTTTATGTATTTGTGTTATTATACATATTATGTTTCATTGCTAAGTAACTGCATGTTCAACCATTTAATATAATTAAGTACCTACTGCACGAAATTCCTCCCTAATTTAACCAAGAAAAAACATGAACAGACATGTTATGTGTCGATGATATTACAATCATTTATGCATTGATATATATACACTAGATTAGCAATTACCGCGTGAAAGCGTTGCCACCTCACATATGGCCACAGCCATATGCCTAGCTAATGTCAGCTCAGTCCTCAGTGTGACGCCGCCCAGGTTGAACCGGGCGGAAAATGCGTAAATGCATAGTGAAAGAGTGCGATTAAAGGTCACAGAACCATCATAACTCAAGCGGAATTACTTTCCATACGTATGTACATTGTAAATGTATTGATATTGACGTAAAAACACACAAAAAAAAAATTAAATAACCAATAATGTGATTTATGTTCAGTGTTGCCATTAAAAACCTCGTTTTGGTTTCCCACTTTAATGGGAGAAACAAATTAATCAATGGATGAAGTTGTAACCTCCGATTTTAAATAATAATATGTAATTATATTTTAAGTTTCATTCAAAAGATTAATGCAATCTTATTAATTTGTAGTATATTTAATCAATTAATAATCTAATAATCATATTATATTTTCTATTTAATATGATCAATTTTGCAGGATGCCTAAATATGCAGGACGCCGTGAGAAGAAATATTTAAAACAAGATTATAGCATGAAAACATACAAAAAAGAGACTAAACACAAAACTAATGCTTCATAGCGGAGTTTGATTACTGTTTGTATAAATAAACTACCATTATGGCTAGTGATGGGTTTACGCCCGGGCGTTTTGGGTGCATTGGATAAATGCCCGATAAATGTCTGTATATGCCGAATAAATGTCCATTCACTGGGCAAAAACTATAAGAGAACATTTATAATTTTTTTTTTATTAAAACAGTGACATTTTATCATGCAGCATGAGTAAATACCTACATAAAATTAGATTATGACTAGATTATTGACATATAAATTACTTAACTTCTCAAAATGAAAAAATGGAATTATGTTTAGTAATTCAGAACACATTTAACTACTTCTTACTAGCGAAAACGATAGAATTTCGAGGGCAGGAGGATTATTTCATTACTTATTCTTACTTTTATGTATCTAGTAAGCAAGACATGTTATTTAAATAATACTAGCTGTTCCTCGCAACTTTATCTTCGTAAAGTAAATAATAAATAAATAAACATATTTCAACAATCACACCAATGAGCTAGCCCCAAACTAAGCCGAAGCTTGTACTATGGCGGCTAGTTAACAGATATCCATACTTAAATACATATAAACATCATATTAAAACTATGTCAACGGGATAAATCGCGACACACATTGCAAGCAAATGCCTACTTAGTACTGCTTGACATTCGGCCGCAGCACCGCAAGCAGTAAGCAAGCATTCACTCAGAAAACGCATCGCGTCCTAGGGGGCTATCACGCTAAATAATCTCAACCGAACCACAACTGAAATGTAGTCGTTAGACGTACTTTTATAGTGCTATCGCGTTTGACACATGCGTTAGCGCTATACGAAGTCGGCTGAACGGTAAAGGTATAGTTTTGGTAATATCGTTGGTGCTTAGTGTGATTGAGGCCCTGTCCTGCTAACATAGTTTAAATTATGTTAAAACAGTAGCATATTAATGGTCAAAAATAATATTAAAATCGATTCAGTAGCTCCCGAGTTTATCGGCTACATGCAAACAAACAAATAATTCCTCTTTCTAATAATAGTATTATTTAAATTCATATATTTTATAAAACAATTGCTTTCAAAAATATTCAATTATTTTTCTTATTATGGGGTAAAATTCATATGGCAGGCAACACTAGCCTGCCAGCGCATGACTATGTATCTGTCTTTGTCTAATTTTAGTGACAGCATGGTTCTTGCGACTTGTGTAGATGAGACAGTTATATGTTTACATTAAAATGTTTATTGGTTTCAAAGCTACGTCGTCGCGGTTAAATAGTGGTTACATTTTTTAGGACGCGCGGTAATGAGGTTTGCTTCTTTATTAGTTTAACTCAATGCATTTATGTGTAAATTTAATCTCTTTCATACAAAACTAGATAAGAGTTTTCTTTTTACTTGTTTTTTAAGTGTTTTATAAAGCAAGTGTTATGTTATATTGTGTCGACACCAATGGCAAGCGCCCCCGTCTGCAATTAGGGGCGCCAGACGTCTCGCGCGGTGTCGTTACCGTACGAGTGTCCGCCACTATTGTACCAACATCGCGCCACTCCAGCGCCGCTGAATTAGAAGGGCTCCTTAACGGGTTGCGTACACCTGTTTTCCTAGTTGTTACTGTTTTGTAAATCTTTGTGTTTTTTAGCTTACATAGGGACTACATACTCTCACAACTTAGACAGAGACTACGCAATGAGGACCGAAAAATCAGTTCTTTGCCATAGTCCACGAAGCTACAAATTACAGCTGCACAGGAGTTTAGCATGATAAGTGGTGAGCCCATTGCTGCGCTATGCTGTTGGATGTATGTGCAGTCTTCAGTTCGTAAGTCACCTTCCACCCAAGAGAAGAGATGAGTCGGTAGTATTCTTTTAATGAGCTGCCACACACAGCTTTTTAAATTTTTGACAGTTCAAAGATTGAAAAAAATGTCTACCTCAGGCGGGAATCAAACCCGCGTCCTCCGCAATCCGGGCGGGTGCGTTGACCACTCCGCCACCGAGGTATTGGTTAGACAGACGAAATTTTTCAACGCTTTTGACTTTATGTTTTTATAGCAACAGTGTCCTCAGAATTTTCATTCTTCTGAAATATTGTACAATATTTTAATCATTTAGTTAAGATAAGATAGAATAGAATAGAATAAAAGAGAATAGAATTCCTTTATTGCTTAAACTGTGTAACAATTTCTTAAAAAAAAATAGCATCAACAGATAGATAAGATAAGACTGCTTTATAGATTCGTAATATTTGATTATTTGCGTTAAAAAACGCTCAAATAAAGTCAAAAGTAACGAAACGTTGAAAAAAAAAAGTTTTTGTCAGTTATTATTGTCACAGCTGTTCCATATATTATTATTTAGATCGCGCAGTATTTCCAGTTTAGTAAGGAACAGCTGATTGTTTTTAGCAATTTCATTTGGGTAAAGTGGCCGATCACAGGAAGTGGCCCTTCAAGGGAAGTGGCCGATGGGTGAAGTGGCCGATCACGGGAAGTGGCCGTAGCTGACCGGATCCTTTCAATGTTGATCCTTCGTTACGAATAACGAAGACTAAAACTAAGTTTGAATACTAAGTTTGTTTAATCTGGTAATAATCATTGTGTGTTTTAATTGTCATGTACCGATTGTAATCTGTCAGTGAAGCACGTTTGAAGCGCCTCGGTCATTGACTTTCGTAAGATCGTCCGGTACTAAGGATACTTACATTTTTATGAATATTTTTTAATGATTTTTTTATGCTCATATTTTTAGTTTTACATGCTAAATAGCTTCTACTGATGATAAACATGAACAGGGTTTCGGCTCCAAAACCAATGAAAAATCTCGGTGTATAAGGTGACTGCTAGAAACCGCAAGAAACTTTAAGGGCTGGTCAAGTCAAGTGTTTTAAACATGACAAAAATGACAAAAAACGAATTCGTGTTTTTTTCTATTTTAATGAAATAATTCATTTTGTGAATTTTAATTGGATAGTCTTTGAGTAGGTATCTAATTTATTTTAAATCATACGGCCGGCCGTCTGTTGACCATGTCATTTTTGTCATGTTTAAAACACTAGACCTGACCAGCCCTTGAAGTTTCTTGCGGTTTCTAGCAGTCACCTTATATACCGGCGACCTTTATCGACGCTGCGCGCATGGCTGTGATCTGCTGTCTCTTTCCAATTCTATGAATATGAAAGAGACACAGTCAATTCTCAGCGCTGCGGCTGCCGCTGCTACCAAGGCTTTAATTTAGAGAATCGCACTGTCGGACCACCTTGTTGTCGCCTGCCTACACTGCGTGTTACGGTGCGCGGTGGTCAATCAAGAATTGTCCTGCCCCAGAGCCAGTTCTACGAGCTATTTCACAGTTTTAGAGAAGCTTTCATACAAATCCATAAAGATTCTACTCCTTCCTCAAAATCGGCTACACATCTGCGACTTCTCTGGTTTTGCGGGTGTGTCCTTGGCCGGCGCGGCGGTGATTACTTTCTATCAGGTGACCCGCCTGCTCGTTTCATATTAAAAAAAAGGACATAATGTTTTTACTATGGGGCTTGGTACTAAATTCCGAAGTCTTTTAATTTGACGCCAATGTATAAATATTTGAAGAATACAATATTATCAACATATTTATGACCGTATTATTAATTTAAAGACCTCCGTTTTTTATATAAATTAAAAACCAACATTGATTTCTACTCGAAAATGGCAACATTATAGTAGGATTGTGACACTCTCTGTTATTAAAAATTAAAAAGTGACGCTTGTCTGACGTTTTATATGTCAATACGCATCGTAGACAGATGTCAGACTGTCAGCCGGCAGACGATTCCCGGCCGCGCTTTCGTTGTGTTAGTTGCTCGGACCAAATATTTGGTCCGAGGTTAGTTGTGGATGTGTGTATCGTTGCTAAATACTTTTAGTGCGCAAAAAAGATAACTGTGTTATCGATATCGTTTCTACATTACCATAGACCTCATAGACTTACCTACTTAATAACCCTTCGTTCGTTAACATTTAAAAAACCGGAACTTTCGTTCAGAAACTTACAAAACTTATCAAAATACAGTATTTTTTAACGGAGGTAATTAAAAATCTAAAAAAAATACAGAATGATAGCATTTAGTCTCTTATTGTTGCAGTTAATTTTTCTTTTATTTTAGTACCAAAAAAAATTATGTAAGTAAGTACTTACTTTCTTGGCTTTCTTAATCTTAACCAAGAAAAGCAAATTTTTTAAAAAAAGCTTATCTTGGGCTTGTTGATTGGTGTGAGAGTAAAAAAGTAAGTTTTTTTTAAATATGACCTTTTACTAAACACCCTGTTACGTTTAAAACTATAACATTAGTGATGTATTACATACCCTATGTATGAGCGAATAGGAGGAACGTCTGTTCCGTGTATCACACAAAGGGCATTGTTAGAAGTTCAGATGCAGTTCAACCGCAAAACATCGCACGAACTCAATCGACCGAAGAGCTATGCTAGTACAAACACGAGCACCAATATTGCCTCTTATTCCATTGTATTAAGAGTTACAATTGTTTACATATTTTTGCTCGTGACTGTACATACATACATACATATAATCGCGACTATTATCCCCGAGTGGTTAGTCAGAGACTAGACAATGAAGACAGCAAAGCAGTCCTCTACCATAGTTCACTTTTCACCAAAGCGACTGCACATGTGACAGGTGGTGACTGGTGACCCCATCGCCGCTCTATGCTGTTAGATATAATGTGCAGTCTCAAGTCCGTTAGTCACCTTTTACGACACCCAAGAGAGGGGGTGGTAGTATTATTTCACCGCTTCGCGACACGGTTAACGGGAGCTATGCAAGTACTTAGTAGTATACATTCAAATACCAATCATTTAATCAAAACTTGTGGCCCGCCCGCGCCTTCGTTCACGCTACCTTAGAAAAACCGTCATACTTCAGCTATTTAAAAAATTATATCTACAAAACATAAACAAAAACCATCCTCAGTTAACGCTCTATCTTTTAGTGAAAACCGCATAAAAATCCATTGCGTGGTTTAGGAGAATAGTGCGGTGCCATAGACAGAGGAAAAAACCGACTTTACTTTATGTAATGATGAGTCGTGTGGTATAGCCGTCACTAAAATTATGCTTCTAACCCCTCTCTGCCGCTGCGTGTCGTAAAAGGCGACTAATGGAATAAAGACTGCACATGTGTTCTGGAATAAAGCTCAAAAGTACCAGTCTGCTTTAATAGTAGGTCACATATTTTTTTTATCTCATAATAATTACATCCAACATCTGTGCATCCAACAGCGAAGGGCGGCGATGGGCTCTCCACCTATCCGGTTAAGCACATGTATTGTGCAGTTACAATTTGGTGAAACGTGGACTATGGCAGTGGACGTCCGCTATCGGTTGGTATGTGGCAAGAGACCTTATACTGAGAAACGCCGGCAAGAAGGCAGCAAGGGCATTTTTCTTTTTTCTTTTTTAGAGCGTCATATCGAAAGTTTTGAAATTTTGCGAAACTTAAAATAAAGGACATGGCCAGATTCTGCCCTTAAATGTACAGTAACGTACAGAAATTATTAATATGTGAAAATTGCTATAACTTTTAATATAAATAAATCGCAATAATTACATTTCATAAAAATATGCGACAAAAAAATACCTAAAAATATGTGTGTTAAATTATTTATGTTCCGCCCGTTGCAATATGCAATTCAACATGTTCGGATACACACTTAGGACAAACACGATAAATAGTTGACATATTAAGTACGAGTTAATGTTCAGTACCCATGAATGCCAGAAATGTATTTTAATGGGTGAATAGCAACAAAAATGTTAACTTTTTTACGTTTACCGTATACAGCATTTCACGAGCTACCATACGTCATTCATGCTTAATGTCTTTGATATCCAAAATCCTAGAATGATTTTGACATTTCGTAATGTCAAAACTGTGCAGTTGCAAAAAATCGGCTACACATCTGCGACTTCTCTGGTTTTGCGGGTGTGTCCTTGGCCGGCGCGGCGGTGATTACTTTCTATCAGGTGACCCGCCTGCTCGTTTCATATTAAAAAAAAGGACATAATGTTTTTACTATGGGGCTTGGTACTAAATTCCGAAGTCTTTTAATTTGACGCCAATGTATAAATATTTGAAGAATACAATATTATCAACATATTTATGACCGTATTATTAATTTAAAGACCTCCGTTTTTTATATAAATTAAAAACCAACATTGATTTCTACTCGAAAATGGCAACATTATAGTAGGATTGTGACACTCTCTGTTATTAAAAATTAAAAAGTGACGCTTGTCTGACGTTTTATATGTCAATACGCATCGTAGACAGATGTCAGACTGTCAGCCGGCAGACGATTCCCGGCCGCGCTTTCGTTGTGTTAGTTGCTCGGACCAAATATTTGGTCCGAGGTTAGTTGTGGATGTGTGTATCGTTGCTAAATACTTTTAGTGCGCAAAAAAGATAACTGTGTTATCGATATCGTTTCTACATTACCATAGACCTCATAGACTTACCTACTTAATAACCCTTCGTTCGTTAACATTTAAAAAACCGGAACTTTCGTTCAGAAACTTACAAAACTTATCAAAATACAGTATTTTTTAACGGAGGTAATTAAAAATCTAAAAAAAATACAGAATGATAGCATTTAGTCTCTTATTGTTGCAGTTAATTTTTCTTTTATTTTAGTACCAAAAAAAATTATGTAAGTAAGTACTTACTTTCTTGGCTTTCTTAATCTTAACCAAGAAAAGCAAATTTTTTAAAAAAAGCTTATCTTGGGCTTGTTGATTGGTGTGAGAGTAAAAAAGTAAGTTTTTTTTAAATATGACCTTTTACTAAACACCCTGTTACGTTTAAAACTATAACATTAGTGATGTATTACATACCCTATGTATGAGCGAATAGGAGGAACGTCTGTTCCGTGTATCACACAAAGGGCATTGTTAGAAGTTCAGATGCAGTTCAACCGCAAAACATCGCACGAACTCAATCGACCGAAGAGCTATGCTAGTACAAACACGAGCACCAATATTGCCTCTTATTCCATTGTATTAAGAGTTACAATTGTTTACATATTTTTGCTCGTGACTGTACATACATACATACATATAATCGCGACTATTATCCCCGAGTGGTTAGTCAGAGACTAGACAATGAAGACAGCAAAGCAGTCCTCTACCATAGTTCACTTTTCACCAAAGCGACTGCACATGTGACAGGTGGTGACTGGTGACCCCATCGCCGCTCTATGCTGTTAGATATAATGTGCAGTCTCAAGTCCGTTAGTCACCTTTTACGACACCCAAGAGAGGGGGTGGTAGTATTATTTCACCGCTTCGCGACACGGTTAACGGGAGCTATGCAAGTACTTAGTAGTATACATTCAAATACCAATCATTTAATCAAAACTTGTGGCCCGCCCGCGCCTTCGTTCACGCTACCTTAGAAAAACCGTCATACTTCAGCTATTTAAAAAATTATATCTACAAAACATAAACAAAAACCATCCTCAGTTAACGCTCTATCTTTTAGTGAAAACCGCATAAAAATCCATTGCGTGGTTTAGGAGAATAGTGCGGTGCCATAGACAGAGGAAAAAACCGACTTTACTTTATGTAATGATGAGTCGTGTGGTATAGCCGTCACTAAAATTATGCTTCTAACCCCTCTCTGCCGCTGCGTGTCGTAAAAGGCGACTAATGGAATAAAGACTGCACATGTGTTCTGGAATAAAGCTCAAAAGTACCAGTCTGCTTTAATAGTAGGTCACATATTTTTTTTATCTCATAATAATTACATCCAACATCTGTGCATCCAACAGCGAAGGGCGGCGATGGGCTCTCCACCTATCCGGTTAAGCACATGTATTGTGCAGTTACAATTTGGTGAAACGTGGACTATGGCAGTGGACGTCCGCTATCGGTTGGTATGTGGCAAGAGACCTTATACTGAGAAACGCCGGCAAGAAGGCAGCAAGGGCATTTTTCTTTTTTCTTTTTTAGAGCGTCATATCGAAAGTTTTGAAATTTTGCGAAACTTAAAATAAAGGACATGGCCAGATTCTGCCCTTAAATGTACAGTAACGTACAGAAATTATTAATATGTGAAAATTGCTATAACTTTTAATATAAATAAATCGCAATAATTACATTTCATAAAAATATGCGACAAAAAAATACCTAAAAATATGTGTGTTAAATTATTTATGTTCCGCCCGTTGCAATATGCAATTCAACATGTTCGGATACACACTTAGGACAAACACGATAAATAGTTGACATATTAAGTACGAGTTAATGTTCAGTACCCATGAATGCCAGAAATGTATTTTAATGGGTGAATAGCAACAAAAATGTTAACTTTTTTACGTTTACCGTATACAGCATTTCACGAGCTACCATACGTCATTCATGCTTAATGTCTTTGATATCCAAAATCCTAGAATGATTTTGACATTTCGTAATGTCAAAACTGTGCAGTTGCAATTAAAAACGGTAAGGCGGTTTTTTTATAACCTATTTATTGTATCTCTCGCTTATTTTCTGAAAATAAAACTTTAATTAATGTAAAGACATGCATGTCAACTTTGATATGACGTACTGTACATCGATGTACATGCATATTTTTTGTTTGGGCACAGCTCCATACAACTTCTGGCCATGTCCTTTAGCTCGAAAATGGTGGTACTTTCACTAAAGAGTAATTTTTTTATTTACATAGATCTTTGATCAACAATACCAACTGTTGTTCGAAGACATAGATGGTCACCCCATATTTTCCTTAATGTATAATAATCATTATTAAATTAAAAGTACATAATCATATTATATTTTTATCATTTAATAATATTTTATAATAATGCTTCACTATTGCATTGGGTGATAACTGTAATAATAGTTGTAAGCTCCAATAAATAATTAATTAAATAAATAGGTACTGTTATGACTTCCTGAGTAGACAGCGCCTGCATAAAGTTAGTAAAAAGAGAAAAGTTGCACGCCATTTCACCTCCCTCTGTACCTTGTTAAGTTCATTTAAGTGTAAATACATGTGTTAATGAAGTTTTGTACTTATTAAAAGTAAGAAATGTAAATGTAAAACAAGCTCTAGTAATTAAGCGTTAGACAGCGCGCGAAGGCTTTGTTTTAACCCTAGACGCCTAGGAAAGAGCTGAACCTAGGATTATATTACTGGATGTGTCTACATTAAACGCTTACAATCTTCTTTGCACTAGTTTTTTATCTACTACGAGTGAGGACTATTGGCTTTCATCGGTTCCCTATTTTTTTGCTTTAAGTTTTATGTCATAATTTAACATGGCATAATAGTTACGCACAATATTAATGAGGCATAACTTTTAAGGCATATTTTTTAAGCAAAACTACTATAAGCATAATAATTGTTAAACATACTATTCTAAAGCCTAAATTTGCTTTTGCATAATGATATTTAAGCATAATTTTGATAGGCATAATAATTATATAGGGAAAAGAAAGTTTTGGAATCTTTGTGTTTGCATTTAATATAATACTTTTCGCATATAAAAAACATGTTGGCGGCTTAAGGGTAGCCCAAGGACCACCCCCGCCGCACCCTAACCTACTATTACACTACGGTATCCAATTTATATTTGATATACCTAATACCTACTTTTGGTTTTTCAGATTCAAATAGATATCAATAAAATAAAAAAATATTGCAAAGACAAATCCTGATAAAAAACTAATCCAAATTATAGCGGATTTTGAAACTATAATCACTTTCTTACATTGTCTAATCTACCAGACTATTTTTATGCCTAATAACTATTAGACAAATAAACAATATGCCTTATAACTTTATGCAAATCAAAATTAGGGCAAAAAACATTAAATAAAAAAAATATTATGAAAAAAAAATATGCGTAACTCGTTATACAAAATCGCATCGCATGCTCGCAAATTAAATTAGGACAAAAAAAATTAGGCGACTAAAAGGGATCTCGGCTTTCATCTCACCTGATAGTAAGTGACGATTTGGCCATGTTGGCTGCTGGCTACCTTTTCTCTAAACTGTCGGAACACATTGTCCCTATCTACCGACCTCAATAGATAGGGTATCGCAACTGGAACTACGGGTCCGGTTGTGTTTTCAGAGGTACTACGGGGTTCCGGTTCTAGCCCCCCGCTGGTCGTGCCTTTAACCAGGCGCCTCCGGCGGGATCCGGACATGGGTTGGACTCGTAGTGGCATGTGGTTAGCTGTAGAGCTTGGGAATGTTCGTTGTCCTGGTATTGTGTGCCAGGACTTCCAAACTCGTGCACAGCGAGCGGGGCCTAGTAGCGGTCTCTGAGGGGCCAGAAGCGAAAAGTCCTGCGGGGAACGTGAGTTTCCCTTATAGTTGGCAGCTTTGTCCGGTGGTTTTCATTGGACATTGGTGTTGACATCTCCGGTACTAGTCTGGATAACTAGTAGAGACGGCCTCCTAGATGCCGTAGGTCTCCGGTCCAGCCAGCCGCGTAGGATGTGGGAACTGGCTAGGCTCCCGGATGGGTTCCGAGAAGTGAGTGTGCTTACTACTCCGCTACCAAGGTGGACACTTGGGAGTCGACTTTAGAGTCGACGACCCTAGCAGTGGCAACTGCGAGTTGTGCCCTTCGTGCAACGAGAAGTGAGCGAGCTTGACAGCTCCGGCTACCTATCTGGACAATAGGCAGTGAACTACACGTGTTCACGGGGATACTCTCCCGAGACACTAGTCTTATGAGTACCGAATGAAGAGCGCGCTGCGGCGGGCACTAATTTGGCGTCAAGACCTAACGTTGGTGGTCTCCTGCGCGAGTGTCTACTGGCGCAGGGACGTCTGGCACTTCTTGCATAACCTAACGGTTGGTCTCGAGGTGCCAGTACAAATAAACTTAGTGAATTAAGGAGAGGGGATGTCGGAACACATCAATGCTATTAACATTGTCGTTTTGGCTTTAGAGAGTAAAATAGAAGGACAGAGGAGAAGAGGAAGATCCAGAGTAGTCTATTCAGAACAGTTTAAAGATCAGGTGAAAGCCGTAACCGCGTCGCGTAGAAGAACCCCCTCTCTTCCTTTGGGTGTCGTAAAATGCGACTAACGGAGTAAAGACGGCACATACACCCAACAGGCTCACTCTGTCACGCTGAGCACATGTGCAGTCGCTGTTTGGAAAAAAGTGGTCTTTGACTAAGGCAGAGGACTGCTTTTGCAGTCCTCATTGCCTAGTCTTTACTAACCCTTCGAGGATAATAGTCCTGATTACATGGGTATGTAGCCAGTTCCTCAGTCATTGAGGATTCCGGGTAATGCGCGCTTCCACCTTCGGCCTTATCGTTACTTATCATCAGGTGAGATAAAATATAAGTGCTTACCTGTAACAAAAACAAATAAAAAACAAAATAACAATTGATGCGACCAGAGAGGCAGATGAGAAAATCACGAATGTTAGCAGTCATCGTCAGCTTATATAAGCATTCAACGCTGGCCTTCCCACATACACGTCTTTTTAATGTATTTTATATGACTTTGTGACGACATTGTAACTTTTGTTACTTATAGGGAGAAAAAAGCAAGGCATCCTGAGTTTCTTGCCAGCTTCTCAGTCGAAGGCTCTCCAAAAATCCGAACTGGCGGCAGATTGGTTAGGTAGGTAGATTGGGTAGGCAGTTAAGTAAGTTGATAAGATTTAACTACTGTTAGTTAACTTTTTTTTATAAACATATTTGTTGACCAGTTGTGATCAGAAAGCCTAACTTGCAGAACGTCTTTAAAGCAATACAATGCTTACTTACTTACTTACTCCGCTGGCTCAGCTACCCGAAGTGGATCTTGGCCTCCGACACGAGATGACGCCACTGCGCCCTGTCTTGTTCAGCCTCTTGCACGTTGATAGGCCCCAGCAGCTCGAATACGTCCCTGGCTACCATGTCCTTCCAGCGGTACTTAGGGCGTCCGACCGGCCTTCTCCAACAGGGCACTCCTACGTACGCGCGCTTCACTGCTCGATCCTCCTCCATGCGTTCAACGTGGCCCAGCCAGCGGCGTCTGTGTGACTTGGTTTCGCCCATAATGTTGGGCTGCGCCACAAGTTCTTCGAACTCGCAGTTCTTCCGGATTCAATACAATGCTTAATGACTTAAAATGCAGATAGCCAAACTTGCAAAACGTCTTTAAAGCAAGACGTCTACAATGCTTAATGGCTAAAATGCAGATAGCTTAATAAGTACCTACCTGTAAAGGTTTATTGAATAAAGCATTTGACTTGACTTGACCCCACGAGGGTGTAATGTAAGGTAATCATAGAATAAGTTATTATTATAATGTGGGTAGGATTCGTGAGACGGCGGCAGTTCGGATTACACTCTTAAACTGCGAACATTGTTTTATAGAGTCCCTAATTTGTACACCTGGTCAAGAACATTACAGTGGCGACAAGGATAAATTCTGGCGATAACGTGTGTTACTTACGGTTGTGCGCAATTTCATAATGTCGATCGGGAAACTTAGCGAGTTTGACGTTAAATCCGGTACGTGGTCATCGTACGTCGACCGGCTCGACATGTACTTTAAAGTCAACGGGGTCAAGGAGGAATTGAAGCTGCCCACCCTGATAGCCACTATAGGATGCAGCTTACGAGTTGCTAGTAAACTTATCCAGCCCGAAGAAACCATCAGAGTTGACATTTGATCAAGCCAATCAGTTGATGAGTCAACATTTACAACCTACACCGTCTGCGCTAGCGGAGAGATATCGCTTTAGACAGAGGAGGCAGATCGCAGGCGAAAATATTGCGAGTTATGTGTCGGAGTTAAAACGACTGTCTAGGCATTGCAAGTTCGGCGATAAATTGAACGAGAATTTACGGGACCAATTCGCTTGTGGCCTTAAGAGCGACGTCATTAGGCAAAGATTATTCGCCGAGAGCGACGAGCTGAGCTTCACACAAGCGGTGAGGATCTCCACCGCACTAGAGGCGGCGGAGAGGGACGCGGCAGCAGTGGAAGGAACACGGGCGGCGGAGTCGGCGGACGCGGGCGCGGTGTGCGCGCTCCGGCCGGCGAGGCCCGTGCGCGGCGGGCGGCCGCGCGGACACAGAGCTGGCGGAGCGGGCCAACAGGAACAACGCGCGCTGGCGGGACCGTATACTCATACCGGGTGTGACGCATGTGGTGGGCGCAACCATGACTTTAATAATTGTCGTTATCGGAACTTTGTGTGTAGCAAGTGTCAGCGGCCAGATCATTTACGACGGGTGTGTCCGAGTCGGGGTGCACAGACGGTTAGGGGCGGCACGGGACGTCGTGGCAGCGGCAACGCGGCCAATAGCAGCGGATGGAAAGGCGGCTTCCATTTTGGCGACGTCGGCTCAGGAGAAGAGGACTCCGAGGAGGACATCGAGGAAGAATTAAATCACTTGTGTTTGTTCAACAGAAGGCAGAGATTGATCTACCGTTACGGTTTCCTTGTTTAACCCCTCGCCGACTACCTCACTCTGCGCCATGCCCCGCTCCGGCTCCAACACGCCTTATACCAAACAGAGGCCATAGATTTCCATTTGCTATGATCCTGACCCACATCCTTAGCTTCACTTACTCACATAAAGTCAAAGTCAAAGTTTAGAGGCACTTATTGACGTCAATACTAATAATAAAAAAAAACAGTTAACTAACTTGTAGTTAAGACTTAACAACTAATGTAACGAACTAACTATAGTCTGTGCCAGACAAACGCTCATCATAACGTCCACAAACAGCACATGAATATTGCGCAATAAACTCTCCACGCTTTAGTCCCTTCCGCATACCGGTACGTCCGTGGCAGACTACAATTATACACTCATAAGCGCAGGCAACCTTTAGTTCCTGCATTGTGCTGGTAGTCTTTGTCAATTTTCCGTTTTGTCTGCGCAGTTCCTCGGGAGAATTGTCGGCGCTTTTCCGCGTAACGGTAATGGCTACGAGGAAAACACTATAGGTAGATGATAGTCAACAGACAGACGAATAATAAGTCTTGTATACCTGAATTAAGGCTTTGTAATGATATGACTTTAGTTTTTTATGTTTCTAAGTCGGTAAATGAAAATACAGCTCTTGTCATGGAGCGCGGTCACTGCCGCTCATGGACGCGCTCAACGCCCTAAGGGCATCACGCGAGCGCAACGCACCCTGAAGGCTTATGGTACAGCCCTTCCCAAATGAACAAGAGCACATCCTTTCGTTAAAGTCTACGATCAGTGTGTCCTACCTGTATTAACACACACCGAGCCAAGACGTGAACACTCACGGTGCGACTGGTCCACAAATTGAAAGTTACTCAGCGAGCTATTATGGAGAGAGCTAAGTTCGTACGGCGGGCGGAATGAAATAATTTGCCAGAAAATTAAATAATAGCACTTGGTGCTGTTGTGTTTTGACCGACCAGTGAGGGTTCCGGAGGCCCCTTCCCCCCCTCCCAATTCTTATTCCTTCCTTAAACCTATTCCTCCCTTAAAGGCCGGCAACGCGTCTGTGATTCCTCTGGTTTTGCCAGTGTCCATGGGCGGCGGTAATTACTCTTCATCAGGTGACCCGCCTGCTCGTTTGCCTCCCTGTTTTATAAAAAAAAAGAGAACCAAAGTCACATATCTCAAAGAATCGGCAAGCTGAAGTAACAGTGGGCTAGTCATATTAGCCACAGGACCGACAACCGCTAGGGGCAGGCGTGTTCTGGAGTGGAGACCGCGACTTGGCAAACGTAGTTTAGGACGCTCTCCCTCTGGCTAGGTGGAGTGACGACATACATAGGGTGGCTGGCAGCAGTTGGACCAGAAGAGCCGAATAAATAAATAAATAAAATTTTGAAATGAAAACCATTTTTTACGGATTAACTCGCGTTTAATTTACTATTTACATAGTTTTTATATTATCCTGACGTTTCGAACCCTTTACAGGGTCCGTGGTCACAGGGAGACGTGTAGTGCTCGCTTAAACCTCAGAAAACAATAAAAAAAAATTCCTACACTCACACCAATTATCTAGCCCAAGAGAAGCTTCGTTATGAAACTCGTTAAATGGTTACTAGACAACGGATAAACATACTTAAAATACTTAAATACATACTTATTATACATATAAAACACCCAGACCCGAGACAATTTAGAAAAACAATAATTTCTAAATTGACCCGACCGGGGATCGAACCCGGGACCTCAGAGATGGCGACACCATGAAAACCGGTGTACAAACCACTCGACCAAGGAGGTCGAGACACACACACACACACCCCCACACACACACACACACACCCCCCCCACACACACACACTCACACACACACACACACACTCGTACGCACCCATACGGGTATTTAAAACTTAACTAGGTACCTACATAAGTTACATTTTTTAAATTTCTTTTCTTTTTTGTTATAAATTAAATATACATTGGATATATGCCGCTTTGCATAATTATTTATAACTTGTTTTTAATGGAAGAGCGGTGCTTCCCAACACAGGCCTTTCAAGCTGTACGGGAGTCACCAGCCCCTATTATGTACTATTTATACTTGCTATAACTGAGTAAAACTTATTTTATTTTTTATTTATTTTACAGCAACTGGACCAACTGACTTTACTTGACTTCCAAAAAAAAGAGGTGCTCGTGATTTGTGTGAGTAAAACTTATTTTATTTTTTATTTATATTATTTTTATTTATCCACCCAGGGACGCGACATAGCGAAAGTTGCCTAACTAGCAAGATTGCAAGCTTACGCTTTATCCGCTGCGTCATCCAGCTCCTCAAGTTTGTACTTTCCTATCTTGATTTGCAACAATGTACTTGTATAGGTACCTACCACATACGCGTCGATACACCCGCGACTTAGTTAGAGATAGAGGCGTTGAAGACCGCAAAAGCAGCGCACTATCCAGGTTTCACCAAACACTACTGCACATGTGCTCAGTGTGTTGGGCGTTGAGCCCATCGCCACTTTATGCTGTTGGATGTATGTACAGTCTTTAACCCGTTAGTCGTCTTTTACGACACCCAAGGAAAAGACGTGTTGGTGGTATTTTTAATCATTAGCCCGTTAGTCGCCTTTTACGACACTCAAGGAAGAGACGGGTTTTTGGTATTCTTAGTGATTAGCCCGTTAGTCGAATTTTACGACACCCAAGGAAGACACGGGTTGGTAGTATTCTTAGTCATTACTTCGTTAGTCGCCTTTTACGACACCCAAGGAAGAGACGGGTTGGTGGTATTCTTACTCATTACCTCGTTAGTCGCCTTTTACGACACCCAAGGAAGAGACAGGTTGGTAGTATTCTTAGTCATTAGCCCGTTAGTTGACACGGGTTGGTGGTATTATTTTGGTTAGCCGCTATCCCATCCCATGCGGCTGATGCCGTAAGTATAGCTGTATGTAATTATGTATGTATGTATCAGCATATTATGTTAAATGATAGTCCACTTTACGTAGTCTTTTTTTTTTATGGCTCGTCATAGTGACTGCATCCTGCCTGATGGTAAGCAGCCGATGCAGTCCAAAATAATGAGAGTGCTCCCCACCGTGGAATAAGCACGATAACGAGCGTACCCATTCATGACGGCCTGCATAAATGCCGTTTCACGCCCCGCTTAAAAGACCCGGGACTGTAGGAGCTGGGAAACACATGCGCCGGCAAAGAATTCCAAAGCCGAATGGTCTTACAGAGGAACGACTTGCCAAATTTTTTGGTACGAGTACTGATAGTCTGTACAGTATGATGGTGGTTCCTAAGACCAGCACGTGTAGTCCGGGAGAGGGAAGGAGAGGGCGGGATAAGATCAAAAAGTTCTTCAGAACACTCTCCGTAGTAGTTCCGGTAGAAGATACTGAGAGAAGCAATATCTCTACGCAGCTGGAGATCCTCAATTGAAGCTGTAACCTCAGCATCTCCAATAATGCGTACCGCTTGCCTTTGCAGTCTATCAAGTGCATCGAGGAAGTATTTAGCGGAGCCGTCCCATAGATGGGAACAAACTCCATACTCGATCGCACCTGAGTTTTGTACAGCAAACAGCGCTGCTCGGGAGTGAAAAACCGCCTCACCTTATTGAGAATACCCAACTTCCAGGAGGCAGTTAAAATAGCACTCTCGATGTAGCATTTTTGATTCATTTCCTGGCCGATGTCCATGCCAAGAATGCTGAGGTTCACCGAGATGGTTAACGGAGAGTTCTGACGAGAGAGAGGAGTAAGGAAGAGAGTTACCTTGGACGAGAATGCACAAACCTGGGTTTTGCTAGCATTAAACTCGACCAGGTTTTTGGATCCCCACTTAGGGACACGATCGAGAGTCAGGTTCACTTTGGCAACCAGTTCTTGCCTTTTCACCATGATATCGGCATGCTTTGCCGCAGGATGTCCCAAGTACCGTTCATGCACCGTACTGTCATCCGCATAACAATGAATATTGCCCAAGGACAACATATCATTAATATGCAGAAGAAATAGAGTAGGTGAGAGCACAGAACCCTGCGGCACTCCGGCATTGACTTTGTAGAACGCGGAGGACTTACCCTCACAAAGGACACGAATCCTCCGCCCTTCTAGAAAGTCTGCAGATTTCGGGTGAAGTTTCAAGTTGAACACGCGCCGCCGCCACCGTACAGTTCACAAAACGACCGTATTGTACTAGTCGCTAAGAGAAACTTCTGAGTGGCGTATGACATTTGCAATTAACTTGTAAGCTGGCCAATTTGAAATGAAGAGTAAACATGGCCGCCCTAATTTGACATCTAGGTACTCTTTTTAGGGTCGTTCAAAAGGAACCATACTTATAATAACGCAACCATAGTAGAAATAATTGTGCAGAATCATCATCCGTGTAACCGTGTCGTGTCGCGTAGCGGTGAAAGAATACTACCACCCCTTATCTTCCCTTGGGTGTCGTAAAAGGCGACTAAAGGAATAAAGACTGCGCATACATCCAACAGCATAAAGGTGCAATGGGGTCACCACCTGCCACGCTGAGTACATTTGCAGTCGTTATTTGGTGAAAAGTAGACTATGGTAGAGGACAGCTTTTGCGGTCCTCATTGCCTAGTCTCTGACTAACCCTTCGGGGATAATAGTCGTGATATGTACCTATGTAGGTATATAGAATCATCATAATTATCCCACTGATTTGTGAATTTATATGAATGAATGTTGTTCACAACAGCACATAGGTGATAACCCACCACGCTGGCCCAATGCGGATGGGAGGGTACTAACAATGGTTTTTAAACATTTGAACTTAAAAGTTTGTATGGGAAACTGTAAAGCCCCCTTTTCACATAGGCAGACGCATCTGCAGACGACATCTGCGGATGCGTCTGCCGGAGTGTAGGGGGGTGATTTGCGCGTCTGTGGTAGGTATACAGAATCTGCAGAGTCTGCAGACGTTAAATACCTACCACAGACGCGCAAATCACCCCTCTACACGTCCGCAGATGTCGTCTGCGGATACGTTTGCCTATGTGAAGAGGCGTAAACACACTTAAAGCAGAATAACTTTTAGGTCAAATAGTATTTTTAGTTTTGTATAAAACAGCTGTTTTTTCTTGTGAAAGATTAAAAAACGTCTCAACCCACCTATGAAAAAAATACACACACTACCACCTTTGCAACCAATCGTACCAACATGACGGAGTGAACGGCTTCCCACAATAAAGCGTCATGGCCTCTCACTCATAGCAGAAGGCGCTCACGTCCGGTTGGATGCGCGCAAACTCTGCACCGTGAAAATGCATTGTGGGCTGTACCGAGTGTCATACAGACGGCAAGGATGACAAGCAAACAGCATGTAGGTATACGTATACAGGTTTTTTATATCATTTATTAGTAACGTTTAATACACACCATTTTCATTTTATTGAATTTATTTGTTATTCATTATTTATTTAATTTGTTCAGCACAATCAAAAATAACTAGTGGTTACCGGGCGAACAAAAGGTCACGTGTTCAAATTCAAATTCAAATTGTTTTATTTGTAATAAATGTGGTACATTACATAGGTAGAACAGGTTAGGTTGAGCATCGCACATTTAGCTAAAGTAATTAGCATACAAATATTCAATCATATAATAAAAGTTAAAATTTAAAAATAAAATACATAATTACTTAATCATTACACCTTAAAATCATTGTTAATAAATTCATCAATTGTATAAAAAACATTAGATACTAACTATTTTCTAAGCGTTAGCTTAAACCTAGTATATGGGAGCTCCGTTATAAATAATGGGATTTTATTATAAATTTTTATGCTCATTGCGTAACAATTATTTAAATAACGCGTTGTTTTGGGAATAGTGTCCAATACCAACATACGTGGGTTCCTCGAATTTGTTGTATAATGGTCCTTTGCTTCTGTGAAATATTTATAATTTAATTTGACAAATTTCCCTATCTCCAGTACATAAATAGAGGCTAATGTTAATATACCCATTGACAAAAAATATGGCCTGCATGATATGTCAGGGCAATACCACATACAGCTCTAACACATCGCTTCTGTGCAATAAAAACTTTTTTAGCACCAGCACCAAACGTGTAACGTAAAGTAGGTATCCTGTGGTATCGTAATGTGTCAGAGTTCAATAGAGCGGTACCGGTCGATTGACCATGATCAACGGTATTTTTGTGGACATGTTTGATAATTTTTTGTTTCTTTATTATTAACTTAGAAAAAAAAAAAAAAAAATCTGTAGCTATAGATTAAGTTATTCTATAATTTAAAAAATTATGTGCACAGATAATTTTTTTTCTTGTATACCGTTGAGGATGTTCCCGGTCGACCGCTTTCCGGCGATATTCGCTTGCACAATATCTACGCGCACGCCACTGTACGTACTAGGGTTGATGAGGATTCCTCTTCCGCTTCCACATGTTGCGGAAGTTCCGCAATTATTACAGTTCCCCTACCGTTATGCTTCCCCATAAATGAGAGTGAAAAATTCCTCTTCCGCTATCGCTTCCTTATAAATTATGAGGAATTAAGGAGGAATTGAAATTGCGCGCGAACTCCGGCCGGCAACAAATATATAACAAATAAATAAAATACTACGTAGGTACTTTGTTTTTATTAAATACACTTATTATATGCCTGTTTCATCACACTTTCTTTTACTTCCTCTTCCTCATCCGCATCCTCTTTCTTTGTGTTATACAATTCCTCTTCCCCATAACCACATCCTCACCAACCCAAGTACGTACGCGCAGTCGGAATGGAGCGCAAGCGAATATCGCCGAAAAGTGGTCGACCGGAACTTCCTCGACTGTACACACATTTTCCCCAAAGGGTTAGTCAAAGACTAGGCAATGAGGACCGCAGAAGCAGTCCACTGCCATAGTCCACGTTTCACCAAATTGCAACTGCACATGTGCTCAGCGTGATAAGTGGTGAGCCCATCGCCGCTCTATTCTGTTGGATGTATGTGTAGTCTTAGGCTAGTCGCTTTTACGACACACAAGGGAAGGGTATTTTATTGTAAAAAATATTATAATCACTAGCTATTGCCTATTCTGCGACATGCATACGTAATATAGATTCGCGGCTACTATCCCAAAGGGTTATTCAGAGACTAGGCAATGAGGACCACAGACTCTGCCACATCGACGACCTCCCAAGGGAAGACGCTATGTTACGCAACAATAGTTGCTGGGCTCTGATTCTGTATCGCAATCTATAGATTCCACACCTAAACCTTACCGCGCACAAACGTCAAACGCATACGATTTTGGGAAGATATCGTAACTTTTTAAGGAATTAACGTGATTTTGAAACAAGGAATCCTTAGAGAATAAGGGTCCTGTTGTGTTCCGTCCGGTAAGTGAATGTTCCGGAGGTCCTCCCCCCATCCCCTCACAATTCCTACTCCTTCCACAAGGCAAGCAACGCATATCTGCGTCTAGGCTGTTTTTGCGGGTGTCCATGGGTGGGCGGTCTGTACTTTCCATCAGGTGACCCGCCTGTTCGCGGTTGCCTTCTTTTTTTTGCGTAATTTTTTTTGTTGTTGCTAGTTTGGTGATTAACCTATTAGTTGTAGCGATGACTTGATTTCAAACATGGAGACCTTTGGCCAGCAGAGGAACAATATAACCTAAGATGTTTACTTACTCTAATGGGCTTGATGGCTGTTTTCCAATGCCGTATTGTGCAACATTGTTATCTTAACGGTCGGCCTGTGCAGCGGTTTCTCAGATTACAGCCTCAAGATGCAAGTTTCTGATGGACTATCTCCCTCAGTTCGTAGCATTCGCAACTAAGCGATAGTTATGAATATGTTCAAACGTGTTTAATTAAATTGTGTGTTTGTAAAATGTCCGCCTGTTTTAACTGGTTTGATTGGAAAAGTCTGTGTTTGTGTGTTTCTTTCTCGTGTTGGTGGCAAGTGATTTTTTAAGAATCGACGTAGGTATGATTGTCTGTCTGAACTGAGAGGTGAGGTGAGGTGAGGTGATGATTGAAATGTGACACAAAATTAAAGTATATGTCCATCGTTCTTGATCCATAATATTCTGGATCTCAAGATTCGGAGCCAATAAATGACTTACTACGTCTTAGGATTTGGCGCTCCTTGATAATTTTGTGTGGGGCTATGTAAATCAATGGTGTATCAAAGTCAAAGTCCAATAGTTTATTCATTATAAACCTTCACAGACAATAATAAATAGACGTCGTTAAATAACAAATCAGTTTAACGTTGTTAAATCAATCTGAATCTACAACCAGTCCGGATTTTGGAAGAGTCTTCAACTGAGAAGAACTGGCAAGAAATTCTGGAGGCTCATTTTTTACTCCATCTTAGTCACAAAAGAAAATTACCTTGTTTAGTGTTAGAAAAAGGTACATATAAGGAGACTAAGCTAAGATAAGAACAATTAACCCACTAAACAGTAATATCACACGCGACATCAAAAAGATAGAAGTAGAGAGATAATTAAAACAAGATAATTTTTTGTCTTAAATTTAAATTTTTCATCACTTCTTGAGATAATGACACCTTCTTGTATTCACGCTACCACCAAGCAGAGATGGTAATTCTAATAATGTGTCATTCTATGCATAATATCAAAGAGTAAGCCCTTAAAAAACGTAAAAAAATCATTTAATTGTAAACTATCAATGTGTTTTTATTTTTGTTCAAAGACACCAGGTTTCCGGTTGTCGTCGAAAGATGGCAGTCGTTAAAACCCTCCAACCCGCATTGGACCAGCGTGGTGGGTTATGGCCCAACATAGTTTATACGTTGGTGATGAATGATGATATGAATGTGTTTTTATTTTTATTCAACGATATCAGGTCTCTATTGAAAAACCCTTAAAGGTTGCTTCACACATATCAGTGAAGCCGACACAGTAAGTACCGGCACAGTGTTTTTCATACATTCTCTATGAACGCATCCCCACTTGTCAGTGATAAGGCTCTCAGTGTCAGTGCCGCCACCGGCACGTATTCGTTTTGACAAAATTTATAGAGAATGTATGAAAGAATATTTTTCACCGTGCCGGTACTGTGTCGGAACTGTGACTTCAGTGATATGTGTGAAGCAATCTTTACAAATACAAAGAGGTTTTATTTGGCACAAATATCGGACCTTATATATTTTAACGTAAATACCAAAATAATGCAAGTCAGTATATCACCCCGCTATCGGACTCATCGAAATCTTATCGAGAATTGCTTAGTTTTTCCACATTGTAATTATTTTATAGGAAATCACTGTTGCAGGAAAAGATTTCGTATCTTAACGACCGCACTCATGCAAGACGGCAATTTATTAGCTAAAAATAATGTATAGCGTATATTTATATGTTTTCCGTGGGTTCGAGTAGTATAAGCAATATAAGGAGCACATTATTTCTACATTCAAGGGTTAGTCAGAGACTAGGCAATGAGGACAGCAAAAGAAGTCCTCTACCATAGTCCACTTTTCACCAATTAGCAACTGCACATGTGCTCAGCGTGACAGGTGGTGAGCCTATCGCCGCTCTATGCTGTTGGATGTATGTGCAGTATTTAGTCCGTTAGTCGCATTTTATGACACCCAAGGGAAGAGAAGGTGGTAGTATTCTTTTATAGGACCGCTACGCAGCACGCGGTGCATCTTTTTTTATTTGTGATTGAAATTGTAAACCGAACTCGGTATCTTTTATTAACAAACACTCTACAAGTTACAGGCAAGTGTAAAGTTTTACAGGGATTTTGTGTCTCTATTCCGGAACTCCGGATTGTCCGGAGCTCAACAGCTGCCGTGTTGCTGCAAACTTATCCGGATTTTCTTTGCGCCGGAAACTTCGGCGCGCGTTATTGGATCTGCAGTGTACCCACTCTACCCGATGTGAGTGTGTACCGTCAGAGTCATATATTTATGAATGAAATGAATTGTTTTTTTTGTAATCACATATAATCACGACTTTTATCCCGAAGGGTTAGTCAGAGACTAGGCAATGAGGACAGCAAAAGCAGTCCTCTACCATAGTCCACTTTTCACCAAAATAGCGATTACTCAGCGTGAAAGATGGTGAGCCCTATGCTTATGGATGTATGTGCAGTCTTTAGTCCGTTAGTCGCCTTGTATTCACCGCCACGCGACACGCTTAGGATGTCAGGCAGTTGTACCACCAACCGCCGAGGAAACGACTAACTATAGGCTATTTTCTTACTCACGAAACGTACAATAGATATACATTCTGTGTAAACAAAAGAGATGCGTATAGAAATAGTTGAACGCTGACTGTTCACACTGCCGGCGAGAACTCGCTCCACTAGTTCGTCGCTGAGCGACAAGAGCCATCAAAGATAATTCTCGCTTAAGAGGAAACACTACGTCGACGTTGCATGCTAATTTCTCATGCAAAACACAGAAAAACAACGTTTCGTAGTCCCCTGTTTCCTCCTTCAGAACTAGACCAATTTCTATTACTTTTCCAGAATCGGTTAAGGAAAGAGATTTTCTATGTTTGTATGTTTGATTTATTTGCATTAAGTAATTTATTTAATAACCAGGAGCCTTCAAAATTTAGCAAAATCACTCCGTATTAAAGGCGTCTTCAGAAAAATTAAGTGGCTGGTTTAAAACAATAATCAAACATACAGACACAGAAAATCTCTTTCTTTAACCGATGTTGAAAAAGAAATAAAAATTGCTTCATGTCTGAAGGAGGAAACAGGGACAACGAAACGTCGTTTTTCTGTGTTTTGTATGAGAATTTTGCATGCCACTTCGACTAGGTGTTTCCTCTTAACGATACTTGCTCAGCGATCGCTTATAAGCCAAGCGACAAAACTATCGGAGCTCTTTTCTAGTTCTAGCTCGACTCGCTTCTCGTTCATCGTCGGCGGTGGGACAACTGCCTGATCTTCCGGTTAATCGCCTCCACTACGTAAACGTAATGTATAGCTGTTTTTTTTGCAATTTCGGAGTTGCTTCTATACAAATACTAAATGCTTGTTCTTTGCACTGAATAGGGTGGCTCAGTTACGGGATTTTATACCTATTAACGAACACTCTGTATAATGAAACAGTACGTATTAAAAGTAGACAATATACGATTTAGTATATACATGACGTAAATAGTCTTGTTACCCATCTTTCTTATATTGTGTGTTTCTTATGCCCAAGCATAAGAAACACACAATATAAGAAATTGGCAGCCCATATGTATTGTGTCACAAAACCTTATTCTCCGACGAAACAACAACCCATTTGTAAGTAGAAAATCGTCCTATAATTGAATCCATAGAAACGGGGCGGAATAATAAAAGTCCGTAGTGTAAAGACAATATATCTTGGAGAATAGATTTCTGTCCCAATCAGAGGCGTTGAGTCCTGCACCCTTTTCAACCTACATACGTCGCATCGCATCCTTATCTAATGCTATCTGGGAGTGTTTACGTGAGGAAGAAATGGAGGGGGCATTGCAAAGCAACGCAACAGCAGTTTTTTTTGAGAATTTTTAGAGGCTCTTAATTACACTAACAATCAAAACTAAGAAATTGACTAATTTTCATTTCATTCGTCCACTTTTCACCAAATTACAACTGCACATGTGCTCAGTGTTACAGGGGGTGAGCACATCGCTGCTCTATTCATTATTTTATTTGTATTAAGTATATTAGTAATTCTAAGTACTTACTTACAGTAAATGTAAAATCTTTTTGCTGTGTGTCTTTTCGTGCACAAAATTAATTAGTTATTGGTCAAAGAAAGAATGAATGATAAACAGTCATAAGGTATGTTTACTTATTTTGCGTAGTTTTTATTCTATGTCCGAAATCTGTATTTATTAATGTTATTTAATTTTTTCCACACTCGCTGTGTAATTATTGTGTAAGCTCCAGCATTATGTATAAATAGTACTTACCTATATCTTAATTTTTTTTTAATTTGAGAAACGGGGACCAAGAATTTTAAAGCATAGCATACCTAGTTTGAACTCCTGTCTCCCATCATCTGTAGTTGTTACAACCTGTTTGTTTATCTTAGTTTAAAATGGTAGAAGTAAATGATATTTTTTGTGAATAAATAAGTAGGAATAAAGCTCTCGCTTTTCTCAAACTCAACCGTACCGTGTAAGCGTAAGTACGCACCGACTGCGATCCAAACCTAATGGGTTCACACCTCAAATCCTTCGCAACTCGTTGGCACCCTCATAAGGCGTGTTTTATTTGACACCACTCTCCTCGGAGAAAAATTCTCGCCATTGTGCCGCGAGTTAGAAGGGTTGCCCAATGCCCCAAGCCTTAATGAATTAATGTCCAAAAAAGTGAGTTGGATCGCAATACTATTAGATTCTGGTGAATCTGGAACATCTTTTAGTTTTGTTCGAGGTCACACTTTGTTTTGTTGTGGCTATTTCAAGATCTTATTTAGTTTTAATGACAAAGACTTTTTATGTCGCTTGTGATATGGTAAATAAGTAGTCTTAACCATAAAGGAGAATGACCAAATCAGCCTATTCGATATCTATTGCGTCTTAATCATTCACATATCAAAAGTGTTCTCTTAAGTTATAGTAATTACTGTTAAAAAAGGTTTTCTATAGAACGCCGCGTTAAGAGTCAAGTGATAAATAAATGCTGAACTGAACTGATAGTCATACGATAACAGTTGTCATAACCTCAAAATACTAGAAATGAAGATAGTTTCAAACTCCCGCATGATATTGTAATGTAATTTTTTCGTTATAATTCAGAGCATTGCTGCTATTGATTACTACTTATTTCATTAAAGCGCTGTGTTACGCTAGTAAGCTAAAAAACAAAATAAAAACTAGCCTAACTTCCATAGTAAAAAGGTCATTCTCCTTAATAAGGTTCACCATGTGTAGAATGTTTTATCTAATGTCTGACGCCATAGCCACAATGTTAATACCACTGTTGTGTTCCGACAGTTTAGAGATATGATAGCCAGTTCCTCAGTGTTTGAGTATTTACCTACCGGTACAGCGCGCTTCCATCTCCGGCCTTATTGTCACTTTCCATCAGGTGAGATAAAGGCTAAGTGCCTTACTCTACCCGTAGTGTATTATAAGAGTGTCTGTATATTATTATAGAGTATGTGTGTCAGGATTGCAGAAAATAAAAAACGTTGGTCTCTTCCTACCTTTCCGGAAAATAGGCGTGATGTGTATATGGTATATATATGTGTATATACCATCCGTTCGGATTAGTTCGGACATGTCCGGACTTTTATTCTCTAGTCCGGATTTTGTCCGGCTCTTTAATTTGTCAGGATTTTGGAATATGAGTAACAAAACTACATTTTAAGTAATATCAAATAATTAAGTCTTTCATCTTTATTAATTTCTCATTTATCTAAAAAAAATAAGAAAAGTGACTAATGTTTCCATTTTGTGACTAAAAAGTCCGGACTTTTATCGAAATGTCAGGTTTTTTGTCAGGACTTTTCAAATTCCTAAATGGTAACCCTATGTGTATATTAATTCTTCTAAAAAACCATTTATCTTATTTAGACTACTGTTTTTATAACAAACACTAAAATCACTGCATTGACAGATAACAAATTCAAAACGCACATTACACGTGTGTTAATCGCGAAAGCTTATTATAAGATCAATGACCTGCCCCCTTACTCTTGAAACCGATCGAAATTAAATCCTTAACCGCTGCGCCATTGAGCTTCTCTTTTATTTAATTTATTCCACAATAAGTGAACACTAATGAAAGTTGCTACGCTATTGGTTCGTAAATCTGTAGGGCAGGAGACCTTGAACTGAGAACCGGCAAGAAACTCAATTAGGGCACTAATTTACTCCATTTCTTTGCAGCGCCAAGTATAAATTAGTAAATGCCTTCTCTATACGGTATCTACTATGGTAACGGTAAAGATATGGTAACGGTAACGGTACGGTCAAATGGTCATAATTATTAACATCATTAGAATAGGTTCTCTATTTTTATGTCATTCGTTTTGGTTTTTGGGTAAGTCTACCTTATCAATTTAGTGTTAAGTATATATAAAAACCCCTGGAAAGATATGAAATTGGTACTAATTCTCCTATACCAGCACTGCAATGTGTCTTATCTTATCTAACGCTATCTATAAGTATTTTTAAAGGAGAAATACACAATATATCCAACATAGCGGATCGGTAATGGAGTGCCAATTGGCTGAGATAAAAGTCATTCTATGAGTTTGCCAAGACAGTGATATGTATCCCAGTATACTGGGTAGTCACAGCATAAATGACAGCAGTATAAAAGACTATTCTTACAAAGGGTAAAAACGGGACCCTATTACTAAGACTTCGCTGTCTGTCCGTCTGTCTGTCACCAGACTGTATCTCAAGAACCGCGATAGCTAGACAGTTGAAATTTTCACAAACTAATGTATTTCTGTTGCCGCTATAACAACAAATACTAAAAACAAAATAAAATAAATATTTAAGGGGGGCTCCCATACAACGAACGCGATTTTTTTTGCCCTTTTTTGCTCGATATCAATAATGGCAACTGGTAGGCACTTGAAATATTCACAAAATACTCAGTTGTATTTTTACTTTAAAATTAAATAATAAAATTAAAAAATATATATTTAAGGGGGGCTCTCATACAACAAAAGTGATATTTTTGCCGCTTTTTGCCCGATATTAAAATCAGCACCAGGTAAACGCTTGAAATATTCACTAAATATTTAGTTTTATCATAGACAAATAAGATCCTTGCTAAAACTAAATACTTTTTCATTGTTGTAGGCTCATTGTCATGTGACAGCCAAAAATTAAAAAAAAATACTTTATCCCCTAGGGCAAGAAAAGCTATTTTAGCCTCGCTCTAGAACGCTTCAATGACGTTCTTTTTGAGCAAGAGGAGTGAAAAATAAATTAGATACTCAAAGACGATCCAATTAAAATTCACAAATTGAATTATTTCATTAAAAATGAAAAAAACACGAATTCTGTTTTTGTCATATTTGTCATGTTTAAAACACTTGACCTGACCAGGCCTTGAAGTTTCTAGCAGTCACCTTATATTTTAAATGTTTTAAAATTATTTTTTTACGTTCGTCTCTGCACGAGTACACTGACTGGTGTCGCCAGTCAGATATCAGATACTGCAGCAGTCTACGTAATCTTTGTCCTGCGTGCAACCAGCAGCGTGATTTTACACGCACGCGGACCAGTAGGCCTACTCTTGAAACACAATTGCATTAGTCAATTTCCAATCACAAATCTAAAAAATTTCAAATGGCACTTTTGTAAGCAAAAATAGCGCCACATGGGAATTAAATTGCGTGGAAATTGATTGAACAAATTATTATAGAGATGGCGTTCCGGAATTATCTTTACTTATCCCAATATCGATACATATTAAGCGCATTGGAATTGTATTGAGATTGAGTTTGCGTTCAAGAGTAACCCCTCCAGATCAGCACGCGTGCCGAAATCCGCATCACAGGATAATGGCACTTAGTCAGTGGATGGGGTCGTAGGGCGGTTTGATGTGTGCTCAAGTGTGCGATGTTGAGCAAGCTGCGTCTGCCGTCAAGTCCCATACACACACGTCCACGTAGTCGGCCCTGGAAATGCTGCCGTCACTAAGCAAGCATCGCACACCTACCATCTACCTTGCGACGTGCAGTAGCCGAGTGTGTGGGGCTAACCCGCCAGTGACATCCCGCACGGTGGGCCATTCCCTTACCCTCAATCCCATGATCCTATCCATAGCAACTCCCCTCCTTACCAATTTCCTTCCCCTTTTCCTAATCCTATCCCATCCCATCTTTGGAGGGAGGACAACCTCGACCCCAACATTGTCACTTCAACAAAATGCCACATTTTCAAAAACTAATTTACCCCAGGCGGGTACCGGCAAGGCCGGAGAACCCCTCCCTGGGCCTTCGGGCTCAGGCTGCCCCTTGTATCTGGGGGGGGGGGGGGCTTCAGGTGCACCGGCACGGCATCCGCTGCAGTCGGGATCCGCGCGCGGGTTCGGGGGGAGTGGGAACCTAAGGGGCCCAACCCAACTGGTAAGAGGAGGGCGTCTGCACCTGCCCAGCAAACCCATGTGGAGGACTGTGGAATGGCGGCGCAAGTCCTCATGGGATCCGACCTGACGGCCCCAGGTCTGATACAGGGGGGAGCTCGGGCAAGAAGCCGTGGCATAGGTCGGGCAACCGCAAGCATCAGGCCAAGCTGCTTAGGCAGCGGGCCGAGGGGGAGATGACGGCTGATGCGGTGGAGCGCTCGAAAAGGCTGAGGGAGGTCAGCAATGAGAGTCAGGAGGCGCTTGATGCCAAACCTGTTAAGACCCACGGGTCTTACGCGGGGGCAGTAAGTGCCTATAAGATGACCATCATTGCTGACGACTACCCTGCGACTACGCTGGGAGAGGGCCACTACGTGGCGATCCAAGGAACCATTTGGGACCTGCTGGAGGCCGCGCCTGACCCTCTGCCAGTGGTAACCATCGGAGACATTTCGTCGGGGTTATTCTTTTCACGTGTGAGGGGAGTAGCTCGGCGAACTGGCTCCGAGCGCAGGATGGCCTTGTCGTGGAGGGCGTCGTAGCCGTTTGTGATCCGATCGTGGGTGGTTGATGCGAAGGATCTTCCGAAGCCAGTTAAAATGGCTTGGAAGTCCAGAAACATCAGCCGCCTTGAGGTAGGTAGAGTTTTGAGGATGTTGCAGAGGTACCATCCTGGCTTGCGGACCTCGAGCTGGAAGATCGTCGGCACTAAGGTCGAGGGTCTAACAGTTCGTAGGATCGTGTTAATGGATGGTGCCTCTGCAGCATTCATCAAAGCGGAGGGCTACTGCATTAATACGGGCAGTGACTGTTTAAAATCGATTAAGGCCGTACGGGTGTGGTAGGTACTTTGCCTACCAAAATTGACGGACATAGAAAAAAACCAGGTCGGTAAATTTGACATTCGTCGTATGTCATTCACTTAGCTTTGGTTCGGTTCGTTTTCGGGAATGGTAGACGGCGGCATCGACAAGAGCGTCTTTAAGCTTCTGTAGGAGAGGCCCACGGACGAGCTTGTCGATGCCCAAGGCGGTAGCAGTGGTGTGAGCGTGGCGGGGGTGACTGTGGGTGAGTGCTCCCAAAGCGCTCCAGTGGCGGAACATGGCGTACCAATCGCGGTAGCCGAGGATGTTTTTTTATTTTTTTATACTAAGCCCGGCAAATGACCCCACTCCACCTGATGTTAAGTGGAAATGAGGTCCAGGCGCGAGGACAACTGGTGCAGCGTAAGAGACGTAGCATCAGTCATCCTCACTCTGCCGGCCCACAAAGTGCTTCTTCACGCCTCGTTTGAAGGACCCTATGTCATAGGTAGGAGGGAATACGTGTGCTGGTAGACTATTCCATCTTTTGGAAGTGCGGCAAAGAAACGAGTCACCAAATTTCTTTGTGCGTGATGGAATGTTAGAGACTGTAAATTGGTGACTCCGGAGAGCAGCACGCGTACTCCTATGGAGGAAGGGAGAAGGAGGGATGAGGTCAAAGAGTTCTTCAGAGCACTCGCCATGGTATAAACGGTAAAAGACGCTGAGTGACGCAATATCTCTACTCAATTGCAAAGGCTCGAGAGTTTTAGTGACCTCTGCATTGCCGATAATGCGCACAGCGCGGCGCTGCAATCTGTCCAAGGCATCGAGAAGGTACTTTGCGGAGCCGTCCCAAAGGTGAGAGCAATACTCCACGCAAGACCGCACCTGTGTCTTGTATAATAGACACAACTGATCAGGCGTGAAGAATCGCCGCAACTTGTTCAGGACACCGAGTTTACGTGAGGCATTTTTAATCACGGTTTCGATGTAGTCCTTTTGGTTCAGATCGCAGCGGATATCCATACCGAGCATGTTAATACTGCTCTGCAGACCTATAGATGTACTTGAAGAGAGGGAAGGGGAAGGAATGGCGACTTTTTCGCTGTGAACGCGCACACCTGTGTTTTCTTGGCATTGAACTCCACCAGATTATCGGAGCCCCATTTAGAAATGAGGTCCAACACCCGATCGAGCTCAATGACAAGATTTGCTCGCTTCATTTCGGTGTCTACCCGCCCAGCCGTTGGGTGCCCGTTATACCATGCACTGTGCTATCATCTGCATAGCAATGAATGTTTCCAAGAGGAAGCATGTCATTGATATGCAGAAGGAACAGCGTGGGGGATAGAACGGAGCCTTGAGGAACACCAGCGTTCACTGACATGAACCGCGAAGCGCATCCATCCGAAAGGACACGGATTCTACGCTCATGCAGGAAGCTGGCAATCAGGTACAGAACTGAGCGGGCAAACCGTATGCCGGAAGCTTGGAGAGAAGAGCTTTGTGCCAGACCCGATCAAAAGCCTTGGCTATGTCAAGGCTAACTGCCAGTGACTCGCCACGCTTGTCAATAGCCTCACCCCAGAGATGTGTGATGTACGCTAGAAGATCACCCGTTGACCGTTTTGGCCGAAACCCATATTGACGATCGTGAATTAGGGAGTGATCTTCTAGGTATCGAATAAGCTGTTTGTTCAATATTCGTTCTAGGATCTTACACAACACTGAAGTTACGGCTATGGGGCGGTAATTAGTCGGATCTGACCGATCTCCTTTTTTAGGGATCGGTTGCACATTAGCTTCTCTCCAAGATTCCGGCACACAACCCGAAGAGAGCGAGAGACGGTACAGACGCGTTAACACAGGGGACAACTCCGCTGCACACATTTTCAGAACTATTGCTGGGATGCCATCAGGACCGTTAGCTTTCCGGACATCGATTGACTGCCTTTTCGCACGGACATCACACCGCCTGATTTTAATATCAGACATTGTGTGGCCTCAGTGAGGAATTGAGGGTGGCTGTGCATCACAGTCATCGTTTCGGGAGTTAGACGCAAAGAGTTTGGCCAGGAGATCGACCTTTTCCTGCGGCTTGTGAGCTAAAGTTCCGTCAAGACATCTCAGTGGTGGCAGCGAGGGTTGGCAGAAGTTGGATTGCACGGCTTTGGCCAGACGCCAGTAGTTACGGCTGCCCGTAGCATGCGTCAGGAGTTCTTGGCCTACTCGTGCAACGCGCTGGGCATCCGCTCTAATGTAGGCCCTCTTACACGACTTTGTGGCATTATTATAGGCTGCTTGTAGCGAGTTTCGGGATCCCCATGAGCTTTACCTCTGATCCAAGCGCGGTATGCCGTCTGTTTGCTCTCAACAGCGCTGGCACACTTGCGATTGAACCAGCGGTTGCGTCTTCCTTTGCTGATGACATAGGAGTGTGGAATATAGTATTCCATTCCTAATACTACCTCATCAGCAACGGCAGTGGCGCTAGCGGTCGGGTCCTTTCCCACTAAAGCAGCGCTGCCTCCAAGGGACGGATGCAAAATACTCCCGCATCCCGTCCCAGTCTGCCGACGCGTAGTGCCAAATCTGGCGTTTCGAAACCGCTGTTGGCGGGCGCGATGCCAAGGGCACTGTGCTGGATATCAAGCAGTGATCCGAGGAACCTAAAGGAGCTCGAATCTCCACCCGGTATCCAGCTGGGCGACTCGTCAGCAGAAGGTCGAGTAAGGAGGGCGCATGGCCAACTATGTCTGGGATCCTGGTGGGCTGGTTCACCAGTTGCGTCAGGTCATGCGTGAGAGCGAATGCGTGGGCAGTTCTACCGGCATGGTCTGTTTTGGAGGAACCTAACCACAACTCATGGTGGGCGTTGAAGTCCCCCAAAAACACCAGTTCCGCCGATGGAAACCGCTCCTGCGCATCATCTGCTACCCGACTAAGATGTTCAATTAGTCGAGTTGTCTCCATGTCGCCGTTATGGGATCGGTAGACGCAGACGTAGACACGGCAATGAGAGCCTAAGTCGACGTGTACCACTAGGAGGGAGAAGGAAGGGTCCTCCAGACAGCGCAGACGACGACAGCAAACATCCGCCCGAACGAATAAGCAAACTCCGGCTTTGGCTTTGAAGGATTCTTCAAGCACAAAGCCGGGATAGTTCAGGTAGGTGGTGTCAGCTGGGCGGATTATTTGCGTCTCCGTCAGGAACAACATTGCTGGCCGTGCCGTCTCAAGATGGTGGTGGACGGCATTGAGGTTTGCATGGAGTCCGCGGATGTTAGCGAACTCCACCTCAAACGGTAAGGTTTTGCTAGGGGTGTGCACCGCTGTAGTACCAGTTTTGTTGTTAGGCGCTGTCATATTAGGAGTGGAAAGAGAGAGGCGTGAATCGAGAAAATGATGCCGCGATGCGAATGGTCAAAGTGTGGTGGCCTGTTTCCCCAGGAATTTGCCCACAGACGAGTATTATTAACCTGCCAAGCGGAAGGGCCCCCGAACCCCCCCGGGAATGGCCGCCGGGACCCCACCTTCCGGTCACCAACCGGCACGACGGACCACCCCGAGATTATGCGTGACATGGTGAGGCAGCCTCACGAGCTGGTTAGGCTCGCTTGGGCCCTTGTACTATGCCTCGGGCGGCCAGCGGGACAACCGTTTCTACGGGTCTCCCTGGTCGGCAGGTTAACGAAGTCCTCCTGGCACTGGTTTGACGGAAGCCTCCACAGACCAAATACATCGCAGCATCATCCTCTCGAGCTCTGGTTATACGGCTGATCCCGAAACGCGACCGACAAGGAGTCACTTGACGGGTTTTACACCATGCGTACGGTGGTCACCAACCAGACGGGTCAAGCCCTACCACTAGTGGAGCAGATCATCGTTCGAAAGAGTCCGTTAGTCGCTTCTTACGACACCTACCGGACGGAGAGAGGGGCGGCGATTGGTATTCTTTCTCCGTCACCGCACGGATAATGTTGGAGAGGAGAACACACCAATGGAGTGTGGTGGGATCTCCTCGCCAAGATCCAAAGATGTCATGGGGGAGCTCGCCCTGGACGAGCTGCTTCTGGGAGGGTCGTCTCCGTTGGCCGTGCACACGGCATCGGACGGCGAACTCACGGAAGACGGGCGATAACCTTAACAGAGGTAAGGTGCGTTCAGATTAACCTTCATCATTGTAAGGCTGCAACTGCCCTTCTGGCACGCCAGCTAAAAAGGAATCAATTCGACATTGCCTTGATCCAGGAACCTTACCTTTACAGGGGCCAGATTAAAGGTTGCGGTGGAACCCCTGGTATAATATACTACAATTGTTCTACTAATGACATGAGGACTTGCGTTTATGTCAGAAACGACCTACACGCAATGCCTCTAATGAATTTCTGTTGCCGGGATCTGACCACTATTAAGCTCCTTACGAGGGAAGGGGGTGCTAAGCGGACGGTAATTTTATCGTCAGTGTTTGGAACAAAATGGCCATTTACGGATGGCAACCCATTGTAGTTTTAAATTGTATTGACAGACGGCTGTCAGTGTGTCACTTTGCACACACCATTTTTCTTGGTTCACACTTCATGTTAGGTTAGCATCATGGCGGGGTCGCGTAGAAAGTAATGAATTGATAATTTGATGTGAGGGGCACATATTGTTTGATTCGGGGGGCCCGTAATAATTAAGTACAGTTGTACAGTGTAGACCATAAGTTTAATTTGAAACCAGGGCGGTCTAGCTAAAGGCTAGTTGTTTGGTTGGAGTGCAACACGTGGAGTGTATTGAGTATTTGTCTGGGCTCAGCACTGAGGGGTAGCCAAGGCGTAGTTAGGGCCTTTCCACCACCACAGCACCAGCTCCAGAAGACGCGCAGGAGCGCGGTCTACCAGCAGCCAGGGGAAGCCGGCTGAGCTGCGAGTCACCATACCACCTGGAAGTGTATCGGCGTGTCTCAAAGGAACCTTAGATGTAAGTTCTTTTAGATTAATTGTAGTGTTAAGTTAATAACTACCTAGGTAGCAGAGTTAGGGATAAGTCTTGTCATGCTGTAGGGAGATCAGTCGATTAACCTCTCTATAGCACACAGTCAGCTTACCTCCCTTTCGAGAAGGCGGATCCAGTATCAAAGGAGATATGGGAACTAGTAACCTGCGCTGGCCGAGAATACCAAGATGTCATCATCGGCTGCGACGCCAACGCGCATCATGTGATCTGGGGCAGCTCAGACACCAATAAGAGAGGGGAGAGACTGCTGGAGTATCAGGTAGAAAGTTTTTCCCTTTTTTCCCTTATCCAGTTCAGCCATGCAAATACTTAACAAAGGAAATAAGGCTACCTTTTTCAATGCCCGGAGGGCGCAGGTGATTGAAATAATAATAATAATATAATAATATCTTTATTTAAATACGCTTACATCTATAGTTTACAAAGAGCTCTTAACTAATAATCTAAAGTAAATTAAATTCTGTTGCCTGAGCTAGGTAAACCCTGTTTTTCAGGCGAATGTGGGTTTAGTCTAAGTTTAATATAAATCGAAACATAAATGAATATAACAGGTTCCTTATACGCTAAATTACAATCTAATATAAAGACATGAATAAAATAATAATTAATAATTGCCGAACTGTTAAAACTTTACAGGATTCATATAAAAGATGAGTAGCATATAGATAAGGACGGAAAGTGGACACCTTCAGGATTGCTCTTTGGGCTCTTTCGACAGTTAATAACAGGGACTTATACGTACCACCCCATGCAGTGATGCAGTAAGTTAGTATCGACTAACATAAGGCCTCGTAAACTTGCATTATTAGTTTGGTATCTGCAATCGAACGAAGTTTTTTAAATACAAACATAAGCTTACGCATTCTGTTACTTAAAGCTTCAATATGAAAACGGAATGACAGATTCTCGTCAATAATTACCCCAAGATACTTTATATTACGAGTGCTAGAAATGGTAGGGCAATTGCAAGACATGTTTGTGTATAAATTACAGCCATCATGAGCATACAACGGTGTTCTTGTTGTAGAAGTTGATTTGCGCATAGAGAATGTGATATATTTAGTTTTATCAGCATTTAGTGTTAGTAAATGTTGATTATGCCAGTTATTTACAACATTGAAGCCATTTTGTGCATTTTCATAAGCCTCGAGCTCCGTCGCTGCAGAAAAAAGTAGAGCAGTGTCATCGGCGTACGATAATATTTTACCGCCGTTTAGTTGAAGGTTGCAGAGGTCATTAATGTAAATTAAAAATAAGGTAGGCCCAATTATACTTCCTTGTGGGACACCAAAGGAAGTGTTGCACCTGTCAGGGCATAGGTCATAGGCAATGTGATCAGTATCACATTGCCTATTTTAACGCATTGGCTACGTTCACTTAAATAACTTGTAAACAACTTCAGTTGTTTATCTCTCATACCTATTGTTTCAAGCTTATTCAATAGGATGGGTATCGAAACTGTATCAAAAGCTTTTGCAAGATCCAGGAATATACCTATTGTTTTATTGCCTTTATCAAGCTCTTGTGCGATATAGTTGGTTAACTGATGAACTGCCTCATCCGTTGATAAATTAGCTCTAAAACCAAATTGATTGTTTGACAAGAGCGAATTATTTTCCAAAAAATGTACTAATCTGTTGTTTATAATTTTTTCTAAAATTTTTGGTATGGAGGAAAGTATCGATATAGGCCTATAATTTGAAATTTGTTATTTACTACCCGATTTATATACGGGAACAACAACAGCTTTTTTCAAACAATTGGGAAAAACTCCTTCGGTGAGACAAAGTTGAAAAATATACGTTAGAGGCAGGAGCAGGATATGTTTGAACTGTTTTAGCATTTTGTTAGAGATGTTATCCCAGCCAACAGCACAGTCATCTTTCAAACTCATAATAATTCTGGCTAATAAAACAAAAGATTTTACATTAGAGCTACACTGATTAAAACTTTTTGAAGTCCTGGGGAAGATAGGTTGTGTCTGAAAGCGCCCTGCTAAAGTTTTACCTACATTGACAAAGAAATTATTTGCACTGTTAGCAGATAAAAGCGGTGTAGGTTGTGTTTGTAATAAACTCGATGTCGATTCATGTCGCTTAGACGTGAAGGTAACATTTTTAATGAATTTCCAGACCTTTTTACTGTTTTTTCCTGCCTGCTCCAGTTTATTTTTGTCGTAATTGTTTTTAACTTTTTTCAAAAGTTCCGATATCGTTTATATGTTATATGTAAGAATGAATTTTCTAAGTTAGATTTAGCTTTAAAATGAAGTTTATCTCTATGTCTCATACTGCGAATTAGGCCAGGAGTTATCCAAGGTTTAATATTGTAATTTCTTCTGCTTATTTTTACTTTGCTAGTATTGTTTGATATGGCTTGTTACACATTCTTAATTAAGTATGTCAACGCGGTGTCAGCGTCAGCAGAACTATAAACTGGTTCGAGGTCAATGTTACATAAATCGTCTTCGAGTTTAATCATATTTAATTTAGACTTAAGCTGCGTGCGTTGATGCCTAGGTGGTTTTAGACTTATGGTTAGTATAGCCGCTTTATGGTCGGTTACAGCTGAGTGAGTCACTAGGGTAACTGTAGGTAAGTGGGTTTTAAGCATAATGTGATCTAAGCAGGAGCCGCTTTGGTGGGCTGGGATCAAGTGTGCAGGTAGAAGATCATGGAAGGAGCACAGGTTAAGATACTCGTGAGCAGATGTTTCACAGTTTTCGGGCATAATGTTTATATTTACGTCACCTATTAATGCTATGGTTCTGAAAGATGATAGTTCTTTTAATAGCTCATTTAATGACGCAATAAAACAGTCTATGTTCCGAAAACAGGGGAGTCTATATAAAGCAAGTACTGCAGTGTCTGCACCAATTTTGATTAAAAGACTATTGCAGTCTTGTAGGCTAGTGTCCTCAACAGAAATATTTAATAGTGTATTTCTTGCATATACTACCACCCCATCATTTTGGTAATAATTAACTTTGCTACTGAAAATATTGTAACCCGATTTCATAGGTAAGCTGCCACTGTGTTTAGCCAGCCAACACTCGGTTAGTATAATTACGTCACACTTAATATTTAATTTTTGAACGAAACAGCTAAAATTATCTATGTTTTTATAAATACTACGAATATTTTGGGTCAGAATGGTTAGTGCATTGTTTGCATAGTGTGAAAGATGTTGTTTGCAATTTTCGACATCACATGCTTTTGACTCTGATACGGAGAAGTTATCTAAATCGTAAATTAAATTATTAGTCATATTAACAAAGATCAAAATTAGAATATACTGGACGGCGCTCTTAGGCGCCTTCATAATCGATAGAGTTAATATATCTTTGTTCGGCCATTTTTTTGGCAGGACAACCAATATAACCTGTTTTATGATTGCTCGGCTTCTTAAATTGTAGACAAGTCGCACATTTAGCAGGTTCGGCTTTCTTCATGCAATCGGTCATCGAGTGACCTAGGTCTCCGCAGTGGCCACATAAATGAGTTGACGCTCTACACGACTTGGCCGCGTGACCATACTGTTGGCACTTAAAACATCTAGTGACCAAAGTAAAGTCTCTCACAGGGCAAGATGACCAATTCACAAAAACTCGATCTTGAGATATAAGGGCCTTACGTATAACAGCTGGAACCTCTATGACGTAATTACAAGTCAACGAGTCTTTTTTGCCTGATTTGTGGCTAAGCTTAATAGAGGTCAAAAAGTTATCGCAAGTTGTGCCCTGCAATTTATCGGCCAAATTTTGTTCGTAAATGCACTTGAAAACCTCTTGCTCTTGCATAGATGTAGGTACTCCGATTACAACGATGCGAGGTCTGCGCTTATGTGGCTCATCTATTGTCAAGCCCGAGGTGGTAAGCTGTACCGACTGCTTTAACTTTTCAACGTCATCCTTCGTGTCCGTGCTTATTATGACCCCGCCGTTTCTAGTTTTACGTAATCCACGGACATGCAGCTTCATTACTTCAGGGTTGATAATTTGCTGAACCAGGGTTTTTGTGTCTTCGCTTGATTTTGATTTATCGTTTGGATAAATTGCTACGGACTTTACATTATTAGGGCGAATGAAAGTGGTATTATCTTTTATGACCATATCAGCGAATGATGGGTTAGCCGTGACTGTAGACTCCTGGATGCTTCGTTTTAGGTCATAAAGACGTTCTGATAGGTCTTGGTTTTCTCTGAGAGCCTGAAGGTTTGCTTGTACAAGAAGAGTATTTTGCTTTAAAAACTGATACTTGACAGCCATTTGGGAAGTTCCATGTCCAAATTTCCGGCATAAGTTATGAATTCTTAAGTTTTGGTCTGAGTTCAACTTTCCTTCTGCTGAGATAGCGCAGACTTCATTAAGGCACTGTTCAATGGTAGACATCCATTGCTGTATTTCAGAAGTCGCTACGATTTCGGGTGCATTTTCGTCCATGTCTTCCCCTGGGCGAGGTGTGGGCGGGGGACTTCGTTGCGTTTTTCCACTCCGATTGAAGGGACTACTCATATTGTTATATCAACTAACTAAGTAAATAGTCAAATACCAAACATAATGCGAGTCATTCACTTATGCAATCACAGCGTGACACAGAAACACTACCGCCTATTCACAACTAAGTAGGTCAATATTCATTTACTTAAGATTTATATTTTAATCAACTTTAAACACGTCCGATCATCAAGAGTACTGCAAATTAAGTCTATTGCTAGTAACAGAGCGGTAAGTAACATCACAAACTGGCATGTATCGGACGAAGTATCCCTCTCCGATCACAACTACATATGCTTTAGGTACAGATTAGGTAAGACCATAGGAATTGTGCGCAGGAAGAACCCAATAAACACCAACTGGGAGGGCTTCAGAAAGGATCTCAGGCGGGAACTAGATGGTCCATGCTGTAAACTTAACTCAGTTGTGGACATAGCAAAACAAATGCTCCACAGAATGCAACTAGCAACAAACAGCTTGTGCAGGGCATGTGGGGAAAAAACGGAGTCCATGCAACACTTACTGTGTGACTGTGACTCCCTTGCTAGGAAAATAATGAGTCTCCTGGGATTCGCCTACCCGAAACCAGAAGATTTTAGGCTCTTTGCCCTCAAAGACATTGCCAAACTTATGGCAGTCGTTTTCACTGAGGAAACAGAGTGATAGGACGGGGTTGCACAAAATATCCCAATGGGTCGACGTGCCGCTACGAGAGGGAAACCTCTGCAGGCCCCTCTAAGATAAGATAAGAAGATAGGCAGTGGATTATGGCACTGGACTACATCTGCGGTCTTCATAGTCTAGTCTCTGACTAACCCTTTGGGTATAATAACTGTGAATCTATGAATTTTAACGACCATACGGCCATTGTGATGGTGCGCGACAACCGCCGCTCATGGACGCGCGACAACGAGGACATCACATGCTTTGTAGACCTGATAGCTTCAGTTCTTTTGCCTCTACGCCAGTGGTTCTTAACCGGTGGTCCGTGGACCACTAGTGATCCCTGGAAGCATCCAGTGGTCCGCGGAGCCATCCTAATAAACAAGATAAGGACACAGAAGCATGCAGAACTAAGGATTTAGATGTTAGTAAAGAGTATGCAATCACAAAAATATCATTAAAATCTGTAAATAAATGTGGTGTTTAAATTATAGATAGACAGAACCCAATAAGACCTAAATGTGAATTATTACCTAAAGGTTATGAGTTTATAGACAGAACCATATCTATAAGACAGAAGCCATTCAGACCTAAATTTGAATTAATACCTAAAGTGTATGTGTTTATAGACAGTACCCATTAAAACCTAAATGTGAATAAATACCAAAAGTTTAGGTGTTTATTTACATTTACTTAGGTAGGTACTGTATATTAACTCTAAGCCAACTGTGTGGTCCATGCCAACACATAATTTTTTTTTCATGTGGTCCCTCATGACTAAAAGGTTAAGAACCACTGCTCTACGCAGTGTAATTTCTGAATTGATCACTGGGTTGATGGGTTTTAACGACTGCCATCTTACGACAACTACCACAATCAACGGTTTTACGTGATTTCCGAAGCTCGGATCCCAGCAGTGCACCTTTAAACCAGAACACAGCAATGTAAAAAAATGCTGCTTGGCTGCAGAAATGGGTCATCGCTATCCATACAGATTTTGGGTACATTAGGATGATGATTTTTCACAATTGAATAAATAGGGTTTTAATAACGGTGACACTGAGTTTCTTACCCTGTGCCATTTTAAACCAGTGACCTGAATGTAGAAAATATTTTGAATTCAAATTTATATTATTGCACAACGCGAAATATCCGAGTTAAATTTAATGTATTCCTTCCATCGGATACATTTTTGGGAACGATTGTGGACACTGAAAATATAAAAATAACTACAGTAATAATTTGAGTTGCCTGTGATATTTATGAAATGTCTTTCTGTTCCATTAAAAGTTTTTAAATCTTTCGGGTAATAAGCCAGCCTTTTTGTTTAAAAGGCTGACAACAGCTGGCTTTACTTTTAAACGTTTTTTATTAATAAAAATACATAAGTACATCCATACATACATATTATCACGACTATTATCCCCAAAGGGTTTCAGAGACTAGGCAATCAACAAAAAAAATTGGTCATATAAAAACTGTGCTATGCGACTTTCGGTTATATAAATGTTGAATAGATGTTATTAGACAACTACAACGTTTTGTAACTAGACGATGCAGAACCGGACCTTATTTAGGAGGAACCGGGTTTTTCAGTTCCATTTTACCGAAGAACCGGGTAGCTACCCAGTTATTTTCGGTGCTTTAGGGTTCATGAAATAAAATAATGTTTAATTAGTTACCTATGCTTTTGTTTAGGAAGTCTATTAATCACAGTTAAGAAATCGCTAGTAACAGATTACAATAAAGTTATCAAACAAGCAATAATGTTAATTGGAATAATAATAAAGTTTAACTGTCATCACACTCATCCACTGTGAGTAACAACAACATCAAAATCTTTCCTATTTTTTTTTATTGACCGCACCGCATTTTAAAAAAAATATATTGTCATAGTGACCGCATCCTGCCTGATGGTAAGCAGCCGATGCAGTCAAAAACAATGAGAGTGCTCCCCACAGCGGAATAAGCACGGTAACAAGCGTATCCATTCATGACGGCCTGCATAAGTGCCGTTTCACGCTCCGCTTAAAAGACCGGGGACTATAGGAGCTGGGAAACATATGCGCCGGCAAAGAATTCCGAAGTTGAATGGTCTTGCAGAGGAACGACTTGCCAAATTTTTGGTACGAGTACTGATCGTCTGATCAGTATGATGGTGGTTCTTAAGACCAGCACGTGTAGTCTGGGAGAGGAAAGGAGAGGTCGGGATTAGATCAAAAAGTTCTTCAGAACACTCTCCGTAGTAATTCCGGTAGAAGACACTGAGAGAAGCAAAGTCTCTACGTAGCTGGAGGTCCTCAAGAGAGGCTGTAACCTCAGCATCACCAATAATGCGTACCTACCGCTCGCCTTTGCAGTCTATCAAGTACATCGAGAAGGTATTTAGCGGAGCCGTCCCATAGATGGGAACAATACTGCATACTCGATCACACCTGAGTCACACCTGTATAGCCGATGTCCATCCCGAGAATGCTGAGGTTCACCGAAATGGGTAACGGAGAGTTCTGAAGAGAGGGAGGACTAAGGAAGGGAGTTACCTTGGACGAGAATGCACATACCTGGGTTTTGCTGGTATTAAACTCGACCAGGTTTTCAGATCTCCACTTAGAGACACGGTTGAGAGCCAGGTTCAGCTTGGCAGCCACTTCTTGCCTTTTCACCACGAAGTCTTCTTGCTTTGCCGTAGTTTACACGACCCACTTTGTAGAACAAAAAGGAAATGTAAAACGTTCATACAACTATCATGCAACGATAATTTGTTACTTGGCGAGGACCGCAGAAGCAGTCTACAGCTTTAAGTAGTCCACATTTCACCATATTACTACTGCACATGTGCCCAGCGTGATAGATGGAGAGCCCATCAATATGATTTGACTCCAGGGAAGGACGCCCCCCCCCCCCCCCCCCCCCCCGTCCTTCCCTAGTAGTATAGTAGTAGTCCGTAGTATTTTTAGTGAGCCGCCACTCGACACGGCTCTGATGATGATTTCTCACAATCGCATAAAGGAGGCAACGGTGTCGCGTATCGGTGAAAGAATACTAGCACCCCCTCTCTTCCCTTGGGTGTCGTAAAAGGCGACTAACGGACTAAAGACTGCACATTACATCCAACAGCTTAGAGCGGCGATGGGCTCACCACTTGTCACGCTGAGCACATGTGCAGTCGCTATTTGGTGAAAAGTAAACTATGGCAGAGGACTGCTTTTGCGGTCCTCGTTGCCTTTTAACTAACCCTTCGGGGATAATAGTCGTGATTATTTGTATGTATGAATAAAAGAGTTTCGTCGAACAATATCAACGAATCTAACAAATAGCCACCGATCCTACTTACCTATAAAAGTCCATTGTAAGTTCTCGCTCCAATAAACATTAGGAATAAGAAAAAAGAAATAAGAATATGAGTTCGCAACTTATTATTTACGCCAAAAGCTGTTCAGACGGATAAGTTTAACGATCGGGAAATAGGTTTGGAGCCGTGTTCCTAGAAGACAGGTGTTGGATACGTAGTAGGTGAGTTGATACCGATATATTAAAAATAGAGATAAAGTATTATTAATATGAATACGGAAGGTAGGATGATAGAATAGTCATTTTATTTTAAATTGAGCAATAATACTTCTTTTTTATTGGACATTCTTTTGTATGTGTTGTGTTGTCTTGTAATCGTATTAAATGTTTTTTTAAATGTTGTAATGGAAAATGTCCTTCTATGATAGGGAGTGCATTTTCCAATTTGTATTGACGCTGTAAAAGAAAGGGAGAAAAGAAATGCCCTTGCTGAGTTTGTTGCCGGTTCTTCTCAGTACAAGGCTGCCGCCCCATAGTTAGACTTACGAACCGATGGCATAGCGACATTCTTAAGTGCTTAATTATTGTAGCCTAAATTGAATAAATAATTTAGCAATTTTGACGTGACAACGTCTTATAAATTGGTTTGCCGGGTGACACTTCAAGAAACTGCGTTACGCTCCGCTCACGTTATGCGCTCACAATGAGAGCGAGTGAGAGGCACGCGTCCCTTCCACTCGGGCATGGTTAGCCCGCCTAAGAGCGAGAGAGACAGACATAAAAAGTGAAAGGCACGCGTCCCTTCCATATAATTCTTTGTATAAATAAATGTTTTAAATTGTTACTATTATTTCATCCTTCTTCCTACTATACGAATGAATATTCACATTAAAATTATTTTACCACTCAAAGTCGTTGTCACGTAAAACTTTCGCCCGTATACCGACTTTTTTTTACGTAATTTTTTACTTAATCTATATAGATAACAGTAAATTACCGGGAATGTAGCGCTGCCCCAGCAAACGTTCCCACCTATTTGGCTAATTTCTAATGTTGTGTTCGTAATTAATAGGACAAAGGTTCGTGTGAAAAAAAAAATCAATTTTCAAAATTGAAAAGTAAATACGGCGCGAGATACAAGTACAAGAGTCGCAAGTTTCATATATTTCTTTCTTCCGCTTTGAATCGAAACCGGCACCTCCGTGTTTGAGATCGTTGGTATTACCAGGGGGGTGTCACTCCGCAGTTTAGGTACGTTCGTTTGGCGCGCCTCCCAGGCAGGCCGCCTAGACGTATGCCAGTAAAGGTTGCCGCGAGCCGACGCACCGAACACCGAGCGTCGAGTCCTGTACGTCATCATCATGACTTCGAATCGATATCGAATCAGCGTTGCTTAACGGAATATGAACGCTCGGGTCATACGATACGTTTCAATTTCGCGTGAAAGTCGCTAGAGAGCGAACCTTCTGTACGGTAGTACTATTAACTAATATACTATATTCTGTGGTATTACCACAGAATAACTAATAGTACTACGTATTACCACTAGGCAGTCGTGACGGTTCCAACACTTCTAACCATAGATAATTATTAATGCAAAGCTGGCGTACTACATTGACACAACCACACTTAAGCCTGGTTACAACTTTGCAAGTCATTTAGCAGTACATTGCTTCGCTTATTAGATTATTTTCAAATTCGTTTTAATTGAGCAAAGCAGCGAAGCATTGTACTCTACCCGAATACATTACCAGCCTAGTGCAAGCGACTTAGGGTAATACCACCTAAGAGTAAGCATACCATTAACAGATACCAATTCATTAAATCTATAGAGACTATACGTACTAACATACATATATTATATAACCACGACTATTATCCCCGAAGGGATAGTCCGAGACTAGGCAATGAGGACCGCCACAGCAGTCCTCTCAGATAGTCCATTTTTCACCAAATAGCGACTGCACATATTATGCTCAGCGTGACAGGTTACAGGCACATATTACCCTCGCCGCTCTATGCCGTTGGATGTGAGGTCTAGTCCGTTAGTCGCCTTTTACGACACCCAAGGGAAGAGACGGTGGTAGTATTATTTCACCGCTACGCGACACGATTGCGTACTAACCTTTTTTTTTAAGTATGAAATCCGGTAAATGACCCCACTCCAATTCCAGGCGGGAGGACAACTGGTGCAGCGTAAGAGACGTAGCCAGTCACCCTCACTCTGCTGGGCCACAAAGTGCCTCATATTTATAAGGTCATTTTACCCGAGTATAGTTAGTTAAAAGAACAATATTATTTTTCGTGTTTTATTTTACATAGAATACTAAAACTATGCCTGATTTCATGATTTTCTTCTAATTGACTTTTCTTGTTCCTCATTATTCGTCATATCCGAGCCAGTGTATAGGATATCTAACAAATGCTATATTATTTGTCACTTCTAGCAAAATTACACGGCAACATCTCAAGGAGGGGGAAACTGGGACATCTAAAAATTAAAATCCCAGTTGTCCCCCATGTCGTTGATAGAGGGGACAACTGGGATAGTTTTATAAAAAAATCCCAATTGTCCCCCAAGGGGACAAAGCTAGAGGGGACAAGTGGGATACACCGCCTCTTCACGCCTCGTATGTTACTTCAACCTCATTAATTTTATCTTTATCTTTAACCACTCAAGCCCCAAGCGACCAAATATGGTCGCACCTAAAAACCTCGCTATTCCGTCAGACCCCAACCGGCCATATACCTATGGCCGCGATCTCCACTTGACTTTGTACCGTGTTCAGATACACTTAGAGACTCCTTTAGTATGAACTAGGTCGATTATTTCGGTTCTGTGGTACATTTTATGCATCGTGAACGAAAAATTTAACATGAACTGCGTTCGTTTTTTAATTACTTTTTTTCCATTTCCGCAAATTATTTTTTTTTCCATTCCGGCCAAATCGCTCCTGCTGTCAAAATTTTTAGACATTTCGATTTCAAGACAGAGAGGTTAAGTAAGAGTGTGTTAAGGAAGAGTGGCTTCTTCTTGTATACAGATGCCCCCTCTTGCACCTAATAGAAAAGGTCAACCCTTGCATTTTGTTATACATTGTGGTATATGATGAAATAAATAAATTTTATATTTGTATTAATTCGTGCCCGCATTAAGTTTTGTATGGAGCTGTATGGTGGCTTATATTAAAAGAATACTAAAAACACGTCTCTTCCCTTGGGTGTCGTAAAAGGCAACTAACGGACTAAAGCCTGCACATACATCCAACATGAAGCGATGCGATGAGCTAACGTGAGTGTAATGTATGTAGGTACTTATGTATTAAGTTTTGTATGGTGGTAAGATTCTAATCCAACTGGATCACGACCACCCTAATAAACATTTCTGCCACTAAGCAGCATTGTTTTCAGTCAGTTGTATGTGACCTTTTATTAGAAAATGTAAAAAAAAATATATTAGTGGAATTCGAACCTGCACCTTCGGCTTTTAAAGTGAAAAGTAAATAGTGCTATTGTTGATGAATTTCTTCGGGTTAAATAAGAGCCACCATAATTGAAAGTGAACTGCACCTGACCTGCATGGATTGTCAGACAGGTGCTGGTTAAAAATCCTTCTCGTGGAAATTTTTCAACATTTTCCAATCAAAATGTCACATAGTTAGGTATGTGGTTAAAAACACTTGCCTGTCAGTTGACAGGCAAGTGTTTTTAACCGCTATCATATTATCATAATCAGCCTATAAACGTCCCACTGCTGTATACACGTCTTCCCACAAGGGGAGATCGGACCATAATCGACCACGCTGGACTAATGCGGGTTGGTGGGGTATAACATTATCAATTAGTAGCAATGTTTGTCCGTGCTCTTTCGTTGCTTTACCCTACTCTGTGAGTAATGCTCTTGTCAGGTGTCCCTCCCCCTCTCCCCTATTTGTCGGGACATGTGACAAGTCATAGAGTGCCGTGTGATTTATAATACATCTCATCTGCATGACAGTATCTCTTAAGTAGCATTAGAAAGTGCTACAATACTCAGCAAATTTAAAAAATCATTCTATCATACATACATGCGTATAATCACGACTATTATCCCCGAAGGGTTAGTCAAAGTCTAGGCAATGAGGACAGCAAAAGCAGTCCCGTACAATGGTCCACTTTTCACCAAAAAGCGACTGCACATGTGCTCAGCGTGACAGATGGTGAGCCCAACGCCGCTCTATGCTTATGGAAGTATGTTCAGTCTTTAGTCCGTTAGTCACCTTTGATTCTTTCACCTCTACGCGACACGGTTAACGGTTCTTTCTAACATTATGGGATAAATATAAAGCTACATACATACATATAATCACCACTACTATCCCCTAAGGGTTAGTCACACATTAGGCAATGAGGATCGTAAAATCAGTCATCTGCCATAATCCACTTTTCACCAAGTAACAACCGCACATGTTAGGTGGTTTTAAGACGAAACGCTACGTGGAAGAGGCATCCAAAATTTTCATACAAAACACAGATCTTAAACAGAAAAACGACGTTTCGTAGCTTCCCCTGTTTCCTCTTTCAGAACTGGACCAATTTTTGTGTCTTTTTCAGCATCGGTTAAAAAAAGAGATTTTCTATGTCTGTATGTTTATTTATTAACGACCAGGGAGCCTTCAAAATATCGCGAAATCACTCCGTTTTGAGGCGTCTTTAGAAAAATTACGTGGCTCTGGTTTAAAAAAAAATCAAACATACGGACATAGGAAATCGCTTTCTTTAATCGATGCTGAAAAGGTAATAAAAATTGTTCCAGTTCTGAAGGAGGAAACAGAAACTTCGTTTTTCTGTTCTAGATATGTGTTTTGTATGAGAATTTTGCTTGTCACTTCCAGTAGTGTTTCCTCTTAAGCCAATTGCCGCTCTGTGCTGTTGGTTGTATGTGCAGTCTTTAGTCCGTTAATAGCCTAACGACACCTAAGGGTATAGATTGGTCGGTAGCGTGTCGGTAGTAAGTATTCTTTTAATTAACCGCCACCACACAACTCAATTAATTAATAATAATGTTTATCAATCTTAAGGCTAGGTGTTAGTGAAAAATTAAAATAACACGTTCTTAGAATTACTTTTTGAAGTAGTAAACAGTAAAATTAAAATCTGCGAAAATTATGAAATATGGTTGAAGCTTTATTCTGTGAAATACACCCGATGGAAACACGATTTTATAAAGTTGGCTCGATAGAATAAATTCACAAAGTTACATATTTTTGTGTCATTTTATCTTCTTTTCCAGGTTTTATTCTTAAAATAAGTGATTTGATATTATGAGTCATTTACCAAAATGAAGCTCGTAAATAACTTGAGTTATTGTAACCGATGGTTTTTTATTTATTACATCTATCAATTTTTTAAAATATAAAACGCGAATATTCGCGCCGCTTCGCTGTTATACTCGTCCCTTACCGTTGTACCGTCGAGAGAACGAGAGGGAAGCGCTCGAAATACCTCCCCTTAAGCTAAAGTGATTCGTGATAAGAGTCGTGTAAGAGTGAGAAGATAAGTCACTTGGACTTATGTGATAATTGTAAAAAATATTAAAACGTGTATAAACGCAAACCACTAGTAGGTAAATAGGAGTTAGCAGAAAGCACTTAAAAACTATCTATGAACTTACCCACTCTAACACCTATAATCTAGCCAAAGTTAAGATTCTTTTGAAACTTGATTTTTTCATGACTAAACTAGAAAACGAATAAACATACATAGAAAACACCCAGATTGAAAATTTAATTCCAATCCCGACCGGGAATTGAACCCGGGACCTCAGATCAGAGATGACATGCTAACCACAACCACGGAGGTCGCTGGACCACTTTCTATACCTAGTGGACTTTAACATAACATACATGCAAACACACATTATTATCACGACTATTATCCCCGAAGGGTTAGTCAGAGACTAGGCAATGAGGACCGCAAAAGTAGTCCCCTGCCATATTCGTGACAGGTGGTGAGCCCACCGCCACTCTATGCTGTGGGATATGTGTGTCTTTAACTCTTTAGTCCGAAAGTCGCCTTTTACGACACCCATGGGAAGAGGTGGTACTTTTCTTTTAATAAGCCTTTACACGACACAGCTCATACGGAGAGTAGGTATAGCCCTCTTAAACACCGTATAAATAGTTTGTTAATTGACATCAAGGCAATTAGTAAGTTTATATTCGCAATGGAGCTTCAATCATTCTAACACCGTATCTAATAACATTTGCAACCCCAAGCAAGTGTCAAATTCCAGGGAAGGGTGCGATGCCGTCCCGTGTCACGTCAATTTCATCCCCTCAACGTCATCTTGATACAATATGCATTAACTATCAAATACCATATCAGTTTAGTGAGTGCGGTGCCGAAAGCGACTTAAATCCGTCGTGATAAGGTTTACGCATTTCGGTTTCCCATTCAAACTTCGAAGTTTATTTACTAACTAATAAGCCAATTTTAATAAAACTTTGCATAAAATGTTTTCTAGATTATCCTTTAAGTATCTAAATAGCATTGCAAAAAATGCAAAAAAAAGGATAAAACTTTGCATGGTACAGTTATATACAGAAATCAAAAATATGTAGTTTAAAAAACGTATATTTAGCTGAGTTATTGCGATTTAAAGTACAATAAGTAATATAAAGTTTAAAATCGTAATAATTCAGATGGAAAACTATTTTATTTGTTAATGTTTTAGGCAACTATTTCGATCTCTGTATTTAAAAGTATTTAGCATGCAAAGCAAGTAAGTTGTAATAAGGCAATTTTCTTTGTCTTTTAAATATTTTGTTAAAGGAATACGTGAATTTATTGATTATGACGATGATGATAATATTCTGTTTATTACAAATATCCGGATATCTAACGACATGCCCTGATAAACGACCATCTCTACTTTCCACCATACAATTTCCTTCTTCGGTAGCGGTAATCGGTAACTGTAAAAGTATCGTAATCGTAAGCTACTCGCTCGAGGCCCACCAAAGGAAATTGTAAAGCGCAGTACATTTTTATTTATTGCATAATGAACACTCCGCTGTGGTGTGACATAAGTAAATCGGAACGGTAGGTCGTCTTCTGCTCTGTGTAGCACTTGTAGTAAATTATGGTTGGTATTATATAGGGTTGCCACCTTTTTTTAGGACGAACAAAGTATTTTTTCATTTTGTTACAACAAAAATAAAGTACAAAATTTATTTATTTGTCCTTGCGACGTTTAATAAATATTTGTCTTTTACGTAAATAGTTTTACGTAAATAGAGTATTTTATTGTTGTCGTAGATTATAAAGTACGCCAACATGAAAAAGAGGACAATACTCTATTTTAAAGTTCGAGTGGCAACCCTAGTAATAGTTAAATTACAAAAAATAAATAAATTAAATAATGACTAATATTCAATTATGATCGTGCATGTTCAAAATTCACCTATTTGTTAAACAAATGCTTGAGTTTCGTAAAATTATTTTATCTTCTAAAACGTACATACATACCTACCAAATATAAATGCACATACATATAATAAAGACTGTTCCATCGGCGTAGTGTGAGAGGTTGTGATGATGATGTGATTCCATGGCGATGGTAAATAACGACTGCGTCTCTTTATATGATGTTGTATATTTACAGTGACTACATTGTGACTAACTTATTATCTAAACCTTACAAGACTATTTATACAGTAATACTACGTAGATGTTGGAGGGAGGATGCCGTGACATATCTTTATCGGATCTGCACGCGTTTAGGAATGTGCTTACAAACTCTTTAACCGATACGTGATGATAATAAATTATGTGGCGACTCTGGCCGCCACAGTACTCCCCCTCTAGAAAAGGGAATGAAAAAACCATCAGGTCTTCAGCTTGGAGATGCCAGTGGTGCTCTAATCCACGTTAAGTCGTGATGAGCGTGCTCAAGTCTTCATTGACAAAACGAGCGTTCTCCGGTCTACGTGACTCGAGACGAGCGTGTGCTACCATGTCTGCTGTGAGTCGAGAAGTGTGGAGTGCGACGGTACTTATTTTGACCGTCGAGTGATGCCGAGGATCCAGGAAGCGTTACGTTGCTGCGATGGAACCTTGAGGCAGGCTGGCAGGCTGAATGCTGCTAAGAGAGCTGTTTCCTTGTATTCTTCAATATATGTACAAAATACTTATATACCTTTTTAAAAAAAAACGATCGGTCGTTTTACATTTACGTACACGAATATTTTTTATAATTCCTCTCAACATCATAATATTGTTACTAATATTATTTCTATATCACGTTATACCAAGACTATATTATACACACAAATTAAGTGGCAAAGACAAGTACAACTTTAAATTATGCATATTCTTGCAATGAACTTTAAATTACACATTACATGTTAATAATAAATTGAACTATTAGACTTAATAAAATACATAATAACAAAACATAAAAATTAGAATTGACTAAGATTAAACATTAAGTACATAGAGATAAGACATGTTGCATTCAATATAGTATAAGGAAATACGTAAATAACAAAAAATTGAATTAAAATTGACTAAAATCTTATTATTACATTAGTTACCCAAACATGGTTCATTTTTGTGCTTATTTATTCTACTGTATTCTTATTGCACAATCAATAGGCATTTTAAACTTGTTGAATATCTTCATTTTGAGTACAACTTCATTATAGCTTCATAATTATCCTCAGACTGGCGTATCCCTTGGCTCTTTGTCAGATAACCGGAGAAATCAATTCGCACTGGAGGTAGCTAGTAGCATTTAAGTGTCTTATGAAGTGTAATAATATCTCATAAAACCATCGACTGGTAAAATAATGCTTCTAAATATCTCTTCCCGTAATTATAAATAACACACCTCAAACCACTTTGTCAGTCGGTAAAAGTGAGGCGGTTAAACGGGTGAATACTCGTTGTATACATATATGCTTATTTTCCTTTGTTTCATTTTTCATAATCGTGATGAATAAGCAACATATTGTGTTCTTTCTAATCTTGACCTTGTGCAAACGTAGAGCAAACGGCGAAAAGTGCTGCGTTGGAAATTCTTGGGCGTTCGCTGCACCGCACAATTTATGACATAATATGTGCAGTTATGAAATCGTTAGTTTATTTTATTTCACATTGTTTTTTCTGGGTACCTTATTTCTTTGCCTTGGTCGATGAAACGTTCTTGTTACGATGTGCCGGAAAGGAAGCCAAAGTTGTGGTTGTGAGAGTGATGTTAAATGACGCAGTCGCAGCTCGGTGTGGCTCGGCGTAGTGATTTTATTTTGAAAATCTTGTTGCGTCCGTCGCTGAACACAATGTTACTGCCATGGTTGATGTGTAGATATTGCAAATGACTCACGTGTTCTTTTCGGGGTACTCCATTGGAAGGTTGCTTGTTGCTTGAGCGGGGTCACCAGTGTTCCATCGGCGTAGTGTGAGAGGTTGTGATGATGATGTGATTCCATGGCGATGGTAAATAACGACTGCGTCTCTTTATATGATGTTGTATATTTACAGTGACTACATTGTGACTAACTTATTATCTAAACCTTACAAGACTATTTATACAGTAATACTACGTAGATGTTGGAGGGAGGATGCCGTGACATATCTTTATCGGATCTGCACGCGTTTAGGAATGTGCTTACAAACTCTTTAACCGATACGTGATGATAATAAATTATGTGGCGACTCTGGCCGCCACAAAGACTATTATCCCCGAAATGTTAGAGACTAGGCAATGAGGACCGCAAAAATATATAGCCACAGTCCACTTTTCACCTAAAATCTACGATTACACACAAATACACCTTAAATAATTTCGATTTTACCCCTCTGTCTTATAAAAATTTGCAGTGGACTTAGGAATCTATCATTGGAATCATCAATAAATAACATCCTTTAGTCGTACCTCTGAACTTTGAGGGAGCTTCCCTTGACACCAATCCGACTATTGGAATCCTTGGCGTCTATATTTCGAGTGATGTTCAGTTTCGAGGTCATTTGGAAGGTAAAGCTAAATTAGCTTCGAAAATGCTGGGTGCGCTTAATAGAAGGGGTCAGTATTTCACGCCGGCCCACCGCTTACAACCATATAAAGCACAGGTCAGGCCGCATATGGAATACTGCTCCCATCTTTGGGCTGGAGCACCCCAATACCAACTCCTTCTCTTTGACCGCATTCAACGCAGAGCTGCTCGTCGACGACGTGGTTATTTCAGGACGGCTCGGTCCATTGGCTCTTCGAAGAGACGTTGCGTCTCTCTGTATATTGTATCGCATATATTATGGGGAGTGTTCTGAGGAATTGTTCGGCTTGATCCCTGCCGCTGATTTCCTACACCACACTACACGCAATCGACTGTCATTCCATCCACATCACCTTGGAACGCACTACTGTGCGTTTTTCACGAAATTTCTTGCCTCGAACTACTGTGTTGTGGAACCAGCTCGCGGCGGCGGTATTTCCGGACCGTTACGAGTTAGGGATCTTCTAGAAACGAGCCTATTCCTTCCTTAAAGGCCGGCAACGCGTCTGCGATTCTCCTGGTTTTGCGGGTGTCCATGGGCGGTGGTGATTACTTTCCATTAGGTGACCCGCTTGCTCGTTTGCTTCCTTATGCTATAAAAAAAATCAAGCCATCGTTGCAACTGATGGGCATTGTATTAACCACCATGCTTGCCTAATGCGGGGTAGTGATCACAAATCCGGGCCATGAATCGAAAAATCGGTAACACGACACTTTGCCCTACCTTGACTTGAAGCAAATTGTACCTAATTATCGTAGATCTATTTCACTGTAAGTTACAGTTACTTAGAGGGAGAAAAAAGGAAGAAAGAAGAAGCCTCCTAAGATTCTTGCCAGCTTTTTCTCAGTCGAAGGCTCTCCCGAAATCCGAACTGGTGGTAGATTAGTTAGTTATATTAGTTGTTAAGTCTTAACCACAAGTTACTTAACTGTTTTTTTTGATTAGTATTGACGTCAATAAGTGCCTGTAAAGGTTTATATTGAATAAATCATTTGACTTTTACTTTGAATCCTGGACCTCTGGTTATAGAACCGAGAGCGCTTAGTCACTCGGCCACTGAAGCGTAAAAATACATATTATTATTTTGTCCATGTCCCACTAGCTTATTTTGTATATAATAGATATAGTTAAGAGGAAAGAGACTGTCTTGGTATGGATATGTAATGAGGAGGGATGAATGCCACCTGACAAAGCGAGGGTTAAGCATGATTGTGGATGGATACAAGGGGAGAGGTAGGCCGAGAAAAAGATGGATGGACTGCGTGAAAGATGATATGGTGAAGAAAGGAGTGGCCGTAGAACTGACGGCTGATAGAGACGGATGGAAGAAGAAGACATACTGCGCCGACCCCAATTAGGGATAAGGGCAAGGAAATGATGATGAATTAACTAAATAACAAAATTAAAATCTTAAAAAAATGCGTTTTCTGAGAAGTAAAGACTACGGTACGGCCCGTTTTTTCAATTGCAAGCTCTATATTAGCTTATTTAAATAAATAAATAAATAAATTTGATTGATAATAAGTTATGTACAACCGTGTCGCGTGGCGGTGAAAGAATACTACCACCCCCTCTCTTCTCTTGGTGTCGTAAGACAGCGGGCACCACCTGTCACGCTGAGCACATACGCTAGTTGATGAAAAGTGGACTATGGTAGAGGACTGCTTTTGCTGTCCTCATTGCCTAGTCTTCTAAGACAAACCCTTCGGGGATAATAGTCGTGATTATATGTGAGTATGTAAATATACAACCATTTTAGCATTTTATTGTCCTAACACATATTTTCCTTTTTTACAGGCGACATTTTGGATTGATCGCGTAGGTAATACCTACATTATGAGACGGATAAATTTTATGCAAGGTTTGAAAAATCCATCCTTACCGCTGTAGAATATACTGTGGCGGAGGCGACGAAGATGGTAAATTGAGATATAAAGCTTGCGCGCCGATTGTTTGCGGAGAAACATTTCTTAGCCGGAGGCAATAATGGATAAAAATAACTTAAGTAAATGGCGATCTAAATGCTTTTGTCGTTGAAATGTACACGCTCACGCTCAAATGGTTTTTGGGTGGATTTCAAGAGACTACGATTTATTTTTAATACATCGACGTCGACGTCATTTTGTTCTTTAAATAAAAAAAATTACTTACTACTACGATGGCGCAGCGACCCAGAGTAGGTCATGGCCTCCAACAATAAGAGCCGCAATTTTGGTCTGTCGTGCGCTATCGCCCTACAATCTTGAACTTGGAGCTCGTGCAAATCCCGCATGATCTGATCTTCCCATTCTTGGTGCAACTCGTACGGCAGAAGGAATATGGCGAGGAAGGAAGAACGAGGAAGTCGAGCAACTGATGGCCGGGCCGAACATAATCGGTGAGATAAAAAAAATATTATAACGAAAAATTAGTACTTGGTTCAATTCCAAGATCGAACAACTTGTGTTTTCGGATTGTTCAATGAATAGATAAACTCCCATACGCAAAAAAGAACAAAAGCGTGATGTATGCAAGTTTAGTATGAGGAATGAAAGTACAAGAAGCCAACTTGAATGAAAAAGAACAAAACAAGCATAGAAGGACTCCGGTATCATACGGAGGTCTTAGAATAAATAAATAAATAAATGGTAATACGAGTATATGAGCTGTTAGGTGGCGGGTCATTAGAATACTACCGATCCATTAAATCAGATGTTATTCAAAAGTAACCCCGTTTCAAGTTATATTATACAACGTTAGTCGGAAAGGGGGTACTAAGCTGCGGACAACTGAAAGTACTACTATCAACTGTTATATTGCAAATATAAACTTTGCGAAAAACATTCATATTTTAGACATATTCATATTTAAAAAAATGTACAACCCTGATAGGGGCGGGGCTAACGCCACTTATTAACCCCAGTAATGAACTCAATGAACTGAAATCTGTCTTTCTCTCAAAACAGCTGACCGCCAGGGCATCCACAGCGTCATTTCTTATGAAATCGTAAAACAGCTGTTAATCTAAAATTATCAATTTTTTAGAAAAACTTTTTAGCCATAAGTTATTTACTATCATGTATACTTTACCCTCCTATTGGCTTAGTACCCCCTTTCTGACTGACGTTGTAGTTTTTTATTAAAAGCCTGTATACTACCGATCCATTAAATCAGATGTTATTCAAAAGTAACCCCGTTTCAAGTTATATTATACAACGTTAGTCGGAAAGGGGGTACTAAGCCGCGGACAACTGAAAGTACTACTATCAACTGTTATATTGCAAATATAAACTTTGCGAAAAACATTCATATTTTAGACATATTCATATTTAAAAAAATGTACAACCCTGATAGGGGCGGGGCTAACGCCACTTATTAACCCCAGTAATGAACTCAATGAACTGAAATCTGTCTTTCTCTCAAAACAGCTGACCGCCAGGGCATCCACAGCGTCATTTCTTATGAAATCGTAAAACAGCTGCTAATCTAAAATTATCAATTTTTTTGAAAAACTTTTTAGCCATAAGTTATTTACTATCATGTATACTTTACCCTCCTATTGGCTTAGTACCCCCTTTCTGACTGACGTTGTAGTTTTTTATTAAAAGCCTGTATACCTACCTACTGTCTCAATGCAGGGCAGAGACACATAAGTGAAGGCACATTTACTCATGTGGCAAAGGCGTCCATCGTTGAAATAAGTCATTGCTACAATTCATCATCGAAACCCTGAAAGCCGTTGGTCCCGGTTGTCGTCGAAAGATGTCAGTCGTTAAACCCACCAACCCGCATTGGGCCAGCGTGTTGGGTTATGGCCCATCCTCCCCATGTAGGGTTACCATTTAGAAATTTGAAAAGTCCTGACCGAATGCCTGACATTTCGATAAGAGACCGGACTTCTTAGTCACAAAATGGAAACATAACTCACTTTTTATGTTTTGTTTTTAGATACCTAAATGAGAAGTTAATAAAGATTAAAGGCTCATTTGATATTACTTAAAATGTAGTTTTGTTACTCATATTCCAAAATCCGGACAAATAAAAGAGCCGGACAAAGTCCGGACTAGAGCTTAAAAATCCGGACATGTCCGGACTAATCCGGACGAATGGTAACCCTATCCCCATCTGATGTTTTCCATGTGGGAAGGCCTGTGCCCAGCAGTGGGACGTTTATAGGCCGATGATGATGAGATATGTATCTTTTAGGTATGTTTCCAAAACGGACCGCAGGCTGCAAACTGCAGCTGCAGGCTCCAAGCGACACTACTGGTTTCTATGCATCTCTTTTCTCTCTCTATTCCAAGTGCGGCAGCACTGCGGCGCAGCAACCGCAGACTGCAGCACCAGTGGTGTCGCGAACCGCAGAGAGTTTACACGTGTCACGTACAAAAATGGTGACTTATTCGGCAGATGACGAAGAGAAATTAATTAACTTTGTTGCCGGTCATCCAGTCCTTTACGACACATCCTTTTTTATAAAAAACTTAATACATAAAATAAAGACTTTTAAATAAAAGATCAGGTGCCTCATCTTCAATTCTAACGAAAGACGCTGTAGTAAACTATTGGTAGCGTTGTCCGACATTCTGTCTCGCACAAAGGTACTGGACTGACTGAGGCATCGTTCTATACATTATGCAGCTGCGGCAAGCCGCCGTGCTTGGCTTGAAAATAGAAGCAACCGCGACCGCAGGCAGCACTGCGGTCAACCGCAGCCTCTAGCCGCAATGTCGCCTGCGGTTGCAGTCTGCAGCCCATCTAGGAAACATACCTTTACAGTGATTTTTAAAAGTTAAACATACATACACATACATGTATGGTGCTATTAAATCAATGGCGTATATTTAAAGAACAGGTATTTTACGTCAAAATAAAAATGTTTTCACCAATAAACAGTGGTATTTAGTCATTGGTTTAGATTTTAACTTTTCAAACAAAATATAAGGTGACTTCTAACCGCAAGAAACTTAAAGGACTGGCCAGGTCAAGTGTTTTAAACATGACAAAAATGACATAAAAGGATTCGAGTTCTTTTAATTTTTAATTAAATACTTAATTCATTTTGTGAATTTTAATTGGATAGCCTTTGAGTACCTATCTAATTCATCTAAAGCAATAACATAAGAAAAATAAAATGAAAAACAATTAAGAATAACGATTATTTACAACGCGCGGGCAACGGCCGACCGGCCGACCGTCTGTTGACCGGTTCGCGTCAGCTGGGCGATAAGTACCTACGTAACCTAAGTTAGTCTGCAATGAGACCATTTTTGTCATGTTTAAAACACTTGACCTGACCACCCCTTCAAGTTTCTTGCGGTTTCTAGCAGTCACCTTTATTATGTAATTGTTTATATTATTAAATTTTATTATTTAATTGGCAAAAACTGCATCATACTATTAGATGCCTCGATGAAATCACTCACAAATGCAACTGCATTGTCGCAGCATGTGCTCAGCGTGACAGGTGGTGAGCCCATCGCCGCTCTATGCTGTTGAAAGTATGTGCAGTCTTTAGTCCGTCAGTCGCCTTTTACGACACCCAAGGGAAGAGAGGGGGTGGTAGTATTCTTTCACCGCAACGCGACACGGTTAAAAGATAAAGATGCTGTAATACAGCTTTGTTTTAAGCTTTTATAGAAAAGCTAAGTCGTCTAATACATTATAGCATGTAAAGAGAATGCAGCCAACGGGGTAATAGTTAAGCTTATAATCCGCTTAACTCATGTCAAACGAAATAGTAGGTTTTGGTGAGAACCTAGGAATCTAGATTCCAGGTGAACAAAATTAACGTTCGTCATTTGGCGGCTCGTTCCCATGCACCCAAAGGCCCATTGTTTTCGAAAAATGAAAGTTCATAAATCGGTTCCCATTGCACCCAAACGAAATTGAAGGTTTAATAAAAACGTTCCCAGTGCATCCAAAAGCTATCAGTACTGTCAGAAGCTTCAGTTTGCGACCGATTTGAGGTCGATTTTTAAAAAGAATTTGCGGTAAGAGGGAATAAGCAAGATGTTGTGGACTGACGTTTAAAAAGGAAAGGAGACCTTTCCATTTTGGCTCAAAATGTACCGAGGTACACTTTACTTTAAAATATCCTATTAATTATGCAGAAGCCTCTGATGATATCATTTTTCTATAAAACATGCCGCAACTAGTATTTTTTTGGAAAATAAAAAGTCACATAATATGGTTTAAGAAATCGTAAACATGAAACGAAACGTGCAAATAAAGGGCGAAAATATGACAGTGACAACTGTCATACTTACTGGTTTTTTGTGGTGGTGACAGTTTGTGGATGAACAAAAAATATTTTTTGAGATCTAAACTCACAATGTTGGAGTTTCTTCCTTGTCCTTTTAGCAACAACACGTGTTGTGAGACTCCATTTTATTTCAATCTACTGTACAAATCTAAATGTACTTTAAAAATAAGTATTTTCTTACCACTTGAAATTGGCTTAATGCTAAACGCGAAACCATTAATTAAGTTATTTTATATAATATCTCACAATGGATAATCAATAGGTGCAAAACCTAGTTTAGATTATATGGTTTTCTATAAACTCATATAGTCGGTCTACTAATATTTGTCACTCTCAAAATAATCAAACGGACAAAATAAATCAAAACAGTTAAAACACTTATTTTTGTTACTATTTATCATGTTTTTGCTAAAAACAGGTTATGTTTATGTTAAAATAAGTTACTCTAAGGCTTTTATCTAATAATTAGTTGGCCCATAAGTAAGCTAACGAAACGCACCCTACAGCGAGAGAGTTATGCTTGCCAGTTAAATTAATCCAATGTTGCAAGCCGTTAAACCTTTATAATGATATTTTTAGGTGGTACAATTATAATAAAAAATATAATACATATATTTCTGGAATCTACGATTTTTTTCCTACATTTTGGTACCTTTGAGTCTTAGGTACATGAGTGGCCGTAGTTGTATGGGAAGAGGAAAGGTCTCCTTTAGTAAATAAAAAACAAATAATTAATTTAAAACTGTTTATTAATCATCAGGTTATTATTATTAATTACAGACAATAATTATCACACGTAATCAACTCCTAAATCATCACAGTTTAGTGTTCATTAGGAACTAATCTAAAGACTAAATAGTAAAAAAATGCAGATCTTTTATTATCACAGATAATCAACTATAAATCATCACAGCTTGATGCTCATTAGGAGCTAATCTTAAAACAAATTGTATTTTTTATAATATTGTTTTAAAATACACAATTTTGTATTATTTTAAACCATAAATAAGTCTGATAAAATTATATGTAAGTATATAAAAATTTGAGCTCGTTTTTGAATAGCAATAATATTCAGAATGCTCAGTAATTTTGAAGTTCGCCTTACACATTCTGTTGGAAGTACACCGCCACATTTTGGATCCATCTTGTAACGTGTGATGCAGAGTTGTCTTCGAAGACCCATTACGATAAGTTTTTTGTTTCCTAAAACAATTTGATATTTTTATAGCATTGCTCAAAAGTAGGTATTTATTTACAATTATTAATTACAATTAACATCATGAGTTTATATAAAAAAGGCACAGAAAAAAAATTAGCATTTCATCCTAAACCACGTGAAATAAAACCACGTAATATATTAAAAATAAAAAATAATAATTACGTTAAAGCACAATTTTTAAGGTCCTCTTAGCAGTTAAAAATTATAATTTTTGCTGCGCCTTATTTTAAACTGGCCCAAGTAAGGACATCATTTATGGGGTATGGTATAAGGTTTTATACCTAATAAGTTACCAAAAAGAATAATGAACCTGACAGTAAAAATTTTAAAACACATAAAACAGACTGTTTAAAAAAGGTAATAATAAAATAGAAGATCATTTTATTTTATGTAATTACCAAATTGTGTTTGGTTTTAAAAAGAGCAATCCTTCGAGTTTCTTCCTCGTTCTTGTCAGAGGAATCTGCCTTATGTATGAGCAGTAGTATATAAAAAAATGTGACACATAAGAAAATAAATATTTTAAAATTGTTTATTATATAACTAGTTTTTTTTAAAGTACAGGACACTAAAATAATCATTCTAAACGGTTTAAAATTTACTGAGATATCATATAATCATACCTTTAAAATACAGTCAAATTGAGTATCCTCCTTTTTCGTTAGTAAAAAGTAAAAAAGATGTTTTGCTTCTGATTTAGAATGACATTATAATATGTATATTGTTATATAAAAACACATTATGATTAATTACTTACTTGGACCACTAATAAACTCCAACTCCGTGGCGACACTGGGCCCAGCAGCGTCGTCGTTGACTCGATTCATTGTCCTTCATTTCACTTGTTAATAATACACGTAATACGAAAAAAGCGCACGCTGCAAGAGAGCAAGGACAACTGATAACAAAACATAGCATTTCCGTTAGATGACCGATACCGGACAAACATGTCTCTTGCTATCGCGCTTTTACATTTTACAAGACAATAATAACTAACACGCATCGCAAACCGGCGCTAAAATAACCATTTCGCGTCAATGACCTTTTATCATTGTTTCGCGTGGTGTTTTTTTCGATTGTACCTTCTTCACTTTTGGGTGCATTGGGAACTTATTGGTTTACGAAATAAATATTAAATAAAACTCTTGGGTGCAGTGGGAATAGATTTTTGGATGCATGGGAACGAGCCCACTAACGGCTGTTTCCGCCGATGATGAGTGTTTTATTACCAACGGTAACCGTTAATATTCCACCATTATTTATTTATCTTTTCTATACTATATTATAAAGAGGAAACATTTGATTGTTTGTTTGTATTGAATGGGTTCCGAAACTATTAGACCGATTTAAAAAAAAAACCGTTTGGGACGCTACCGCTCCGGATGACATAGGCTTTATATCATTTTTTTAAAAATTAGGGATCCTTACTATAACTCAAATAAATTCTGTAAATCGAGTGCGCTAAGAAAACTATTGATGATAGAATAAAATAAAATACTATGGCTTTGCAGAACACACCATTATCTACAAAAAGTGTCGCGATAGCATTATGTTTAACTATTTTAGTTACGTCACAAACAATAAGTGTTCTTGGGAGAGGGGGGGGGGGGGGAGTCATTTTGGAACTTCGTCACGGGGTACGGGGTCCACGCGAACGAAGTCGCCGGCATATTTATAACAATCAATTGCCGAAATGTTTGTTCGCGCATCACTTCAGAACGGCTGCACCTATTTGGCTAATTCTTTTTTTGTTGTGTTCGTAAATTGTCGAACGTAATATTTTTTTTTTTTGGAAATTCGTCACGGGATACAGGTGTTCACGCAGACGAAGTTGCGGGCGGGCCGCTAGTCATTAGTATTTCACAAAACACATTAAATTACATGGCCGGATCCTGTCCTTGATGCTCTAATTAATAAAGACATTAATGTACAGTAATTATTAATATTACTAATAAAATTAACTAACATTTAGGGTGGTAATTACTTGACGGCAGGCAAACAACAACACAGTCTGCCTGTGACCACGGACCCTGTAAAGGGCTTGAAAAGTCAGTATAATATAGAAAAAACTATGTAATGTAGAAAATTAAACGCGAGATAATCCGTAAACATTGTTTCATTTCAATGTGTAGGCTGGCTTATGTGTATTGTACCTACTAATACCTCAGAAAACAATAATGATAAGTAATTACTATTTGATAAAACAGGCGACAAAATAAACCAAAAATAATAAATAAGTACCTACATTAACGTATGTTCGTCGTTTAGTATACCTAGTTTTTATGTTAACGTCGGAAATTCACGTGTCGTTTAATTGAAGTTTTCTTCTGCATGTGACCTTTTTCGAAGTTTATTACTTACGTCTATCTATCGCATAGGTAGGTACTCATTTTGATATATCAAAGTTTTTGAACTTTTAATAAAATGTCTCCCGCTTCTTTGTTGACATACATGTAAGCTTTAAGATAACGTATACGGTAGGGGACGGACGGGCATGATGGAGAGGGCGGGCATAAAGAATACTTATTCTAGTTTACCGCTTCATTGATAGAAAAAGACAAGAATAGTTCTACTTGTCGCGTCACACGTAAGCGGTTACCGGTCAGTGCAACGCCGACTGCGCAAAATGATAAATAAGTTTATACGAGCACGGAAAGGATTTTCGTTAAAAAAATGTGATAAAAGAGCCGTAAGTACAATCTATTTGTTTGGGCGTCTTCAATGAAAACCCAAATTTCTTTGTTGTAGTAAGTAGGTATTTAATAGTACAATTAATATTGTAGCAAGCTTAATAGCTTTAATTAAGGTAATAGAGGCGAACATATAATTTGTTATAATAATTATTTTAAGATGTAGAAAAAAGTAGTGACTAATCGCTGACGTCCATGTCAGCGCGAGAAAAAGAAGTTTTTCATAGAGCCGCACAAAGAGGTTCTTCAACATGCTCCCGCCCCTTGGGAACTTGCTTTCCAAGGAGCTCAGGAATTTCCCTCTAAATCACAGAGACGAGTGACGGCTCTCTTAATTATTCCGCCTTTAGTTAGGACGTCGACGACCCGGCAGACACCGTCCGTCCCTTGATGGATGCTGTGCACGCGGCCCATGAGCCACTGCATGGGCGGAAGTTGATCATCCATGACGATAACAAAATCGCCGGCCTGAAGATTTCTCCTCTGTGTTCGCCATTTGACGCGTTGTTGCAGAGTTGCTAGGTAGTCTCTCGTCCACCGCGACCAGAAGTGTTGTCTTAAGCGTTCAATCAGCTCGTAACGGGTTATGCTGACTCGCTCGATAACAGGCGAAGGCAGTGAGGTCAAAGGACGACCCACAAGAAAGTGACCAGGCGTAAGAGGTGTCAAATCAGATGGATCCGCCGACATCGGAATAAGCGGACGTGAGTTCATAATAGCTTCAATTTGAGAAAACAATGTATATAACTCTTCAAAAGTTAAACTAGAATTGCCAGCGATCCGCTTTAAGTGAAATTTTGCCCTTTTCACTCCTGCTTCCCAGATACCACCGAAATGCGGTGCGTATGCCGGAGAAAATTTAAAGTCAATACCTTCGTTACACGCAAATTCGCTGACCGATTTGTTACATTGTTTTAGCAGTCTGCTCAGTTCTTTACAGGCGCCGACAAAGTTCCGACCATTGTCGCAGTAGATTGTTTGAGGTTTACCGCGTCTTGAGATGAATCTACGTAGGCAAAGAATAAAGGCTTCACTGCTTAGGTCGCTAACCACTTCTAAGTGAACAGCCCTTGTAATAAAACAAACGAAGATACATAAATAGCACTTTGAAGTCTTTGCGCCACGACCCTTACGATTAAGAATAAGGAAAGGACCAGCAAAGTCGGTGCCACAAGTTTGAAATGGTGGAGCAGGAGTTACACGTGGCTGAGGTAAGTTTCCCATTATAGGGTTTAAAGGTTTAGCGTTAAATCTTTGACAGCGAATACATTTTCTTACCGTGGCAGTAGCTAGTACCTTGCCACCAGTAGGCCAGAAGTGGTCACGAATAGAATTTAAGAGTTGTGACGGACCACAGTGTAGTAGACGAAGATGTTCCCGTTGAAATAAAAGTTTAGTGAAAGTGTGTTTAGGGTCTAACAAAATGGGATGTCTTTTCCCATAGGGACAATAGGCTGCGTTGTCGATTCGACCACCGACACGCAGTATGCCGTCTTTATCTAAGAACGGATTTAAAGAGAGAACAGGTGACTTACGGTTTAAAGTTTTCACAGTTTCAAGTGAGTGAATTTCTTTAGAGAAGGTTTCTATTTGTGACATTTTAGCTAGCATAGTCAATGAGTAATTCAATTCAACACAAGTAAGTTCACCATGTATTTTAGTAGCATTTGTTTTTATATTATTTATGAATCTCAGTGCGTAAGCAAATATTCTTTGTAGTGTGTAAAGTTTAGAGTATTTATCAAACAAAATAATTTCGTTAGTTAGGATTTTAGTACTTAAGCTTATTTTTGTTTCAGGTAAATCCGAGGAACTATATCTTGATTGCGGCCACTCATCTTCAGACGTAGTTAAGAAATTAGGACCGTGCCATAAAATTTACTATCAGCGAGAAGCCGCGGAGGAAACCCCCTAGACGCTAAATCAGCAGGATTAACTTCAGTAGGTACGTGCCGCCAGTTATCCTTTTCAGTGAGTTCCCTAATTCGTTCAATACGATTACAAACAAAAGTTTTAAGCGTTTTAGACTGAGTGTGTATCCATCCTAATACTATAGTTGAGTCTGTCCAGAAAACTGAACGTGAAACAGTTATTCGCAGAGACTTAAGAATTTTAAAATGCAGTTTAGCACCAAGTAACGCACCTAGCAACTCTAAGCGCGGTATTGTTTCCGTTTTGACTGGACTGACCTTCGTTTTAGCACAGAGTAGGTTAACACATTCAACACCAGCGTCATTTCTGGATTTTAAGTATATACACGCACTATAGGCGTCCTGAGATGCGTCTGTGAAACAGTGAGCTTCTATACTAGTAGGAGAATCGCAAAGAACATACCTAGGAATCCTAACATTTTCAAAGTATTTCGTCTCATTATAGAAATCAATCCAAGACCTTTTTAAGTTCTCTGGAATACCGTCATCCCAGTCAATCTTAAGCAACCATAGTTTCTGTAGAAGGATTTTATGGAAAATTGTAGAGGCTGATAGAAAACCTAACGGGTCGAAAATTCTACAAGAATTGGACAGTATTGATCTTTTCGTTACTTTAGCTATTTGTTCTAGTTTCACAGAAAAATTAAGAGTGTCTGAGACAGGATTCCATTTTAAACCTAGAACAGACGATTCTTTACAAAAGTCTTGAGATTGATTAATAGTAAGGATGTCATCAAAAATATCAGGGGCATTAGTCCGGAGTTTTCGCAAAGGAAAACAGCCTTCAGCAAGTTTTTCAATAACACTTTTAACGGTAGTTTTTAATTCTGACTTCGAATTAGATCCCGTATTCAAGTCATCAACGTAAAAATCATGCGTTTATAGATTAATGTTTTATATTTTAGCGTTTTATTAACGCTTAAATATACTTAAGTAAAATTTTAAACACTGAAAAAAGACGTGAAAACAAACTTAGAGGTGAAAACTTCTAAGATTTGATGAAGCAATGTTGACTAAAAACATAAACATCAAGCACTGACAAATTTCGACGGTTGAAAGCCAGACCTCGGTAGCCAAGTGGTTAAGGCAGCCGCCCGGAATGCGGAAGGTGCGTGGTTCGATTCCCGCCTGAGGTGGTCGTCTCTTTTTTCAGTGTTTAAAATTTTACTTAAGTAAAAATCATGTTTAATAGCATTGGCAACAGTTTCATCTGTACATTCAGACGCAAGCTGCACAAGACACCTAGTACTTAAGTATGGGGCCGAAGCTGTTCCATATGTGATGGTGTTTAGTTGTAATACTTTAAGAGGTTGATCTTCGTCATCTCTCCAGAGTATTAGTTGCAGGTGACGTTGAGATTTATCGACCATCACTTGGCGGTACATTTTTTCAACATCACCTGTCACAACGTACGCATACTGACGGAATCTTAGAAGTATTGACATCAAATCATCTTGGACTACTGGACCCACAAATTGAATTTCATTCAGTGACTTTTTAGTAGTTGTCTTACAAGAGGCGTCGAAGACCACTCTCAGACGAGTAGTTTCACTGTTTTCGCGCACAACGGCATGATGAGGAATATAATATCCGAAGGGTGGGCGAGCTACTTCGCTAAGATGGCCTAAACGCTCATATTCTTTAATAAAGTTAGTGTAGTCAGCTTTCATATTAGTTTTTGTTAACCGTTTCTCTATGTTTAAGAATCGACGTTTGGCGATATGATAGGAATCGCCTAACGCGTCTTCGGGGACCTCCCGAAAAGGTAACTTAACAGAGAACCTGCCGTTAGGTAGGCGTACAGTATTAGTGATAAAATGTTCTTCACAATATTGTTCATCTTTAGAGAGTATACGTTCAGTTGGGAGAGTAGGAATATCTTCTAGTTCCCAGAATTTAGCTACAGAGTCACTAATTTCTTTGCAAAAGTTAGAATGAGTAGTGGTATTAGGCCCCTGACCAGTTGGGCCAGAGACGAGCCAACCTAGTCTAGATTTCTGTAGAGTGGGTTTATTCTTACCCAGTTTTAGTAGTTTAGATTCAACTATTTCCCAGTAGACATCTGCGCCTAGTAAGACATCAATGTCAGAGGGTCGATAAAAGCTAGGGTCCGCTAGCTTAATAGACTCAGGAAGGTCTAGGCGCGAGAGATTCAACTCAACTAAAGGTAGTCGACCAGTAATATCAGGTATAACAAGACAAGACACATTAAAGTAAGAAGAATTAATGCGAGATTTCAGCTTGATATTACAAGTCTTGGTAGTGTTAGTTAGTTTATTATTAATTCCAGTAATACAAATGTTCGCATCAGAACAAGAAAGTTTTAACCTCCTTTGTATTTTTTCAGAAATAAAAGAAGATTGGGATCCACTGTCAAGAAGAACCCTAACTAGGTAAGTTTTATTAGTGTTAGTATCAATGAGATCGACTTCCTGCAGTGCACAAGAGAACCTGTCCGGAACTCACAGAAGAAAGTGACACAGGAGACAGCTGATGAGTGAGTGAAGCAGCACCAGCAGGTGATGGCACAGTAATCGAAGCTACTTGAGAAGACACTTCCATTTGAGAAGAAGAGGATGCCTGATGTGAAGAGGAACCCGAAGGTAAGTTAGTAGTATTTTTATTAGTTTGCTTATGAAGTAGTAAATTGTGTTTCTTGTTGCAGATCTTGCAGGGAGTGTGCCGGCAAGTCGACGAAAAATGTCCCATACGAAGACAAATAGTGCAAAGCTTGTGCTTAGCCACCTCTGCAAAGCGAGCGTCCAACGACATGGCCTTAAATTTGTCACATTTGTAAACTAAATGATCCTGAGAACAAATAACACAACTATTGCTATAAACAGAAGAAGTAAAAGATTTTGTCTGTTTATTTTCCTTTTTAGTCACATCATGCGTACTATATTGCAACGTTTCTAAAACATCAGCACGTTTACGTATGTAGTCATAAAATTCAACAACAGTAGGAGATAAAGTAAATTTAGACCTGTGTTCTTCCATCACCATCCATTTCCGACTGGTGGCCCCATCTAGTTTTGATGCCATGATAAACACAATCAAAGTGTCCCAATGAGTAGTAGGCTCCTTCAGAGAATCCAAAGCATGAAAATTTTTGGTGAAGTAGTCGATCATGTAGCGCAGAGACTTAAAGTTTTCTTTAGTTAACGCATCAAAATTAAAAAGAGCTTTCAAGTGGTTGTTGACCAATATTCTTTTGTTATCATAGCGTTGAACAAGTGACTTCCAAGCTAACCCATAATTATCAGCAGTGAAGTCGATTGCCTTTATAACATTAGCCGCTTCGGCCTCCAATGATGATCGCAAGTAGTGGAACTTGTTTATGTTTGGAATAGACGTGTTACTATTTATTAAAGAGTCGAAAGTATCCTTGAACTCCAGCCATTTGATGTAATTCTCATCAAACGTTGGCAACTGAATAGTAGGAAGCTTCACGTAACTATTGTTGAGATCATCATTATGAGCACTACAGCTATCGAAGCCAGAATGAGGATTCTGTTGTATAGGAACCGCAGAAACATTATCAATTAAACACTGAGCTAATGTAATGTTAGTACAAAAGTTGTTTTCTATATCTTCATTTTCATGTAATTGTTCCGGAGACAAAATTTCAATCTTATATTTCAAACAGTCAAACTCACTAAACAATTCTTTCAGTCTATCTAGTTTTAGTTGAAATTCTGAAAGTTTTTCCTTGGTAAAGTTTTTTGCTTCAATGAGTTTAATGGTATCCAAGTATTTAGTAAATGTGGTTATTCTGGCTTTAATAGATCCTCGTTGAAGGATAAGAGTTTTTATATCAGTAGCCATGGTGAATGATGTGCGTTTAAATTCAAACAATCAAAAAGAACGCACGCACAGTAATCGAACTGAACAGACCAACCACCAGTAGTTACCTCACCAACCAGGTAGGTGGGTAATAATTTAATTATTAAAGTAATAGTGAAGTAAGTAAGTACTGAACAATGCAACCAACCTTGTACGGCCGTATCGATGCGGCAAGATATCAGCGGTTACCAGTCAGCTGTTCGCATGCAACGAAGGTCAGTCGACTCGCTGGGCGAATCCAACTCACGAGTAGTCCACAGAGCGGGAACCAAGAAACAGGGTTGCAGCGAACCTAATTAGTAGATATTTTATTAAGTATAGTACATCTGACTCCAATTTAGCGCAATGAGCAAAAAACAAAAAAAAAAGAACAATTTGCGTAGGTAGGTATGCCGGGTCACTTCCCTGTGGTGCGATCCTCCAGCTCCGCACAAATCTCCCTTTCGTCAACCGTTAGATGCATCACGTCGATCTATCATCAGAAGGTTGCGTGTTCAAATCACGTCGGGGTCACCAATGTTTGGGCGTCTTCAATGAAAACCCAAATTTCTTTGTTGTAGTAAGTAGGTATTTAATAGTACAATTAATATTGTAGCAAGCTTAATAGCTTTAATTAAGGTAATAGAGGCGAACATATAATTTGTTATAATAATTATTTTAAGATGTAGAAAAAAGTAGTGACTAATCGCTGACGTCCATGTCAGCGCGAGAAAAAGAAGTTTTTCATAGAGCCGCACAAAGAGGTTCTTCAACACTATTTGTTTTATTGTGTTCAGGGCTATCGTTGTTTTACTATTTTTAATAAAGTTTGATGTAATTAGACGTGCAAGAAACATTGTCGTCTTCAGTTTTCCTTGTACGGTTTTTATTTGATGTTTAGGTTATTTCGAAAAGTACCTGGCGGGCAAAACGAAGCCGGGTAAAAGGGATAGCGTTGACGATGAGAGAAACATGTGAGAAAAAAACATAATGCGGCCGCAGCGAAAATGAAAGTTTCCTTCGATTCCCCTGGTCCATCAAATGTTAAAAAAGGAAGACACGTGCTAAAGCAAGTCAATCCAGAGACAAAGTAAACCAAAAAAGAGACTTTCTTTGCACTGTAAAAGTTTCTTTTTTGGTTTTCTTTGTCTCTGGATGTTGGTTGAATGCTCTAAGGCTTTAGCACGTGTTTTTCTTTTAATGATTGTCGAGAATGGACCCATGACGTTGTTTTTCTTATTTTTTAAATTAACATATTATCCTTCCTGCCCGTCCGTCCCATAGGTCAATGTAGTACTTACATGAATGTTTTAGTAAGAGCAAAGCTCCATACAAATTCCGGCCATGTCCTTAAAAAATAAAACTACAAACATGACGCTATATTTCCGCTAAGATGTCCTTTTCAATTTTAATACCGACCATGTTCAATGTGTGTCGGACTTATAACGACGTCATAAACAACAAACCTTCTTTCCGGTTGCCACTTTAAATTAAATGAGGTATAAATTATTGACAAGAAAACGAGCAAAAGTGTTTCGTTTCGCCTGCGTATCGAACTGGCCGCTCTTGTCAATTACCAGGAGCGGAGCGTTCGACCGAAAATAAAAAGTAAAAAAAGAAGATGGCGGCCGCGTGGCGTCAGGCCAAAACAAAATGGACGGTTGCGGCAGCGTCGAATGTCAATAAGTGAGCTTTCGCGATAAGCAAATGTGCCATTTTAAAAGTTGTTTGAAGTGTTATTTTAAGAGTTCATTTTCTTTCATGTGCGATTAACATCATGATACAAAATGTTGGGTTAGTAACCGTATTTGAGTAGGGAACGGTTTCTTTCTAAAAAGATAAATAATTCTCTTTTTGTTCATACACAGCACACATCCATTCCAGTTCTAGATCTTTGGTCTTGGGGCTGGGATTTAAATACCTGTGTGATGGGAACCCTGGCAGGTGATAAATTTTAATTATATACCTACTTAACAAACAAAACGATTTCAATATGTGCCTAACTTTTCTGGGACGTCTGGGTATACCGGTGTGGTTTATTAACTAGATTGGTTAGGGTGTTGCAAAGGGGGTGCAGGACTTAGAAATCACAAACTGACGAAAAACATTACTATCACAAAGTGATAGAATTTTTTTTAAAATTGTGAATGAAAAGACAGAAAAATTTCGATTATGAGCACAGTGCCTAAAATGCAAGATGCCACTGCTGCTATAATACCTAAAACACTAATTGACTAAGAAGCAGATTGCCGAAAATGCAAGATGCCACTGGTGCTATAATACCTAAAACGCTAATTGACTAAGAAGCAGATTGCCTAACCGTGAATCCTACTAGACATTGTAATTGCCTAAATGTTATTTCGTCTACAAATCAGAATGAAATCACAAATCACATGTATCAAATCATGAAATAATACTTCTTAGGTAACTTAATTTTAATTGACTTTCATTTCAATAAAATCCGAAATTGCTACCTTCGTGCATTTAAATTACCATAAAAAATAAAATAAAAAAGGAATGTAAAACAGTAATACCATTTTTAAATTAACATTAATTAAGCAATGTATTAAAGTAATTGGCACGGTCTGTCTCGTACATTTTTATAGCAGCAGTGGCATCTTGCATTTTAGGCAATCTGCTTTTTAGTCAATTAGCGTTTTAGGTATTATAGCAGCAGTGGCAGCTTGCGTTTTAGGCAATCTGCTTCTTAGTCAATTAGCGTTTTAGGTATTATAGCAGCAGTGGCATCTTGCATTTTAGGCACTGTGCTCATAATCGAAAAATTTCAGTTGATTTTTATATGAAGCCGACACTAAGAAAAATTTACAATATTTTTGTATGAAGTTTGGACTTGTAAATTTTTTCTTTTGGATCCACGTTGTGTCGCTATAAGGGGGTGTAGGACATAGAAAAAATTCGTCGGAAAAATTTATGATATACAACACTCGTAGGTCATGTGATAGGTTAGAAATCTCAAGCAGTAGCAATTGTCTTGAATTTCGAGGTAGGTAAATTTTTTTTAGACAGAAACCTAGCTCCATCTAAACATTAGAATACTTTTTTTCCCTTAACCCTTTCGCGGGCTTTTTTTTCCTTAACCTTTTCGTTGCGATACAATTATGAATAATGACAGAACGTACTATTACGCCTATCTTAATTTTACTGTTTTGAGCAGAACGTTTGCGCATTTTGACTCGCAATACAAAATTCTATTAGCTTACGTCATTCCGCCACAACGCATAAAAAAATCAAATTTGTACTGTCACATTACATGATGATGATATTCGGTACTTTTTAAAGTAGATGTCATGCTTGTGCGCTGGTGGTACGTAAAATTCGCACGACGTTAAATACGTCTCATTTATCAAAAGATGATTCTGAGCTAGCTGCTACTCACCGTTCACCTGAAGTTGGTCCTATTCATTTACCTGAGGTGCCTTCTGTGTGCCAACCATCAAGAGAACATTCTAAACCAGCTTTTTCTTGCCCATCAACGCAATTTGGCCAAATACATGAAATTGATTCACCTTCTGTCCACATTTCTCCTAAAAAATGATTGTGAATTATTTTCTGTGCGCAGTTTACCTCATAATGACTGTAGAGCTGAACCTATGTTATCGTCGTCGTCATCTTTTCAACGTTCTGCACAAGCTGATATTTCGTTACCGTCTTGTACTTACTTGGATAAAAGAAAAAGTCCAACTATCCTAAATGTAAAGAGTTCTACTTTATGAAATAAAAGGTATGTTAACGTTTGACGTTACTCAACGTCATCGTACTCCTAAATAACGTAAGAAACAAATATAATAAGTAGGTAGTTATTGGGCATTCTACCCCACCTTCATTCGTTCGGGCTCGTGCCGAGCCCTCACTCACTGCGGCGGGGTAGAATACCCAATAACTCATATTGGTGATCCCTTTCTTATATACAGGACTGTTTAAATATTGTAGAAATATACTTTAAGCTCATTTTATTGAAACACACTAAACACTGCGGTCGGTTTCATACTTTGTAATGAAATTTGTGAAACAAAAGGAATCATTAAAATTAGAGTGTATATGTCCTCCGGTTTCAAATAAACCAAAGCGTCATGGTAATTTATTACCAAACACTATACGTTGTATTGTTTGTGGTCCATCAAACTGTGGGAAGACCAACTTAGTTATAAGTTTGCTATTACATGAAGATGGTCCACGCTTTCGTAACCTTTACGTGTATTCAAAATCTTTATATCAACCTAAATACATATACCTAGAAAAGGTGTTGGGTATGGTTGCAGGCACATCTTATAACAAATACAGTAATAACAACGACATTTTGAGTCCACACGAAGCTATGCCAAATTCAATTATTTTATTCGACGATGTTGCTTGTGAAAATCAAAATAATATTAGAGATTATTTTGCGATGGGGCGTCACCAGAACATTGATTGTTTCTATATTAACCAAACTTATACCAAAATACCGAAGCAACTGGTAAGGGACAATTCTAACCTAATAATATTATTTAAACAAGACGATATTAACTTAAAACATGTTTATGATGAACATGTAGGGTCAGACATGACATGGTCTCAATTCCGTAAAATGTGCTCAACTGTTTGGAATAAACCTTTCAGTTATCTTGTAATCAATAAGGACTGCGTACGAAATAATGGATGTTACAGAATGGCTTTTGATACATTTATTGTGCCAGATTAAAATACATAAATGGCTGTTGTACTGATATTGCACCACTTTCATTCATGATTTGGAACCGAGTGGAATCCTACTAAAATGGAAAGAGATCTTAAACAAAAAATTGTAAAATCTGCAAAGGCTGTAAAAAGAAAGGTTAAAATGATAAAGGATTTAAAAAATACAAGTGACATGACCTTGAAAACAATATTGAAACCCATCGTTGAACCGCTTAACCTGTTAGCAAACAAAAACAATGAGCAGCATCATGAAGAAGGTTTGAATAATGAAATTGTTCCAAAAAAAAGTAAAAGTAATGAAAGCGAGGCATTACACTATTCTAGCGATGATTTTAATGAAATTAGCACTGAAGAAGAAGATGATACTGATAATGAATTGTATCAAAAATCTAACAAAACCCTAAGTGTACCTTGTGATGAACACAATGTAAGCGAAGGATCGTTTAAATCTCTTCAGTCATCACCCAACGATAAAAATCAATCGCTGTCATGGTCTACATCATCTGAAGTAATGAAAGACGTACCTTATGGGATTAAAAACGATCGAGGAAAACTGATGCTTGGAAAAAATCGCGTTTACGACGATGGTGACATTTTGAAAATTGGGAACCAAAGCTTTAAGAAAACTCCTGGCTTAAAAGAATTATTGTACAAAAAGAAACCTAATTTAGATGTTATCACAGACAATGACTTACAAAATTACAAAATGCTACTAATCGATACCAATGCACACAGACGTAATTTTGATCCATCAAAACAATTAATTAGCAACAAAGGATTTAAATACATGAATATTATTAAGCCAATGTTTAAATTCTCACGAAATGCAGCTACTAGTCTCGAAAGTCTTTCACAGGGAAAAGGTATTAAGCTTTTAAAAAAAGTTATGAAAGACACTGATTATGTTTATTGGGATGATCCAAATGAGCTAGTTGACCGGTTAAAACTATTATTTGCATCACGAAATGCAGGTAACACTGGTTTGGATAATGAAGTTATTGCAATAATCGAAGAGCTTTATGAAGCTGGCATCATTAACAAAAAAAAAAATATAAGTAGCATGCAACTTTAAATTTCAGCAGTTGAATTACAGTACACAGCGTATAAACACGGTAATGAATTTAGACAAATTTGGCCATCACGTTCACAAGCGTTTACGACTAACAGAATACATTGATACTTTGAATGATGCGTTAAAAAAATCAGAAACGGGTCATTACGATTTGAAATCTTCAAAATTGAAAGGTCTGACGTCACCAGAGAAGGACGATGAAGCCGTAAATAAAGCATATATGGATAAAACTGTTCAAGAGCTCAGAAATGAAATAAATAAGGTTCATAGTCTTGTTCAAGTCTACATAAAGAACTTAGAAACAGCAAGTTCAGAACGTTTGTTTACTACGTTTTATACAAAGTCTGAAATAGATTACATGATTAAGACAAAACAAAGTAAAAATGAGTAAAAAGGATATAGTCGACGAACTCCACAGAGCGGCAAGAAAGAATTTTAGTCGTCGATGTACAATAATAAAAGGAATAGATGATTTATGGCAAGCTGATCTTATAGATTTCCAAAAATATTCACATTTCAATAAAGGATACAAGTACATTTTAGTAGTAATTGATGCATTGTCAAAGTATGTGTGGGTGTATCCTCTGAAATCAAAAGCGATGAATTGTGTTTCGAATGCAATGCAAAATATATTAACTAATTCATCTCGAAAACCTAAAAATTTACAAACAGATCAAGGCAAAGAGTTTTACAATGTTATCTTTGAACAATTAATGAGAAATTATAATATTAATCACTATTCCAGTTATTCTACAAAAAAAGCATCTATAGTAGAACGAGTAATAAGGACATTGAAATGTAACATTTACAAACTATTCAGTTTATGTGGTCGATATCAATGGATTGAAAAAAATTTGAATCATGTGGTGCAATGTTATAATAATACTATTCATCGTATCACAAAATTTAAACCTATTGATGTTAATAGAGCAAACCAGATGGTTGTTAAATCTAATATTATTAAATCACAAAGACATAAGATAAATAAGAAACCGAAATTTCAAATTGGTGATCATGTGCGTGTTAGTAAATACAAAGGAGATTTTTACAAAGGTTACACTCCTAACTGGTCCACAGAAATATTTAGGATAGTGAGAGTGAATCATACGAACCCATCGACTTATCATTTAGAAGATACACATAAACAGAAAATCTTGGGATCTTTTTACGAATATGAATTACAGAGAACAAATTTTCCAGATCTTTATTTGATCGAAAAAGTAATAAAGAGAAAAGGAAATAAGCTTTTTGTGAAATGGTTGGGTCTTAGTGACAAAGAGAATAGTTGGATTAACAAGAATGAATTGGTTTTATGATATAAATTATGCATTCTATCTGTATGCAATCAGTTTGAAAAAATCGATGAAGGAAGGAAGTGGTATTATTAATAACCTCATAAATAATCTACCGTTTGAGTTACATCTACCGGGATACCAATTTTGTGGTCCTGGCACAAAACTTCAGAAACGCTTACTGAGAGGTGATCGGGGTGTAAATAAGTTGGATCAAGCTTGTATGCACCACGACATTGCCTACAATAACAACGATTTGAATATTCGACATAAAGCAGATTTAGAACTTTTAAATATGGCTAAGAAAAGATTGAAATCAAAGAATGCTGGAAAAGGAGAAAAAGTTGCATCATGGATTGTAAAAAATGCGATGAAAGCAAAACTTAAAGCTGGTTCTGGAGTACGGTCGTTTATGTCAAAGGTGAAAAAAATAAAAAATCAGTTAAAAAAAATCAAATCTAAAGACAACCATATCGCTATAAACTTCGCATATGCTGCTGCAAAAAAACTATTCACTAATAAAAAAAGTACACGCTTGCCGCGATGTATTCCTATTCCGAAAAGGGGAGGCATTTTGCCTCTTATTCCAATTTTCGCTGGATTATCAGCCCTTGGTTCACTTGCTGGAGGTGCGGCAGGTATAGCAAAAGCTGTCAATGATTACAAGGTTGCTCAAAAAAACCTTCAAGAATCTGAACGACATAACAAGATGATGGAAGCTGTTGCTCTCGGAAAAGGACTGTATATCAAGTCTCATAAAAAAGGAGCTGGTTTATACCTTAATCCTTCAAAAAACTAATTCATCGGCTACCTAAACGAGCTCTCACTAATTTAGATATTTTAGAACATGCTACCGACATTCCATACTTTCGAGGAGTTTTTATGAGAGATAAATTACCTTTGAAACCAAGAAAAATAGAGTGTGCTATAATAAATTTAGATAGATCTGATAATCCTGGAACTCATTGGGTAGCCTACGTTAAACAAAATGACTATTGTGAATATTATGATAGTTTTGGTAATTTAAAGCCACCATTAGAATTGATAAATTACTTAAGAAACATGTCTATGAACTATAATTATGTACAGTATCAAACATTTGATACAGTAAACTGTGGTCACCTTTGTTTAAAATTTTTAAGAAACTTTTGGAAAAATCATTTATAATAAGTATGAAATAAAAAACTTTGTCAGTACAAAAATGTCTTTCACTGTGTCAATAACTGGTAGAGGAGAATCCTTGATAACAAACTACTCCCCTACTTTACAATTACAAGGAGAATATGAGTGTGGACTCTTGTATTTTTCTACTTTTAACTCCATTCCTAATATTGATGAAAGAAATAATAAATTTTATTATGGTAAAGATGGAGTTATTGAAATACCTGAAGGATCATATGAACTTCAAGATATTTGTGATTTTCTTAAAAGTAACATCAAGAATGCTGTATTAAAATTAACTTGCAATAACAATACATTAAAAACAAGAATTTATTGTACTGAAGATGTTCGCTTCGATAAAAATGACTCCCTAAGCAAAATTTTGGGATTTGGTATGGAAACAGTAAAGGCTAATATAAGTACTGATTCTCGGTATCCTGTCAGCATTTTATCAACAACTATCGTGCGCATCGAATGCGATGTAATCAGTGGATCATTTGTGAACGGAAAAGCAAGTCATATAATTTATGAATTTATACCAAACGTACCACCAGGTTATAGAATTATTGAAATACCTAAAAACTTAATTTATTTTCCAGTCAACCAAAGTACAATAAGTGCAATTAATATAAGGTTGTTAGACGCTGAAAATAAGCCAATCAATTTGCGTGGTGAAGAAGTACAGTTGTATTTACATTTTAAAAAAAAATGATAAATTTTAATATAAACTTACCTCCATCTACTGTTCAAGTCAGTTCTAAGAGGTCATCTCCTAAAGGAACAACGCTCCGTATAAAAAAGAAGCTAACTAAAAGTAATAAGGAATTCCTTAAATTAATAGGCTTGTTAAAATGAATATTTTAAATATTTGTCAACCAGCGTCATATGATAACCGTATTGAAAGTTTTGAGTACCATTCGTACAAACCATACGTGACAAGTTTCAACAAGAACGATGAAATACGAATACCCATTAATCAGCAAGATTTATACGTTCTGCCTGCACTCAGCAGTTTGTATATTGAGGGCAGAGCGGATGTTTACAAATACAACAGCACTACTAAAGAAAAAGAAAGTGCGACGAATGTGCATTTTGTGAATAACCCAGCGTTATTTCTTTTTCAAGACATCCGATATGAACTCAACGGAGTAGAAATAGATAAAGTTAAAAATGCAGGAATTACTACAACTATCAAGTCTTATCTTTCGCTGAATGAAAATGAGTCCAAATGTGCAAAAGTTTGGGGATGGTCTACTACAGGTACAAACACTGACAACAATGGAGTATTTTCCACATCTATACCATTGAATAAAATATTAGGTTTTGCAGAAGATTATGACAAAATTGTAATGAACTGTAAACATGAGTTAGTACTTTTGAGAAGCAATACAAATCTTAATGTTTTAAAATTAAATGCAGGTGAAGTTGTGGAGGATATTGTAATAAGTAAAATCGTTTGGCGAGTTCCTCACATTAAGGTGTCAGATCGTGAAAGAATAAATCTATTAAAGTATTTAGAAAAAGATCGTCCTATAACCGTAGCATTTCGTAATTGGGACTTGTATGAGTATCCATTACTTCCCAAAACCCGTAAACACACTTGGTCTATTAAAACTTCGTCACAAATAGAGAAACCACGATTTGTTATTATCGCTTTACAAACGAACCGTAAACATAATGCGGTAATGTCGTTGGCAGAGTTTGATCATTGCTTAATACGTGATGTAAGAGTATTTTTAAATTCATCATATTACCCTTATGAAGGACTGAATATCAATTTTGCAGACAATAAGTTTTCATTAATATATGAACAGTATGCTAGATTCCAGCATTCTTATCACGGACGTCGGCCAGAACCGTTGATGAGCCCAAAAGAATTCAAAGATATTGCACCCTTATTTGTTGTTGACTGTTCTCGCCAACACGAAACGCTAAAAGGATCAATTGATGTGAGAGTTGAAATCGAAGCAGATCAAGAGATTCCTGATCAGACCGCAGCATATTGTCTGATATTGAACGATTGTATATTTGAATACAAACCTTTAAGCAATATTGTGAAGAAGATATCATGAACGGTAATACGATAATCGTGGATTTGCAAGGATTTAAAGATTTTAAAAATAAATTTATTATTAAAGAGTTAGCAATAGCAACTAAAGATCATACACAGACATTCTTAATCAAACCTCCCTATACTTTTAAAAAACTCATAGTTGAAGAAAAAAAGCAAGTAAGATGGTTGGAAAAAAATCGTGGACTCACTTGGAGGGAAGGATTCATCGATTATTATGAATTTCGAAGGCTAATTGTTCCGTATTTAAGTGGAAAAAAAGTGTTAATCAAAGGATTGGAAAAAATTGAGTGGATTCGAGAGCTATGTCAAGATTGTGAAATAATAGAACTAGGAGAAAAAGGTTGTCCCAAGTTTTTAACGTTATTTAATGATTATTGTGAAAAGGAAAATAAAACTTTGAATTGTGTCCATCATAAAAAAATTTGTGCATTAAAAAATGTGTTGTGTCTAAAAATGTGGTATTCTCATAACTATAATGTTCTTTAAAATGTAATTATAAGTTTAAATAAAATTTGCTTTTATAAAATAAAAAAGTATTTTTTAAATCATAGGATAAGACTAATTTAATTTTAAAATGCAAAATGTACCTTTTCACAGTTATCGTTTGAAAAATTGTAATAAATAATAATTTAAATAAAAAATACTAATTTTGTTTTTGTGTTTTTATTTTTAAACTTAAATAGGTAATCATTAATGAAACAGTACAATCTTATTTAATTAGATTTATTCCTGAAAAATAAGAAATACATGAAAACTTACTAAACTAATACATTAAACATAATTATAGCCGACTTTTATTATCTATTTTGTGATATATCATAACTCTATTAATAAAATGTATCTCTGTAGACTTATACGTAACAAAATTGTTACGCATAACGTTTACTTGAGAAATTTAATTTACAAATAATTGTCTAGTGATAGTTTTAAAAACTATAGCTATACCCACACAACTTTTTTGAGATATTGTTTATAACACTCTCCGTTTGGTCCATAATTTGGTCCACGTCATCGGTTACCACATATTGTGCACTAAGGAGAGTATTATTATCGTCCGACTCACTAGACACTTGTGATTCTAAGTCTATTATTTGGATCTTTATCAGCCGCCGTCCTTTAGTTTTATCACTTTTTAAAACAAACGATTGCTGCTGCCCATGAAAATTCTTCAAAAAGCTTCTTTTCTTCGGTTGCCTTTTGGAAGCCGTTTGTTGTTTGCGAATCTTATGAAGTAACGGTGAATCCGGTCGTTCTACCAACCAAGGCGGGAACATTTGGCTGAATCCCTCTAGCGGGTCTTGCGCATCTTGCAAAACCGGAGAAGGTGATCGTTCAAGGCCTTTGCTTGTCACATGGAGCAAGCTTTGGCTTGGCACGATGTCTTGGGTACTATTGCCTTGGGAATTCTGAAAAAATAAAAAATAAAAATGAGTTATTTACTGTAAATCTACTATAGAGAAGAATAACATTTTAATCATCACGTTGAACTTTTTAAAATAACTTACCATGTTATTGAAACGCTGCTTTGTTGCTGTTTACTCCGATGTTTTTATGTAAATAAATTTGTATTTCAATATGATGCTATTTTATACTCTAAGTAAGTACTTATATAGGCATTGACTTAGGTGTGAGTGTGTATGTAAAATAACTCCTATTGCTGAGGCAGCAGCAAACGCATGCCATGAAACACAAACTTGTCAGGACTCGAACTCGTTACCTATTTTCAACTACAGAGTGAATTATTGATATCGTAATTTAATTGTACAATATGCAGTTTTGTTAGCTATTGACTCACACATCATTACAGATTTATTGGTGTGGTTCTTATTACAATGATGCATGTTTGTGTCGCTGTGCAGTTCACGTTCGCACTTGTCTTTATAGCATTCTTGATATCATGAAAAAACAATAATTGTGTAGATGATGATTAGAACCTAAATTTTATAAGGTAAGTAGAAAGGTTAAGCAACTTTGCAAAGTAGGTCGTCTGATGGGTGACCAAAAACTTATAATCTCGAGCTCCGCCGTGCTTCGGAAGGCTTGTTAAGCCGCTGGTCCCAGCTGCATTAGCAATAATCAGCAACCACCAATCCACAATTGACCCGCGTGGTGGTTTGACCCGTTTTCCCTATCCATCCATAGGGAAGAATCATGTCCCAGCAGTGGGGACATAAATGAGCTGATGATGATGAAGTATTAAGGTTTTATAAAGAAAACAAATATTAATATTACATGAATTTTATTAGGTACGTAATATTGATGTAGCACAATTACATTATATTTTATACAAGGCAAACTTAAATTTAATTAATATAAAAAAACATAGGTACAGATTTACATAAAACACTAATAAAAGTATACATAGAGAAAACTAACAGACAATCAAAACAACCATTGGCAGAATGTACCAGATTCCTTAACCTATATGAACTGTAGTTTGAAAAATACTGTTATGTCATTTTGTTTTCTTGTCCATGGACTCTAAGCTTAACATTTATTACGTAATGTAATGATTACATCCTCACAATTAGTGGTCAGAAATCAATGCGTTCCATACACAAGCCAAAAATAACAATTCTACATAATTGCTCACTCGTTCCTTGGTTTTATGTTGTTAAAAACTTGGTGAAGCTAGCAACAACAATGATATTATATTAAATTATAACATCATTGAGCAACAACGTGTTACGAAACGGTGGACATTTCCAGTAAGTGAAACACATAAATACCCTTAAAATTACTTGAAATAGGTCTAAACAGTACAGATAAGTACACATATGAAAAACTATTATGCCGTTAAACAATCATTAAACAGCGCTTGTCTATTTCCAGGTTTCACCACTCGGGGAAAGCGATATTTACCATACAAGACAAACTTATGTTCTATTAATATTTTATGAACTTTAGTAGGTACGTATGATGTAGCATAATTACATTATATTTTAAGCAAGACAAACATTATTATTCTATTAATAATTTATAAACTTTATTAAAGCATGTAGCACATATTAACATATCATTGAAGATATACTCGCACTTTGAATTTACTAATCTAAGACATAACATATCTTTTTTAAATTTACAAATATTAAATATAACTCAACAATTAAAAAATTTATAACAAGAAAAATGTTAAAAATTCAATATACTTGTATGTCCCCATGCTTTAGTAGAAACTTTGTCATTTGATATTAACCGCTTATCATCATCGCTAGATAGGGCGATTTTATTCACAGCACATGTAAAAATTTCGTGTTTAATTGTTTTAAACAGAATATTTGTTCTACGAACAATGTCTCCATTAAAAAGTGTTTTTTCATAATCCGTGACATTGAACTTACGTACGATGTTTTTTTTAATACCCTTTGCTTTCTTAATTGTGCTGTCTGTAGTTTTAATGCAGTATAGCTTTGAGCGAAGCCCTACAAATTCAGATATAATTTTTCCTCCCATTTCATCTTTAAATAAACCTGGAACTTTTTTATTTTGAATTGGTAAGGCAAATTGATTCGTTTTACAATAATTACTTGTATCAAAGTAAGGTAAAAAATTATTTTTTAAATCTTTATAAAAATCATCTGTTTGTATGTGGTAAACAAAACTGTCGGTGTCCGTGTAACACATCCGCACATTGGTGTTGTAAAAAGGTTTAATAATAGAATAATGAAAATTATACATAAGGCTTTTTGATAATTCTAAAACAGTGAAGCCAATGTATATTGGTTTATTCATAAATATTTGCTCGGGTTTTAACTGCACTGCTACTAAATTTTCTGTAAATACCGAGGAGCTATGAAAATTTGGACGTGCAATAAGCTGTTGTGCACTTTTTCGTTTTTTAGTTACATTGTCCTGATCTAACCACTGATTAACTAAATGAACTTTGACACGTTTTTCAGTATTTTCTAATGTTTTTCCAAACACACTATTATTCAAAAGTTTGAAAAAATCTTGTTCAAAAGTTGATGAACTATTTTGCCTTAGTGTTGTATTTAAATCAATGTATTGTTTCAGATACGGACTTTGTCTGAAAGTGATAACCCGATGAATTTTCTTCAGTATCAATCCATGTTTTAAACAAGTTTTTAAATGAATATAATGTATAACATATAAAAATTTGTCATATAAATTAGGAACGAGTTTATGATTTTTTCCTCCTGGTGGAATGCATTTTTCTGGACAAAATGGTAAATCGTTATGTAAATTATGTAAATGCTTTGGATATTCTAAATCCACTTCAAGTATAAAACCATACTCTGCCTCTGTTGAAATTTGACAAACATCTAAATTATCAATCTCATGTTGATCTAGAAACCGAAAACTGTTCAATGGTAAGTATTGAGACATACTATGACCATACAAATTATTGCAATCAATATATGTTATATAAGAACTAGGTACAGAATTGTCATAATCTGGTAAAAATACATTATTTGCTTTAGCATATCTATGAGAGCATAAACAAACACCACCTCTGATACCACTCTGTAACATTCGGACCATAGCTAAATTATCAATAAGTTCGAGCTGTATCCCTGTCTTTAATAACATCGCGTCAAAGGATAAACTCGGCGCGGTTAAGTAGAAAGCTGGATCTAATTGATAGTGACGTTTGCAAGTCCGTCTAAACTTTTCGAAAATATCTGCTAATAAAAGCACATCAGTTTTCAAATATAAATCCGTGTAACTTCCTAAATCTGAAATATTAAATGTTGACCAAATTAAATGTGCATGACGGTAATCATCTTCAGAAATATCTTGATCAATGAGTGAACTATAAAAATATTTTTTTTCTGGAAGTGACTGTTCTTGATATCGTTCCCAAGAGTTCATATATTCATATGGATATATGCCCTTACGAGTGAGCAGCTTTAATTTAAGTTCACAAGGAAAGTTTTTTTTTAAATATTTGAAGTCTTCTGGTTCCAAAGTATCTGCTAATTTGCTTAAGCTGGTTCCCAAAAACTTGAATGAATCTACAAAACGAAGTTGAAAAAACTCGTTATTTGAAACTGGCACAAACTTTGTAAATGAAATATAATTTTCTTTAGTTTTTGGAATTATTTTTATGCTTCCAGGAGCCTCACCTAACGCTTTAATAAATAAATGGCAGTCGTATCCAGCTAAATTGTGAAAAAATATAGGAACAAATGAAGGTCGTTTATATTGCAAATTGCAAAAAGGATGGGCTGCTCCGCGAAATCGACCAGTCACGTGGCAGTGATCGCGAACTTTATCAGAAAACACAAAATTTTGACAAATGTGGCATCGTGTTGCTTCATTAAAATCGGATTGGTCCTTGTCGGTAAATATCATCGGAGCGTTTGAACTTACTATTTCATATATTTTTTTAACATCTTTTAGTACTAACTCTACAAATCGCATAACACAATCAGGTCCTCGATGTGATACGTAACGATTATAACTCGAATCATCACAACAAACAATATAATATGCAAACGCTACAGGTACATGGTGATGTAACGTTGTCGTGTTACTAGTAGAACAAGTGGTATCAGAATTAGTTTGCAACATTGATTCAAAATCAGCATAGATACAAAATGGTATATTTTGTTTACGGTTATAGTTTTTAAATTTAATAACCGAACCTTTATCGGGTAATACTGTCACTACACCGCTACACAAATGGCTATCGACTTCTTCTGAAGTATTGAAAAATATAAGACACAAATCACAGAAGTATAACTTGTTGTGGTGGGAAGTGATTTGACTTCTAAAAAGTCTGGAACGGTCTTTAATCAAACAGTAATGAGTGTTACTACCATCTTCGAGAAACAATAAATGTATAATTTTGTTTTTGCATTTCATATCAATGTCTGATTTATATAGAGGACCTATAATTGTTTTATTATTTTTTAAGCCATAAATTATAAACTTTATATTTGGATTATTATTTTCAAAGATCTTTATATCGCGAAAAGTAACCGGAAAACACATTCCAGAAATATTAAACAACTCACGATAATGAGGATAAGATGAAACTCTTTCTGCATGTGTCCTAGCTGGGTGGAGAGCAGCTGTCACGCACCATAAAAAACAACACTGATCTTTATTAGCAATATTAAGACATGCCTTTTTTAATTGAATTGATTTAGGCAATGGAATGTAACTTGAGCCTCCAAGTGGCTGATATTTGTTAAGATTGACCTCAATATGCAAATTGTTTAAAAATGTCCATCCACTATCACGATCTTCAAATTCTTCAATGCGTTTTTTTAGGTAATTAACTGCCTCAGAGTACATATTTTCAAAGTCGTAATTGTAGTATAATATTTTATTTTTCGTTCCGAACGATTTAATTGATTGTGAATTATCTTTAAATTGTAAAAATGTTGCAAATAATTCAAAATTTATTTTCGCACATGTATGTTTTATAAGAAATTCATCTAAGAGCGACTTTAATTTGTTACGTATTCCATCTAAAAACCTATCCACTGACGTTAACTGAAAATCTTGTATGGCTACTATTTTATATGTTACGATACGATTGCGAAATGCGGATGTAACTATTTCAATACCTTCACTATGTTTTATTGACTCACAATTTTGCTTATGCAAATTACTTCTCAAATGACCCACCCACGATTTACTATGGATTGACGTGTTACATGTCGTACAGAAAGGCATTTTAATTACGATTAAAATATATTTTAACCGATGAGTTAAATGATCAATCAATGTCTTAACCAAATGAATATATTACTTAAATATAGTATGTGCTACATTCAGAGTTCGGACCTAATAATAATAATAAAATAAGTACCTATAACCTATAAAAATTATAATATTATTTAAAATTAATTTTATCGGAATAGTAAACCGGTTCCGAATTCTCAAATACCTCCCAGGCTTGTGCCAGGAAGCCCTGCAGTGCTTCCCAAGACGGAGAGGTGTCGTCACACTGCAACCTTACCGACGCTAGCGCTGTCTTGTATCGAACCTCGACGGGGTTTGACACGTAGTCATTCGTTTTGTAGACCTTCAGGTCTACAAAAAATTCACCGCTGCTCACTGCGGTGCGACGAGAAGTTCCTGTCGAGACCCGGCTGGCAAACGATGATGTTGCTGTTCCAGCACTCGGCTTCGGTCGGCTGCTAGCAGTTTCCTCCGACCGCAAAATATTGAAGAGGTCACGCTTCGGCTGTTTTCTGTAAATTATTATATGAGTATATTAGATATAAGTAAAGTATTGTTCAGCCCGGTGTCAGACAGCGACGACAAGGACATGTACTTGAAGAGGTCTATGACCCACTGCTAGGCAAAGGCAAAAAAAATCCGAAACACACTTTGTCCGACCTGGGAATTGAACCCGGAACATTCAGGTATCGAACCGAGCGCTTTGCCACTCAACCACTGATGTGTTGACGAAAGCATTGTTCTAGAAACATTTAATTTCATAACACTGTACTGTGGCAAGGTACTAAATATATATAAATATATATATATATATATATATAATTTGGACTTATTAAAGTTTTTTTATTTTTATGAATTCTTTTGAATGTAGCTAATGTTATTTTTTTTGTTAATTAAAGTAATTGGTTTTTACTGTTTTAATTAAATAAATAAATAAATTATAAAGAACACAGTTGAGTTGTTTTCATAAGTTACTACTAAACCAGACTTGGAGTTAATAATGATAAGTAATAACAAATTTACCTGCGGGAGCCAGAGACAGTCTCATGAGGCGAAGTCTCACAGGTTTTAACAGTTTTGCGTTTGGTTGTGGCTGGTGAAGACTTGCTCTTGCTCTTCTTTTTAGGAGGAGGTACCTCCGAAATCACAGAAGATGCTTCGTACTCGGAGTCAGACCTATGAAATAAATAAATTATGTTTTAGACTACACTCGAACCTGTAAGCTTATTTCGCGTGGTACACCTATTCAAACGGATAAACGTAACAACAAAGTGTTTTCGTTGGCTAACTGGTTGGTATACAAGTTTTCGTATTTGATAATTAATGCAAATTGACTATCGAAAACACAAACTTATACGCAAACACAACTCGCTGTAAAAATATAAATATTTAAAGGTTTTATTTTACTTACGCACATTGTTAAATTGATGAAGATATTCGCAGAATAACACTTAAACACACTGTTGAACCGTTTAAAAAATAGACTTTATATTTATCACTAAAATCGAATTAAAATTATAACTGTGTAACAAGCACACCCAAATTCATGAAAATTATAATGATTTTTTTTCGATGCCAGTGGTTTTATGTAGAAAAAAGTCCATTGTCAGCAAAAAGTGGTCAAGCGTGAGTTCTAATGACGTAAAAATAATATTTATTGTATTTTTAAAATGTGTATTTTTATCCTAAGAAATAAGACAGCACTTAGTCATTATTATAAATTAAAAATATATTTATGACTTGTTGTTGACTGTGACTTCGTTCGCGTAGAAACTATGTGACTATGTAGGTACTACATAAAACTTTCTAAAAATGTAATCTAGAATAAGCCTTATAATATAATATCAGCTATCTGCTAGTCAAAGTATCATCAAAATCAGTCCAACCGTTTCAGAGATTAGCTGAAACTAATAGACAAGAGAAGCAAACCCTAGAAAATTATTATATTGAAATGAAATATACATAATTAACATTTTAAATGCTTCACATTATTCTATTAAACTTAATTATATTTATGACTTGCTGTTGACTGTGACTTCGTTCGCGTAGACATTAAGTAACTATGTAGGTACCTACTACATAAAACTTTCTAAAAATGTAGTCTAGATTAAGCCTTATAATATAATATCAGCTATCTGCTAGTTAAAGTATCATCAAAATCAGTCCAACCGTTTCAGAGATTAGCTGGAACAAATAGACAAGAGAAGCAAACCTTGGAAATATTATTATATTGAAATTAAAATATACATAATTGACATTTTAAATGCTTCACATTATTTTTTACTACTTTGCAATATTATTCGATCAAACAATCGTCTTTGTAATATTATCGCAGCCGCTGTTTGTGTAATTGCTGTCTTTGCAGTATAACTAGTAGAGACGTGTTCCTACGAGTTTTCGATAATAAACATCGATTTGTATGTAGGTCATACCTATTTACTTTTCATACTAATACTTGTTTTTAATTGAGTTATATATCGGAGTTAACTTCAAAATATAGCGCCGATAATTTTGTATACTTACATATTATTATGTGTTATTTATTATTAAACAGTTCTATAAGTTCATGAAATTGTGTTCTTTTTTAGGTAAGGTAAGTATCTATCATTTTATCTTATCTAAACGAAATAGAAATAACAAGAAAGATACTATATTTTGATAGGTACTGATTCTCCTTTTTATGTAGACTAGTTTTGTTATTATTTTTAAATTTCATACTAATTGATTGATACTTCAAATTTGAAATATAGATTACACAACATCGATTTATGTTTGAGCATCGATTACTCGGATGTGATCTAAGCAAGAAGCAGCTCTAGTGCAATGCGTGGGGTTCATATTCGTTTCATTCGCTTCCCACGTTTTGAACCATTATGCGACGCGCAAGGCACCGACACGCTACGCTACGTAACGTGTGTTTCATCATCATCATCATCAGCCTATACTAGTCCACTGCGGGACATATGCCTCTCCAAGTGCATGTGTTTATAAATCTATAATTAATATAGAAAGTGTCTTAATTCAACTAGAACTATATGAATTGTAAAAAGAAGAAAATCATGTAAGTACATACATAATAAGATAATTTTTTTCGTCTTAAAAAATGTTTAACATATCAAAAATATTGTTTAATCACTTTTGTTTATTCATTGAATCTAGAAAAATCTCACAGAATAAATGCTTCGAGTCGCAGTATTATGCAAAGCTAATAATTTTCGTTGCCTTGTTAGTAATTTTAATATAAAAATGGTTTTTACTTTTCACTTTTACTCGATGTTTCAATGATTGAAGTATCTATAATGTACAAGAATAATTTCTCATAATAAAATTCTCATCTAAGGAGAAAATTCACTGGCATTGATAGTATTTTCCTACCAAGCTTTTTGAAGTTAAATTGTTGTAAAACCCATAAAATGTATTTAAATCTTTTAGGAAGTTTAATTTTACAGTACTTACCATATTTTTGTGTCCGTCACAAATGATTTTAATGTCCATGTTTTATTTTAAGGTCCTGGAGAGTGGAATCTTTTCAACCTATGTGCAAATATTTCAACCAAGTGGAAGCTCATCTTATAATTTGTAAGTTTTTGAATAAATAAATATTGAACAATATCAGACATATTTAATTACATAATTAAACATGTTTTTTTTTTTTTTCAGATGTTGATGGATGAACCTGCTATCGGCGTGTCTCGTTGAAGAAAAGATAAAAATTTATATTTTATGAATGTTTGTATGACTAATATTTATATAAAATAATTAATAAATACAATACAACCCATCCCAAATCCTTTAAAGGTAGGCTATCACATACTAAGTTTACATACAAGTATGTGGTAGCTGAGGTAATGGTAAAGTTATACTTGGTACGGTTGGTAAGGTTGGTATTTGGTAAGGTTATGCTAAAGGTAAAGTTTTTTTTTTTTTTTTCTGACCATGTATTGCTGTCTATAGACAGAAGTAGATTCGTTTAAGCAAGTAGCAGTTTAGCTTTGTCTCATTAGGTAGGTTGGTGTTCGGTGTGTGATCTTACCACGGGCTCGCACCGTCGCCTGATAGGAATCTGTTCGGTGCGTGATCTTACCCACGGGCCGCAGGGAGTTACTTACCATGGTTTCCCCCAACCGAACAGTTAGGAGGTGTTCGGTGTGTGATCTTACCACGGGCTCACACCGTCGCCTGATAGGAATCTGTTTGGTGCGTGATCTTACCCACGGGCCGCAGGGAGTTACTTACCATGGTTTCCCCCAACCAAACAGTTAGGAGGTGTTCGGTGTGTGATCTTACCACGGGCTCGCACCGTCACCTGATAGGAATCTGTTCGGTGCGTGATCTTACCCACGGGCCGCAGGGAGTTACTTACCATGGTTTCCCCCAACCGAACAGTTAGGAGGTGTTCGGTGTGTGATCTTACCACGGGCTCACACCGTCGCCTGATAGGAATCTGTTTGGTGCGTGATCTTACCCACGGGCCGCAGGGAGTTACTTACCATGGTTTCCCCCAACCAAACAGTTAGGAGGTGTTCGGTGTGTGATCTTACCACGGGCTCGCACCGTCACCTGATAGGAATCTGTTCGGTGCGTGATCTTACCCACGGGCCGCAGGGAGTTACTTACCATGGTTTCCCCCAACCGAACAGTTAGGAGGTGTTCGGTGTGTGATCTTACCACGGGCTCACACCGTCGCCTGATAGGAATCTGTTTGGTGCGTGATCTTACCCACGGGCCGCAGGGAGTTACTTACCATGGTTTCCCCCAACCAAACAGTTAGGAGGTGTTCGGTGTGTGATCTTACCACGGGCTCGCACCGTCACCTGATAGGAATCTGTTCGGTGCGTGATCTTACCCACGGGCTGCAGGGAGTTACTTACCATGGTTTCCCCCAACCGAACAGTTAGGAGGTGTTCGGTGTGTGATCTTACCACGGGCTCACACCGTCGCCTGATAGGAATCTGTTTGGTGCGTGATCTTACCCACGGGCCGCAGGGAGTTACTTACCATGGTTTCCCCCAACCGAACAGTTAGGAGGTGTTCGGTGTGTGATCTTACCACGGGCTCACACCGTCGCTTGATAGGAATCTGTTTGGTGCGTGATCTTACCCACGGGCCGCAGGGAGTTACTTACCATGGTTTCCCCCAACCAAACAGTTAGGAGGTGTTCGGTGTGTGATCTTACCACGGGCTCGCACCGTCACCTGATAGGAATCTGTTCGGTGCGTGATCTTACCCACGGGCCGCAGGGAGTTACTTACCATGGTTTCCCCCAACCGAACAGTTAGGAGGTGTTCGGTGTGTGATCTTACCACGGGCTCGCACCGTCGCCTGATAGGAATCTGTTTGGTGCGTGATCTCACCCACGGGCCGCAGGGAGTTACTTACCATGGTTTCCCCCAACCGAACAGTTAGGAGGTGTTCGGTGTGTGATCTTACCACGGGCTCACACCGTCGCCTGATAGGAATCTGTTTGGTGCGTGATCTTACCCACGGGCCGCAGGCAGTTACTTACCATGGTTTCCCCCAACCGAACAGTTAGGAGGTGTTCGGTGTGTGATCTTACCACGGGCTCGCACCGTCACCTGATAGGAATCTGTTCGGTGCGTGATCTTACCCACGGGCCGCAGGGAGTTACTTACCATGGTTTCCTCCAACCGAACAGTTAGGAGGTGTTCGGTGTGTGATCTTACCACAGGCTTGCACCGTCACCTGATAGGAATCTGAAAGGGATCACCAATATGAGTTATTGGGTATTCTACCCCACCGCAGTGAGTGAGGGCTCGGCACGAGCCCGAACGAATGAAGGTGGGGTAGAATGCCCAATAACTACCTACTATAATATGACAGAACGTTTCCGTACGTTGGACGTTTGTAGACGTTATGTGCATATTAAATGTTACAGTATCCTACATTATGGCACGACGTCTGATGACGTTCGGCGGCAGTAAACGTTGTAGACCAATGAGATTTTCCTCTTGTAAAGACAGTGACAGAGCGTCTATATACGTTGACGTTAGGTGACGTCAGTGCCGCCAATGGCTAACTGTATCTAAGAAATACGACTCTACGTCAAAAAACGTCTAACTATTTTGTATAAAATAAATCCTTCCTACAATCACACCAATTATCTAGCCCAAGAGAAGCTTCGAAGAAAGTTGATAAATGGTTACTAGACAACGGATAAACATACTTAAAATACTTAAATACATACTTATTATACATAGAAAACACCCAGACCCGAGACAATTTAGAAAAACAATAATTTCTAAATTGACCCGACCGGGGATCGAACCCGGAATTATGAAGAATTGATGTGTCTTTCTACGTATACCTCATGACCTGGTACCGCCCGCGAAATGGTTAAAATACTTTTTTTTAGAAATTCTATCTCTTTTTGATAGCAATGTTTTTTCGTTAGTTTGTAAAAAAAAATTGAGTGTATGCTGATGCACCCGCTTCAGAGAATATCCTATACACTACCGCCCGCATTGCGATACTCGGACCACTAGATGATTTCGGATCGGATCGGCTACAAAGCAACATGTTCATTTAAAGACACTCTAGCCTCTGTAAAACAGTATTTTCAGTAGTGCGTGCAAAATTGGTAGGTACTTACTTACTTAATTTTTTACTTTTATCTCAGTAAAGTGCAACTACCTCTACCACTATTTAGTAAGCCAGGCAATCAAAAGAGTTATAAGTAATGTTGCCAGCATTATTGGGAGGTAAGTAATGTCGCCAGCATTATTGCCATATTGGCTTATCAATGTGGCCATAGTTTGGAGGACATATTTATAGTTCTGTTTAGTTTACATAGTTAAGTAAGTTTTAATTAGTTATAGGTAGGTATAAGTAAGTTGTTTTGTATATTCCGTTGTACTTAAATAAATGTACGTAAACTCAAACTCAAAATTTCTTAATTCAATGAACAACCCATTCAGGAAGTCTTTTAGCTGTGGAGAAGAACGGGCACAAGAAACCCCACAGTTTTAAAATAATATAGAAGTAACGACATTTACAAAACAACATGTTGTAACCAAATTATACAATCAGTTATAAAGATAATGGATTAAGAAAAAAATAATGTAAATATATTATTATAACCAGGCTGTTTTGTCTTCTAAATATTCCTTGAATGTGTAATAACCTTTCCTAAGTAAACAAGATTTTACATGGTTCTCAAACTTATCTTAAGGTAAATCTAGTATAGTACTTGGTATTTTATTATAATAGTGTATACCTTGCCCCAAGAAAGAGCCGAGAACCTTTTGTAACCTAAACAGTGGCATTACTAGTTTTGACTTATTTCTAGTATTGAAATTGTGTACATCACCGTGTTTAGAAAAAGTGTTAATATTGCAACGCACAAAAACTATATAATTATAAATATACTGTATACTGCGATGCAACAGTAAGAACACCAACTTCCTCATAAATATTTCTCAAAGAAGTTCGCGATCCCAGTCTATAAATGGTTCTTATTGCTCGTTTCTGTAAAATAAATATAGTTTTAACATCAGACGCTGTTCCCCACAAAAGGACGCCATACGACATGACACTATGAAAATAACTAAAGTAAACTATCTATCGGTCCTAGCAGTTTCAACATTTGTTAATTGTCTAATTTTTCTAATCGCGTAGTAAATAATGTTAGCTCAACTGTTTTTACTTGCTTTTCGAGATAAAAAAAGTTAAGCTATTGAGCAAAACCACTGCCGTGTTGACGGATCTACGTTTAAATTTATTGTTAAAACATAACGGTGAGTTTAATTGTTTCATTTCGATTTATTGAAGTCTGTCAAAATACACACGTAGTGTAAAAATGAAAAATTATGTAGATTTTGACATTTCAAGGATTAGCTGTTGTGTTTTGGTAATCAATACCCAATTTAACGGTTATGCGTTATGGTTACTACGCTAGGGATTTTCAGTATTATATGATATTAACTACTTGTGTTTATTATTTATTTAATTGTTCTTCTTTAATTTTTCAGTGAATTTCTGATTTAATCCATTGAAATAACCATCCTTGTCTGTCACGAAAACACATAGAGGTTGCTAAGAATTCAATTTGTATAGTGTCCGCTATTACGACATAGCTGAGCTCTTTTATTAACATCTCTAGTGCTCCATTTCATGTAAGTATACGGTTTTGTACGGTTGTGCCACAGTTTCTGTGGGTTGTACCCCCTCTCTTCCTTTGGGTGTCGTAAAAGGCTATAACGGACTAAAGATTGCACATACATCCAACAGAACAGAGCGGCGATGAGCTACCACCTGCCACGCTGAGCATTTGCGCAGTCGCTTTTTGGTGAAAAGTGGACTATGGTAGAGGACTGCTTTTGTTGTCCTCATTGCCTAGTCTCTGACTAACCCTTCGTGGATAATAGTCGTGATTATATGTATGTAGAATATTTTGTCAGTCCCACAGCTTTGCAAAGGCATACATCAATAAAATCAAGTCATACCATTGATAGGTAAAGCATTAGTCATCATTCTTGCCAATACGAGTGGTCACAAACCCGGGCGAAGCATCAACAAATCCAAAACGCACTTTGCCTGAAACTGAACCCGAAACCTACGGATATCGGTCCGAGCGCTACGCCAGGCGGCGCCAGTTTCCAATCATCTGTGAAAAATGTAGTTACACCGGACGAGGCGGTCGTCATTGTTACAAAAGTGAGAAAAGCAAAAAAAGTAAAAAGGAAAGATATCAACACTGAGGAGTGCGAACGGAAACTTTATCCAACTTGTATCGGTTTTTCTTTCAAAGAAAACTAAGTCGAACGTTACGGTTGATACACAGAGACCACTGGGACCCCTGCGGACTTAGATTAAAACAAAAAGGGAAGATACGGCATGCTCCTACTTGTAGTCATTTAAAATATAGTCCTACTCAACTACATAAGCAAACACACACACACGCACACCTATAAAGTGTAAATCGAGAGAGCGAGACAAAGCGGTAAGTTTCAACGTCAGCGCGAGGGAGTCAGCGAGTAGCGCGTCATGACGTCTCGGTCGCTTCGCAACAGACGAGTACGTACGACAGATTCCGACGCCACTGCGGAGTAGCGTCTTTCTCTTTTTCACACAGTAGAATATCCGCAATAGTGCGATGTAGCCTGTTCGCTCGGCAAATTGTGACTGAAGTGAAATTGTGCCTTTAGGCCTAATTTTGGCGGCTCACTCACGAGACGCTAATGCCGTATCTTCCCCTTTTGTTTTAATCTAAGCCTGCGGATAAAATGCTAGTAGGTATCTGTAGAGGCTTTTATCACCCAATCAAAAGACAAAAGATAAGACAGTACCGGGTCGGCTAGAACTTGCTGTTGGCAGACGATTTTTAAATGAAAAATGTTCACTTAGAAACACGTCATACTTCAGCCCTTTTGAACAAAATATCTACTAATTACAAAACAAAAACCATCCACTGTTAACGCTCTTTCTGTTATGGAAAACCGCATAGTTGCCTCTGTGATCTATAGTGACTAAGCCACCGGTGTCAGACCCAGAGGTCCTGGGTTCAGTTCCCAGCGGAGGTTACATCTTTGTGTGCTCGGTTTGGTTGGTGATAGGACTGTTAAGTCCGCCTGGTTAGCTACCACCATCTCATCTTAGTATGTGTGGCGGCGCCACCTACTGCATGACGCCGCACATAGTTCGGCACGAAGCAAACACCTTCTCAACCGTGTCAACAGATGGCGCCACAAACGTGTACCCACAACGTCTCCATACTACGACGGTAAAATAGTATGGGAAGCCTGCATCGCGGTAGCGAAGACTTTACCATCTCCTTCGCTATATGTAGCACCTCTAACTAACATCCGTTGTACTTCGTTCCTCGAGCTGATAACCCCTTAATTTTAATAAAACAAAAAATGAGGGTGTAGAATGTGAAGCTTCAAAAATAATATGTAAGTACGCTTTTAAACATATCCTGAAGCTCTACCTGTAGGTTCGAAATACTTGCTATTAGCTTTATTAGCATTCAGTACTAATTTAAAATGCTAAGCTCTGTATGTTGCACACATTTTTTATCAGTTTGACAAATCCGTTTAAAGCGAAACTCGGTATAGTTATTTCTATAGTTTGTACCTTTTTCCTGTAAGTCCATTTGTTACATACAGTAATAAAAAATTAGGATTAATAGCGTAAATCTATTTTTTGCTACTAAGTTTTCAGGTCGTTACTCGTAGTTGTATACAATGCGACGTTGCCCTACTGTGCGGTGCCATAAGAAGGTTTACGCCATTCGGTTTCCCATACAAACTTCCAAGTCGAAATTTTTAAAAACCAGTGAGCCAATTTTAATGAAACTTTGCTTGCTAAAGTAAAATACAGGAATCTAAATAGTTCGTTGAAAACATTTTTAACAAAACGTTGATTTAACTGAGTTTTTGCGATTTTAAACTTTCTATAGTGGACTTTAAATCACAATAACTCAGTTAAATAAACGTTTTTTATTTTATCGACTTAGAAGTTTGTATGGGAAACCTAAATGCGTAAACCCTCTTAAGCCAGTTTCACAAGGCCGAGTCACTGGATGGCTGACCAGATTAAAGAAATCTCGAGCTCCTCCGTGCAAGTGTACGGTAGGCATAATTATGTAAAGTTCCCGATGTTGTCGTAAAATAGCAGTTGTTAAAACCTACCGTGATGGGTTGGGTCGCGAAGCAAGGTGGGGTGATTGCTTTTCATTATGTGATTTGCTGGCCCGTTTGCCACCTCTTAAATAAAAAATTTAAAGGCTAGGCACCTTGTAAAACAGTCAAGTGCTTGTCTCATCGAGGCCGCCGGTGACACGAATGTTGGCAGCTACTTCTGCCAGCGTATTAGCATGGCAACCCAGAGTTAATGTTACTAGCATATATAAGGTGACTGCTAGAAACCGCAAGAAACTTCAAGGGCTGGTCAGGTCAAGTGTTTTAAACATGACAAAAACGACAAAGAAGATTGCAGATTAACGTAGGTACTTATCGCCCAGCTGACGCGGACGGGTCAACAGACGTGTGGGACAACGGCCGGCCGCTGCCCGCGCGTTGTAAATAATCGTTATTTAATAGTTAATTGTTTAATTTCATTTTTCTTATGTTATTGCTTTAAAATAAATAAGATACTCAAAGACTAGCAAAGTTAAATTTCATAAAATTAATATTTAATGAAAAATAAAAAAGTAAGAATTTCTTTTTTGTCATTTTTGTCATGTCTAAAACACTTGAGCTAACCAGCCCTTGAAGTTTCTTGCGGTCGCCTTATATAACGTTAACATAACGTATTACTTATTTATTTGTGTATAATAATAAGCCTAATAAAGTTCCATAACCATAACCGCCTCTGTGGTCTAGTAACTAAGCCACCACTCTTAGACCCAGATGTCCCGGTTTCGATTTCCAGCGGGGGGTACATCTTTGTGTAATTGGTTTTAAGCCCGCCTGGCTAGCTACCACCATCTTAATAGCATTGTTGTGTTCCAACAGTTTAGAGATAAAACGCGTTTCCACCTTCGGCCTTATCGTCAGTTACCATCAGGTGAGATAAAGGCCAAGTACCGCTTACCTGAAGTGGATAAAAAAACATTCCTGGACATCTTTTATATATCATTTATATCGCAAGCCTTCAAACATGGGTAGAAAAAAAGTACGTAACAAAATACATATTATTATCTTTATTATTAAAATTTTGCATTCACAATGCTATTTAAACATAGGATAAAATGTTTACTAGAAAAAAATCAACTGGTTGATTTTTTTTCTATTAAAAAGCATCTCTCTCATCATCTATTTTTAAGCAATTACGTCTTTATCGATTGTTAAATACTTGCAATAGTATTTCTTTCGAATGTGAGAGTAGACTTCACAGTGACGTAATACCGCTGGCTTGCAGCGTAAATCAAACTACTAGGAAAAATTCAGCAAGTCTTCTGGAGTCTCGGTAGCTCAGCGGTTTGAGCAGTGGACCGGCAATCCAAAGGTCGTGGGTTCGAATCCCATTCGAGCTTCCTGAGACTGGTTGATTTTTTTCTAGTAAACATTTTATCCTATAATACATATTTTTAAACTTAACAATAAAATTGCTTGCCACTTTCTAAGACACTGTGTCCCATCTATAGACAGGACTGAAACTAAGAAAAAAAGCACAAGGGGTAGTGATACCTCCACTCTTGATCCTAACCACCGCAACCTTCTAATCAGGGTGGTAAAGTCTAAAATTGCACAGCCGACACAAATAAGGCGTTTGTACAGAAAATAACAAGAGTTTGTATCAAAGGAAACATTGTAGGTAGGTCTACTAACTGGGGAAGGACGTGGTTTTGCTGCGTCCCAAACTTATAGAAAGTTTGACAGGTACGATGATAGGGAAACAGTGGTTTCAGAATGTAAGGTGTTTTTCCATACCTTACACTCTAACCGTCTATTAATAAAAATAGCCAATTTTTACACCTCGCTTTGAAGTGTCGCTGTCTCGTTTTAGTTAAAGAAGACAGTAGTGACAGCGTCAATTTATTCTTAGTAACTTTAATCAATGTTTATTAATAACAGGGTAAGAATACATACTCACATGTAAAACATTATTTCTATTTTTTTATGACTGCAATCACTTTAAGCAAGCTCAGACCACAGCTCTCAATTTGCTTTGATCCTGACTGACATGTTTTGCTTCATCTATTCTCATAGTAAACACTAGTAAACAGCCTATCCGTCTTATTAATAAAAATGGCCAAATGGTAGGTACACCTCGGTTTAAAGTGACGCTGTCTCATACTTGTTAAAGAAGACAGATAGAGAAAGCGTCAATTTAATCCTAAGTGTAACTTTAACCCTTCACTCTTGGATTTTTTTGACACTTTTTTGACAGTAACTGTCAACGTCAAATTTGACAGAATGGAGCATAGACTATGCGATATGTTGCGATAACAATACATAAGATGAACCACAGAACCGAAATAACCAAACTTGTTCATACTAAAGTAGTCTGTAAGTCTATGAAAACACGGTACAAAGTCAGGTGTGTTTTTGTAGGTGCGGTCTCATGCGGCCGCTTGGGGTTTGAGGGGTATCAACGTTTATTAATAACAGGGTATAATGGTATATGCACAGCCACACAAAGCTAGGTAAAGGCCTTAATAATTGAAATCAAGTCATCGCTATTGATGAGTGTGGTTTAATCACCACACTTGCCAATTGCGGGTTGAAATCACTAACCCGGGCGCAGCATCGAAAAATCCGAAAACACACTTTGCAAATTGTTGCGATACCCTTACAGGGTCATGTTAACAGACTATTATAGTACATTATGATACAAGTGTGCTATGTTGGTCATTACAATCGAGGCGGGTTATGAGCCCGTGCCGAAGGCGAGGGCTTAATGAAGCCGAGGCATTTTACAGAAAAAAAAACTTTTTTCCCTAGTGGAAGAAATGCTGACACAAATTGACACAATTATGACAAATGCAATTTGTATATTTTATAATCGATAACAGCCAGTCAGTACCTACCTATTTACTGCAAACAGGTTCAATATAACAGTAAACCTGTTAACTTTAAGTAAGCACACATAAAGTTGCAGTTGAGGTTTTAAGGGTTGGCAAGATTGGAACCACGGAACTCTCAAAAGGTGCTGTGGTCCAACTATTTTTAATGTTGGACAACTGCCCCTAATAAATACCCATGGTCCAACTAGTTGGACAGTGGCCCAATTCACGTATTTCGTAATAGTCAAAATGTCGCTCACGTTTAGAAGACGTCCTATTGAAAAACAGTCATAAATCCGTATTCACCTGTCATTTCGATAGAACGATAACTCGATAGGATTGCAACTAAGCGATTTGTCAACTATTTAAACTTAATGTATCCATTATTATTCTACCAAACAAATTCAAATATTTTGGTTACGAAAACATGCCGAAATATTTTTTTTTCCATCGACTTGGAAATTGTCTAATTTGACGATAGCTGACATCCGATCAAACTAAACGTCAAAATAATAGGTGAATACCGCGGAGGCAACGATCGAACTTCGATTACTGCACGTGAATACGCTTAAACAAAACCGACTTCAACAAAATCGTGCGATTGCTACGTGAATACGAAAAGTGACTTCAGCGATCAAATCGCTTGCATGTCGTTGAAGTTTTGTTACGTGAATTAGGCCACTGAACAGTTGGGCCACTGCTCTGCACTGATTATTTCTTCGCTCTGGTCGAGATTCTATTAAAAACTACATTACTGCACTAGTGTGTAATAAGCTACATTACGATGCTGAAATCAGTGTAATAAGAGCCACTTCACGAGCAAGTGTGTTGAAAATTATATCGTTGTAAGATCTATGTACCTACCATACCAACATGATGCAATAAATGTTTATGACTATGTCTACCTGGTCATGGACCTCCGGATATCCTATGACTATGACCTGATCATTCGACCTCCAGATATTCTATGACTATGACTATGACCTGGTCATTGAACCTCTGGATATCAAGCCGAGCGAGAGCTTGAACACACACATAAAAAAAAATATTTTAAAATACTGCAATCACTTTAAGTCTAGTTAGTGCTCATCATTATACACTTTCACGGACCTCCGGATATCCTATGACTATGACCTGGTCATTGGACCACCGAATATTCTATGACTAATGACTATGACCTGGTCTTTGAACCTCTGGATATCAAGCCGAGCGAGAGCTTGAACACACACATAAAACAAAATATTTGAAAATACTGCAATCACTCTAAGTCTAGTTAGTGCTCATCATTATACACTTTCACGCACTAGTCACGCTGAGCACATGTGCAGTTGTTTTTGGTGAAATGTGGACTATGGCAGTGCACTCCTTTTGCACTCCTCATTGCCTGGTCTGACTAACCCTTTGTATGTATTATTTGTTTCATTGCGTACAATAATCAGCTTCATAAGGTCAAAAGGGTTGTCTCGACAACCACAATTTACCTACTTGTTAAAATGTAAATCAGACAGTTTTACTTCGGAAACCTAAAATTGCTTAGGTGTCAACACTGAAACTTAGGAATCTTCGATGAAATAGGGGATGACAATCTCATTATAGGTATTGCTTAATCTTGTCAAAACTCATAGACCTGTTTCTTGCTCCTATAACTATCAAAACATAATATGTAGGTACTTCTCCAAAATACAAGATTATTAACCAAGAAAAATATAAGTTAAGACGTAAAGAACGTCCTCCAGCTGCTGTGAATTCATGGGAACGATCCCAAGAATGCTGGCATAACTACCTCTTCGGATTGCCAGGCTAATACGATTCATTATTAAACTTTTTAGTGAATTTAAAAAGAAGGAACGGAATAACTCTTGTAACATTAACATTATTGTTTCAAATTTAGAGGTATGACCACAGAATAATAACCTAGGTATGACGGTGTTTTTAAGTCAGGGTGGACGAAGGCGCAGCCGGGCCGCTAGTAGGTATACATACTTATAAAGTAAACAGTTTTGCATTTAAAAATCTGAAGCAAACAGCAAGTTCTAAGCCACCCGGTACCGTGTAACCTTTTGTCTTCTAATTGGGTGATAAAAGTCTTCTCAGATAACAGGTGGGAGGTCCTTAAGGGATAGTTGCTTTTTACTTTGATGACACATTTACTTTGCGTTTATATTATTTATTATTAATTTTATGAACATAAAACATATTTAAATATGAAAATGTTTGACCTTACTGACTGACTTTTTCTTGGAAAGCTAGTATATTATAACAGATATTGCTGTTATAGTATACTAGCTGCCTTTACGCGACTACATTCGCGATAACAAGACGATAACCGCTGGTTTTTCGCAACAACAGAGTTTTTTTCTCGATATTTCAAGTTTTCCGTATTGTGAACAGGAACTAAAAATCAAATGGCGTGAAAACAAATGAATCACTTAATTCGAAACACACTGAAATAAATTTGGGATTCCTAACCAAACGCCAAATATTTGAGACTAAGGAACAAACTGGCCAGTTCGTCAAAACACCAATTTCATTTATGTAAGGATTAGGTTCTTTGGTAGGTACCACCAATTTAAACAATGTATGTTATCGACACGCACTCCGAATGCGGCGATTTGTCATCCGACGCGATACCGTACTCACCGCGTGACCACATTTTCAATTAATCCGCCGGATATTATTTAATAGGCTGCTGGTTTTGCGGCTCGATTCCATCCCGAATTCAACAGTCCCGTCGGATTAAACGATAATATTAACACTGTGCAGAAGTAGTTTTCACTAAACTACCTGCCTAACCGCATTAGGCCAGAGTGGTGGGTTATGACCTAATCTCCCTGTCTAATAGGGTTGCCAGATGGTATCCAAAAGGAGGACAATGTCCTCCTTTTCCATGTTTTGTCCTCCTGTCCTCCCTTACCTACTGTAAGTCGTCCTTTTTGCTAACCGTGTAAGTGCTAAAAACATTGAATGATTCTCAGAACTGCTCAATCTGTTTTATTTTTGTATAAGCGCACATAACGCAAATGTGAAAAGAGTTTTTTCACTGATTAATACTTAGTGGAGCAAAGAGAGCGACAGACTAAGTGTGTAGTCAGTTAAATCTTTAATTCTTGCTTAATGCAACTTCAAAAACATGATATGTGAAGATTTTCATAATTATTTGTTGAAAAACTAAGAACTACTTCCAAAAATTAGCAGCTTAGCTAAATATGATTAAAATAAAATAAAATAATAAGTACAAAATATACGACTTATTGTAAATATCCTCCTTTTTTACAGAAGATCCTCCATTTTAGACCCATCTGCCCTCTTTGATTAAATTATCATCTGGCAATCCTATGCGGGGAGGGCTGTGCTTGGCAGTAAGACGTTTAAAAGCTGATAATGTCTTAGGTAAAGGTTTGTGGTGTTATAATTTTTGTTTAATATAGGTAAGTAATGGTTTGTCATAATTTGTTACAATCAATTCTTACTTTCTAAAAATACATAAATCATAATCTAATTGTACAATCTAATAAAGACAAACACAACATGCACTTATTTTAATCACAGTAAAAGCTACATCTCCTTAGACGCCCAGTTTCATTAAACTACAATAATACTACTAATTATAATACTACTACTACTAATTACTTGTAACTTTCATAAGTATTTTGAGTGAAATATGGTGACATTTATGTGTAAACAATCTCTGATTTTAAGGTGGTAGTTAACACATGAGTAAAGAAAGAAGGAATTAGAAATATCCACGTGCGAACTGTGCTGGTTGTAAATAAAATTCTACAAAGACGTGGGATTGGTGAATATTGGCCAAAGTTAATTTTACGCAGTGGCGGTGCAAAAAGCCTCCCAACCACATTGCGGGGATAATGGGGTGGGATTTTAAAGTTAACTAGCTCTAGCAATTGAGGACATCCTATCTCAATCGGCAGTAACTTTAGGAAAAAAGTTAAGTCTAGTCTCGGCGATTCTCCAAATCAAAGTAATCATTTAAAACCGCGTCACGTGGCGGTGAAAGAATACTACCACCCCTCTCTTCGCTTGGGTGGCGTTAGAGACGACTAACAGACTAAAAACTGCACATACATCCAACAGCATAGAGCGGCGATGGGCTCACTACCTGTCACAATGAGCAAATGTGCAGTCGCTATTTGGTGAAAAGTGGACTATGGCAGAGGACTGCCTTTGGTGTCCTCATTGATTAGTCTCTGACTAACCCTAAGGGGATAATAGTCGTGATTATATGTATGTATGTAGTCATCTATCTTGAAGTCGCGCGATCGCAAAAACTGACATAGGTCTGATGTAATAAACTTCAAAGCAAAATCGATCATTTAAATTTAGAACAATTCTGCTTTGAAGTTTCAGACCTAGTAATTTGATTATAGCAATGTTTTTATTCTGCGAAATGTACAAAACCATCACGCACTTGTGTTAAAAATTAAAATTTACTTTTTTAAGAGGGGGGTGGGGTGACCTACGGAATATCAATACAAATATTTTCATGTAAGAATTATTGTTTCATGCGTAATACTAAGAAAGTTGTCGAAAAAAAAATGTTTTTAAGAGTCATTACATTTATGTATTGTTTGTTAATGTTTAAAGAATTTGTTTCAAATTTCAACATGGCCACGACCTTGTGCAATCATCAGGCTAAGTTACGTAAGTTCTTTTAATGTATTTAAAGAATTCAGCGCATAGTACAAGTAACTTAAAAATATGTAAATTTTCACAATTTCGTGCAAGATCCCCTTAGGCGGTAAAAACGGAAAAATTGGCTGTTTTCTATTAGATGTTTTTCAAAATTTTCACATATTTCGCACTGAAATTTTCAATATGTAGGATTACAGAACGTAGACACATGTGTAAATTACTCATGTGACGTAGGTATGTGTGAGGGGATGACTGTTAAACAAAACACGATTGAAAACATTTTCCTCGATAGAAAAAAATCCTGAGTTACCTCTATTATATTAAATTAAATGCACATTACGAACGTGTTTTATAATAATAATTAATATAAAATCATAAACACAGGTAAGTATTTTTACCTTTTCGATTTCTTCACTGATTTGGATTTCCAAAAAACTAAAAAAAATTATTTACTTTTTGATAAAAATGTGAATGGCGCTTACGAATGACCCCGCACCGCGCAACACCTGCGAGGGCTTTTTTTCGCTGACCGCCTAACCCCCCTTTTCAAGTTGATGATCACAAACGCGGTAACGCATGATACATCGAAATATCTGAAACATATATTGGAATCATCAGAACTAAGAAATAAACCTAGGACATCTGGAGATCAATTGTCAAATGCAGGTTGTTGTATTGTATCACAAACCCGGGTTACGCATCGAAAAAAATCGAACACACTCTTTTCCAGACCTTGAAATTTAACACGAACGCTTTCCAACTGAGCCACCGAGGCTGTGACGGTAAAAAGTACTCAGTAATAGAGTTCAACAAAGGTTCCACTACTGAAGAGGTTCTTTAATTGGTGCTATCCATTGAGATATTGTAACTAGAGACGACAAGGCAAAGCAATCGTTGCTGCACTGTTGACAAAAATGTCTCTCTATACCAACCTCAGATTATTAACTAAAGCATAGAAGGAGTGCAGTGGACATTTGAGTGGGAAATCCGTTTAGTCACCATTCGAATTGCTTGTCTAAGTCGCTTTTGAATTTTATATCTTAGATGGTTACCAGTTTTTTTATTTTCGCTAGACATTTGACGTTTTTGGCAACTTATTTTATCTCTTTTCTTTCAATGTTTATGGGCCATTTGACAAAATAGGACAACTATACGAGTCTCTTTTGGACTCCTTCTATGCTTTAGTTATTATTTTATGATACCAACATTGTAAACTGTGTCTAACGAGGCAGCAAAACCCTAGACAAGAACGTTCATACAAACCATTTGTTCCAATTCTGGAATGAGAGACCTAAAGTTCGCTTGTTAGTGAAAAATTAAAATAACACGTTCTTAGAATTACTTTTTGAAGTAGTAAACAGTCAAATTAAAATCTGCGAAAATTATCAAATATTGTTGAGGCTTTATTCTATAAAACACACCCGATGGAAACACGATTTTATAAAGTTGGCTCGATAGAATAAATTCACAAAGTTACATATTTTTGTGTCATTTTATCTTCTTTTCCAGGTTTTATTCTTAAAATAAGTGATTTTATATTATGAGTCATTTACCAAAATGAAGCTCGTAAATAACTTGAGTTATTATAACCAATGGTTTTTATTTAAGACATTTATCAATTTTTTAAAATATAAAACGCGATTATTTGCGCCGCTTCGCTGTTATATCCGTCCCTTACCGTTGTACCGTCGAGAGAACGAGAGGGAAGCGCTCGAAATACCTCCCCTTAAACATTTAAATGTCCGCCTAATCAACAGACAGACATCGCAGCGCCGCAGCGCCAGATCGGTCAAAGACAACGTAGTGAGTATCAAGATGGCGTCCCAAATAGATTGTCAATAACAATAATTGAAAAAACATATTTCCTATTCTATTATTACGATATAACTACATAATAATGACTTGAATAACAATTAATTTCACTTACTTGACAACTAAATTGTAGTAAACGTCTAGGTGTACACTTTGAAAAGAAATAAAAATTATTTTCGCCGCTCCGCACGCGCGAATTTCAAAGCCACACTAAAGCAAGGTGCCGAGTCGACTCCGCAGATGAGTGGAAAATAGTGCGTGTTCGGAAGGGCCTATCTAGTGTAACGTATATATCGCTGGCAAAACCGTGTTGGTTTTCGTAACCTTCTTTGCGAATAACATTAATATTCTATTTTTAAATTTAAAATTCAAATATTATTTACCTACATTCTGTCTAGCCTCTGTTTTCATGTAAAAAATCAGTTCAGATTCATCCGCGGAGCTAGAAAGAGCTCCTTCTATATATTGTTATCCTTACAAAAGTATTATTATTAGTGAATAGTGAATTATTATTATAAATAGATAGTTACTGTTTCAGGCCTACTGTTGCGTCCTGATAATAATAAATAACCTAAACCTACATAATACCTACTTCCAGTGTATAGTGTATTAATGCTTAAATTGTGCTTCATAACTAACCTTTTTATAATCATAATATACTTCTGAACCTTAGAGCAGTTGGTTGAATGCTCTAAGTTCTGAACTCATCGTGCTTTTATCTTCATTAAACTCCTTCTCATCGTGTCACTCGCCGTTCCACCGCTACGTGACAAACTGTTTCATTTACTTAATTCATTTCATTTTCTTTTGGTGATCCGCTTGTGGTAAACAAACTAAAGACTTGCACATACATCTAACAGCATAGGCTCACCACCTATCACGCTGAGCACATGTGCAGTTGTAATTTGGTAAAACGTGAACTATGGCAGTGGGCTGCTTTTGTGGTCTTCATTGCCTGGTCTCTGCTAACTCTTTAGGGATAATAGTCGTGTTCTATGTATTCATGTAGGTATGTAATTTAATAATAATATATATTTTTAAATAATATTTTATACTAGCGGCCGCTCACGGTTTCACCCGCGTGGTTCCCGTTACCGTGGAAAATTCGGGATAAAAAGTTTTCTATGTGTTAATCCAGGTTATAAACTATCTGTATGCCGAATTTCATCCAAATCCATTCAGTAGTTTTACGTGAAAGAGTAACAAACATCCATCCATGGTGTCGCCATCTCTGAGGTCCCGGGTTCGATCACCGGTCAGATAATTTTAGAAATTATTGTTTTTCTAAATTGTCTCGGGTCTGGGCGTTTTCTATGTATAATAAGTATGTATTTAAGTATTTTAAGTATGTTTATCCGTTGTCTAGTAACATTTAACGAGTTTCTTCGAAGCTTCTCTTGGGCTAGATAATTGGTGTGATTGTAGGAAAGATTTATTTATTTGTTTATCCATACTTACAAACTTTCGCGTTTATAATATTAGTAAGATAGGATATTGTAACTACGTTTTTTTCAGCGATTTATACGTTACACTACACTAGATAGGCCGTTCCGAACACGCACTATGTTCCACTCATCTGCGGAGGTGCGGAGTCGACTCGGCACCTTGCTTTAGCGTGGCTTCGACATCCACACGGCTTAGGCGCGTGAAAATAAGCGCGCGAAATTAAGTGAAATTAATTGTTATTCTAGTCATTATTATGTAGTTATATCGTATTATTAGAATAGAAAGATACTTTTTCAAATATTGTTATTGACAATCTATTTGGGACGCCATCTTGATACACACTACGTAACGTAGTCTTTGACCGATCTGGCGTTGCGGCGGCGGCGCTGCGACATAAATGTTTAAGCGCTGCAGCAGCTGCAGCGAACTTTAGCTCTCTCATTCCAGAATTGGAACAAATGGTTTGTATGAACGTTCTTGTCTATATCTTCTAGGTCAATGGTTTTTTTATAAAAATATTGTATAAAAATTTACGATATATTTTAAATAAAGAGAATAACAATGATAATAAAATATACTTTTATTGCACACAAGAACATATACTTAACAGAAAACATTTAAACAGTGACAAAGTACAAAATAGGCGGCCTTATTGCTAACAAGCAATCTCTTTCAGGCAACCTTGGGTGATAGAAATATAATAAAAGGATTATAAGTAGAAATGACATTTTTTTTTACTGATTTGCAGCCGCAGTCTCCACAATGGCTTGAATCACTCACAATCACTGAGCCGTTTGCAGCCCACAGGCCGTAACTAAGTGCGCAAAAACATGCTTCGCGTTGTCGTATCTAGTCATAATACCTCAATGGTGCTTACAGACGGAACTCCTTGATAACTCCACGGTTCCGATTTATGCTCCGTCCTTTGGTGGACTCCTTTAACTCCTAATTAGGTCAACTTTTGTTTCGAGAGTAGAAAACAAAGCATATTTACTCCCTTCAGTGATTAAACGATTATTATTTAGTAAAACAAAAAACTTTTGGTGGTACTTTTAAAATATGTTTTTAGAGATAATTACATACATACATACATAGTATGACCACAGTTTATATACGTAGTATAATCATGACTATTTTCCCCGAAGGGTTAGTCAGAGACTAGGCAATGAGGACAGCAAAAGCAGTCCCCTGCCATAGTTCACTTTTCACCAAATAGCGACTGCACATGTGCTCAGCGTGACAGGTGGTGGGCCTTATTACCTTTAAGTAAATATTGGAATCTATTTGAATGTTTTGTATTTTTCTTTCAGGTACTTATCTACAATTAAAATGGCACCAACCAAGCTTGCTAAATGGTCAGAGGAAAGTTTACATGCAGATAAGTTAGCAGTCCAACGTGGGCAGTTATTTCAACGCGCAGCAGCAGATCGTCACGCACGACACTTTTATACTGAATTAGTAACCACAGAATCATGTCAAATATTTTAATGGGCCTACGTAATACGTGTTTAAAGTAATTACACTCACCGTGGTCGTAATGCGAGTTTGCAAAATTAATTTAGGCTGAGTTACAGAAGTTACCAAGGACAGGAGGGGTTATATGTCACTGAGTTACAGAAGTTACCATGGACAGAACAGTGGATAAAATAGTTAATGTTATTAAGTCTGATAACGTGTATGTTGTCATGGATAAGAAATTAGTAACTTAAGTTGGTGCCATTGCCTTATTATGCCATATACGTGCTTATACCTTATACTCATATGGTAAATAAGGCCCAGTAGGGATTATGTTTTACCACAAAAAAAGCTCTTGTTGATTGTTTTAGTCAAACCTAATTAATAGGGACCCATTTCATTTATTATCATTCAAAAAAAGCATATTTTTGTTCAGGGGCCTTATTAAAATACCCTATTTTAATAAAGCCCAATGAAGACGTTTTAATAATCTTTATATTTTTTATAAATACGCACTTCTTAGTTGTTATTAATATGCGTTTGATTATACGAATAAAGACTCTTAATTAAAAACCAGGTTTTATTGTTTATTATCAGAATATTAAAGATTTATTACGTTTTTAAATTAGGCGGGTTTTGTTTGCCGCAGGTACCTTACATGTATCTTATCGACGACAACTGGGAACGACATATCTTTACGCGCCTTCACGGAGGAGCTCGAGATGCTTTTAATTCGGTCACCCATCCAGTGACCCGCCATTGCGAAAGTTGCTTAACAGGCTAGATCGCTATTCTCGAATGGCTTGATTTCAATGATGGGAGCCTTTGTCCTGCAGTGGAACAAAACACATGTTTTTCATTTTTTTTACTAATTGTAATGTAATTTTCAAAGTCAAAGTCAAATGCTTTATTCAATATAAACCTTTACTGGTACTTTTTAACGTCAAAAAATATGTAAATTATATATGTATATAAAAAAAAACAGCCAAGTGCGAGTCAGACTCGCGCACGAAGGGTTCCGTATTATTGACTAGGTAAACAACAGTAGGTACACAAATTTGAATAAAACTAAATATTTTGTGAATATTTCAAGCGTTTACTTTACTTTACTTTGTGGTATGAGAGCCCCCCTTAAATATTTATTTTTTAAAGTAAAAATACAACTGAGTATTTTATGAATATTTTAATTTATTGATATCGAGCAAAAAAGGTCAAAAAAATCGAGTTTGTTGTATCGGAGCCCCCTTTAAATATTTATTTTATTATGTTTTTAGTACTTATTTGTTGTTATAGCGGCAACAGAAATACATAATTTGTGAAAATTTCAACTGTCTAGCTAGCGCGCTTCTTGAGATTCAGCCTGGTGATAGAAAGACGGACAGACAGCGAAGTCATAAGTAATAGGGTCCCGTTTTTACCCTTTGGGTACGAAACACTAAAAAACAGTAAACTAACGGTAGTTAAATTTTATCAACTAACTTAGCTACCTACCTACCTAACCAATCTACCGCCAGTTCGGATTTTGGGAGAGCCTTCGACTGAGAAGAATCTAGGTGTTTTCAATAAATGGTTCTTTCTTATTTTCTTTCTTTCTTTACATAACAGAGCGAGACGGAACGAGCCTGATTAGTGATGGGTTTTTATCCGGATAAATACTCAAAATGGATAAATACTCATAAATATCCATTTTACTCGATAATTTATCCAAAAACATGGATAAATATTTTATGAACCCTTTTCTTTACAAATCATGTAAATTTTGAAATTAAAATATGGGTAGTTTGTTATTATAACCAAAATAACTGCTATTGAGTTTTTTAATTCCATAAAATGAGCGATAAACCAAAATACTTGGACAAAATTATTCGGCAAGTTTGAATTCAACTGAATGGGTTGGGTTTTTACCATGTGTATGCAATACATTATAGATTTAGGAATATCATTTGAAAGGTAATTTTATAAGCTTTCAAATTATATCAAAAATAATTAAAATTAATGAAATTTCCTACCTAAATATAGCGAATTGTTGCAAAAGGTTGAAGTTGTGGATGTCTAAATGAATACTGTGTATTTTATCCCCTCCTCAATACTTTGTATTACCCCCCTGGCCCTAATAACTGCCTGTAAACGGTGTCTCATTGACCGAATGGTTTTCTGACGAAATCTTGTGGAATTCCCTGCCACTCTACGATCAAAGCAGTTTTCAGATTTCCTATCGTCGCCGAAGCTGGATATATTCCTCGTACCCGTCTTTTCAGCTTGTCCCACACGTGTTCAATAGGATTCAAGTCAGGACTGTGGGCTGGCCAGTCTAAGGTAGAAATCCTGACTTCTTCCAGGTACAGTCTAGTCATTACAGCGGTGTGGCAGCGGGCGTTATCGTGCATTAGCAGGAAATGTTCGCCAATAAACTCGGCGAACGGGAGCACATAGTCTAGCAGAATGTCGTTGATGTATCTTTCAGCAGTTAGGCCCCCTCCCCGACCACCACCAGGTACGAATACAATATGATCCGTTTTTCTTCTATAGAAATCCCCGACCACATCATACTGGACCCGCCCCTGTATGCCACTGTTTCCGCCAAACTGCATTGTGCAAATCGCTCCCCCGGTCTTCTATAGACTCTGTCATTGGTCGTTACCATGCAGGCACATCCTTGTTTCATCCGAGAACAGGACTCGACTCCATTGCTATATTATATCCCATATCCCTATCTAAGTGATCACTAGCAAACTGAAACCGGCCTCCTCGTTGAGCTGGAGACAATTTGGACCCCGCTTCTTTAAGTCTTCGCCTCACTGTCCATTCGCTAACAGCCCTCTCTCGAACTTCTCTGAGCTACCATTGGATGTCCACGCCGGGTCGGTTAGGTGTTGATTTCGGAGAGAAGTGGTGACAATGAATCGGTCATCTCTCACCAAAGTGCAACGCTGTCTTCCAGATCCTGGTCTCCGGACAAAGTTGCTAGGCTTCGTGAACCTTCTGTACACCTTCGAGACACTAGACTGGCTTAGATGAAGCTTTCGAGCAATATTACCCTTGCCGGATTAAGATGACGAACTGAGACGACGACAACGCGGGACGAGGGAACCCGAGCTTGCTAAATTAAACTAAATTTCGGCAAATAATTGTAACTAAACCGAATACCTATACTTTTCTCACTCTCGCGGATCTGTGCGCAACGTGTGCAAGAGCAAGAAAGCCTAATTATTTCAAGGACACGACGCAGATCCACTAGAAACACTATTACCACAGCTATTACCGTGATGGAAGCTGTATCCACATATTCACCACCCGATAATGGCCCGAGTGGTATAAGACGGGTGTGGAGATACAAGTCAGCGGATTGGGATGAGATGCGTCATTTCTTCGCATCCTATCCTTGGCGGCCAATGTGCTTTTCTTCAGGTGAAGTCATCCGCCAGGAAATAGAATATTTCATTCCATTTACTGACGTTCCTACGGGCATCGGAGCATGGTTTAACTTCGACTGTGCTCGTGCTGAGGCCCGTAAACAGTCCACGTTCAATTCTTGGGTTGATGCTCGTTCACGCAAGGCTCCAAACATTCACCACCTGAAGAAAGCCTATAATAAAGCTGCCAAGTCCTGCACGAAGGTATTGCGTTGGCATCTCAACCGGCTGGAAGCCGAGCATTCTGGTCTCTTGCCAAAGCGGTTGAAAGTAATTTCTACGAGCCCTCCACACCACCGCTGTTAAAACCAGATGGCTCACATGCCCATACTGCAGCTGAGAAGGCGAACTTGCTCGTTTCTCTGTTTGCGCAAATTTCGCGTATAGATGTCTCAGCGAAATCACCGCCTAACATACCTCATACCAGCTACTCCATGCCAGCTGTCCACATACGCCAAAAAGAGGTATTAAAAATCCTGCGAACCTTGGACATGAATAAGGCGTGTGGGCCTGATGGTATTCCAGCAATAGTCCTCCGCAACTGCGCGCCTGAGTTGTCTCCAATAATAACTCGCATGTTTTGTCTCTCACTGGAGACTGAACTCGTTCCTAAATCTTGGAAGCTTGCGAACGTTCAACCTGTTCCAAAAAAAGGTAGTAAAGCCGATCCTGCCAAATACAGACCAATTTCAGTCACCTCCATACTCTGTAAGACTATGGAGCGTGTACTCAACAACCGACTCTTGACATACCTTAAAGACAATGCGCTCTTAAGTAACCGCCAATTTCGGTTTCGCCGAGGGCGGTCTCCGGGAGATCTTCTTGTGTATGCCACTCTATCTATGGATTGAGGCTATAGAGAAACACGGTGAGGCTTTTTCCGTGTCTCTTGACATCTCTAAGGCCTTTGACAGGGTTTGGCACGCTAGCCTTATAAACAAGCTTCCGTCGCATGGGATCCCCCTTGGCCTCTGCAATTGGATTTCGGACTTTCTGAAGGAGCGATCGACACGTGTAGTCTTAGATCGCTGCACGTCTGATCTACAGGATATTGATGCCGGAGTTCCTCAGGGGTCTGTTCTGTCTGCAACCCTATTCTTGCTACACATAAACGATCTGTTGGTACCCGGAATTCTGGGGTACTCAGACGATAGCACAGTTGTGGACAGATATTTCTCAAGTGCAAAGGCCAAGAGGGATAAAGTTCGGCTTTGTCGAGAGGCCATGGTTGAACGTTTGGACGCGGCCCTAGAAGCTATCCCCGACTGAGGTGATGCTAACCTGGTCGACTTCAACGCCACCGTGTAACCCACCAAAACACAGACGTGTTTATTCACTGCCAAACGGAGTCCATTTTAACTCGCTCCTACTTTCCGTGGTATGTCTGTGCCGATATCTGACCATCTTAGCATTCTAGGTATGATCATCTCTGCAAACCTAAACTTCGGCCACTACATAGAGTCCATGGCAAAAACTGCGGCTAAAAAGCTTGGCATCCTTTTTTTCACCTTACCCTAAGGAACTACACGAGCTGATTCCACCTTCTCCTTTGTATCTCAGGGAACGCGATGCGGACTGAGATCTCACCCTTACACTGTCAACACACCACATATACGCACAAAGCGCTGCGCGTCATCATTTTTAATGCAGACAGCTAAGGAGTGGAATTCCCTTCCTGCGGATCTTTTTTCTGACACGTACAACCTGGACATTTTCAAGGCAAGGGTAAACAGGCATTATCTAGGCCAGTATGCTACATCCTAGGCCGCATCGTCTCTTACTATCAGGTGAGATCGCGGTCAAATACTTGCCTATAAAGAATTTGAAAAAAAACTTGATAGGTAATAGCGCAACCGTGCTAAAGCAACAATAAAAAATTAATAACAGACAGAACAATTCAGACATATAATACTAACTATTCGTCAAATGTAGTCCAGGTCCAGTCCAGGTCCAGATCGCGTTAAATAATCTCAACCAAACTACAACTGAACCTCAGCCGTTATATAGTGCTATCGCGTTTGACACGCGCGATGGCGCTATACGAAGTTAGCAGACCGGCTGCGGATCAGATGTGGTTTGGTTGTGAATATTTAGCGCGAGCCCCCCTAGAAAAACAAAAGTTGTGCGTGGATACCGCTAAAAAGATATTTATCCGTGATTTTGAGTAAATATCAGATAAAAATGGATAAATACGAGTATTTATCCATTTTTGATAAATATCCGAGTATTTACTCTTTGGACATTTATCCACTGCCCATCACTAAGCCTGATCGTTCCGATCGAGTTGCACATTGTCATGCTACTGAAGTGTTAAGGGGATCCTGCACGAAATTCGTACAGTATTAATATTTTATTATTATTCGTACAGTCGTGGCCTTGTTGAAACAAACAAATCTAATGACTCCTAAAAACATTTTTTTTGGGCAACTTTCTTAATTTTGCGCATTAAACATTAATTCTTACATGAAAATATTTGTATTGATATTCCGCAGGTATATTCCGTATTCTTTCTTAAGAAAGTAAGTTTAAATTTTTAAACCAAGCGCGTGATGGTTTTGTACGGATTTCACGGAACAAAAACATTGCTCTTTTTAAATTACTAGGTCTGAAAATTCAAATCAGAATTGTTCTAATTTTAAATATCATTATGATTGAGTTTGCTTTGAAGTTCAATAAGGGACTTACGTCAGTTTTTGCGATCGCGCGGCACGCCCTTAAACTACTCCTAAGGCCTACAGTACCAACAGACGTAACGCAAACGCACAAAAAAATTCGGCCATTCATTACGGGAACGAGCAATCTTATCCAAGTTCTCATCTAATTAAGCTAAGAGGCTCCGCACATAAATACGAACACACGTTTACGAGCCTTCCCGCGCCCGGCGATAGTGTAACAACGGAATGTAGTAATGGGAATGGCTCTTTCTCTTCTCCAAAGTGATTCTGTCTAGTTTCCTTTGTCCGTTAAGCTCATACTTACATATGATTATCGTGCATAATAAAAAAAAGTAAAGAAAAGTAAAGCCTGTTTACTGTCTCACTGCAAATCAAGTTCATTCATTAATATAATCACGACTATTATTATATATAGTATTCTTTTATTTTCTACGACATTAGAAACACACAGATGAAACTGTTAGGAACCTCTAGGGGCAAGAGCGTCGCCAGCCGATGGCGGGGGGGGGGGGGGGGAGCAAGCCTATTTAAATGAAAAGAGGCGATTGTAATAACAACGGTATAAAGTCCCTATGTGTAAACTGCCTCTACTGGCGCACACACCTACTACACCCCCCCTGGCGACGCCCTTGTCTAAGGGTCTTCGTGATATACAAGGGGATAAGCTATTGTTCATGTGGGAAGGTCTAATTCCAGCAGAACACTGTCATCAGAATTAAATACCGAAATCCGCAAATAATAAAACAGAAAAATAAGTTAACAGCAAAAAAGGGGATAAACACCAAATTCATTGCCCCATTCACCAACGAGAGTCGAACCAGCGACCGCCACTTGACGAACTCGTCACAGATAAGAAATGTTGAGTCTCCAGCCGATCACGACCTTCCGTATGAGCCCTTAGCCCTCACAATGGAAAACAAGGGCCCTTAGGCGCGACCCTCCAAATATTGATAGCCGGATTAGGGATGTGCTGTAGGGATAGTACTAAGTACTAAGCACTTAAAGTACTAGACACAAGCATCTTAAAGTGCCTGGGGTTAGAATCAATCCCCAAAGGGTTAGTCAGAGACTAGGCAATGAGGACTGCAGCAGCAATCAACTGCAAACTGCAATATTCCATCCCAGCTAGCAAAATACCCTTAGAAACGAAAGCTTTTAAGAGCAATGTTCTTAAATAATTTTTATATACGTTCTAATTCAGACAGAGACCCTAATAATAGCATAATTAAGTCTTTTTAAGCTATAAGAGCATATATTCTTGTAAAAAAACTTTTAGAAGTATATAAGAAAACGAGAAGTGACATCAATAAGAACAGGTAGTGTTATAAACGCACTCTGTAAGCCTAATTCAAAATTAACACTTATACATGCATTATGTAAGTCCTCTCGATCTTATAAGTGACTTATCTAAGTATTTTATTAGATATCGTCTGTTATACTTATAACTTATTCTTACAGACGTATATAAGCAAACTTTATTCAACATTTATAAGAGCAATACTACACTCGGCGTCAAAAAAATCGCACCTTTTAAAAATCATCTTTAAAAATTCTTAAACCTTATGTAGAGGATAGTGTTGGGTATCATTAGAAAGGTAACAAAAAGGAGTATCAAAAAACAATTAAATTTAACTTTCTGTTTAATTATAATTATACAAACAACATTAAAATTAATAAAATAATAAAAATCCTTAATTAAGTCCTAATTAACAACAGATAATTTACAAAGAAAAATGTACAAAAAGTGTCTTAAAATTAACTTAAAATCTAGTGTTACCCCCCCTTGCCCTGATCACGGCTTCCATACGGTCCCTCATGGACCTCACCAACTTCAGGAGCTCTTCTTGAGGGATAAGCCCCCATTCTTCAATCACCGCGTCTTGGAGCTCCTGTAGAGTCGAAGGAGCTGGATCCCGAGATCGAACCTTACGTTTAAGATGGTCCCAGAGGTGCTCTATAGGATTCAGATCCGGACTTCGCGCTGGCCACTGCATCACAGAGATTTGGGACCTCTGCAAGAAGTCGCTCACGATGCCTGCAGTGTGAGCGCGAGCGTTGTCGTGCATTAATGTGAACCCCTCGCCAAAAGATTCGGCAAAGGGGACCACATGCACTTCCAGGACCTCAGTGACATAGCGGCGAGCAGTCAGCGACCCTTGTCCGCGAGCACCTCCAGTCCGGGAGACGCAGACAAGGTCGGTTTTGCCGGCAGCAGACATACCGCCCCAGAACATGCAGGATCCGCCACCATATTCCACCGTCTCCTGGATGCAGGCTTGGGCGAAACGTTCACCCTGCCTCCGGTATACTCTTCTCCGTCGGTCGTTGCAGAAAAGACACACTCGCGTCTCGTCTGAGAAGAGAACAGCTCTCCACTGCTCAAGGGTCCAATCGACGTGGTCACGAGCAAACTGCAAGCGGGCTCGCCGATGCGCTGCAGTCAATTTTGGACCCGTAGCAGCTCTGTGGGCCGCTATCTTCTTCTCCTTCAATCTTCTTCTAACCGTAGATACGCTTACGGTGCGTCTGCGGACTGCCTGGAGCTGCTGTTGCAACTCAACAGCGTTGGAGAAACGATTTCTCAAAGAGTTCGACACAACGAACCGGTCGTCTCTTTCCGAAGTGCAGCGACGTCTACCCGAACCGTGTCTGCGGATATAGCCACCGGTCTCTATGAAGCGCTGGTACACTCTTCGAACGGAATAACGGCTCAGGTTCAGTTGCCGGGCGACATCACACTGCCGCACCCCTGATTGCAGTAGTGCAACCACTTGAGCGGCTTTATCAGCTGTGGTATCCATCAAAATCTGTGCGTGTGTCCTCTTCAACGGTTGAATAGCGAATGACCCACATTGAACCCGTGTTGACCGTTTTATACCCACAAAGGAAGCGCAACTAGCAACTCTCACGGGTAGCAAAATTTGCATCGAATTTTTGTGACACTTTATTTGTTGCATTAGGTTTTATTTGATAATGAAAAGTAATGTTTTTTATTAAGTTAATTAAGTAACCTTGTAAATAAAATCATAATTAATGCGACTGCATGTGCATATCAAAAGTAAATGACATTTGAAAGTGATTTTCTAAGAGGTGCGATTTTTTTGACGCCGAGTGTATTACACGCACTTTATAAGCCTAATTGCACTTGAGTCTTAATTAACACTTATACTTGCACTTTATAAGACCACTCGATCTTAGAAGTGACTTTACTAAGTGTTTTGTTAGATATCGTCTGTTACTTATAACTTATTTTTAAAGATGTATATAAGCTTACTATATATAACATTTGTAAGAACAGTAGTATTATACGCGCACTTTTTAAGCCTAATTACCCTTGGTTCTTAATAAACTCTTATAAATGCAATTTGTAATCACTCGATCTTAGAAGTGACTATATAAAAGTTATTAAAGAGTACTAGCAAGTCAAATGTCTTAGAAGCTTACATAAATTGCAATTACAATTGTAAAGCATTGCAAAAAAGTCAAAAGGTAGTCTACCAGGAACTTCACTGTTTGTCTTTTAGCCTACTTTTACTTTAATTAGGAACCCTAAACTTTATGAGACATGGCCGCGTTCATTAAAAAATGTGGTTGAATTTGATTTTAGAAGTGCAGTATAAACCTTAAACAATGGTAATACACTTATATTGTTCTTGTTAAAGCCCTTATAAGGCATAATTGGTGCTAATGGCGAAATGTCGATATTTTTAATTTTTAGTATAATATTCTTTTATTATTAAAAATACATTATTGAAAAGGCCCTTAAAAATATTGTGATTCTTTTTTAAAATACTCGATAAAACCGACTTCGCAATTTAATAACCGTTAGTAATGCGTAACAAACATTAAAATATTACTTACACATTTTGTAGGAAGTTAATTAAACAGAACAATACATAATACTTACGTTTTTAATACTCTTCTTATTATTCAAAAAAGTTTTACAAGCCCTTGGTAATCGTTTCAGCGGATTGTAAATTTACACTCTTACTAAAGCTCGCAAAGAACACTACTAGTGATATCACACTTAGAACAGTATTAGTAAGTGCGTTATAATCGTAAATGCCCATAAAGGATGCTTTTGTAAGTCATTTGTAAGTCTGTTTGGTATTATTAAAGCATCGACAAGAATTTTGTAAGATTGGAAATACACTTCTCGAGACCATTTTAAGGTATATTTAAGGGTGAATAGACTTATTAAGTGCGCATAAATCCACACTAATAGCAGTCTATCGGAGTTATATAAGACTGGTAAAATCATACTCTTGGGATGTGTGTAAGAGGAAATTTTGCTAGTTGGGATGTTTCAGCAAATTATACCTTTACGACACCCAATGAAAGAGAGGGGTTGGTAGTATTCTTTTAGTATATCCCTTCGATCAACAATACAACTAGATGTCAGGTCGGCGCTAAAAATGTGTCTCGGTAAATAAGAGCGCACTTGAGAAGTGAGCTCTTATTTTCTCGCAAGGCATAACAGGAAAAAGTACTTTACCTATTTGTTGCCCCCTTAAAGTTGATTTCACCACTAATGACGTCTTTTGTTTTTTAAGTGACAGGAGTAATTTATTGCTTTGAAAAAGTATTTATTCACGTGGACAGAATTTAGCTTTGATTTTGTATGTGACGCGTCATCTAGTTGGTATTGTTGATCGAAGGTATATCCAGATAAAATATATGGCATGGAAGCTTCAGTAATTACTGCATAGTTAGTATTACATTTAAACAACATCTGTAGTCCAGTGGTTATTCCACCGGGCACTTGTACTATTATGTATTCTATGTAGGTAGTCTGATGTGGAGTTGACTGTACTTACATAGCCTAGGTTTATTTACACATTATAAACACAATAACTTGTGATAAATTAAGTATTCAGATTAATTATTATTTTAAATAAGACAACCCTAAATTCGTTAGAAGAGATAAAAACTACGCGAGAGAACGAGAGGCAACTTCTAGGTGAATTTACTCTAGGTAAGGGAGCGGTGTGCGACTTGAATTGTACTTTATTGTGTCTTATCAAGAGTCGCTATTTATTTTTATATTATATTATATATATTTAAATATGACTCTGCGGAGTGAATCTTCTGTACTTGTACTATGATGTATTCTGTGACCGGGACCAGAGGTCCAGAACCAGAGGTCTCCGGTTCGATTGCTTGCGAGTCCGTTGCTTCCCTCTGTGAAGGAACCCATCAACGCACATTGGGCCAGCGTGGTGGGTTAAGGCCCAATCTCCTCATATTCTTTTGTTTACGCGGGAAGGTCTATACCCATTGGAACGTTTATACACTGATAAAAACCCACTTTTAACAAATCGCTCGCGTTTGCATCGCTTTTTAGGGTTCCGTTGCCAAATGGCAAAAAAACGGAACCCTTATGCATTCGTCATGTCTGTCTGTCCGTCCGTATGTCACAGCCACTTTTTTCCGAAACTATATTAACTATACTGTTAAAACTTGGTAAGTAGATGTATTTTGTGAATCGCATTAAGATTTTCACACAAAATTAGAAAAAAAAACCAATGAATTTTGGGGGTTCCCCATACTTAGAACTGAAATTCAAATTTTTTTTTTTCATCAAACCCGTTCTTCAAAAATGATATAGAGGTTTCTATTTATTAGGTAATTTTATAAACTGAATAGTTTGCGCGAGAGACACTTCCAAAGTGGTAAAATGTGTGTCCTCCCGCCTGTAACTTCTAAAATAAGAGAATGATAAAACTAAACAAAATATATGATGTACATTACCATGCAAACTTCCACCGAAAATTGGTTTGAGCGAGATGTAGTAAGTAGTTTTTTTATAATACGTTATAAATTAATTAATTAAAAAAATACACTATTATTAAAACATCGATCAAAGTTACAACGAACTACAAGAACTTTTATATGATGCTACTTGCTGCTACGGAACCCTTCATGGGCGAGTCCTACTCGCACTTGGCCGGTTTTTTATAATTAAAGGAGGCGAATGAGCAGGCGGGTCACCTGATAGAGAGCTATCACCGGCGCCCCTGGACACCCATGCAAAACCAGAGGAATCGCAGATGCGTTGACAGCCTTTAAGGTCAAGTTTAAGTATTATTAATAATAATAATAGTAATCATTTATTCAAATTAGGCTACAATTATTGAGCACTTATGGATGTCGCTATGCCATCGGTTCATAAGTCTAACTATAAAGCTCCCGGAATTGTACTTAGAAGAACCGGCAAGAAACTCGGCAAGGGCATTTTTCCCCCCCTTTCTTTTACAGCGTCAATACAAATTGGAAAATGCCATCCCTATCATTAGAAGGACATTTTCCATTATATGAAATTACAAGACAAACACAACAACATTCAAAAGAATATATAATATAGTTAGGTATTGCCTGGTATAAGAAAGAAAAAAGAAAATACATTTCTTAACTAACACAATCATTTTAAGTCCTAAATAAGACCACAGTCCCATCCCTAGCCGGAATTTCGTATGACATGTTGTACTTGTTTGACGATTTTTGTTGTGGAGTGCCCTTGTCCGGTACTCACGGCTGTCTTGGAGGGGCGGGTCGTACGAACTTTTTACACTTGCATCCCTACTTAGGGGCCCTTCCTACACACTTATGGGGTGATCCAACTCTTTGACCGAAATGACCAATAGAATTAGGGCCAGTCTCCTTTTCTTCCTGCGTACTCTTTTCACGGTGCTGTTAATAACGCGGTAAGTGTTTGAGCTGGCACGCTGAGTGTTTCAAAGTAAGGCTTTGGTAAAATATGGAGTAGAAGTTCGAATTACTTTGGCGATGGAATTGCCCTACTTTCTTAGAGATGTTAGCTGTTTCTTGTGGTGATTTTTTTTGAAATTGTTTATTTTCTGGATTGCACGCTTTTTCTATCAACCGAATCATCTCACCTCTTCCATACATGCATAAACTCACGACTATTATCCCCGAAGGGTTATTCAGAGACTAGGCAATGAGGACAGCAAAAGCAGTCGTTTGCCGTAGTCCACCTTTCACCAAATAGCAACTCCACACGAGCTCAGGGTAAATAGTAATTATGAATATTATCGTAGGTGGTGAGTCCATCATCGTTCAGCTGTTGGATGTATGTGCAGATAAGTCTATTAGTTGCCTTTTACGACATCCAAGGGAAGAGCTCATTAAAAGAATACTACTAAACAATCTCGTCTGTTAGGTGTCGTTAAATACGACTGACTGAAGTCTGCTCATAAATCCAACAGATGATCTCGAGATGATTTTTATAATTTCACCTAATGGCTAATGCCTTATATAAGGCGACTGCTAGAAACCGCAAGAAACTTCAAGGGCTGATCAGGTCAAGTGTTTTAAACATGACAAATAAATTCGTGCTTTTTTCATTTTTAATTAAATAATTAATTTTGTAAATTTGAATTAGAAACGTAAGAAAAATGAAATGAAATACAATTAAAAATAACGATTATTCACAACGCGCGGGCAGCGGCCGGTCGTTGACCCTATCGTCTGTTGACCCTGTTCCGCGTCAGCCGGGCGATAAGTACCTACGTTAGTCTGCAATGAGACTTCATTTATTTTCCTATTACGAAATGTGCGTATTTTTCTTATGTTATTGCTTTAAAATAAATTAGATACTCAAAGACTATCCAATTAAAATTCGCAAAATGAAATAAAAAAAGCACGAATTTCTTTTTTGTCATGTTTAAAACACTTGACATGATCAGCCCTTGAAGTTTCTTGCGGTTTCTAGCAGTCTCCTTATATAGCCGCTGCGCCTTTAAACTCCTTCATGAGTTTATAAATCATATGCATACAAATAAATAAAACTAAAAATAACTCTTCCACGCATAATTAATCTTTAATCATACATAATGTGGAACAAGCGTGGTTAATTTTCTTAAAGAAAGCAGTGGCAAAAACTTCCCGTACAAAAAACATGCGAGCGAATATTCATTAGCCGTGATACCCGCGGGCGACCAAGTAGAAGCTTGTGTTGCGGTGCAACTGAGAATTTTGACTTTCTATGAAACGGCTAACTTTCAAAGTCCTATTTCACGGTTGCTGAGTTGTAAGTCCTATTAAGTAAGTGAGTAAGTCCTATTCCACGGTTGATTACTTCTAACTGTATTAGATAACAAAGTATGTTTTTTTTACAACTTATCAGAAGAAAATTTCTCAATGTATACTGATACAACCAGAAATTTTCTTCCGTTAAGTTGTAAAAAAAACGTACCTACCCTCACTTTGTAAGAAGTTTTATTTATACAATCTCACTGTCACGTGAGATGTTTAAATGTTGTCGCAATAGTAATAATATTAAAGTACCTACAAAATTATTTATTATTATTTTATTATAATTTACTATTAATTCGTCCGATAGTAGGTGATAGGAGTTTTTCGTCCGATGCTAAAGACAAAATTAAGTTTTTAGTAAGTAAGTATTTAATTCAAATATCACTTTGCTTGTATAGTACCTGTTTAAATACTTACAACAAAAACGACATAAAAGAAAGCAAATAAAGTGTCACACAGTGTGTTTTTGTGGTTTTTTTAGCAAATCAAATACGACACGACGTCTGTTTAAAATACGCGAAATCCATTCGGGTTTAGCTGTGTTGACTGACAGCTTGTCGCCAAGCTGTCTAGTGAGCGTTCGCCACTCTAAATCTGTCCTACATGCATTGAAGCGACACTTTTATTTTAAAGTTTCGCCTTTTAACTGACATTGTAGCCAATGTTCTGAATGTTCGGTGAGGACGAAAAGTTTCGTCAGATATGTGGTGGTTTTTATACTAAATTCGAATTGTTTGTATCATCATCGCTCTTATCTGTACGGATATTGGACAACAGTTTTGTAGTTAACTGTAACTCAATAAATAGGTTATTGAAATACCACCGAACTACAAAGCAACGAATTTTACTATAGAATTTAAGAAAGAGAGAGAGAGAGAGAAACATTTATCGACAAACAAACAATACGATAATAACATAATTTAAAATAAAAAAAACAAAAGTCAATCAGAACCCCGCCTCAGCTTGTGTTGTTGCGAACGGGACGTGTCACAACAACGTTGGTATTCTGACGTGGCCTGTCGGTGCACGGTGCACGAACAACATACAGACATTACAGATTTACATGACATTACATAAAACATGTACAATAACAGACAATACTACAAGAACAAAAAAGAAAAACAAACATTGTCAGAATGTTCTCGGCTCCTTAGTCCTTATTAACTAAAGGGTGAAAACGAAAAATAAAAGACCACAACCGACAACTGTCAATGTCATTGTCATGTTGACTTACAAGTTTTAAAAAAAATCTATTCTTTGTTACAATTTTAAGCAGACGAAGAATGGTATTAAGTAAATATTCTCGTTAAAAAGTTAAGAACAGAAATCCAATAAAGTAAACCCATCATTGAAATCAACTTCACACTTCGTTCGACTTTGGAGTTTCGACCCAGCGCTTAGCCATGCATGATGCCACCGAGGTGTCTAGTACTTATTTACTACACACTTTCGTGTGAAGTACATTCTAGTCATTGTACATAATGCCCTACTTACCACATTAGCGGCTACGACACATTACCGCATGAGCCTACTGGATATAATAAGATGCCGCTCATATCTGTAGATGCTATCTTATATTGAAATTGGCGGACGCCTTTCGAATACTAAGCTACTTTTAGAACTTTTATTGAACATATATAATTATTATAGCAAAGTTGATATTAATATACAAACATGAGGATGAGCCAGTCTGACAGGAAGTTATCCTTAATTGTTTCAAACCTGGTTAGTATTCACGTACTAGGTAATTTAGACCAAAAGATAAATTCTTTATCGTACTGTACATATTTGAGAAACAGTATTTTATATGACATTAGATACTCTACACAAAACAGAATTTGAAACCCTTTACTCAATTTTGGGGAAAAAGTCAGTACCTACTTTATCACTTTCAATCCGCCTCTGTGGTCTAAGCCACCACCACCGGTCTTAGACCCAGAGGTCACGGTTCGATTCTCAGCGGGAGTACTTCTTTGTGTACTTGGCTTGTTAAGTCCGCCTGGCTAGCTACCACCACCTTTCCTAAAGTCTGACGTCAAAACAACAACATGTTAATAGAATTGATGTGTTCCGACAGTTTAGATATACGAGTAAGATAGCCAGTTCCTCAGTGGTTGAGGATTCCGGGTGAAGCACGCTTTCGTTCAATCGCGCGGAAATAGCGCCTTTAACGTAAGGTTGTAACACAAATTGTATACATAGTTTCTTTCTTTGTAACAATACTTTCTTAATTATAACGACTAAATGCTACAATATGCAACATTTAAAAGTTCATAAAAACAGTTGTGATCTAAACTAAATAAAATATTGATTAAAATAATATTAAAAAGATGAAGGCCAAATGCTTACTCGTATTGGATAAAAAATAAACTATTTTATAGATATATCTTTTGATCGTTACGATTAGTGCCGAGTGCGTGGCGAATCGATATCTTGTATATCTAAATAAGACATTGCTACTTAGTTGGCTTGGGACCGATCATAATACCTGCTTTTATATTTCTAATGTCCAGGGCCCTGATTCTGTATCGCAATCTATAGATTCCACACCTAAACCTTACCGCGCACAAACGTCAAACGCATACGTTTTTGGGAAGATATCGTAACTTTTTAAGGAATTGACGTGGTTTCGAAACAAGGAATCGTTACAGAATAAGGGCCCAGGTAGTTTGGTATAATAACATCGCAACTAATAAGTGCAAAGAACAAAGCTATTAATTTGGAAGCTACTCTAAAATCTGAAACAAAGAAAAAGGCGAAAAACATCCACCCAAAAAAGATACTGACAGATGGTAATTTTCTCATTAAAAAGATTTATAAGCATTGGTGCGGTTTGGTTATTTTATAGGCTTGTTTTACATTCACATACTAACGACTGTTTTCCACGAAGGGTTAGTCCGAGACTAGGCAATGTTGACCCCAAAAGCAGTTCACTACCACAGTCCACATTTCACCAAAATAGCAACTGCACATGTGCTCAGCGTGTTAAGTGGTGAGCCCATCGCCGCTCTATGTTGTTCGATGTATTTGGAGTCTTTAGACCGTTAGTCGCCTTTTACGACCCCCTTACACAGATGGGTTGGTAGTATTCTATTAACCTTCTTTCTTCTTCTATTCTATTAATAATACTTACACTATTAGTCGCAGGGGGTCCGTACGGACCCCAGGATTTACTTTTGAAAATGAAACAGATAAAATAAGTGAAAATATTTATTTTCTATAGGAACTTTAATAACAACATCTAAATTAACAAAACAATGTAAAAGCTTCTAGAAAACAACAAAAATAAAAATTTCTAAAATAGTAATCAAATTATCTTAAATTATTAGGCACATGAATCACAAACTTTGGTATGATGTCCATTACACATGAATTTGTTATATTTACCACATTTGGTTTTTGTTTTTCTATCATAGACCTCGCATAAATAGGTGACGTGGCCTTTGGAACCACTTTTTACTGTTTCCAGAGCAAAAAGTTCATAATTGCCTTAATATGACAAAAACAATCTCGCTTGGGGTCTAACGGACCCCACGCTACTAATTAAAGCCGCCACACTCAGCTCACACAGTCCTAGTGCCTATTTTAATGTCATCATCATCATCAGCCTTTTGGTTACCTGATGAAAAAAGTAAGTTCGCCTAATTGCACGCTGTTTGAAAAAAAATGAAGATGTCCAACATTTGTTAGTGGAGTGTGCTAGGAATCGAGATTAGCGAGAGGACTGAAGGTCAACCAGCTACATGTCGGTGTATTCCACAGCATCCTTTCAAACCCAACGTCCGAAGCAGCGTTGTTGATTTTCAGGATCGCAGACAAAGTATTCGGCTTAGGTTAGAAAATAATTAACTATTGTAACATGTATATTTGTCCCTACATGTATAGTTGGGCTGACATGTAATTTTGTGTACAAAAGCACCTTTAAACAAAAAAAAAGAATAAAAAAAATATCATCTTCAACCTATAAACGTCCAACTGTGGGGTACAAGTCCTCCCATATGGACAACAGCACGTGGGGACGATGGCCCATAGCTTACCACGGTGGCCCAAAGCGGTTTAGAGGGTTTTAACGACCACCATCTTACGACAGTAGCCGGGACCAACGGCTCTACGTGTCTTCCGATCCATCTTATTTGTCGTCACAACAACGACATTGGTTGTCTTTCGAAAGTTAGAGATAAGATAGCCAGTGGATTAGTACCTACACTAAGGCCAAAATGGGTCAAGAATTTATTCTCAAAAAAATAAAAAAATATGTTTACATAAAATAAGAATACAAAGTTTGCATAAAAATGAAAAAAAAGTGTTAACTTAACCTAACCTTCGATGACATTCAAAAACCAGACATTTGATATCAATGAAGAAAACAAAAAATTATTATTAGCGTTTTGGATTTTTACTGCTTTTTTTAAAAAAACAAATACAAGACGGTGTATTTCTTTTAAAAAGCTGTAAAATACTGTAGGTAAGTACGTCACTTGGATATTGACTTTTTCTTGAGAGATATTCACGAGAAAACCACTAACAAATCTTTGTTAATGGTTTCCCTCGACCCTAGAATCACAAAGAATCTATAGTAATAAAAATGAATCGCCAAAATATAATGTGATGCTAAGCGCAAATCTCGAGAAAACGGCCAGAATATCTGTGGGCCAGACCGATATCACTGATTCATTTTTTGTTGTTCAAGACAAGGTTCATACGAAAAAAAATTTCACATGAAGGAAGTCTCGGGAAGGCGTCAATAACATACATACATATATGTATATCACGACTATTATCCCCGAAGGGTTAGTCGGAGACTGGCAATGAGGACCGCAAAACCAGTCCTCTACCATAGTCCACTTTTCACCAAATAGCGACTGCACATGTACTAAGCGTGACAGTTGGTGATCCCATCGCTGCTCTATGCCACTAGATGTATGTGCAGTCTTTAGTCCGTTAGTCGCCTTTTACGACACCCATAAGGGAAGAGAGGGGGGGGGGGGATGAAGTATTCTTTCAGCGTTACGCGACACGGTTAATAATTTTGTAAATATTTTTTTTTCTCAATAATTTGTTTAAAAAAACTGCTTTATTGAATTTGGTCGTAGTCTAATTAAAGATTCTAGGTGAGGTACGCCTCCGCCTTCTGTCTAATAGTCATTTACCATCAGGTAAGATGAAGGCCAAGTGCTTCCCTTAATAGAATTAAAAAGACTCAAGCTTTCTGAAAAAGAAACACAATCTTTGCATAGTAATTCCATCGCGTATTTCAACCACTTTCAAAGGATTGTACCGCTTTATGAATAATGCATATTTAAACGTGTAGTGGAAGCAATTACTTACATTGTATTATTTTTTATGTTTACATGCTCAGCCAATGTTGACATTGGTATTGTAATAATGCCACCTATCTTGATAATTGTTGACTTTTAAAAGAAACATCTATAAAATAATAATTCTTTTAAACTGCCACAGCTGGCTTAAAGCCTTCCTACATGAACAATGTGTCTTCCGAAACACGAATGAGCTTTTAACTCGCTCACCCATCCGTTGAGCTGAATGTTACCAAAGTTACTTGATTTGCAAGATACAAACGTGTGCGAACATATTAATGAGTATTAAATAAAATTAAATAATAATTTCCGCATCCTTTTTTTTTTTGGTTTTTATTCTCCTGAAATTCTAAGAATATTGCTTAATAGTGTAATTAAGAAGTTTTTTTTTCTCTTAAATAATGCGGTATTCCTCGAAGCGCACCCATTTTGAAGCGCACCCAGACCAAGCGCACCTAAACTATTCCTCCAAGCGCACCCGTTGGGTGCGCTTCAGAATAGGTAATTAATATATTATATTTTTATTCCTCGAAGCGTACTAGCAGATAAAATGAGGAAAGAGATGTAGTAACTAACAGAAAATAATGTACGTTTATTTATAGAGATATCTACCTCTTTTCATTTATGTCACCCTGGTACTTTTAGCACAGAATAAGTAATAGTACTACCGTACTTTTAGATCAATATGACTGTCATGATTCAATTTATTATTGACGTAGTAAGTTGCTTAAGCACCTAGTCCTAGTTTTTATCGACATCAATATTACGAATCTTTTAAGCTCCTCCCTATTTTTTACCGTAGGTGCGCTTCGAGGAATAAAAATATAATATTTTAATTACCTATTCCTTATGGAGGAATAGTTTAGGTGCGCTTAGTCTGGTGCGCTTCAAAATGGGTGCGCTTCGAGGAATACCCCTAATGACTTCGTGCGATCAGCACATTTAGCCAGAGTCAAGTTTAGTAATTATTTTTTTTTTTGATAATGAATGATAATGAACGTTTAATGGTAAATGATTTTCCCCCAAACCCCTCGAGACTAAATAAAGCTGTGGGATTGAAGTCTCACAAACTTCTTGAGAGAATTTGAAAAGTGATGTTGCACTGTTTTGTTTTATTTGCTAACACTCATGCACGTTCACGAACACTTAACAGTAAATAATATTTCACATTAATATTCGACAAACACACAAATTATAGAAAATAATACAAAACTGCAGACATGACGCTTCACTTTCCCGCCAAGAAGTCCAGTTAAGAAGTTAATTTCCGCAGACATTTAAGAATGTACAAACTGAGAAAATGCAAATTTTTTGTGAAGAGATACCAAGTAACATTATTTCTCTAATCAATATAAATAAAAATGAATCGCCAAATGTGTTGCTTAGCGCAAAACCAAAAAAACGGCTCGACCGATTTGACTGATTCTTTTTTGTTTGTTTATAACGTAAGGACAAGGTTTATATGAAAAAAAAATGGAAATTCGGCACGGGAAACGGGGTTCACGCAGACGAAGTCGCGGGCGGGCCGCAGTAATAAATAAATCTACCAATACACTACGTTGGTAATATGAGATTTTTCATGCTGGTTTTGGATTCTACATACTTGTGCAAATTTTTTTCCAACAAATAACTTTTTTAACCTTCTCTAACTTGTATGTAGATTTATAGGGCCATAGCACACACGATACTTTTAGCAGCGCCGATCGGAGCGACTGAATCGCTAAAACGCGCGATTCCGATACTGCAATCGAACGCAGAGAGTCGCCAAAACGCGATGCTAGTCGCGAAATCGCCGATCGCCGATGCTAAAAGTATCGTGTGTGCGGTGGCTCCAAGCTCTTTGGATTCTTAATCCTTCTCTCATCAAGCTTATCAAACGTTCGTCGAAAAAGCTCATTCATAGGTACACAAATCCATAGCAGATACATTTAAAAAAATATATATAGAACAGTTTGAACCCCGGCAGCCATAAAAAAGGTCTACTTACGAGTAAATTCTTCCATTCGCGGTGTGTTCAAAGGGACATTTATAACAATTTAAATTTTCAACGTTAACACGATTTGCATAAAAACTGCTTGCTAACCTTAACAAAAAAGAAGCGACATTTATAAAAATGTAGGCAGTAGGACTTCTTGGCAGGAAAGTGAAGCGTCATGTCCGCAGTTTGGTTTTATTTTCGAAAAATTGTGTTTTGTAGAATATTAATCAGAAATAACGGTGGATTAAAAAAAGTAAAACAGTGCAACATCACTTTTCAAATCCTCTCAAGAAGTCCGTGTGAGATCTCAGTAAAGTCATTATTCAATATGCATACGTATTATCACTCACTCTCATCTACCTACCTTATGAATAAAAATATTTGCTATTATCTCTTACTTGACACTGGTTAAATGTGCTAACTGATTTAGGGTGAATTCGACCACACTGGAATAAGACTTACTCCGAGATTAGTCTATACAAATTCGGCGTTTAATCTAGGTATAAGACCTTATTCCAGTTTGGTCGAATCCACCCTAAGTGTAACTTCATAAGATAATATACGAGATGGGACACTTTGAATTTGTCTATTTATTAAAAAAGGCTTATCAACTAAGCACAATAGGTACATGTCATTTATTTAAATTTTAATTTAATACTTAAGTAAAAACAAGACGTATGCATTTAAATTAAAGGGAGCGCCACATTCAGAATAAAAATAATCAAGAGAAATTGTTTTTAATTATATTAACTGATTTAACAACTAAAAAAGAAAAACCAAAACATTATGAAAAGAAAGAAAAAAACACTGGCTATTTATTCTCGAAGTAAAGTACTAGCAGTCTTCATAAAAACTTAAAAACTTTGAAATCTGTTTTTGTTTCTTAACTGAAGACTGGGAAAGGCGTAAATATTTTTGTGATCACATAAAATTAAGTTCTTATCTATCTTTTCATACGAATAAACTATGTGTTTACGTGTTTAAAGCAGAGCAAACCACAGATAATAAAATGTTGATTTGTAGAGATTGCACTAATAAATTTTATTTATCATCCAACCTGCCCTAGAGTCGTTTCAAATTGTGATCGTAAACCAGTTTTTATGTTACAAGTGATTACATAAAGTACAGTATGTATTACTGTCCCACTGCAGTGCAAGCAAAGCAAAAAAATATGATAAAAACAGAGATTTGGTCAATTCATTAAGTGATTTGATCAAAACGTTAAAATAACAACATGATTTTATCATTTCCCTAAACAAATCGAGGGATTGCCCTACTCCTGTAGGTCACGTGATAGGTTCAAAATTAAATTGAATTTTTTTTAATCTAAAATAAGTAGGCAAACGAGCAGGCGGGTCACCTGATGGATAGTAATCACCGCCGCCCATGGACAGCCGCAAAACCAGAGGAATCGCAGGTGCGTTGCCGTCCTTTAAGGAAGAAATAGGGTTAAGGAAGAAGTAGGAATTGTGAGGGGGAGGGGGGGGGGGGGGGGAGGATGGGCCTCCGGAACCCTCACTGGCCGGACGAAACACAACAGCACCAAGTGCCATTATTTGACGCCGGATATTCGTAAGAGGGTGGTGTTACGCAGGGCGAGCCGGCGCAATGCGTGCGTGAAACCTACGGACGCGAGTTACTTTAACCCCCCCTTTTTATTAGACAACAGAAAACTAGCTGCCCTACTCCTGTAGGTCACATGTTTTTTTTGTCATATCACGGAACCAGTTCTGGTATTTGTTCAAATCCCTAGATTTGTTAAGGAAATGATAAAATCGTTTTGATAATTGAACATCCTCCCTGATTTGATCAAATCTTTTAGGGAATTGACCAAATCTCTGTTTTGACGTGACACGTCTTAAATTAGGTTAGCTGGGAGACACTTATGAAAAAGTGTAACGCTCGTCGGGAACGTAACGATGAGTCACCGAACGAGAGAGAGGCCCGCCGAATGCCTTGCGTCTCTCTCCCACTAAATAGTTAAGTTTAAGTTTACATGTAGAATGTTTTAGTAAACAAAATAAAACAAAATAAAAAAAAAAAAAATAAAATAAAAAAAAAAAAAAAAAAAAAAAAAAAAAAAAAAAAAAAAAAACAAAAAAAAAATATATTTCTATACTTAAAATTTGTGCAATTCTTATTTTCATTCAATTCCTTGTTCCTATTGTGCAATTTAATTATATTCATATCAATAAATATTCTACCGAGAAAAAGACGTTGTCACGTAAAATCTTCGCCCGTAAAACCGACTTTACAGGCAACCAATTTTTTATTTTTTATCAAATAACTGCGACATAACCACCACGCTTGCCAAATGCTGGTGATCACAAACCTGGGAAATGAACCGGAAAATACGAAACACACTTTGACCGACCTGGGAATCGAATTCCGGACCTCCGCATATCGAGCCTGGTGCTTGCCCACTAGGTCACCGAGGCAAGGCTGAAAGTGATAATCACACTATCACACTAATATTATAAAGGCGAAAGTTTGTTAGTGTGTATGTTTGTTACTTCTTCACGTCTAAACGGCTTGAGCGATTTTAATAAAATTTGGCATGGAGTTAGATGACACCCTGGATTAGCACATAGGATACTTTTTATCCCAATATTCCCACGTGAACAGGAAACCACACAGGTGAAACCGCAAGCGGCCGCTTGTAACATATAAATTGAAAAGGAACATTTTAAATAAAATTTTAAACTCCACGCTGTTTTTAGGGTTCCGTACCGAATGGGTAAAACGGGACAATATTACTAAGACTCCGCTGTCCGTCCGTCGTCTGTCAACAGGCTGTCTCATGAACCGCCGGAGTTAGACAGTTGAAATTTTCACAGATGATGTATTTCTGTTGCCGCTATTATAACAAAAACTAAAAAATGGAATAAAATAAATATTAAAAGGGGCTCCCATACAAAGAACATGATTTTTTTGCTCGTTTTTGCTCGATGTTGATAACGGCAACAAAATATTCACAGAATATTTAGTTAATTCACATTAAAAATAAATAATTAAATTAATTATGAAGGTTTACGCATTTCGGTTTCCCATACAAACTTCCAAGTCGAAATTTTTAAAAACCAATAAGCCAATATTATGTTACTTTATGAATTAATGAAACTTTGCATGCTAAAGCAAAATACAGGGATCTAAATAGTTTGTTGAAAACATTTAAAAAAAGGTTTATTTAGCTGAGTTATTGCGATTTAAAGTCCACTATAGAAAGTTTGAAATCGCATTAACTCAGTTATTTAAACGTTTTTTACAAATGTTTTCAACAAACTATTTAGATCTCTGTGTGTTACTTTAGCATGCAAAGTTTCATTGTAACTGGTTTAATAGTTTTTAAAAATTTTTACTTGGAAGTTTGTATGGGAAACCGAAATGCGTAAACCCTATACAACAAACGTGATTTTTTTTGCTCGGTTTTGCTCTGTTTTTATAGTTAATGGTACGGAACCCTTCGCGCCCGAATCCGACTCGCACTTGGCCGGTTTTTCACATTTTTAAGTGAGACGTTACCAAGCTCGTTGGCGCATCGGTTTGCGATCTTGCCAGTCAATCTACTTTCGTAATGCCGGGTGGTCACTGGATGGGTGACCGAATTAAAAACTTCTTGAACTCCTCCGTGCTTCGAGCACTAAAGCCGTTAAATCTGGAAGTCGTCGTAAAGGGGGGGGGGGGGGGGGGCTGTCTTTCATACTAGAAGTCTGGCTTACGAAAGCTGAACCAGGAAAAACGCGGCAAATTCAAAAAAATCATGACTGGGTAGGGTAACACAGGGTCACTCATACAGCTGCAATTTTCTCAGAAAAAAATCAATTTGGCATACGACATGACACCTTAGATAGACACACATAGAGACAAAGTGTTGCCAATCAAATAACTACGAGGTTCAGCTTTCGTTGGCCAGACTTTAACAATAAATGGATGTTTTCTTGTCCGAAATATTTTTTTTTCTTATATTATTTTTTATTTTTTAAATATCGAGCCGAGCGCTTGACTACTCGGCCACCAAGGCGGTAAAATGTTAATAGGGCATTAATAATAATATTTTTTACATACATTCACGCTTGTTTCCCGGAGGGGTAGGTAAAGACTACAACTTTGTTCACGATCCCGAACACGCACACCTCCGTCATACTTAATCTTTTTAATAAAAAATACACCTAAATATATTTTTGTCTGCGAAAATACCTGAAATCGTTTACTAACCATTGAATTAGCTGCTTGATAGTTTTCGAAAAAGTATTTAAAAGTTACAAACGCTTATTTTATACCGCGTACAATATTTTCTTTCTCGAAAAAGCTTTATTTAACATTAAAAAAACATATTTTTCTTTATTGATTTCAAATTTCGTGCCAAAACGGTTGGTCACGTGACATTTTGCTCTGTGACGTCACATTTCAATAAATATAGAAACTTATCTTGAAACCTGCTAGATAGATTTTGTATATTTTGTGAAATGTGACGTCACAATGGCCGCTCCTTGCCGCCCGTGTTTCGGGTCTTGTAATCAACAGATAAAATATCGAACCCCTATTTTTGTTTACGATTATTCAATTTAGTATAAATAAAATATTTACAAATTATCTTAATAAAAAAAACCATTGGAAAATTATCGTTAAATAATAAACTACCATTTCCGACATATTTCATATTTTATTGTTACAACTGTCAAATAGCCAATTTCTATTGTCTCTGGTTTTACGGCAGCTGACGATTATACAATCTTAATTTTTCTTTATACAAAACCATTTAAGGGTGAGTTCCACCCATGAAACTAAACAACTTTCCCCAAGAAACCTTTGTGCAAAAATGACAAAAAAATTTCGATCTCCCATACTACTCGTATTTGTCGTCAGCTGATCGGACGTTTTGTATGGGAGGACGATATTTTTTTGTCATTTTTGCATATAGGTTTCTTGGGAAAAGTTGTTCAGTTTCATAGGTGGAACTTACCCTTAATTGGTTTTGTATAAAGAAAAAATAAGGTTGTATACGTTACAAAGAAGTTATACTGAAACGTAACGTTCACTATGAAACTTGTGTAAGAGTTGAGCACAAAACTACCTGCAATAAATCAACGCTTATTACCAAAACGCTTGTAATTTTTATTAAAGCCTACCGCCATTATTCATTCGGCGGTGTCTCCAATTTATTTAATTTTTTATTTATATCTAAATTTTTTTCGTTGCAAAGTGCAGTGGGACGTTGCCTTTATTTATTGGTCGGTTAGCGAATGGAATTTTTGAGATCTTAATTTGTATAAGCAAGATCTTGAGATTGCGAAATATTTGAATATCGAACACCAATGTATTCTAACCGTAATTGGCTGAGACTTTGGAGACCGGCGGGAAAGGGAGGAGTAATTTGGGCGGTTTTATTTTGTTTTATTAACGTATATTTTTTTCTGATAATAATGGTGGATTGTTAAGGTCGGCTTTTAAGTAATGTTTTCACGGAACAAGCATTAAGCTCTTTATACTTTTATCTTCATTGAAAGAATATTAAACCTATAATTATGCATCAACTTAATTTTCATCATCACTCAAGGCATCATAGTTAACGATAAATAATTAATTACTAAAATGTTCGGCCCTTTGCTGGCAGAACATCATATCACATCATCAACCTATTAAACGTCCCACTGCTGGGCACAGGCCTCCCACATGCAAAACAGCAAGTGGGATTAATAAACTCAATTCTTCACAAGAATCACATATTATAACAATTACAAGTTTTTTACAACCATTACCAAAAACGCGGTAGCTCAACTGAGAAGTGTCTGTTCAAAAAAGGGGACAACTACCTTATAGGTATTTCAAAAAAGCACGAATTTCTTTTTTGTAATTTTTTTCATGTTTATAACACTTGACCTGACCAGCTCTTGAAGTTTCTTGCGGTTTCTAGCAGTCGCCTTATATAGCGGTGAAAGAAAACTACCACCCCCTTTCTTCCCTTGGGTGTCGTAAAAGGCGACTAACGGACTAAAAACTGCACATATATCTATCAGCATAGAGCGGCGATAGGATTACCACCTGTCATGTTGAGCACATGTGCAGTCGCATTTGGTGAAAAGTGGAGTATGGCAGAGGACTGCTTTTGCGGTCCTCATTGCCTAGTCTCTGACTAACCCTTCGGGGATAATAGTCGTGATTATATGTATGTATACAAGGTTACAGGTTAGGGGGATGTAGTTTCCATTATTTCTGACTGATTTGACTATGAAACACCGTACCCCAAACTTAACCGTTCTCAAAGTTATAAGTACCTACTTAGAAGATTTTTATAAAAAAATCCGTTTTTTTTGTCTATTGTCCTCTTATTTTGTGTTTTGTGCCTCTAACTTATTTAGTTTTGGTTCTTACGTACTTCACAACTAACAGAAATTAATACACTCACGACGATTATCTCTAAAAGGTAAGCCAGAGACAATGACAACCGCAGAGCAGTACGCAGCCGCAGTCCACGGTTTCACCGAAAAATAACAGCAACGTGCTCAGCGTGATAGATACTCTTTGCTGTTGGAGGTATGTGCAGTGTTTAGTCCGTTAGTCGCCTTTACGACACCCAAGAGAAGAAATACGGATTGACAGGCATTCTCCACCTTCGGCCGTATCGTCACTTCGCATCAGGTCAAGTGCCAGACAGCCTAGTGAATATTGTAAAAAAAGCATTTTCATCCAGCATTATTCATCTAAGAATCATTATTCATCGCACGGAGTGCACCCTGCCAACTTCTAGTAAACTGAGCAAACTGTGTGCAATGTTTTCACGAACCATTTCAACTGTATTGACTAATGTTTATGTACATGAAGTTTAAGGTCACCGAATGAAATGCACTAAGTATGGAACAATTCGCTGTTCTGAGAGAATAGTTTCCAAGATAAGAGTTTCATCAAAATACGATAGGCTATGAAAGCTTGGATCTCTGAAAACTTGCTATGTTGAATCTGTGAATTCGTCAGCTAGCTCAGTCTAATTTGTACGTGTACGTTGGTACAGTCATCTGCAAAGTGAACGGACGCCCTTTCCATACATTTAATATAATGCTAGGGAGATCTGTTCCCTTTGCATTGACTGTACTTGGCTTAGCTTCTCAGATTTAATATTTTTTTTAAAGATTCACTGAAGAAGTATCATGAGATCTTGGCCTGTTTTTTACTTTCAATTTTTTTTGATTAATTACTTTCCAAGGCAGCTCATTCCTGTATGGTTGCCTGTATGAACGAGAGAATCGCTAAAGGTGATGTGATCGTGGCTGACACACTGTTATGTGATTATGCGGCCCGCCGCACAACCCTGGACGACGCACGCACGCACGCTTGGACTCGTCGTGATAGTGCTCCACGCTCCAGATTAATGGACACAGCACAGTCGGGTGTCTATTAGAATACTGATTTTTGATATCAAATTTCATTTTACCGAAAACTGTTCCACGATTATTAACATATTTATTTTTCAATTCATCAAATAGTTAATCATCGCAGTTTTATATATTCGAAAAACGTTTCTTTAAAAAAATCTTTTAAAGTTCATTTCATTACCACAAAAAATTCCACCAATATCTATTGGAACCAATAACACATCTCTGTAATCTTAGCTTTTCGACGGGAGTTTTTCCCGAGATACTTAAGAAAGCCATTGTATCACCTATCCATAAGGGCGGCGATAAAACTCTTGCTTCTAATTACCGACCTATATCTTTATTATGTATCCTATCCAAGATTGTAGAAAAGCTTGTAAATAAGAGACTTATTAGTTACCTAGAATCTAATGAGCTTCTTTCTCCTAATCAATTTGGATTTAGAACCGGTAAATCAACAGACGACTGCATCATAAACGTGACATCAAAAATAAACAAATACGTTGATGAGGGGGACAAATGTATAGGTATTTTTATTGACCTGCAAAAAGCCTTCGATACAGTGTCAACATCGATTCTCTTACGCCGTTTGGAGAACATAGGAATAAGAGGTACTACGCTTCTATGGTTTCAAAGTTACCTGTGTGATAGAAAGCAATGCGTTAGGGTAGATGGCTGTGTTAGCGATGATATGCTATGTACATATGGGGTCCCACAGGGAAGCACACTAGGGCCGACATTGTTTTTAACCTATGTTAATGACCTCAGTAACATTAATTTAAACGATGGTAACGTTACCATGTACGCTGATGACACAGTCATACTGTTTCATGCAAAGTCTTGGGAACTAGTGAAACAGGCCACTGAGGCAGGACTGGCAAAAGTTTCATGCTGGCTTGAAAATAGTTTGCTATCCCTTAATACAGCGAAAACAAAACTGATTTGTTTCAGTAAAACTCAAGCGGGTCAACCAAACAAGGATCTGAAGTTGAGGATTCATACAAATCCATGTAACAGACTCAATGATATCCAAACATCTTGTAACTGCCCTTACGTAGCTAAAACTAATACAATTAAATATTTGGGCATCATTATTGACGAAAAGCTTCAGTGGAAACATCAGATAACATCCATTAGTAAAAGGGTAAGAAAGCTCGTCTACGTTTTTAGGTTGCTGCGATTTGTAGCAAATTCTAAGTTACTATTGCAAACTTATAGGGCTTTGTGTGAATCTTTGATTAATTATGGTATTTGTGCTTGGGGTGGCGCTTGTAAAACAATTCTTGTAGAAGCTGAACGTGCTCAACGATGTATTTTAAAAGTAATGCTGTCACTACCGTTTCGTTATCCAACCACACTAGTGTACGATAAAGCCCAAGTACTAAGCGTAAGAAAACTCTTCATCTTTCAAAGCATACGTAGGTATCATCGAGTTACTGCTCCATACATTAAAATCCCAAAGAAAAGAGTTTTTAGATACCCGACACCTAGAACACGTAGTGCCTTTGCAAAAAGACACTATGATTATTTGGCTCCACACTTGTACAACAAATTGCATAGGGAGAATAAGTATCTATGTAACTACAGTAACCACCAAATAAAATCTAAGATCAAAGAGTGGCTCAAGAATCTTGACTACGATGGTACAGAGGCTCTTATAATATGAGTTGTAAAGTCTAGTAAATATGTATTTTATACTCACACGCACACACACATACATACACACACACACGCACACACACACACACGCACTCACACACACACACACACACATTCACACTCGCACTCATACATTTTAACAAAGTAAACGCTAAAACTTAAAAATGTTAAAGAAAAAGTTTTTTTTTTTCTAATTCAAATGTATTTTATGTCAAAACACTTTCTTAAAAGTGAGAAAAATATTTAAGTCTAGTTTAATTTAGTATATTTAGACCTTTGTTTAAACTTACTTAAAGGGAGGTACTGGCTCCTGAAACACAGATTTTTCTAGCTCGGGAGTCAGGGCAACAATGAATTATTGTAAAAGGTTATATTTTATTAATAAATAAAGATATAAAGATTACCAGAAAAACGGTATATCGAACTTACATTTCATAAAAGTATTAAGTTATCGATGAAACTATTCGTAAAAACATATTACAATATGTATCGGAACCCTGAATACTTTTTCACTTAACAACTTTTTATCGCAGTAACGTTTCATCGAACGATGCATTCGCCTGTTGACGATAAATTGTGTTGCGGTCAGTTCTATATTAATATTTCATAACGCATAACATGAATGGCCAAAATTGAAAAAACATAACCATAGAAAGGCATAATTTTGATAAGCGTAAGTAACAAAAGGCATATTTTTTATTTGCCATAATGTTCGGAAGACATAATATTAAAAAAGCATACAAGCAATAAGATAAAACTTATTGATAATATGATCAAACCAGCGTGAAGCATGTAGGCAAACATGCAACATGCAAGCAAGCATGCAGCATGCAGGCAAGCATGCAGCATGCAGGCAAGCATGTAGCATGCAGCATGCAGGCAAGCATGCAGCATGCAGGCAAGCATGCAGCATGCACCGCCTCGCCCCTCCGCGCCTACGCGGGATTGAATTACACTCTAGCGTAGGGCAGACAAGACTACGTAGAGTCGGTTTTGCCGCGATTCGTTTCTGTCACTGACTTTTTAAGCACAAACTTACTGCTTAACGTACGTAGGTATACATCATAGTAATAATAGAAAATAAATTTATGGACATTTACAATTATACTTTATAAAACTATGACTTTTATGAAATAAAAAGACATTACGCACAGAACTAATTAATTGCATGAAATCGTATTTTGATGTAGGTACTTACATTGATTTATTGAAGTAAAAATTGATGTTTCAATTATTTTGCAAACTGAAACTTATAATGAAACAAAAATATGGGTAACAAAACTTCGATGTAACATTATTTCAAGAAAATGTATAAAACATGAAAAGAAATAACGATGAACTGTGTTTGTAGATAATAAATATTTGAGGAAATGAAATTGCGATGTAACCTAATTCTAGAATTTGTTAAATATTCTACAAAAAGTTCTGCGAATCGTTTTATGGGTAATGAAAATCGTTGAAAGGAATTGCGATAAAATGATGGATTCCCAGCACAGTCGTATGAAGTCGTATTTTAATAAACCTTATATTTGTAGATAGCTCATGAAATTCTGCATGTTTTAGAAAACAATATTATTCAGTAAAAGTTACTCGTTTTCGAGAAAAATGAAGAAACACTTCATTTTAGGTAACGAAAATTTAATTAATTCAAAATATTTTTGACAATTCGATGTTTTCTTTATAGATGTCTATTAAGTGATTAAAGTACATTAATTGCGCTTTCAAATGACACCTTGCACAAGCAAATTGACCAAATAGGTGCGCCACAATTGAAGAAAAACAAAACCGTCGGCGGCCATCTTTATGACGTCACTGCTGCCCCCTCCACCTTTTTAGAACTATACAACAAGCAGTTTCGATATCTGGAAGACACCCCAAATATTTCCAACCTGTTGTAGGTATTTACAAAACTTACATACGAGATTTTGTATTTTCTGCCCATGGCCGGCCTACAGACTTTATAGAAACTTCCTAACTCTTTGTAATGCCAGTACAGTTATTGAAGGTATATATTTAAGTTTAATTACTTCGTCTGTAATTAGAAAACCCAATAAAAAAAGAGTAGGTATAGTTACGAAAGGCTACTATTAACAGTTATTATTTCCTGGCAGGCTTTCCACAAAAAAGTATTTTTAATTAACAAAAGTAAAAACAACATCGCAATTTCAGCATATTTTAATGGCTTCATGCCACCACAGACAATTAAAAATAAATTAAGCGCGGTAACTTGACGTTTCGGATTTAAAATGGCGTCTTTTGTTATTTTATTACGGGCAACTTTGTTATTTTGCAATTTGCCGCTTTTTAATAAAGTTTATTGTGTTATTTAAGTCTAAAGTGGGCAGTTCGATTTGAAATTATCGTTACGGCTCTTTTTGTCACTTTTTTTATGTAGTTTTACTATTTATAAGTAATCCCTACACAGTTTGATGAGTCTGTGTGTCGGTCTTTCGTCATCGTAGCTCCTTAACCGGTTATGCTGCGGTTTTTTATTTGAAAGTGTAATAAAACTCCTACTGACTGGCACTGTACTTTATTCTCTGAATACACGTCTTCACTCTAGAGCGTCCCGTTCAAGAATGTTCTTGGCAAACCAAAACTACTTTACAGCAGGTCGTTATTAATCCCACTACTAATTTTATTTTTCACATCCGTTTCCGCGGACTTAATATTTGAAGAAGACAAACTTATTTTAGACAATAGCATACTTCTTTCACATTTAAATAATCTTATTTTCATAACAAGAATTAATTCAAATGCTAATTTACAATTTTAACTAATTTATTAATTACATTTTATTAAAAACAATAGGCTACTTCCGGTAAACTGATTGGCAATACAAATCATAACCATTTCAATACTAACTTTCGCTTACATTATTCTAATTTTAAACAATATTATTACAAATCACAACAATCGGCCATCCGCAAGCGTGCTCCTCCGGAGTACGCATCAATCACAACACTTTCATAACAACACTGTGTTTTATTTTACAAATTCTTAATACTTAGTTATTAACAATGATCAAATCTATTAGTTTTCTTAGAGAATTATTATAATAAATAACCACTTATCATACAACAATTTTTTATACACTATTTACTTATCAGTCTCTACATTACTATCAGAGTCTGATGAACATGATTCGGAACCAGAACTTTTGTCTAACCTAGCGCTTGGATGTGAATCCAAGGCCGCATTCTATCCGAAGCTACAACACTGTCGTATCGCCTGTTATTGAAACCTGGCAAATTTACAATTTCGTATCGGTCATTTCCTAAGCACTTAGCTATTTTATAGGGGCCAATAAACTTGGACATTAATTTCTTACTTTTTCCGTCGTTATAAATGTTAGTTTTTGTTATTTAAACAAAATCCCCACCAAAAATTTGACTGCTGGGGATCTCTTGAAATCGTAATATCGTTTTGACGATTTTGACTTTCTGTAATATTTGCTAGGGCTTCGTGTCTAATGGCATCAACAGACGTGTTGATGGATCATTTAGGACAGTTTAATTTTATTTGACTCCAAACAACAGTTCTGATGGACACTTTTTAGTAGTAGCGTTAATGGTATTATTTATGTTCCACTGAACTCTTCCTAGTGGCTGATCCCAAATGCGTTCGTCTTTTCGAGAGTTTTAAGTAGCTAAAGAGGTGAGTATGGTCTGGATGAACCTTTCCGCTTACCTATTTGCCCTGGGACAAGCAACTACGTTAAGTACATGCTTGACTGCATTCGTCCGACAAAACTCTTTAAACTGACTAGATGTGAAGGCAGTCCCTATATCCGAAATGATTCTAAATGGAACGCCAAAATCATTAAACAAAGTTTGTAAAACTTTTACCACATTCTTTGTTTTTGTATCTATAACCGGCTTAGCAAAGACGTATTTAGTAAAAGCGTCTACTAAAGTTAAAATATTGCTATTACCCAATCTACTTTTGACAAATGGACTCAAGTGGTCCAGGTGAAGGGTGTGAAACGGTTTTTCAATCTTTTCAATTGGGTGAAGAAACCCTGTACGCGTCTTACCTGAATTACTGAATTATAAGCGCAATCGATAGAAGCAGCAACATACTTTTTAACAAAACGCCTTAGTTTAGGGAACCAGTATTGACCTTGGATACGTTCAAGTGTGTTTGCCAACCCAAAATGTCCAATGTCGTCATAATAAGCCCTACAAACCTGCCACCTGGCACTTTTAGGAACGACCAATCTTTGTTCTTCGCCTGCTATTCTATTTAACGTATGATTTTTAAATGTATAGTTATTCTTAATATCTAAACTCTCCTGATCTGTGCTTGGTTGTAGAATTCTTATAACTCTTTGTAGTTCAGGATCTGCAACCTGTAAGGTTACTATCCAGTTACGGGTAGTGATATTCATAGTTTCGAGAGAATTAGGTGTACCATTAGTAGGTGTTGGGTTTCTGCTAAGAGCATCGACGTGATTCATACGGCAACCAGGACGATACTGGACATCAAAGTCGAACTCACTGATTTGAAGCCACCAGCGTGCTACGCGGGGAATTAAATCTCTTTTAGTAAGTGTGGTCCTTAATGCGTTACAGTCAGTGTACAACAAAAACTTAAGTCCTAACAAATATGGGCGAAATTTCTTTAAAGAGCAAACCACAGCTAACGTTTCCAATTCATAAGAATTAAAGTGTCTTTCTTCTGGCGTAGTTTGTTTATTAACCCCTTGAGGATCGAACAACCAGACACAATTAAAAATCAATTGTTTCGCGACCGCCGGCGATCTTGTAATCCTTGACCTATCTAAAATATACCATGCATAGTTTTCAATATATTTTTATTTTGAGGTTACGTTAGGTTATTTTTAGAAAAAAAAATTCTACCATCTTACCATTACCGTACCCACTCCATCCCCGTCCCCCCAAGATATTTTTAAATGGAGCTAGTTTTCTGTTGTCGAATAAAAAAAATAACCTCGAAATACAAGCCAATCGCTACGCTACGCTGAGCTTCGCGATTGTCTTAAATTTCTAACCTATCACGTGACCTACAGGAGTAGAGCAGCTAGTTGCTTAAAACTAAACGTTTTAATATTTTACGTCAAACAACATGTCGTTTTTTCTCCAATTCTTGACTACTTTGCAATTTTTAATAAATTCTAGCGTAAAAACTATGCATCTCCGCGCCGTGAAATTTTAGTAAATTATACTTCTTTTGCAAACCTATAAAAAATATGGTGCTAATATCAGGTGTTGACTAATCTAAAGCTGAGCCGATAGAACTAGTATTTCATCTAGTATACATATAATTTTAGTTGCCTTTCAAAACTAATCAATAATTTTATTTGTTGTTTTGCTTGTTGGAAGACTTACAATAAAATTTTCAATTCGAATTCAATTCAAACATTTATATAAATACTTCATACAACACAATAAAAATATACATTTAGTCAGCGATGTTAACACCTCATTTACAAGTAGGTAAGTAGGTACATAAAAGACAAAAGTAAAATAGACGTCGTGTCGCGTGAATACTACAACCCCCTCTCTTCCCTTGGGTGTCGTAAAAGGCGACTAACGGACTAAAGACTGCACATAAATCTAAAGCATAGATCGGGGATGGGCTTACTACCTGCCCGCTGAGCACATGTGCTCTGACTAACCCTTCGGGAATAATAGTCGTGATTAAAATGTAAGTAGTATGAATTATATCACCAGATTCTAACTGTATTTACAGTAAATATCGTTTTCCAGTAAGCACTTAAGCCTATTTGATAAAACTATTTGGTATTACTTGTTAAGCACCGTATTAATCTAGGATTACTAGAAATAAGCTTGCCAATTTATTACGCTTTGTCGTTTATGAATATCAATAGAAAATAATGAAATAAATACTGAATAACATACATGACGTGTGGTATACTCGAAGTCTCACTAAAAGAATACTACCGTCCTCGTTTCCCTTGGGTGTCGTAGAAGGCGACTAATGGACTAAATACTGCACATACATCCAACAGCATAGAGCGGCGATGGGCTGACCACCTATCACGCTGAGCACATGTGCAGTTGGTAGTCAGATGAAACTTGGACTGTGGGCTGCTTTTGCAGTCATCAACCCTTCGGGGATAATAGTCGTAGATATATTATTATTATTTGTGTAGTTTATGTAGTATATATATTATCTATAAATATATTATGTGTACTTAAGTCATATTTGACGACCTACTTGGTCGAGTGGTTTGTACACCGGTTTTCATGGTGTCGCCATCTCTGAGGTCCCGGGTTCGATCCCCGGTCGGGTCAATTTAGAAACTATTGTTTTTCTAAATTGTCTTGATTCTTGGTGTTTTCTATGTATAATTAGTATGTAGTTAAGTATTTTATGTATGTTTATCTGTTGTCTAGTAACCATTTAACGAGTTTCATAAGGAAGCTTCTCTTGGGTTAGATAATTGGTGTGAGTGTAGGAAAGTTTATTTATTTATTTTATTTTTATTAATAAATGATATATATTTAGTAGGTATCTTTTTTTGCGCCGTCTATCTTCTTTTTCTAACTCTTTTTACTGGTTGACTGGTAGATAATGTTTTTAGCATTAAGTCCGCCATTTGTACTTGATTTTGTGCAATAATGTATAAATAAATGCATAAATATATGTATGCAAGTTAGGTAAGGTACGAGTATGTCCAATAACTAAAGAATATAAAATAAAACTTACAGTACAACATAAACGTTTACCTGAAATGTGTTCTAAATAAATAAAATAAAATAAAACTTTTAACTCCATTTGTAGTCCGCAGCTAAAGTTATGCGCTTGTTCGACCTCCTGCTGAAGAAATAAAATAACTTTAGCACATTTAAACACTTTACAGCACGCATAAAACTTTGCTGACAGCGAACCATTGGGGTATTATTAATAACTAGGGACGACACCCGAAGCAAATTTTTGCGCATTAAGTTGCAATTTCAATTTGTGCCAGAGGGCTTACTCGCAAAAGGGGTAATACTAACAGTTCGCCGGCAGATATTATCAGCCTGTCTGTTAGTCCCAGTTAGTTAGTTGTACTACTAACTGACAGGCTGAAATCTGCCGGCAAATTATTAGTGTATTTTTTTAATATATTTTTTATGTGACACGTCATAGTGACTACATCCTGCCTGATGGTAAGCAGCCGATGTAGTCTAAAATAATGAGAGCGCTCCCCACCGTGGAACAAGCACGGTAACAAGCGCACCCATTCATGACGGCCTGCATAAATGCCGTTTCACGCCCCTCTTAAAAGACCAGGGATTATAGGAACTGGGAAACACATGTGCCGGCAGAGAATTCCAAAGCCGTATGGTCTTACAGAGGAACGACTTGCCAAATTTTTTGGTACGAGTGCTGATATTCTGCACAGTATGATGGTGGTTCCTAAGACCAGCACGTGTAGTCCGGGACAGGAAAGGAGAGGGCGGGATTAGATCAAAAAGTTCTTCAGAACACTCTCCATAGTAATTTCGGTAGAAGACACTGAGAGAAGCAATGTCTCTACGCAGCTGGAGGTCCTCAAGAGAAGCTGTAACCTCAGCATCTTCAATAATGCGTACCGCTGCTCGCCTTTGCAGTCTATCAAGTGCATCGAGGAGGTATTTAGCGGAGCCGTCCCATAAATGGGAACAATACTCCATACTCGATCACACCTGAGTCTTGTATGGGAGTATAGGGCCCTTAAGCGCATCCGAGACTTCGTTACCCCTTAATTCGTCGTACATTACTGTGTGTGTATGTACTGCGCCAACCGCTAGTGATAAAAACAGCAGCACACGCGCATTTTACGATGAATTACAGGCCAACGAAGTTTCGGATGCGCTTAGAGAGTAGGCTTCCAGTGATTGTGGACCTTGCGGCCGCAAATAAGGGAGCATGAAATTTCTTTGCGGTGTCTTCTCTAGTTATAATACCTCAATACAGCGAACAAGCCTCGTGCCACCTTTAGTGCACTTGTTGAGACATATTTAGTGATATTGTTAACTTAAAAGGTTGTGTTGAAAAACACCGAGCTAAACATGTAGAGCAGTGGTACTCAAACTGTAGTAAGTGGGCCACAGGTGGGACCGAAAAGAGAGAGAGAGAGAGAGAAAAGGGTAATTAGTAATTAGTTGAACGTACTCCGACCTCAGGGCCTAGACAAGTGATATAGGTAATGGCAGAGATGAAGTTCATTTGGAGTTAATCTATGGGGTTTGATTTTATGTCCACAAATTATTTTTTTATTTTATTTTACAACGTGTAAGCGCTTGGCCTTCATCTCACCTGATGGAAAGTGACGATAAGGCCGAAGGTGGAAGCGCGCTTCACCCGGAATCCTCAACCACTGAGGAACTGGCTATCTTATCTCAAACTGTCGGAACACAACAATGCTATAAACATCGTTGTTATGGCGACAGACTTAGATATGATGGTGGTAGCTAGCCTGGCGGACTTAATAGCCCTATAACCAACTAAACCAAGTGCACAAAGATGGGAATCGAACGCGAGACCTCTGGGTCTGATACCGGTGGCTTAGCCATTAGACCAGAGAGGGGCGGAGTAAACGATAATACATATTAGCGAACGCCAAATTGGTAACTTTTACCTTTCGTTAGAACGTCTCCCAGCCCTCCAAGACAAGAATGGCAGACGCTCACCCCCTGTCTAAGTATTTGTAATTCGTCGTACAATGTGCTGCTGTATTTGTTACTTACAATTGGCACAGTACATAGCAGTGTGTGACGAATTACGAAAAGATAGGGAAGCGTTTGCTATTTGTCTAGGGGGGATAGCTCTCCCAGACAAGTGTGGCTAAGCGTTTATCAACAGTAAATTGTAAAAAACTACTCGATTCGAACACTACTACCACAGAATATAATTAATTGAATAAATACCTAATGAATAAATAATTATGTTATTCAAATTAACTATTATTTAGGTAATTTATATGTATATGTATATTTGTCATTTTATGAAAGTGAAAGTCAAACTCAAATCTAACTCTGTCAAATTAACTCGTTTAAAATTATCAATTTTATGTTCGGTAAAAAACTTCTCAGTTTATTACCTACTATTTTAACTTGTGGTATTGTTAACAATAGAATAAACTTAGTGGTCCATGGTAGGAAAGTTTGGCAATCGCTAATAAAGGAGTGAAATTAATTATAGCTCTTTTATATATTAAGGCACATATCGTTAAATCTTTTTACACACACACACACACATAGACTTTTTTAAATGTTACGATAAATATTACTATTCGTATATAAAAATATAAGTAAAGCCGCGGGTGAGATATAACTATACATAGCAGTATGACTTATTTGAGGTGCTCGATGGCGCAGCGGCTAGCGCGTTCGGATTGCGATCTTGCTCGCTAAGCAACTTTCGTAATGCCGGGTCGCTGGATGGGTGACTAAATTAAAAACATCTCGAACTCCTCTATGCTTCCGAAGGCACGTTAAGCCGTTGGTCCCGGTTGTTGTCATAAGATGACAGTCGTTAAAACCCACCAAACCGCATTGGGTCAGCGTGGTGGGTTATGGCCCAATATCCCTACGTGCTATTGTCCATATGGGAGGCCTGTGCCCAGCAGTGGGACGTTTATAGGCTGAATATGATATCTACTTAATTAATTTAAATTAAAACGATATTGTTTCTTGAAGCTGTCTGGTGGTGAACTATTAATAGATAACTACGCCTCATGTCTTCCCTTGGGTGTCGTAAAAGGTGACTAAAGTACTACACTGCACGACTGCACACATACATCCAACAGCATAGAGCGACGATGGATGGGCTCGTGGTGAATCATGGACTGCGGCAGTGGACTACTTTTGCGGTCCATATTGCCTAGTCTCTAACGAACAACTGAATTATATTATCTTTATTATTGAATTTTTTTCAATTTCATTGACAATGAAAATAGATATAGGATAAAATGTTTACTAGAAAAAAATCAACCAGTCTCAGAAAAGCTCGAGTGGGATTCGAACCCATCATGACCTTTAGATTGCCGACCCACTGCTCTAACCGCTAAGCTACCGACACCCCAGAAGACTCGTTGAATTATTTCTAGTAGTTTGTGATTTACGCTTTTTCTAGTAAACATTTTATCCAACTGAATTATAGACTACTACTAACTGTGGTCATAATAAATATTTTCTACAATGAAATTATTATTGTTTTGGTGTATTTTACACGTGAAAAGTTATTCCATGTGCCTTGTTTTTGCTTATTAAGTGGTTTGTGCACCGTATAAATGAACAGCAAGGCATTTTTCTTTCCTAGGGTGGATTCGACCAAACTGGAATAAGGTCTTATACCTAGATTAAGCGCAGAATTTGTATAGACTAATCTCGGAGTAAGTCTTATTCTAGTATGGTCGAATCCACCCTTACTAAAACAGAACATAGCGTCACTGGTACGAACGGGCAGCTGCTGTATTGACGACATTCAATTGTCAGAAAAAACTTATTTGTTTGTTAAAGTTTTTAAACTATAGAATAATATATAACTAAAGAATAGAAGTTGTCCAAAAGACTCGTTTAAAGTTGTCCTATTTTTTCAAATGGACCATAAACATTGAAAGCACAGAGACAAAATAATTTGACAAAAAAGTCCAGCGAAAAAAAAACCGGTCACCATTTATGATACCGAATTCAAAAGCGACTCAAATGTGATTCGAATGGTGACCAAACGGAGTGCACACTCAAATGTCATAGCACTCCTTCTAGGCTTTAGTTATTATTCTGAGATTTATACCTATAAGAAAATGTAGTTTATTACTTACGTCTTCTTTTTTACAGGTAACATTTTAGGTTGATCGCGTACATAATACTCGTAGTATCAGATGGATAACTTTTATTCGAGGAACAAAATATCGACCTATAACGTTATAAAAAAAGATGTAGGTAGGTAGTTTTAACTCGGTGCTTGCCGTAGGTGCTGCTGACTTGGTGACTCCCGAGCTATCCCCGTGGCACAGAAGGGATACTAGGTTTTTAATAGGTTGGTAAGCCTACGCCTCCATTTCCCCGTCGAGCTTTTCTAGTACGTAATAGCCCGAAGTCGCCCCAGCCCCCGGTGTATATGTGTAAGACAGTATTTTACCTAGAAAGTAACAATGTTAGTCGTTTTAGAAAGTCTTAGGTTCCCGGCAATTAGTAATTAATCACCCAAGCTGTAAGGATTCGGGAATCATAATTTTCATTTTATGTTAACCATTTTGTGTTGCAACTTAAGTCATTTACAATTACGTGCTATGTTTAGGGTGGTACAGTCACCAGCTAAAGTCGTCAATAAAAACCTCAATTGAAAAAAAATTGTGTATTTTTTGTGCTTTAGTACCTACCTACATACATACATACATACATACATCACTATTACATAAATAATAAATATTTGTTTACGCTCACACCAAATTATCTAGCCCAAGATAAGCTTCTATTGAAACTCGTCAATATGGATAAACTAGATAACGGATAAATATACATAAACATAGAAAAACACCCAGACCTGAAATCAATTCAGAAAAACAGTTTTCTCTAAATTGACCCGACCTGGAATTGAACCCGGGACCTCAGAGATGGCGCGGCGCCAGACCCAGCGCGTTAACCACTCGACCACGGAGCTCGTCGAGCTATGTATATGTTTCTAAACATGTTTGTTTTTACTATTTCGGTTTAGCATATCATGTAATAAAAAAAATTTAAAAATCACGCCTGTTTTCCGGAGGATTAGGCAGATACCATAGTTTTCCATTTGCTATGATCTTGACATGACACACATCCTTTCTTCACTTAAGGTGGATTCGACCAAACTGGAATTAGACTTACTCCGAGATTAGTCTATACAAATTCGGCGTTTAACCTCACATTCTTGGCAACGAAAGTCAAAAAATTTTGACAGCAGGTGCTATTTGTCGAATTTAAAGGACAATGGCAGGGTACTATGGAGATTTTGTACAGGCCTACAATTTTCATGTTTGGCAATGAGACTTACACATTTGGTAGATTATATTATTGAGAATTACTACATAAATTAACAGAATTTTAAATGTTGGGGTTTAAAAGATATACTTGTATTTCGATAATTTTTTAAGGTTAGGTTTTTCCCTGTATTTGATTGACATTGACAGTTGAGTAACAGGGAGGGACGGACAATGATTCTGACAGTAACAAAATAAATAATTAAATCTGAAAAGGAACGTTCGCGCTTTATAGATCAATCGTGAATCGAACTAAAATAGGTAGGTAGGTACTTAAGTAGTGCATTTCAATATTAATTGAGTAAGTAAGTAGGTATGTATTGTTAGCCCGAGTTCTAGATTCTAGAAGATAGATAGATAGGATAGGATACCTATCAGGAACTGCTGCGACTGTGATTATTCAGATCTTTGTGCTTGGTTATTTAAAACACAAAAAGACATAGCTACTCATCTGTGTTTTGATAAATTACAGCAAAATACTTAAAACATGATGAAAGTCATAGGTAGATGCAATGATATTATAAACTATATCATTGGGTAGATGTAAACAATAGAAGTAGGTATACACGTTCCCACTTTAGAGGTCTCAACTGTAGACTACCTACCTACCTATACCAACATTAAGTTGAAATCATCTCCTATCCTACATATTTATTATTATAAATTCGAATTTGTCCTTCCTTTACGCCCAAACTAAGCAACCAATTGACTTGATCTTTGAAAGAACGAAGAGTAACATAAGCTACTTTTTATGCCGATATTCTTATATGAACGCGAATCACGCGGGTGAAACCGCGGGCGGAAGCTAGTGGTTAAAATAATTGTCTTTGAGATAGGAATATTATATTAGTCTACTAGATACTGCTCAGAATGCATACTTACTTATATTTACAGTACTTGCAATCGAGGATCTTCCCAGTAGATACTACTAATAAATTACTTCATCAAAGGGAAACTATATAATATAATACTAAAAAATATGATGAAAACATTTTAAATAAATAAGAAACTCGACTGGTCTTTCTACAGGGAAGTTTCACAATTATACATACACACAGACAAGTAATGTTTTTCCATATTAGCATTTGCTCAGTGGAAATAAAACAATAAATTGGTATGGTCACATATTTAATATTAAATTATAAAGTAATTAAGGGCACTCTTAAAATAACATCATCGGAAAGTGGAGCAGGTCTAGTCATGCCTTCATGGCGAGCAAATCTGTGAGCAGCACCAACACTTCGTAGCGCCACAATGCAGTTAAAACTCTGGCTGTCCACTTCTACGTGAAGCTCTTTGAGCTCGGAGCCAACAAGGAACACAAGCTTCATTTTCCGAAGAAAGCAGAAATAAAAAATCACAATTAAACTACAAAAGTAACAGAGTGTAAAGTAAATATTTTATAATCTTACACCAATTAGCCTAGCCCGCTGACCTCTCTATAATACAAGAATGCTGACCTAAATATTTACTATCTTGAGTGTCTCAGGTAACAAATTGATAGTTTAAGTAGGTCAGTGGCCTAGCCCCGAAGTAAGCACTGGAAGGCTTGTAATATGTTATACTAGGCCAATGGGTAAAAATGCAGTTGTGATAGTAGTAATAACAGTGGCGAGGGATGTGTTTGGGGAAATACGGCGAAGGTAAGCCGGCCAAGAATTTACAAATCAGACAATAATAAACATGGAATGTTTAACTCATTGGTGGCACTATTAATATCTGCATGGTGGATCCCTGGAGTGGGATTTGTTATGGGGAAGCCGATGGGAATCGGAATATATGGTATATATATGTATTTAGTAGAATTATTATATAGGTAAATAGTCATGGCCTCAGGTACAAATGCTCGTATTCGTTATAGAAACATTTGCCCCTACTGGGATTCAAACCCAGGAACTCAGAGTAGGTATCACCACGAAAACCATTTTACATATTACTCCACCACGGAGGTAGTCAATAAGTAAATACATGTAACGTGTTACCTCTCGTGGTCTAATCCAATTCGAAATTATGTTAGTCATCCTTTGTTCCTCTTCATTTGGCTCTTGAAAGAAAACTCTTCGTCTGCTCATTCTTAAAATAGAACGTCCACATACAACTCGTCTTGGCGATGGCCAACATGCCTTGTAGTTTTACTTTCAGATTCAATAGAATGGGTTACTAATTCCCAGGAAGCATGACAAATATAATCAGGTGTTGCCTAAAACAATAAGAGCATGGATGAAGTTTATTAATTGATCAACAAAATAGTAGAATATTAGTAGTAACCGATACAGAGGTGCATTGCTGCACCAAATATGTACCATGTGTTCTCGCTCTCGGTTTAGATGTCTAAAATGGTTGACGACATTTTCGTACTATGTACGACTTACCTCTCAGGGATATGACCAAAAACGAATAGTGTCTACTAAGGCTTGACTCTCGTTCGTCAGTAAATGCCGCCTGCGATTCAATCGAAATGCATTGCATACTCGACATTGTGATGGTAATGTATCACCCAATCAGACAGTAAAACTATCACGAAAGTGCAGCACAACACAATATTGTTTGTGTTCATTTCATTAGCACATTCACAAAGCGGCTTTTCGCAAAATAGGTAGGAAGGAACTTTTAAATTAAAACACATTATTTGACCAAAAGCTCAATGATTGACATTGACAGTGTTGCAAGTAGTTTTATTCGTCTTTTTACGAGATACAAATCGATAAGAAAATCAATCTTAAAAATAATATAAATTATAAATATCAAAAGTAATGAATCAACTATTTTAAGAAGTCTGTAATTGTATAGGTTTAAGCTCTAAAATAGTTGCACAAATAGGTTTTTAATCAAAACAACATACACTAATAAGTTTTAATTAGTTATTTGAGAATCGATTTCAAAATCGATTAATCGATAATTTTATGGCAGGCAACTCTGACAGCAGATTTTTGTTTTGCGTATAGTATCTGCTAGTTGAAATGCGTTTCGTTATTAGTTTTAGTATTATTATTTCGCTTTAAGATTTTTCTTTACCCCGGACTTCTAAAAATATAACATTTACTGGAAAATAATGAGAAAAAATTAAGGAACCAACTATGCAAATATGGTACCAAAACATGAACATTGTGGGGTTGTCAGCCAGTAAGCGTTCTCCTTTGCGGAAATGGAAAAAAAAATCTAGTTCAGTTCATGTTAAATTTTGCGTTCACGATGCTAAAGTAGTCTCTAAGTGTATCAAAACACGGTACAAAGTCAAGTGGAAAGCGCGGCCAGCGCGGCCATATATGGCCGCTTGGGGTCTGACGGAATAGCGAGCTTTTTTGGTGCGGCCAGATATGGCCGCTTGGGGCTTGAGGGGTTAATCTAGGCGTGAGACCTTATTCCAGTTTGGTCGAATCCACCCATACTCTCTTAACGTTCTTCATGCATGTTCATCGGTTTAGGGTACTCTTGGTACTTTAGTATCTATAGCAACAATTCACGTATTTTGATAGCATACTTCTTATTTTTTTTGTGACATCGTAGATCACCTCACCTACACAAAAACCAATGAATGTTTTTTCTTAATTTAGTTTCAAATAAGCGTGTCGCATAGCAGTGAAAGAATACCACCTCTCTTCCCTTAGGTGTCGTAAAAGGTGACTGACGGACTAAAGACTGCACATACATCCAACAGCATAGAGCGGCGATGGGCTCACCACCTGTAACGCTGAGCACATGTGCAGTCGCTATTTGGTGAAAGTGGACTATGGTAGTGAACTGCTTTTGCTGTACTCATTGCATAGTCTCTGATTAACCCTTCGGTAATAATAGTCGTGTATTATGCATGTATGTCTAATTATAATATTATTTTATAATATAATTAATATTTTAAAATAATTAGCAATCCGGTTTTTGTTTTTTTTTCCGGTGGTACTCAGTAGTTTTCCAAAGTATAAAAAAGGTACGCTACTAAAGTGTTAAACTAATTCTGAGACCGACTGTACATAGCGAAATTCACGGATCGCATGCCCACCGATGGGCCTATCGTCACGGAACCACGCAACAGTTTTGCATAATTCAACATTGAATTAAGTTTACGTTACTTCCTTGTTATGGATAACGTTACGTTAAATTGCAGCAGTTAAGGCGGATTAAACCTAAAACAAGAAACAATGGTATAGGTGTTTACTTAAAGAATACTACCAACTCTATTCAATTGGATGTCGTAAAAGGCGACTAACCGAAAAGTGGGCTATGGTAGAGGTCTGCTTTTGCTGTCCTCATTGAATAGTCTCTGAAAATGAAAAATAAAAATGTGGCATCAAAGTACCACGGCAATAATTTAAAGAGTGGACTGTATACTTAGGTGTTGGAATCAAACTATTAAATCTCACAATGCTTTCGGTATTGTAATCTGCCTTGGCAACTACCCGTAATATGGCAAAAACACTTACCTCGACCAGCTTTCTGAGGAGACGCGATCTGAGGCTCGTTCTGCAGTTCTTGGTTCGGTTTTGTAGGAAAAGATTTTTTTATACGTATTTTTAAGTACTTCGGGGATAATAGTTGTTATATCGTCGTTATGTATATGTACGTAGCAATGATTAAAAATAAAATTAAGCGTAGTCAGACGTAAAAGTGTTAAAATATGAATAAATCCAGTGTTACGCAATAATTTATTTAAATTTATAGTTGCACAGGCGGTCAACAGTAAATCATTTGTACACCCGCGCCGTCACAACACCAAGGACTGGTTCCACAATTATTTTTAATAATTATAGTGTATTACTACTAAATCGGCTATACGTTATAATGTATTTATTACTCGTTTATTGTGAGACCATACAGCGTGAGCCAAACAATTACATTGACAGGGGAAGTATCGCGAATTAAAAACATAGTTAACAATAAAATTTTATATTTTGTAATCTACCTAAATAAAAATTAATTTCTACGACGTTCGCGTATCACTTCAGAACAGCTGCGCCACTGCGCCTATTTATCGTGTTATTTTTTAAGAGGCCTTTACATCTCGAATGTGATTTTTGCGTAAAATGCCCAGTTTCGCATTTTGTAGTAATTTTGCATTTGTATTTATCGTTTTTATCGAAATAGGAAAATAAATTTATGCATAATATTACAAATCTCCATTCTGTGAGCATAAGTTGAATTCGGACGGCCGGCGCATCGCATTTTGTAGTAATTTTGCAGTTGTATTTATCGTTTTTATCGAAATAGGATAATAAATTCATAATAAAATCTTTATTCTTAATATTATCGTAGATAGGAGATATTTACAGTTAACTTATAGCGATTTTCGAAGTTTTTTGGTTTAGAGTAAGATTTTTTTCCTATATAAAATCAATGATATCTAAAAATTCCGAGGCCGCTACGTACTTTTCGACTATATAAGAGATAACATTATAATTTTTTTATTTCACTTTTTTAGAACAGTAGTTTAATCGATGAGCTCAAAAAAGTGCCTTCGCGCACTTTATGAAAATCTTTCTCTGCAATTTTGGGTTTAATTAAAAAGTTAAGCAAAATTTACAAAAAGCGAGGCCGCTACGCACTATTCCAATAGCTATTCTACACTATTCAGCAAGTCATAATTGTTAATGTATTTTGGTTTCTGAGATCCATAACGCCAAAATTGGCCATTTTACGCAAAAATCATAGTCGAGATGTAATAGGCCTCTTAACGACAGCTCTTCCATCTGATCAAGAGCTATTTTCATTTTGGATATAAATATGTTAAATAAGCATTCAAGCATTTTATAGATACGTCGTGTACCTTTTGTTTAATCGCAAAAAAATTTCATTGAAACTTTGTAGTTACCATTCAACAATAATTCTAATGATTTTTGTATATTTCTTCTCTTGAAATAAAAACACTAGGTAAGGTTGAAAAGAAGATTGCGTTAATGGTAATCTTCTTTTCAAACTTACTATTCGGAGCCGATGCATAATATGTTTTTCTGCTTTAGTTCATACAAGTTTTAATATTTTGTTAATAATAGATCACAAAAGTAGTGATGTAGGTACTTACAGCCTATAAACTGTCTCACTGCTGGGAAAAGCCAACAAAAGTTTAAAATAATTAATTAGCACGATGTGTTCTTTTGATTCGTCCTGTATACAACTTTACACATGTTTGATAGGTTACATTTATTTATTGCAGCAATTTGTTATTTATTTGTCCTTAATGCTCAATATCAAAGCTCTGTTATTAATATCAAAGCTCTGTTATTAATAGCAAAATGCCTTAATTGGATAACGATACAGAAATAATTTGTATTTTTTTTGTTCAGTGATCATGTTACTTAAATACTTATGTGTTTATTAAACATTTTGAAATAAATGATATTTTGTATTGACTGTGACCTTTATAGAGTAATTGGGTTAGTTAGCAACGAAATTAGGGGGTTCTACAAGCCGTTAAGACCAACTAATCTAGAAAATATTTTTCTAGGAAATTTGGGAACGTGTTCTTATATTATTTAGACCGGAAAAACGCTTTTATACCTCGGGGGAAAATTATTCTATGATCATATTCTTAGATTTAGATAACAAAAAACTATTTAATTTTGGTTATAATAAATACCGATCACCCATCCTGTGAAACTGCGAAAGTTCACAATCTCAACCTACCAACTCAAAGTTTCAAATATTGCAATAAGCTGATATAAAAAAGTAGCATGTTTACATTCTAACTAACGGAAATACGAAACAAGGGATGCTTCTCGGCTGTACGGCTGTACCTTTTTAAAACCGGCTCCTTATTTGCATATTATTATTGGAAACGCGGGAAAATGCCATCTGCCTTTTGGCACGTCGCCAGCTCTCCGTCTACTTAGCGTTATCGCGAATTGGTGGAAGTCCGCGCCATTTTAAACTTTATTTAAGGCGTGTCAAGTCGTAGGATTATGTTGTTAAGTTAGTTGGTGCTATTAAATTTTTAAAGTTGATTCTCTTCGCGATTGTACTGCTCGCTTTCCGGTCGCGCTGGTGAGTTATTATTAATGAGTTGCAACTTGCAAGAAATGTTCGCGACGAATGTACTTTTTCTTTTATCTTTCTAACATTGGTTTTTTTCAACAGAAGCAAAATTTTACATTATTTTTTTGGCTCAAAATGGCTCCAAACGTTGTCATCCTTTTTTTTGGGCAGTGTTGTTGTGTTAAAAACTATTTTAAATTTTAATACGTTTAGTCGGCAACATATAATTAGTACGTCACTATTAAAACACTCAAATTACCCACCGCTTCCTTAAATCACTCAATAGCATTACGAAATAACCATGTGGTGTGTGAACCAATTCGATATTTATCGCGCGTAAACCAATTTAGGCCAGGTATTTAAAAGAACTCTGTATAATTTACGACTATATTTTGTCAATGGTCGTAAAATGTGTAATTATTGGTTTTAATGTCTTTATTATTGATGATGAGCCGTTAAAAGATCGTAAAGCTGAAATGAATTACGAATTGGGGGTACCAGTAGTACGGTACGACCGTGTTTATTTATAGAATCCACTTTTTATGAGACTGTGCCTGCCGCATGTATTTCGATTTAAGTACAATTTTTTTTTTTTATTTTGGTTTAATTTATAGTCTACAAAACATTATGTAAATTGTGGCCTATACATATATTTAATAAAACCATAGCCTCTCATGTGTCGCGGCCATCTTGGCCATTAAAGGCGCATGTGTCACACTACTTCCTTAGTACTTCCGGTCTATTTCCGGCTACTCATTAAAATGACGATGTCCTTGAAATTTTGTATGGGGACTATATAAAAAACTTATATCACTGGAATCATTATTAAATAAGCTATCTGGCTATGTTTTATAAAGTACTTATAGTTGGATGCTAAGTATATTAAAATCCCCAAAAAAAATCTAATTAGTTATTTGTCACTAACACAAATTAATATGAAAAGAAATTGTATGGATAAATATTAAGGTTACGCTGTTATAAATCCCAATGTTCCGTCGCTCAACAAGCTACCTCCATTAATGCCAATGTCGACGTCATACATTTTTAATTGGTACAGTGACACACTGAGCGCAATCTTACACACGTACTGTCCAAAAAACTTATAGGTCCGACCACTTGTCGGCGATATTTGCTTGCGCTCTATTTCGCCCACGCGTACATACTACTGTACGCTACTGCGTATGATTATTTCAGGTCGGCTCGATCCACTGGCTCTTCGGAGAGACGTTGCGTCTCTCTGTATATTGTACCGCATATATCACGGGGAGTGTTCTGAGGAATTGTTCGGCTTGATCCCTGCCGCTGATTTCCTACACCGTACTACACGCAATCGACTGTTATTCCATCCACATCACCTTGAGGGATGGCGGTCTACTACTGTGCGTTTTTCACGAAATTTATTGCCTCGCACTACAGTGTTGTGGAACCAGCTCTCGGCGGCGGTATTTCCGGACCGTTACAACTTAGGGATCTTCAAGAAACGAGCCTATTCCTTCCTTAAAGGCCGGCAACGCGTCTGCGATTCCTCTGGTTTTGCGGGTGTCCATGGGCGGCGGTGATTTCCATCAGATGACGCTTGTTCGTTTGCCTCCTTCTGCTATAAAAAAAGCGAATATCGCCGAATTGTAGTCTAACTGGAACTTCCTCGATCGTACATCACGACCGTTTCCCGGAGGGGTAGGAAGAGACCACAGTGTCCATTTGCTACGATCCTGACACACATCCTTCCCTTCACTTACTCTCGTACTGTTCATATACATGAAATAGCATTTACGAGTAGTAAACGCGTAATAAACTAACGGACCTGACAGATTTAGTCCTGTCAAACGCCTGGGGTCCAATAAAAACCTACAATAATACTGCAGCTCCACTTACCGAGTCTAGTGTGAATCTAAACCGTCCCACCCAAAAAAATACACCAAAAATCATTGAAAACGGGCAAGGGAGTTTAGTAAAATACTTTGTATGTTATTTTGTGATGGTCAATGTCAGTCTCCTAGATATGGCAATTTCCCATATGACGCTGCTGTAAAAAAATGTAAAGGAGTGACTATGCTGTGTTTTTGGTTAGTTCTTCCAAGTATGTAGTAGGTCTCAAAAGGAGGCCTAATTACATTACACCATGTAAAATACTTGTTAAAAAAGTAAGTATACCTAGAAAAAGTATATCAAGAAAATAAGAATCAAGTCTTTGTTATAATTGATGGGAACGCATGCCAAATGCAGGTTAGGTTGGTGATTACAAACCCGGGTTAAACATCGTGAAGTGTGAAAAAAAACACTTTGACCGACCTGGGAGTTGAACCGTGAAACTACCGGTTATCGGGCGGAGCGCTTAGCGACTCTGCCACTGAGATGTGAAAATACTTACTTAATCCTACTAATATTATAAACGCGAAAGTTTGTAATTATGGATGAATGTTTGTTACTCTTTCACGTGAAAACTACTGAATGGATTTGGATAAAATTCGGCATACAGATAGTTTATAACCTGGATTAACACATATAATACTTTTTATCCCGATATTCCCACGAGAACGGGAACCACGAGGGTGAAACCGCGAGCGGCCGCTAGTATACATATAATTACGACTTAATAGTCCCCCCGAAGGGTTAGTCAGAGACAAGGCAATGAGGACCGCAAAAACAGTCCTCTGCCATAGTTCACTTTTCACCAAATAGCGACTGCATATGTGCCCAGCGTGACAAGTGGTGAGCCCATCGCCGTTCTAAGCTGTTGGCTGTATGTGCTGTATCCGTTAGTCGCCTTTTACGACACCCAAGGGAAAAGAGAGGGTGTTAATATTCTTTCACCGCTACGCGACACGGTTATATAGTGTGACACGGTTGTATGTGAAAATACTTGCACACCTAATAATTTAACAGCGAATGCTCCCAGTGTGTTACCATCTTAACAGTAGCACATCCGAATTATCTCTCTTTTAACGAAATAATTAACTATTTTCGCACTGGAAATTATTGCATTGCGGAAATCTGAACACTCGTATGATGATGATACATGCAACATGGAACGGAAGCCAGTGGAATATGGAATTTTAAAACGATGCAACCACGTTAGTAGGTTGTTAGCATAACCTATCTGTTATATGCAGGGTTGCTAGCTTCTAAAATAAATATACATATAATTAAAACTATTGTGTAGAACTATTATTTATTCTGTGCTATTATCACCGAAGGGCTAGTCAGAGGGGATCCCTTTTTTTCACCTATTTTTATTGTCATAATAATATTTTGATATAATTGTTTTTTGGCATACTATTTCAGTAAGCATAAATATGGTTTAGGCTAATGTTTTTGCCCTAATTTTGATTTGCATAAAGTTATAAGGCATATTGTTTATTCGTCTAATAGTTATTGGGCATCAAGTTAGTCTGGTAGATTAGTCAAGACAGAAGGTGAGGTTATAGTTTCAAAATCCGCTATAATTTGGATGGGTTTTTTTATCAGGATTTGTATTTGCAATATTTTTATTTATTGATAGCTATTTGAATCTGAAAAACCAAAAGTATGTATTAGGTATATCAAATATAAATTGGATACCGTAGTGTAATAGTAGGTTAGGGTGCGGTGGTAGTATGTTTAACAATTATTATGCATATAGTAGCTATGCTTTAAAAAATTGTGCCTAAAAAGTTATGCCTAATTAATATTGTGCGTAACTATTATTAGGATAAGTAAAAGTATGCCATGTTAAATGACGACATAAAATTTTATGCAATAAAAATAGGGAACCTAGTCAGAGACTAGGCTCTGCCATAGTCCTTATTTCACCTAATTGCGAATGCACCTGCACACATGCTCAGCGTGACAGGACAGGTGGTGAGTCAATAGCCGGTGTACCTATGCTATTGGATGCACCTATGTGCAGTCTCAGCGGCGCGCCTTGGGAGAGGCCTATGTCCAGCAGTGAACTGCGATGAGCTGATGATGAAATATGAAATACTTATAAGGACAAACCTATTATAATACATACTAAAACATTTATTTGGTACTAGACCCTATATCTCCATGATTTTAGGTGATTTATTGTGGAACTGATTTTATATTGTTTGGTGATTACATTTTGGTGAGAAATCGACTATTTTGCGGACAAACCCTATTATTTAAGAAACACAAAACTAATTAAATTGGCGATAGCTTAAATGATACCCATTTTTATTTATATAGATGGAATAAACAACTGTGATTGGCTGAGCGTCTAGAACATCCCCCGGCTATTTTCCGACCAAGTAAATTCAATAAATAACGTGCAGTCTCAGTAGCGCACCTTGGGAGAGGCCTATGTCCAGCAGTGGACTGCGATTAGTTGTTGATGATGATGTGCAGTCTTTAGTCCGTTAGTCGCTTTTTACGACACCCAAGGGAAGAGAGGGGGTGGTAGTATTCTTTTAGTGAGTCCCACGCGACACGGCCTATCGTCGCGTGCGCGGCATATCCAGAGTCACCAAATTTCTTTGTGCGCGATGGAATATTGGAGACGTAAATGGGTGACTCAGGAGAGCAGCACGCGTACTCCTATGGAGGAAGGGAGACGGAGGGATGAGTTCTTCAGATCACTCGGCATGGTATAAACGGTAGAAGACAATTGCAAAGGCTCGAGAGTGTTAGGCCCTTCGTACACAAGGCGACGCAAATCTCCGATACTAATGTTGTATATATAGGCAAGGATATTTCTCCACCTCAGAAACAAATTTAATATTTTATGATTGCTCGGCCATCTTCGAAATCGCCGCGATCTCGACTGGCGGGTGGCGCGCGACTGGCGCGACGCGAGTCGCGAGACAAATGTCGGCGACGCGACTAGTGTACGAACCTCAATGGATTTGTATGGAGGTAGTCGCTTGGAGACTAAAATCGTCGAGTATCGGAGATTTGCGTAGCCTTTCGTACGAAGGGGCTTAGAGACCTCTGCATTGCCGATGAAATGAAAGGTACATACCTATACCTACATATAATCACGACTATTATCCCCGAAGGGTTAGTCTGCCATAGTCCACTTTTCACCAAATAGCGACTGGACATGTGCTTAGCGTGACAGGTGGTGAGCCCATCGCTGCTCTATGTTGTTTGAAGTAAGTGCAGTCTTTAGTCCGTTAGTCATCTTTTACGACACTCAAGGTAGAGGTATAGTATTCTTTCACCCCTACGCAACAAGGTACATTTGAAGGCACATTTCTTACAATTTCGGAGTTTCCCAAGCTATTTTATATTTGGATAACCCTGTGGATATATGTATTTCCGTCTGTTTTTTTCTTACAAGTCTATCTAAAATAATTCTCGTCCCCAAAGAAAAGTTATGACTACTCGTACAATGGCAAAAGGACAAAAGCTATCCGATAACAAATACACAAAAGAATCGCCATATTGTAATATATATTAGAGTGTTTGATACGTGTAGGTCGAATAATTTTTACTGATATGTATGGAGCAGCAGATTTTTTTGCATTTTCAGAGTTCCTTCCATACAAATAGTTGCACTCAATACGATGGCTAAATTACGGGATTCAATACTTAAACACCCTGTATAATAATAATGCATCGAGTCCTTTTTATATAAGGGTAGGCAGAGACACAGCTTTCCATTTAAATTATTAAATTAATAAAATTAATTATATCAATTAATTACATTAAATTAGTTTACCCCCACACCAATTATCTAGACCAAAATAAGTATTCTTTTGAAACTTGTTAATGTGGTAAGATAACGGATAAATATAATAAACATAGAAAAAACACCCAGGCCCGAAATCCATTTAGAAAAACAATTTGTCTCTAAATTGACCCAACCGGGAATTGAACTCGGGACTTCAGAGATGGCGCGACGCCAGACCCGGCGTGCTAACCACTCGACCACTGAGGTCGTCTTGCTGCAATCCTGACACACTTCTTAAACCTTAGTTTGGTTTGGTTTGGTTTAGGGTACTTTTGACTCCCGGAGGTAGTTGACCCTAGCAACAACTGAGGCTACGCTAACGTCACTAAGGTCTAGTGATCGAAATGCGAGGGTCGAAGTGAGAGGTGACTTTACGATTGAGCTTTATTAAAGCAACATGCTGGTCTTTTCACGTCCCTTCCTCTTTCATGCACGTTCACGAACACTTTACAGTAAATAATCCATCATTATTTTACACAAGCGGCCGCTCGCGGTTTCACCCGCGTGGTTCCCGTTGCCGTGAGAATATCAAGATAAAAAGTATCCTGTGTGTTATTCCAGGTTATAAACTATCTGTTTGCCGAATTTCAGCCAAATCCATTTAGTAGTTTTTACGTGAAAGAGTAACAAATATCCATACATACTTACAAACTTTCGCGTAAATATTAATTTAAATATTAGTAGGATAGGATTAATGTTCGACAAAACAAATTATAGAAAATAAAACAGAACTGCAGACATGAATGAAAAATTACTTTCTTTAAATATTCCAAAAATTACAATGTTCACACTTCCTTACAGTAAAAACTTGCCACACGAAGAAAATAATTATAGATTTAAGCTTAATTTGACAATAAATACAATGGCTTTCTATGAAAAGAAAGTAGAATTAATAGACATAAATAAATTATTAGATAATTATTTTATATTGACAAAAGATAAATATTATCTTAACAGGTTCGCTGTCCAAGAATTATAACAATAGGTTTTCAATTGTTATGTATCATATGTGATATATGGGACAGGGAAGGGGTTAAGACTTATTTTAAGCGACAGATAGCAAATTCGCTATCATTTTATTTTAAGTATTTAGCCAATAACATGGCTAGCTCAGCGGCTTCTATTGAGCTGCAACATACTGACATGCCAATTCAGACTTTGGAATATGTTCCAAATAATTTAAATTAGATTATAAGACAATAGAGGACACCTCTAGCAAATTATTGGAATTAAATTATAAGACAAAAGAGGAACTCTCTTGCAAAATGTTTGCAAATAAAATGAAATTAAATCAATGTAAAAATAGCTTTATAAAAAGCCCCGGTCAATCATTAAATTTAAAAAATGTAGAATCTTTGAACATTGTTCACCAGAACATCCAAGGAATGATGGGCAAAGATTTAGAGATTGAATTGTTCATAAACTGTAATAATATTGATATTCTTTGCATTACCGAGCACTGGCTTAGAGACCATCAGTTCATGTTCAATTTTAAGAATCATTTGGTAGGAAGTTCGTTCAGTCGAGGAAATGCAATACATGGTGGCTCCTTAATTATTGTTAGTAAAAAGTTTAAATTAAAAGAACGCAAAGACATAGTGAGCCTCTCGGTTGAGCGAACAATAGAAATAGCTTGTGTGGAGTTGGAGCAGTTTGTTGTGATAAGTGTATACAGATCTCCTTCAGCATTGTATGATCTTTTTGAAAAAGTTATGGATGAGACATTGCGTAAGGTCCGCAATGTAGGTAAAACAATATTTGTTTGCGGTGATTTTAATATAAATTTGCTAGAAAACTCCACATTGTCAACTAAAATTAAAAACTTATTTCTATCATACAATTTGAATAATTTATTTTTTGAGCCGACAAGAATAACTGCCACTTCGGCCACCTGTATTGATAACATATATACAAATGTAAAACCACTGGCTAAGCAAATTATTAATAACCTGGACTGTGATCATTGTGGCCAAATGGTCAGCTTTCCACACCAGCGTAAGCAAGTGATGAAAAAGAATATCACTGTTGTGCCAAAAACTGCAGGTCGGTTGGAACGCTTTAAAAGCAATCTAGATACAAAATTAAATTATTTAGAATACAATGACAACCCTGATGTCTTTTATAATGATTTTTTTAACATGTACATTCTGTGTACTAAGTATCGGGAATTGTTCAATAAAACAAAAAATACAAATTATTCATCTAAATTTAATTTATCGCCTTCAAAGTAAGCACCATTGCTTGCAATACAACATCTCCACCGCTTCACCCAGTCCTCCAGACATTTTTCGTAAGCTACTTGCGGTATGGCCTTCAGCTCATTCAGCGAATTTTCTTTTATGGCTTCTATCGACTCAAAACGTTTTCCTCGAAGTGGTAATTTTAACTTGGGAAATAGAAAAAAGTCAGACGGAGCCATATCAGGTGAATACGGTGCTTGGTCGAGAACTTTTGTTGAATTTTTCGCTAAAAACTCTTTCACAATAATGGCTGTGTGTGATGGTGCATTATCATGGTGCAGCATCCATGAGTTGTGTTGCCACAAATCTGGACGTTTTCGGCGGATACTCTCACGCAAACGCTTCATGACGCCTAAATAATATTCTTTATTCACTGTTTCTCCCTCTGGAAGGAATTCGGAGTGAACCACACCACGGTAGTCAAAAAAAACTGACAGCATCAACTTGATTTTGGAGCGACTTTGCCGCGGTTTTTTGGGTTTCGGCTCGTTTTCGAGACGCCATTCTGAAGACTGTTGGCTTGTTTGCATGTCGTCCTCATAAACCCATGTCTCGTCGCCAGTTATTATACGTTTCATAAAGGTAGGATCCGAAGAAGCTCGGGAAACCATGTCTTCAGCAACATGTATTCGCTGCGCTTTTTGAACAAAATTGAGCTCCTTTGGAACTAATCGAGCGGCGACGCGTTTCATGCCTAAAATGTCAATGAGAATGTTTTGGACGGACTTAAAAGATATGTTCACCTCACTAGCCAAGTCTCTCAAACTCATACGTCGATTTTCGAGCACTAGCTTCTTGATTCTGTCGATGTTTTCTTTGGTCGTAGCGGTTGAAGGTCTACCAGAACGAGGCAAGTCTACTACTACGTCTCGGCCTTCTTTAAAAGCCTTGTACCATTCATATGGCCTTGTTTTTGATAAACAAGATTCGCCGTAGGTTTTTTGCAACATTTTGAGCGATTCTCCACATGAAATATCATTCGAAACACAAAATTTAAGGCACACTCTTTGTTTAACAATATTTTCCATTGTAAAAATCGCCGAGGACTCAAAACTATGACCAACAAAAAGTGCAGTTTTAAACAAAGTAAATGACAGATCCCACTCAAATTTCGCGCGGTAAATCAGTACAGTGCTACCAACATGCAGTAAAAAAAATTAAAACGAACTCTTTTACGCGGGTCTTTTTATTGACATATTCCCGATACTTTTTACACAGAGTAGTATTGTTCTGAATTTAATAAATCTTTTGTTCCAAAAAAGATCTCGGTTAGTGGTACTGCATCTTTTAATGAATGGGCTACAATTGGTATTCACAAAAGTAGGAAACGCCTTTATGAACTTTATGGTGAACGCAACTATAACACCAGCGACGACTTCAAATTATATGTTAAAAATTATTCAAAGTTATTTAAAAGAGTATGCGGATTAGCCAAGGCAAAATATCTGAGTTCTAAGATTAAGAATAGTAATGACAAAATAAAAATGACATGGAATATTATAAATAGTGAAACAGGAAAGGTCAGAAGTCGTAATAATGAGTACAATTTAAATTGTGATAATAAAACCTTGACTTCTGAAATATGAAATGAAATGAAATGAAATATCTTTTATTTGCTTCAATTTTGGGTACATAGTATGAGGTGTTCTTACAAAAACAATTTCCTTCAAAATCTACTTATTATAGTGTAAGCATGCAAATATTTTTAAATTTAATTAAATAACAACAGAGAGCACAAACAAGCCAATACAAAGCAGCCCCTCAACCATTACTGTTTAAATATTCTTGTATGGAGTAAAAGCATTTTTCAGTGAGGTACCTATGTAGTTTACTTTTGAATTTGGTGCCATCCAACAGACGCAGATCATCAGGCAGAGCATTAAATATTTTAACGGCCATCCCGCAGGCATTTTTGTCAGGCAAGCGTAGTTTGAATTTTGGTATTTCTAATTTATTTACGGGTCTCTGGCGAAAGTGCTTGTAATTAGAAATTTTCTTTTTAATAAATTGTTCCATATTATCTATAACGAAATTACATAATTGTTTAATGTAGAGACCAGTCAGCGTAAGAATTTTGTATTTCTTGAATAAAGGTCTGCAAGACTCTAGACGATATGCACCAAACAGAGATCTAACACATTTCTTTTGGCATCTGAACAATGTCTCAATATCGGTACAATTTCCCCATATCATGATACCATATTGTAGTACCGATGCTACATGGGCATGGTATGCTAGGAGTGCAGTTTCTACAGAAGATACTTCTCTGAGGCGCCTCAATGCAAACGAGAACCTACTCAATCTCTCACAAGCTGATCTTACATGACTCTTCCAGTTACAGTTGTCATCAATATTTAGACCTAGAAACTTAGTTAATTGCACCATGTCGATCTTTTTATCATTAGATTTAATTTGTAATTGTAATTTATTCGTCCGATATGTACCAAATTGCATATATTTAGATTTTTCAATGTTAGTTTTTAAATTATTTAATGTCATCCATTCAATTAATTTATTTAAAGTTAAATTAATTTCATCTTCATACTCTTTTATGTTAAGGTCTTTATGTTTAGTATTACCTCGGATGAGAACAGTAGTGTCATCTGCGAACAGTATTGATTCGTGCTTAGTTGCACTTGGCAAGTCGTTGATGTACAGTGTGAACAGTAAAGGACCCATCAGCGTGCCCTGAGGTACTCCCGCCCTATTGATCTTATATTCTGATCGAAAAGCTGTTTTATTATATGTATTATTATTGTTCTTACATGTTTTTGTTATTTGAACACACTGGTATCTGTCTTTTAAATAGCTAGCTATCCAGTTTAGTCCCGTGCCTCTAATGCCATATTTGTAGAGCTTATCACATAACCTATTATGCTCTACAAAATCAAAAGCTTTGCACATATCAAGATAGAGAGCAACAACTGGAGTTCCACTATCCAAACATTTCATTACCGTTGTTACTATTTTATAGATGGCTGAAGTCGTGTTTCTTTTTTTTCTGAAACCGTGTTGCTGTTCATTTATTAACTTGAACTTCTCACAAAACTTACTAATTCGTATAAGTGCCGCTTTTTCTACAATCTTTGCAATAATTGGAATCAGTGTAATGGGCCTGTAATTGTTCGGATCCGATTTATCTCCTTTTTTGTAAATTGGTTTAACTACCGAATATTTTAATTTATCTGGGAAGATGCCCTGATTAAAAGAAATATTTATGATATGACTCATCACGGGCGCTATAAAATAAGCTATTAATTTTAATATTTTTGTTGGTATCTCATCGTATCCCACTGAATTCGTGTTTTTTAGGGTGAGAATAATTTTATGTATTTCATCTGGGGTAGTAGGGTAGAAAAAGAAGGAAGGTCCGCTCATGTCAATTGGCATATCATTTAATGAATTTAATGTCTGGTTATTATTAATAGTAATGTCAATAAAATAATCGTTAAATAAAGTTGCAATGTCAATAGGGCTATCAAATAAATTATTGCCGAATTTAATATTATTAATCTCATCTTTACAAGAGTTTTGTAATCTGGTATTAATTATGTTCCAGGCAGCTTTGCATTTGTTCTTAGAATTAACTATTTTATAAATATTTCCTCTTCTCTGTGTATCTAAAATGCAATTTTTAAGTATTCTTGAGTATTTTTTATAATTACGTCTAGCTTCTTCTTTACTCTTTTTTAATCTGCAGTAGTGGTATTTAAGGTAGAGTTTCCGTTTTTCTCTACATGAATTTCTTATACCAGGAGTTATCCAGCGAACTTTATTTCCTCTATTGTTAATTTTTATATTTATTTTCGGAAAACACAGATCAAAAAACATTTTCAGTGTGTCATGTAGTAGTGAGAAAGCAGTATTAGTATCCCAGGTTTCCATAACGTTAGAAAAGGTCAGTTTAGATATACAATCATGGAATTTCTTAATATTTGTATCACTTAAATCTCTCTTTTCCTCATACCATTGTTTTATTGTTTTACTTAGCTTGAGTTTTGTTTGTAAAGTTTGTCCCGTCTCATGGTCGGAAATAGCTAAGTAGTGTACGGTACCTACGGCTTTTGGAATATTGCTAATGAAGTGGTCTATACACGATGTTTTTCTGGTTGGGGATGTGATGTGAAATTTTAAATTGAAATAGCCAATCAAATCCGATAATCTAGTGCTATATGGAGTTGATTTGAGTAAGTCAATATTTAGATCACCGCATAAAACTATTCTTTTTTCACGCTTTTTATATAGGTGCAGCAGTAACGCCTCCAACTTGCTAAAAAAAACGTCAATGTCGGAATTTGGTGTACGATAAATACATATAATTAAAAGATTATAATTTGTTAACTCTACACCCGAACACTCAAAACTTTTATAGCATATATAGTTATCCAAATCGATCGCATAACAAGATATCTCTTCTCTAGCCAATACGCATACACCTCCTCTTCTTTCGTGAGGTCTGCAATAAAATGATATTACTTTAAAATCATTAATTTTAATGTTTTTAATATCCTCACGGTTCAAAAATGTTTCCGTAATGCACAAAATATGTATGGGATTACTATTATCATCAAATTCCTGCAAAGCAACGTGTAATGCATCTTGCTTGTTCAATAATCCAGCAAAATTTTGATGAAATATTATTAACTTATATAATAAGTTTTATTATGGTTACTCACGAAAAAATCCTTCACTATCATTTTTATTGACAGAAACCGAGAGGGTGCTTTCCTTGGTATCTACTTTCTTTAAAACTGGGAAGTAGTACGGAATAGTTCCCTTACATAGTTGCAATTTAGGTTTTATTACATTATTATTATACAATCGCATATTCTTAAGACGTAGCTTAATGTTGTCAAATGATAAATATTGAGTTTTATAGGCTAAATAATCAATGTGCGTGTTTACCTTATTACATGCTAAGAACATAAAATGTCTTTGTTCAAGTAAATAACTTGTGTCAATATAGGTACAATTGTCATGAATCTTAGAAAGTAATTTTAATTCCGTGTTAAGCATAATTTCATTAAGGTTATTATTCATATTTACCGGCAGCAGCAGAATATTAGTATTTTTAAGACAATTCAAAGCTATGCATAAATTACTAAATAATCTTAGAGAGTTAGAGTCGTTGTTTCCAGCACAAATAATAACAAAGTCGTTCATGCTAACCTTATTACATAAATTTTTACAATAGCCTAAGACATCAGACGAGGATGCATGTAACGGTACAGAATGAATGGTATCCGTCCGTTAGTAAGGAATGCATGGGAGTAGCACTAAAATAAATATTAATGCGTAGCACCATTAATAATAAGCATGAAAAGGGAATAATAAACTAGTTCAGAATAATGGTCAGTGGTCTAGCGCTTTATCTTTAGTTTGAATTTCGCGGGGACTGCTCTGTGTGCTCCTTGCGACATAGGCGCCGTCTAGCGTGAGTTATTTACTTGAGCTTCGCATAAGGTTGCTAGTTTGACTTCTTTATTTTGAATTTCGCGGGGACTGCTCTGTGCGTCCCTTGCGACATAGGCGCCGTCTAGCGTGAGTTATTTACTTGAGCTTCGTGTTAGGTTGGCAACGGGCTTTATCTTTATTTTGAATTTCGCGGGGACTGTTCTGTGTGGCCTTGTGACATAGGCGTAGGTTGGCAAGCCGGTAGACATACGGGCGGGCGCCACCTATGGTCGGAATACGGAACTTTTTATAATTTCACAAAATATAGGATTATTGGCTTAAGTGGAGGATTATTAAGAGGGAAGTGTTAATAGAAGGCTACATTTAGATATTCAACGATGAAATATTGGCTGTCGGACGAGATTTGGTTAGATTATGGAAAAATTTTAGAATTGCGCGGCGAAAGCGGCTATGAGCGAGCGAGAGGTTGAGAAAAAGACAGAAAGAGAGGTCGGATGATAGCTCCACGTGGCGCGACGCGAAGGCGGGGGGGATCGGGGAAACGGCTAGCGATTGGTTGAAGGGAAGAAAAGTGGGCTCGCGCGGAAAAATCTTAGGCGTGTGGCGCGAAAGTAAGATGCTTAGGAAAAGGGCGGAAAATTAGCGGGCATTGAGTTTTGGGACGTCAACGGAGCGGTCCAACTTAAGAGTGCGGTACGACTCATACGGGAAAAATAGCGTCCGAGCTTGATAGTGCGCTAAGTGATATTCGAGCTGCGATATTAATTAAGATTTGTGAAATTGAAAGTTATTAATAAAGTAAACTATTGCGATCGCAACTCGAATCCGTTAACAGAATGAAGTATTCTGGGGTACATCGGCTGAAACGAGTCACGGTGACAACAAAACCCTATGTACCTTTCAACAGACTTCGGTCTGGATGATCTTTGATTGTATTTAATAAGATCGGCGTTTTACACTATTACGCTAAACAATACACTATCTTCGACGGAGTAATGGGGGAGAGACAGTTGTCTCCCTAGTGAAAGTTGAAGATAGGTCAGACACCATTTAGCTGGAGGTAGACCCGTATGACCCAGTCCAATCTCGAGTCTATCTCCATACATACAGTGTAGTGATAGGAAAATAACACACTGAGTATACTGGCTCGACTGATAGAACATTTAGGAGTTAGTTGCTTTCAGGGGCAATGCGACTCTCACCACACACCACGAATTTAAATTAAATGAGGCTTGGCCTAGTTTGCAAGGTACACAAGAGGGACTGTTAGTTCGACAAAATATAGGCATTTTCAAGTGAGGAAAGTTGTAGGAATCTATAGGTAGGCGGATATATATATGGTTAGTTATTAATTCAGACTAATAAGGCAGGGATAATTAAGTTACGGCACTAAATAAAATTATGATGAAGTGATGTGGGTCCTAGCTAGGCAAGTAATCTGTTACCGCACGCCGGTAAAATTCTAATTGTTTTCCTAAAGTTGTTACCAATTAATTATTCATTTTAAATAATTAACAGAAGTATGATAATATCGTACCATCATTACTTTGGAGTACCTAAAAGTCTAGACTGGTTTTCTATTACAAGAAAAATACTAAAAAGTTATAGCAAATAAGCTTAGTCGTACTGTGATGTTTGATTTCTAACACTGATATGACCAAACAGGCATTTGTTAGCTTTCCCTGGGATGCAATACGATCTCACATGGCTATACTCTTCAAAGTATGGAAAATTTTACATCCGATACCTTAGCAAAAATAAGCTGATACAAACTGAACAACTAAAACCAGTTTAGAACCTAGGATAAGTCGTTGAAAGAAGACATTGCAAGCTATGAGCTTCTAATAATCTGAAACATAGAAATAATTGATTGATAACAACCAGCTAATTAGCCTGACAATGGTCTACTAATACCATTTGAATAGACCTCTTAAGATATGTAAGTACTTACTTCTAATAATATGAAACATAGAAATATTTGATGGGAACAATCTAATCAATCAGACTAATACCTAGTACAGTCTAATTTATACTTATTAAAGTGAGTAAAAGATAACTTCTAAATGTAATTTATTTAATGATTAACAGTGATAATTAACTACCTACTAAAGGTATACTAACTATGATTTAGTAGTCTATCAAATTAACCACTCAGTCTGAGAGACAGAGGGTGTAAGTTAATGGGAAAATAATTAACTACATTCACTCCCTAAAAGTCAGGGATGTTGAATAAATTAGGCATCTTTCAATAAACTTGAGATGTATTTATACTTTATAAGATCTGTATAATGAACACTAAGAGTAATCCAAAGTAATTTACTTCAAATGATAGTATTCTATTTCAGTTCACTTCCTAAAGTCAAGGATATTGAATGAATTAAACATCCTTTAATAAACTTAAGATGTGATAATCTGCCAATGCAGCCAATCCAATGTAGTTATATTGGAGCTTTACAGGACTTGTATAATAAATACTAAGAATAAATAAAAGTAGTTTTACCTGTATTAATAGCATTCTACTTTAGCCACCGCCTGAGTTGGCGTTTTATTAAATTATCCACCCTTTACGGAACTGAATATAAGTTATTGCATTGAATAATTAAGTTCTTAATGTGAAAAGGATATTTGGATGATAGCAAGCCTTGAGATAAACTCTATTGATTTATGTGGAATAATAAGAATTTAAATTGCTAACACATAGTGCATAATGTAAAATGAAATTAAATTTGAGGAGAGATGTAAATTCTCAGTTAAAGAATTAAAGGCACAAGCTAATAATTAAAGTTAAAGCCAATGTGTCGGAACTGTAATTAAACCATGAGATGTACAGTACGCTATGGAGCGGTGGTGGGGCTCATAAATTGCACCAGGCTTCTTATGTATCATGCTACTGATAATAAATAATAATACCTACAAGCTAAGCTATCATCTGATTACCTTTGAGTGGTTACAAATCTTCCCCGCAGCTGCAGTGAAGGATTTAGGTCACAGTTCAGACGGAGTCATTGCTAGGCTACACATATTTATGTTATGATTTATAGACTGGTAGGTAATTAGGTCAGGAGTAAATAATTTAACACAGGGATAAGCCAATTACTAAACTTTCACGAAAGAACTTGAGTTACTTAAATGCGGTTAACAACGGAGGGTTCACTAGACGATCTGGCCAAAATAGTAGTTATTATAATATTACATTGCTTGACTGAAATTCACTGCAAATAGAATTAAGCTATGCTAAGGTTCCATCTTCATACAAACGCTACACACTCTACAAAACTCCAGACACAACCATTAGATTGTAGATAAATTAGGTTAATTAGTTTTAAGAATTAGATAATAATTTAAGTTAAGGTAAAGCGGCGAGGATGTGTGTATGTATTATAAGCTAGCTAGGCATATAGGTGTGAAAGGCATTAGATTTAGGTTTAGATTAGGTATAGAGAATTTATAGATTTAGGTGTAGCAAATTAATGTTGTGGGGAGGTTACAATTTGGTAAGCCGTGACCAGGATCAGAAAGTTAAGTTATAAATTATCATTAATATAGTTGTATTGGATTTCAGTCAAGCGGTAATACTTTAATTTAGAAGTGGGATTTTTCCCACAAATTGTTGTCGTGTTGCGATGCGTGAGTTTAGAATTGGCTTAATAGGGAATAATTCAATGAAGATTAATTAATTCAGAGATATTGAAGAATTATAATTTGACACTTTTCACAATAAACGTTGTTATCTTCTAAAGTTGATTCATACACTTTGTATTACGGGCTCTTGATAATGGGTGAATTATAATTTGACACTTTTCACAATAAACGTTGTTATCTTCTAAAGTTGATTCATACACTTTGTATTACGGGCTCTTGATAATGGGTGAATTATAATTTGACACTTTTCACAATAAACGTTGTTATCTTCTAAAGTTGATTCATACACTTTGTATTACGGGCTCTTGATAATGGGTGAATTATAATTTGACACTTTTCACAATAAACGTTGTTATCTTCTAAAGTTGATTCATACACTTTGTATTACGGGTTCTTGATAATAGATTAAGACCAATATTGTAGACAGTCGCAATGAGAGCTGGAGCTAAAATTTTGTTGTACGAAATCTGTAACAAAAAGATTTTCAGGTTAGGTTAAAGGTCAAAGGAGATAAAACTACAAAACAATAATGTAATGAGTATTATTTGAAATACAATACCTTTCAGTCATTATCTTTTTCTTCTTTATTTAATGGCGGAGTTCGCCAGCATCAGGTACCGTGCGGCTGTTAGGCGTTGTTGTTATTCCCAAAGTATCATAAGTGCACGAAGTACATAGATATAGTTATTATCCGGGGGTCTGGAGTATTAAATTTTAAAATTGTTGAGTTATCTGTGAATACTGAAACCTTTAGTAATTGTTTCCTTGAATACTGAAACCAGGTATCCAATTTTTGTTGTTGACGTTAGGAGCTATGGTAACTAGTTTTGTTTCTATTCCTGGTGATAGATTTCATATAGGCATAGGCAACTGGTTCATACAGCCTTGTGTTGAGTTATTTTTAGGATCGTAAAAAGTCGATAGGGTGACATAGTTCAACATTTATTGATTTAGAAAGATTTGTAGAATAGGGGGCGGTTTAATTATTATTGCTGTCGGATGGAAAGGCAAGGGGGCGAGATTGGACAGAATTAACCAACTAAGTTATTGCAGGATTCAATTTATATTATAGGACGGCGATATGCTGTACAATATTATAAAGTTATGACGCTAACAGCATAATATAAAACTAATAATAATTATATTTTGACTAATAATCGTTGAGCGATTGCGGTTTTTAGTTGATGTGCTATTCTACGTATTATAATTTATTTTGTTGGTTATGTTAGAGAAAAAAAAAATATAATAGTGTACTTGAGTCTCACATCTGAAATCCATAGAGTAGTTTAGGCTAGTCAAGGACTATAACGTTCTTTGTCTATGGTTGGACCATAGAGACAAATGATTTAGCGAGACCATAAACAATCTAGAATTAGGAATGATTATAAAACATGACGTCATAAAACCAATCGGAGAGGAAACTTCCATAACGCGTAATCATGTGATTTTGTTATAGCAAGTGGAATCACCTGTTATTTTCCATACCTGTTATTTTTAATACCTGCGATTTTTACATTGAAAGAGATTTTCCTAATACTTATCACGTAGTAGATTAGAATGCAATGACATGGGAAATGCCGCTTCATTTTGTTAGTTCGCTAAAATCCTAGGAAAAGTAACATAAAATAGTATTACGGTTCAAAATACACGCGTTGATGAGGAATCGCGATTATAAGTAATAACAAGTAGCAGGGATGTCATGTAGGGGATAGAATCATATGACTATTCATTGCTAGTAGGAATTTTGGTTTAAAAGCAACGTAGTTTGGGATGCATAATGTAAACGGATAAATACGTCTAGTAGGCGATAAAAGTCGTTACCGTCTGGAAACAACTATCTAATATCTACTCTATTGTGGGGAGGTTACCTATTAGCGAGGCTAGATGGCGTTGGGTTACCAATAAAAGATTTTATTTTGGATGATGGTAAAAGGGTGCTGTCTAATAATAATATGTATAATTGTAATACTCTTGCAGCGTTGTAAGTAGTCGTTACCGGTAATCATTGCTTCTTACCGAATAGTTGAAATCGTGATAAATAGTTAATTATGAAGATTTATAAAGGATAATTATTAGCTAAAGATGAGGTTAACGTACGCAGAAGTAAAGCTCGCTGGGCACAGCTTACTATACCTACTTACCTAATATTATCAGTTGTGAGTTACCTAGAGATATCTAAGTCGGGAGAGCGGTGAAAAGAAAAGACCTTACTACATGACTAATTAGTTAGGATAGGTAGAGATAGATAAATCATTAAATTCACTGGGTTGGATTAGCCTATTAAGAAGGGTACCTTTCACAATTGTCTATCTCCGTTGAACGATTAAGATGTTGAAAAAAAAAAATAATAGTAGAAAAAAAAATATATAGTTGACTGGCTTGAAGTCGAGATTTAACTGCAAAATTAACGAGTTATAGCACTGTTATGCTATAGGGATAACAATAGCGTATGTTATCACATCAATTATAAAGGCGAGTTGCGGGCGGATGTCACGTCATAATCAATAGTTAACTCGTTTTATTATTTTAAAAGTTAACGCAAGCTACTTATAAAACAGTGATCGATTTTATATACCACAATTTTAAGTTGTAGGATAATTTTAAACTCATAGTCCGCAGAAACATTCAAGCCGGAAATAAAGCGATGATATTGCGAGCTGAGAATAAATCTCTTAGAGAAAAATTTATTAATAAGTAAATCCCTGATATTGCGTTATCGAGATTACAATACAAAATTAACTATCACAATTCGAATCATCCAAAGTAATTATTTAGATGTTGTCTCGCGTCGACAGGTACAAATTTTAATTTAGATGGGTAAAGACATTAGAACTGAAATGGGTTTCGGATGTGTGACGTTCTTAGGACACGTACTGTTTAGTAGCATAATTTAAATTTAGTAAAATCGGCCGTATTGGACATATTTCGTTTGGCGGATATATATATTTAATCGAGATTATTGTGGAGGTAGCCATAGTTCAAAGTTTACTAAACCCGACCTAGAGTCATAGCCTATCTTTATATGTCAGAAGAAAATAATAAATTTATAAGTAGTAGATTTTAAAGTCAATAGTAAATTTATTTTCCCGAGGTGCGACCTGAAACCTAGTTCGCACTAGGCCATTCAAATACTTTAACCGGTAATGTTGATTATAATAAATAAGGATGTTCGAGATTTATAATAATATTCTAATACTGCTATATTAAAATTGTTATTATGAAGTTAAATAGGTTTGCTTAACAATTGGCAAATAATTATTAACTCAAGAATTTGTTTAGTACAAAGTAAATGTCTACAGGTTTAGAAATGATAGGACGAACGAAACGCGTTTTTGACTGTGGGAAGGTCAGCGCAGACTGTCACAGCGGGATTATCTTGTTTGGATTTTTATTAATATGAATTGCTAGAACTCTTAAATAATCTAGATTATTGGCATCTAATATGTACGTGATGTAATTGTAGATGATTAAAATTAGTACTAAGGTAGGTTATTGTCGTAGTTATGACACAACCTTAAAATTGTTAGTTTTAATGTAAACTACATGTTGCATCTAGATTGTTATAAACAAACTAATTAATTGGCAGTTTTCACATAGGCATGTAGGCCGGGACATTGAGTTGATGAAATGGTGTTGTCAAAGTCATTCATCACGGAAAGATAAAGATGTTTTGTTTGCAGGTGTGAATACAAAAGTTTACTTCGGTTAGTATTGTTCTGTTCTATACTAGTTTTGTGGTAGCGTTTTACCTAGGGTTGTTCTAAATTATAAGTAATTAAATATTAGTTGTCTGTTGCTGTCTTCTACGTTAGAAGAGGAACGGAGAAAGATAAGGGGGACTCATTTTGTTATAGTCAGCTGTATGATAGATAATCCTTCTAGTAAATATTTCTTGTGATTGCGGTAGTAACATAGAATGTTTATAGGATGTTTTGTTCATTAACTAATTATCTTCACCGCAGCTGTGGATAGGGATGGCTAAAGTATGTGAACAGGGGTGGAGAAGATTGGTCATTATAAATTAAAATAAATACTTGAATTGCAATATGCCTGACTAAATAGTGCGAAAAGGTGGAGTAACTATGTTAGAGAAATTCTCTATTGCATAATATTCGAACTTTTGACATTTTCAATTGTAACTTTAGAATTTTGATTAGAGTATTTAACTAAGCGGGTCCAACGAAGAAGGCATGCTGAAAGCGAGGTCTTTGGTCGTCTATGCACACAATAAAATTATAGATGACACAAGGGAGCATTCTTAATTGGCACTGTTAAATTAGTAAAAGTAGCTTGTTTAGGGTGTTCGAATATTTTTAGTCGCACTGGGCACAAATAGAACTTAGTTAAGCGTGTAGGGTTTATTTTGATTTACCTGGTGAAGTAATTGAATCGAAGTTTCGGAACTGTGCTGTAGAAGTGGGAATTACTCAGCACACAATAAAATTAAGTGGTTTCCATTTAGCTTCATTTCCTAAACTAGCCTTTCTTAAAGTTGCGGAAATTCTGCTGTAAGGTGGTTCCTTTGGGGGCGTCTTGTGAAGTCTAAATCAGGACAATTATACTTGACTAACCTATAGAGAGATAATGTCTTAGGCTGCAGAAACAGAGGCCATTGATGGCATTTCATTTTGGCGTGGTCAGGGGATCTCGTGTTGCTGGGGAATTTTACCATCTGGACGGAAGGCTGAAAAGTAAAGTAGAATGCATAATGAGTAACCAATTAGAGTTACAAACATTCGGGAGATTACCATCTTAATAATGTGTCTTGTGCGAGTATAAAATTAAAATCATCTAATAAAAAAATAAAAAAATAAAAAGAAACTAGCACTATTGAATCACGCAGTTTGGAATTCAGTAAATACGAGAAGGAACTTACGATATTAATTACCATGAATACTAAGACGAAGTGTCCCCTTTAATGACTTATTATTTACCGATTTGACCGATTATTAGTAATATAAAAGGTAGGAAGTTAAGTAGAGTTGTGGGGGCGGATAAGATAGTTACCGGTCTGTTTAATTTAAAAAGAAAATGATATTTTTCAAAGGTATAGGAAAGTAAGGGGATATTGACGTATTATATATTAGCAAATGAGACTAAATGTTGTCTTTCGTGCATAGTAATAACTAGGGATGAGACATAGTTACTAGATAGGTTTTGGCATAAGTATTTGCTTATACGTATAAGCTCAGTACTTGTCAATTAGTATACAATGTCCAACACGTACCGGGGTATTAACAAGTACTTATCGATGACGCATACATTGACAGTTAGATATACATAGCACACAAACTTCTAATAGATCTGAACTACGGGGTAGCTAGTTCAAAACTCAAGGACGTGTTTCGAGATGCGTACCCCCTTTGAGTGAATGAGTTTTTCCTAAGTATTTACGATCGACAACCTTATTGTAAGGCGTTAAGACCTCTATTTGTATGCACGGTGAGTGGGTGTCACTGCGTACCGGACGGAAGCGAGTCTAGTATTCTATCTCGGTTATTTGTAGGATTAGACATTAGATGTATCTCATCTAAAATAAAGTTATAACTCTTGGGCGATGATGGTATGCCTACTGGTTTTGGTTGATATGGGGGTTTGGTTAAGATTTCTTATCCGCGGAGAGGAAAATAGGTTTCGGTTGAAAGAAGTAGCTAATTAGGGATTGTGGAGGACGCGGGTTCGATCCCTGCCTGAGGTAGACAATTGTTCCGACGTTTCGTTATCTTAGGTAATTATATAAGTTAAGATGAGATTGGTAGCGTTGAAGTATGAAGGAAAGTTTTAATTCAAATTATTAATAATTATTCATTAGCCTAGTTGGAACTAAAACCATGACGGCGAAGTGGTTGATGCTTCACCCACGAAAGATCCCAGGTTCGATCCCTAGGTTGCAACATTTAGATGCGAAACAAGTTGTAAGAAAAGACGTAAGTTAAAAGAAGGCCATGATGACAGATGTACTTGAAATTATTCTAGGAAAATAATTTAAAGAATAGAATAATTGAATGGTTCGGAAGATGTTATAAACTTACGTCGGAATCGTCATAGAGTTGAAGAGTTTTCGCTAGGGGGCGTTAGTAGACAGCGCAAGAGACTGTTATATTGATTTAAATTATAGTATGATTTGTTGTTATGATGGTAAACAAAAGGCAAATCATTATTCGGAGGTTGTGTATGATTAGAGACATGGTAGATACCTAAGTTATTGGGAAATATTTGCCGAAACTAAGTTTACTAGGATTTCGTTTCGAACACGAGAACTGGGTATGCAATTATGATTTTGTGTCAGTTGAATAGAATGAGGGGTGTGGGTTTTTTTTGCAATGAGAATGCTTATTGAGGAAGGAGTCATTAGGGATTTGGGGAGGAACTATAAATAGTAGGAATGTCTTTGAGGAAGAAGGCTAGGATGACAATGAGGTTGGCAAGGAAGGAGGTGCTATTTTGTACTTAATTAAGTACAGGGTTTAGATATAATTCGCCGCAGATAAGAGTGGTACTTTATCTGCTTAAATTCTATCGGGGGCGGCTGTAACGGTACAGAATGAATGGTATCCGTCCGTTAGTAAGGAATGCATGGGAGTAGCACTAAAATAAATATTAATGCGTAGCACCATTAATAATAAGCATGAAAAGGGAATAATAAACTAGTTCAGAATAATGGTCAGTGGTCTAGCGCTTTATCTTTAGTTTGAATTTCGCGGGGACTGCTCTGTGTGCTCCTTGCGACATAGGCGCCGTCTAGCGTGAGTTATTTACTTGAGCTTCGCATAAGGTTGCTAGTTTGACTTCTTTATTTTGAATTTCGCGGGGACTGCTCTGTGCGTCCCTTGCGACATAGGCGCCGTCTAGCGTGAGTTATTTACTTGAGCTTCGTGTTAGGTTGGCAACGGGCTTTATCTTTATTTTGAATTTCGCGGGGACTGTTCTGTGTGGCCTTGTGACATAGGCGTAGGTTGGCAAGCCGGTAGACATACGGGCGGGCGCCACCTATGGTCGGAATACGGAACTTTTTATAATTTCACAAAATATAGGATTATTGGCTTAAGTGGAGGATTATTAAGAGGGAAGTGTTAATAGAAGGCTACATTTAGATATTCAACGATGAAATATTGGCTGTCGGACGAGATTTGGTTAGATTATGGAAAAATTTTAGAATTGCGCGGCGAAAGCGGCTATGAGCGAGCGAGAGGTTGAGAAAAAGACAGAAAGAGAGGTCGGATGATAGCTCCACGTGGCGCGACGCGAAGGCGGGGGGGATCGGGGAAACGGCTAGCGATTGGTTGAAGGGAAGAAAAGTGGGCTCGCGCGGAAAAATCTTAGGCGTGTGGCGCGAAAGTAAGATGCTTAGGAAAAGGGCGGAAAATTAGCGGGCATTGAGTTTTGGGACGTCAACGGAGCGGTCCAACTTAAGAGTGCGGTACGACTCATACGGGAAAAATAGCGTCCGAGCTTGATAGTGCGCTAAGTGATATTCGAGCTGCGATATTAATTAAGATTTGTGAAATTGAAAGTTATTAATAAAGTAAACTATTGCGATCGCAACTCGAATCCGTTAACAGAATGAAGTATTCTGGGGTACATCGGCTGAAACGAGTCACGGTGACAACAAAACCCTATGTACCTTTCAACAGACTTCGGTCTGGATGATCTTTGATTGTATTTAATAAGATCGGCGTTTTACACTATTACGCTAAACAATACACTATCTTCGACGGAGTAATGGGGGAGAGACAGTTGTCTCCCTAGTGAAAGTTGAAGATAGGTCAGACACCATTTAGCTGGAGGTAGACCCGTATGACCCAGTCCAATCTCGAGTCTATCTCCATACATACAGTGTAGTGATAGGAAAATAACACACTGAGTATACTGGCTCGACTGATAGAACATTTAGGAGTTAGTTGCTTTCAGGGGCAATGCGACTCTCACCACACACCACGAATTTAAATTAAATGAGGCTTGGCCTAGTTTGCAAGGTACACAAGAGGGACTGTTAGTTCGACAAAATATAGGCATTTTCAAGTGAGGAAAGTTGTAGGAATCTATAGGTAGGCGGATATATATATGGTTAGTTATTAATTCAGACTAATAAGGCAGGGATAATTAAGTTACGGCGCTAAATAAAATTATGATGAAGTGATGTGGGTCCTAGCTAGGCAAGTAATCTGTTACCGCACGCCGGTAAAATTCTAATTGTTTTCCTAAAGTTGTTACCAATTAATTATTCATTTTAAATAATTAACAGAAGTATGATAATATCGTACCATCATTACTTTGGAGTACCTAAAAGTCTAGACTGGTTTTCTATTACAAGAAAAATACTAAAAAGTTATAGCAAATAAGCTTAGTCGTACTGTGATGTTTGATTTCTAACACTGATATGACCAAACAGGCATTTGTTAGCTTTCCCTGGGATGCAATACGATCTCACATGGCTATACTCTTCAAAGTATGGAAAATTTTACATCCGATACCTTAGCAAAAATAAGCTGATACAAACTGAACAACTAAAACCAGTTTAGAACCTAGGATAAGTCGTTGAAAGAAGACATTGCAAGCTATGAGCTTCTAATAATCTGAAACATAGAAATAATTGATTGATAACAACCAGCTAATTAGCCTGACAATGGTCTACTAATACCATTTGAATAGACCTCTTAAGATATGTAAGTACTTACTTCTAATAATATGAAACATAGAAATATTTGATGGGAACAATCTAATCAATCAGACTAATACCTAGTACAGTCTAATTTATACTTATTAAAGTGAGTAAAAGATAACTTCTAAATGTAATTTATTTAATGATTAACAGTGATAATTAACTACCTACTAAAGGTATACTAACTATGATTTAGTAGTCTATCAAATTAACCACTCAGTCTGAGAGACAGAGGGTGTAAGTTAATGGGAAAATAATTAACTACATTCACTCCCTAAAAGTCAGGGATGTTGAATAAATTAGGCATCTTTCAATAAACTTGAGATGTATTTATACTTTATAAGATCTGTATAATGAACACTAAGAGTAATCCAAAGTAATTTACTTCAAATGATAGTATTCTATTTCAGTTCACTTCCTAAAGTCAAGGATATTGAATGAATTAAACATCCTTTAATAAACTTAAGATGTGATAATCTGCCAATGCAGCCAATCCAATGTAGTTATATTGGAGCTTTACAGGACTTGTATAATAAATACTAAGAATAAATAAAAGTAGTTTTACCTGTATTAATAGCATTCTACTTTAGCCACCGCCTGAGTTGGCGTTTTATTAAATTATCCACCCTTTACGGAACTGAATATAAGTTATTGCATTGAATAATTAAGTTCTTAATGTGAAAAGGATATTTGGATGATAGCAAGCCTTGAGATAAACTCTATTGATTTATGTGGAATAATAAGAATTTAAATTGCTAACACATAGTGCATAATGTAAAATGAAATTAAATTTGAGGAGAGATGTAAATTCTCAGTTAAAGAATTAAAGGCACAAGCTAATAATTAAAGTTAAAGCCAATGTGTCGGAACTGTAATTAAACCATGAGATGTACAGTACGCTATGGAGCGGTGGTGGGGCTCATAAATTGCACCAGGCTTCTTATGTATCATGCTACTGATAATAAATAATAATACCTACAAGCTAAGCTATCATCTGATTACCTTTGAGTGGTTACAAATCTTCCCCGCAGCTGCAGTGAAGGATTTAGGTCACAGTTCAGACGGAGTCATTGCTAGGCTACACATATTTATGTTATGATTTATAGACTGGTAGGTAATTAGGTCAGGAGTAAATAATTTAACACAGGGATAAGCCAATTACTAAACTTTCACGAAAGAACTTGAGTTACTTAAATGCGGTTAACAACGGAGGGTTCACTAGACGATCTGGCCAAAATAGTAGTTATTATAATATTACATTGCTTGACTGAAATTCACTGCAAATAGAATTAAGCTATGCTAAGGTTCCATCTTCATACAAACGCTACACACTCTACAAAACTCCAGACACAACCATTAGATTGTAGATAAATTAGGTTAATTAGTTTTAAGAATTAGATAATAATTTAAGTTAAGGTAAAGCGGCGAGGATGTGTGTATGTATTATAAGCTAGCTAGGCATATAGGTGTGAAAGGCATTAGATTTAGGTTTAGATTAGGTATAGAGAATTTATAGATTTAGGTGTAGCAAATTAATGTTGTGGGGAGGTTACATGCATTCGGCTTAATGAAAGCAAACGTCTGGAAATTATCATTCCATTTATTGTTCCTATACTTAATAATCCGCTGTGATAAGCCAAGTACTTGCTCATCCCCAACAATGAAAATTTTATTTGGCTTTCCGAGGTTTACGTCGTCTTCACTTCTCTGTATAGTTTGTGAATAAAGTGGTTTCTCGAATAATATATTTTGATTATTAGAGTTTTTCATTTCTTGATTTGTCACTGTAATTTTACTTTCTGGTTTAATAGCTTCGACGCTAGATGGCGCTAGTAATACTTTCTTCTTTGTACTGACTTGTTGCTGGGGTTTCAACGGGGTATTTTTTCTAGATGGACTTTCTTTATACTTCGTACTATTCATATTTGTAGATTTGCATATTTGTTCGAGAGTTTGAATTTTAATCTTGAATTTGTCAACTTGATTTTTCAATACATAATTTTCCGAAAGCAAGTTTTCAATTTCATTTTCAGCTATTTGTAATTTGGTCTCCAAAGTCTTATTCTTGCTCTTCATTAGCTCAACATCATCTTCACAAGGTTTTAAGTTAGGGCAGCTTCTATTGATGTACTTGCTGTTTTCTGTTTCAGAACTTGTATTGTCCAATGTATCGTCTAAAGATTGAAAAGAGTTACTTGTTGAAACATTACATATAGTTTTGTTTTGTTCAACACTGTTTTGTGGTATATTATCGGTTTGTTTATGTGGTGTGGTGTGGGGTGTGCTACAGATCAATTTTGTTTTTGAGTTAGAAATACATTCATTACATCTCCACTTATTTCTTTTGTCTGGTGTCATCAAGTAAAACAATTTCTCTGCAACATTTGTACATTTGATATGGTATGTTTGCTTGCAAATGAAACACGATAAATTTCTTCTATGCGTTATTAATCTTTTACATCCTTTACAATATTGCGTCATTTTGTGGTGATTGGTAATTGCAATAGGTAGATTAATATTGTTGCTTGTCTGATGCAACAGCGCCCTCTGTTAATTAGATTATCTTCCTTCTTTCTGTTTACGTGATAGTTTGGTAGATGGCGTTAAATATAGTGTCCTCTATTGGCGCGTAGCTGAAACTTTGTGTTCCGTATTGATCGGGCAGCTTGTGTTTACGGAGAAGTTTAGTAGATGGCGGATAATATAGTGCCCTCTATGGGCGCGTAGCTGAAGCTTTAATGATCGATATTGATGGAACAGCTGATATTTGTTTACCTCCTTAATGTTTATAAAAATTAACGGTGTTGTTATTGTTATTTCTCTCATAAAATCAAACTAATTGATCGTAAATTACACTCACCCTGAGTAAAAATTCAGCATATTGGTATCCGTCCACATTTACTTTATTTCTTATTTCGTATTTCATCAGGTTTATGAAATAAAGTTTCCGATTGTATACACACAGCACATCAAACATAACATTGACTAAAACTACACAGATCGGTTGATTCTTCCAGAGATAACATTTCCACCACTAGCTCGTTTATAAAATCACAAAACTAATATTCGTTCGGAGGCATTAAATGACTTTAGATATTTATAAGCACTGATAAAATAAGCAGTCGATGTTGACCGTGATGACTAGCGCCATTCTCTGATGCTGATGTTGCTGCAGCATTTGAGAGGTTTTTTACTGACATTCCAGTTTCAACTACAAAAGCCTTGATTTCCTCCCCCACTGTAGCTGAATCTGTTTTGAAGGAGAATGTTAAAGATTGTGAAAGTAATTTCAGTTTTTCAAAAATTGTGTTATAGATATATTAAATACATTTAACACTCTCAATAAAAAGAAAACTGCTGATCTGTGGGGTAATTCCGTGGATGTCGCTAAATCAGTAATTATGACAATAGCTCCAGTTTTAGCTTGCATATTTAACGAATGCATTGACTGTGGTGTTTTTCCTGACCTAATGAAACATAGCAAATTAATTCCATTGTTTAAATCATGTAGCACTTCTGACCCCTCTAATTTTAGACCTATTTCTGTGCTACCCACATTTAGTAAAATTTTTGAAAAGTTGATGCTAGACCAAATTCAAATTCATTTTCATAGAAATAAACTTTTACATTGTAAACAGTATGGTTTTACTAGGGGTCGCTCAACAACTGACGCCGGTGTTGAGCTTTTAATCCAAATATTTGATACCTGGGAGGAATCACAGGATGCCCCAGGGGTATTTTGTGATTTATCCAAGGCTTTCGATTGTGTTTTACATGAAACTTTGGTCAGGAAGCTTAACCACTATGGAATTAGGGATGCTTCTTTGAGCCTTCTAATCTCATACTTGAGTAACAGGATTCAGAAGGTCGACATTAACGGTATAAGATCTCCGGGATCGGTGGTTACAATGGGAGTTCCGCAGGGTTCAATACTAGATCCATTCTTGTTTTTGGTTTATATTAATGATTTACCTTATTTTGTAAAAGACAGTCATGAGATAGTATTGTTTGCTGATGATACTTCACTTTTATTCAAAGTGAAACGACGACACCCAAATTATGACGATGTGAATAATGCGATCTCAAAGATTGTTCACTGGTTTAGTGTAAATAACTTGCTATTAAACGAGGGAAAAACCAAATGTGTAAGATTTGTATTGCCTAATGTTAAGCAAGTAACAACTAGTGTACAAATTAAAGATAAGAATGTGAATCCTGTGGACACCACTGTGTTTCTAGGCATCACGTTAGATGCCAAGCTTCAGTGGGGCCCACATATAGCTAAATTGTCGAATAGACTTAGCTCTGCGGCTTATGCAGTAATGAAGATCCGTCAGTTAACTGACGTTGATACATCCAGATTAGTTTATTTCAGTTACTTTTATAGTGTAATGTCGTACGGCATTTTACTGTGGGGAAATGCTGCCGACATTCAAACTATCTTTGTGCTTCAGAAGAGGGCTATTCGAGCAATATATAACCTAAAGGCTGGCGACTCTCTCAGAGAGAGATTTAAGAATATAAATATAATGACAGTTGCATCACAATACATTTATGAAAATTTGATTTATGTTCATAAAAATACTGGAATGTTTTCAAAAAACAGTGATATTCACAATGTAAACACTAGAAGTAAGAACAAATTAGCAGTACCTTATACTAGGCTCCATAAAATAAATAATTCTTTTAGGGGTCTGTGTGTAAGATTTTACAACAAAGTACCAAATGATATTCAGAAATTAGATCTTAATAAATTTAAAATCAAAATCAAAGAAAAGCTTTATAAAAAAGCTTATTATAAAGTGTCAGATTACACAGAAGACAAAACAGCTTGGATCTGTAATGCTCCAAGCACTCCAACAGCTATTTCTAATTGTCTTTATTTAATTGATACTACATTGTATGTATTGTAATTTTGTATTGCATCATTTTTTTTTATTTTTAAATTCATATTTTGTATTGACCTGGTAACGACATACTCTTTTTTTTGTTTGTAAATGTCGTTGCTTTTGTGCGATGTGGTTTCTTGCGCCCATTCTTCGCCACAGTTAAAAAATTATGTCCTGAATGGGTGGTAGGTTAAAAAAGATTTGGACGATTCAAAGTACTTATTAATTGAGTTTATTGAATAAATATATTTTGACTTGACTTGACTTGACTTGAATGGCGCTTTACTTTCCCGCCAAGAAGTCCGGAAACATTTTAGTGGCAGTGTATTTTTTTTTATTCATCTTAGCTTGTCCCAATGCTAGATAAAGGCTTCCCTGCCATCCTTCCACTCTTCACGGTTTAGGGCTATAACTTGTCAGTCCTTCCGATAGTAGTCCAGCTCGTCCCGCCATCTACTTCTGGGCCTGCCGCAAAGTTGCGTGGACTCCACTCAGTGGTGAGTTTAGTCCACAGCTCGTCCGACATGCGGCTGCGGGCTGACGTGTCCAGCCCAGTTCCACTTCAAGCTGGCAGCTTAATGACCAACGTCGCCGATTTGGGTTTTGGAGCGCAGCGTGCTATTTCTGATACGGTGGAAATTTTTTGACACAAAAATTTACGCAACTGTCAACGTCAAATTTGACAGAACCGAGCACAGACTATGCGATATTTTGCGATCATGATGCATAAGATGTACCACAGAACCGAAATAATCAAACTTGTTCATACTAAAGTAGTCTTTAAGACTATGAAAACACGGTACAAAGTCAAGTGTGTTTTTGTAGGTGCGATCTCATGCGACCGCTTGGGGCCTGAGGGGCAGAATACTGCGCTCCATTGCTCGCTGGCAAACCGGCCGTGCTTCTGATGCTTTGTCAAAGACCACGTCTGAGCACCGTAGGTGAGGACGGGGAGAACGCATATGATTTTTATTGGGGACTATATTTCTTGTCACCATAATTTATATTTGTCATCAAGTTGTATCACCTAATAAATAGATCTATCGCCACGAAATATTATCGTTCTCAGATAAACAAAAAGTGTTCGCAGGTATGAATTATCAATTTGATGATATTATATGTGTAAAATAAAAGATGGATTACCAATAAAATTGTAGTGCATTAGATGAATATAAACTTCGTTCTTATAATAATAGTTTTATTTCTTAAATAATAGCTCTGTGCTCAGAATGGTAGATCTGTCACCAAATAAAACGATTATCGATCCCTGACTGCGACTCATTTTTATTATTTTGTCACCAATAACAGTAGTTATGTGGTATGTGGTCGTAGGCAACTAGGTACGATAATACGATGCGCGGCGCGGGCAGCGAGATGCAAGTTTACTTCATATGAAGTTCATTCGCGTCGATTCCACGTTCATTGTTGTGGGTGCATTTTATTATCGTTGTGGATAATTTGTTGTTTTAGTTAAATTCTTAACTGTCTATTTTGGGTTATGGCATCAAGTAGTGGTGAAGGTAATGCGATTCATTTAAAAGTTTATCGTCGTTCGACTTTATGAAATTTTCTAGTGACATAATTATATGATTTTTTGGTGATCTCTTTAAATTAGTTTGCTTAAATACTTATAAGGACAAACCTATTATAATACATACTAAAACATTTATTTGGTACTAGACCCCATATCTCCATGATTTTAGGTGATTTATTGTGGAACTGGTTTTATATTGTTTGGTGATTACATTTTGGTGAGAAATCTACTATTTTGCGGACAAACCCTATTATTTAAGAAACACAAAACTAATTAAATTGGCGATAGCTTAAATGATACCCATTTTTATTTATATAGATGGAATAAACAACTGTGATTGGCTGAGCATCTAGAACATCCCCCGGCTATTTCCCGACCAAGTAAATTCAATAAATAACGTGACCAATTTTAATTAGGTATTTATGTAGATAAAATAGAAAAGAGCCGTGTCGCGTATCTGCTCATTAAAATTATACTACCACCCCCTCTCTTCCCTTGGGTGTCGTAAAAGGCGACTAACGGACTACAGACTGCACGTACATCCAACTGGATAGAGCGGCGATGGGCGCACCACCTGTCACTCTGAGCACATGTGCAGTCGCTATTTGGTGAAAAGTGGACTATGGCAGAGGACTGCTTTCGCTGTCCTCATTGCTTAGTCTCTGAATAACTCTTCACTGATAATGGTCGTGATTAGGTATATGTAGTAACTACTTATGTAGATAAAATATATGTAGAAACCACAACTTCTAGGTATTCTTGGTACATAAACCGCATTATTTCCCCGAACAGTAAAGAAAGCCATCCGGTATTCAGAATTTATGTTATGAACTTTGTATTTTATTACTTTGCGTATTACGTTGAACGGACAACAAAAGGGTCGGAAATATTGTTTACGAATATATAATATAGGCTTAAGGGATAAAATGCGAGTTTTCAGGAAAAGTAAGACCAGTTTCACACACTTACATCCTTGTGACCTACTGGTTACTGATTTGGGTATTAGAAACTTGAAATTTTGCACCAATCTTCATAATAAAATAAAGGTGAGTACTTAAAAAAGGTGTTTGAAAACACTACATATTATTATGTGGTATCCAATAAAAATAAAATAATAAAACAGTGTCACACACTTTTGAAGTAGTGTAAGCGAACATTTTAACAGATTTAAAACAAAACTTACTCATACAAAAAGTACTAACACACTATGATAATACATCGACTGGACAAAAAACTCGACATTGTACAAGATTATACACACGTACATATACTCACGACTATATCCCCGAAGTGTTAGTCAGAGACTAGGCAATGAGGACAGCAAAAGCAGTCTTCGTTTCACCAAATGATAACTGCACATGTGCTCAGCGTGACAGGTGGTGAGCCCATCGCTCTATGCTGTTGGATGTATGCTGCACATACATCCAACAGCATAGAGCGATGGGCTTTTTAGTCAGTTAGTTGCCTTTTACGACATCTAAGGAAAGAGATAGAGCGGTAGTGTTGTCTTAATGACACGCTGCCAGCACAACACTATTAAATACAGATTTAAAACGAAACTTACCAAAAATACTCACACGCTACGATAGTACATCGACCAGCATATAAAAGCACATAAAACTCGAGGATGTACAAGATTATATCAAGGCCAATGTCCTAGTGAGGAGCTCGAAGGCGCAGTGGCTAGCGCGTTCGGCTTGCGATCTTGCTCGCTAAGCAACTTTCGCAATGCCGGGTCGCTGGATGGGTGACCAAATTTAAAACATCTCAAGCTCCTCCGTGCTTCGGAAGGCGCGTTAAGCCGTTGGTCCCGGTTGTTAACATAAGATGACTGTCGTTAAAACCCACCAACCCGCATTGGGCCAGCGTATCGCACGGCTGGTTGTAAGAAGGCACAATGGCTAACAGAACCTCGTCGACTTGTACAAATTGAGTACTACTCAACTCGTCCGAGTCGCATCGACACGGGCACTAGTGGCCTTATTAGCCCACCCCCCGATAGGAGATGAAGAAGAGAGACGCACATGCAGAAGAAGAAGAACAAAGAAGAACAATTTTCACATCTAATTGAATACTTCTTAGTATACGGTCAGACAGCAGGCTATAATGCCTACTCCATAAGTAAAACACCAGAACATTCTTACTAATTTAAAACGAAACTTTATAGCTCATACCAAAAGTACTAACACACTATGATAGTACATCGGCAGGCATATAAAACTCGAGGATGTACAAGATTATATCAAGGACAATGTCCAAGCGATGACCAACAAACCTCCATAAAAACCGGGTTAACGAGATCCCAATATAATGCCCACAAATTCGGGAGAAGATCGTAATATGGGGCGCGGATTTACTAAACCCGTTCTTAGGGGATTGTTATTTTTATAAAATAAATATTATTATAGTATGTTTATAAGATGACTGCTAAAACCGCAAGAAACTTCAAGGGCTTCAGGTCAAGTGTTTTAAACATGACAAAAAGAACAATAAAGGAATTCGTGTTTTTTTTCATTTTTAATTAAATTGGATAGTCTTTAAGTATATAATTTATTTTAAAGCAAAAACTATTAAAAATAATGATTATTTACAACGCGCGGGCTAAGACCGGCCGGCCGACCGTCTGTTGACCCGTTCGCGTCAGCGGGGCGATAAATACCTACGTTCTACTATACAAATTCATTTTTTGTCATTTTGGCACGTTTAAAACACTTGACCTGACCAGCCCTTGAAGTTTCTTGCGGTTTCTAGCAGTCACCTTATAAATAAATAAATATTGTTGTCGTTTATTTTGAGCCGGACTTAATACTGCTCATAGATCCAACAGCATAGATCGGCGATGGGCTCACCACCTACGCTGAGCACATGTGCAGTTGCAATTTTATGAAAAGTGGTCTATGACAGTTGACTGCGGTTTGCCTAGTCTCTGACTAACCCTTTAGGTAGACAATCTATGTCTATTATTATGTATGTATTAAAATTATCATCTTATTTTTGGGATTTCTTTCATTGAATTTCCGAAAAATTCCGAAATGTCCCCAAAAGTAGATAAAAACATGGCACAATCAGTTAACATTGAGCTTCATGATAATGATATTAAGGACATTTATCGCGCGTACTCTAAGAGAGAGACTGCTAAACCCATTATTGTTGAGCTAAACATTGTCATCTGCAAGGAAAAAGTATTGGAGGCGATCAAAGTTTTCAACAAAACAAAACCACGTGATGGAAAGCTAAATACTGCACATCTGAATCTCACAGGGCCCCCTAAACCTGTCTTCGTCTCGGAGTCTCTTACCCTAAAAGCACAAAGGCTGTTTTATTTGGCTCGCGAGTTTGCGCGCGAAAATTGCTACGCTTATTGCTGGACGTCGAAGGGTTACGTGTACCTCCGGAAGGCAGAAAATCTACCGTTGCTTCGTGTAGATCGCGACGAAGACCTATCAAAACTTAAGCAATCAGCATGACTAGGTACTTTTTTGTTCTTTATGGATAGATTATTATTATTATTTACTTTTTTTCTTATATTGTTTTGTTTATTATTGCGTGAATTCTATTGCATCTGGAGAATTGTTACCTCCGTACTGTCCAAAACTACTTGTTTGTTTGCCATTTTGAACAATGTATTAATGCCTAAACATTTAAGTAATGTTGTATATGTTAAAACGATAACAAATTATTTAAACATGCTGGCTTGTACAAAAGATATTCACTGTTACATATCCTGCGTGTGCAATGTTTGTTCTATACCCACTACGAAATACCTATTATCGTATGTTTGCTCTGTAATTGTCAATTCGAATGTTTTTATGAAAATTGCACGATTTGTTATATATTGTGAAGCCTTAATTCATACCTTATATACTGCTTGTAACATAGTTACACTAATTATAATGAATACCTATAAAAATTACCTAATTAAAGGGAACACTACATATTTAGTTATTAAAAATGGCGAGTAACACAATAGATTTTATAAACGAACTGGATCAATTTAAAATTTCCGATTGTGTAACGTGCCAGGCTGAACAATGTAAAAACTTGATCTCTGATAAAAAAGTTAACCTAAAAATATTTCATCAAAATATACGCAGTTTATATAAAAACTTTGACGGCCTGGGATTATTATTGGCACGTATTAATATAAGATGTGACATACTGATTCTTTCTGAATGTTGGATTAACGAAAATAGTTTATTACCTGCATTGGAAGGCTTTATTTGTCACAAATCTAACGACAATTACAATCAAAATGACGGTGTTCTTGCCTACATAAATAGTTCTTTGCACTATGAAATTGAAGAGCCTACCTGTCAGGATGCGAATTGTTTATTGATTAAAATAGGAGAGGAAACAGTAGTGTTGGCAATTTATCGACCTGCATGTTTTAAGGGTATCGATAGATTTACTGACTCTTTGCGAGAGCTTTTGGAGAGACTTTCCTCTTATAAAAATGTGATTATCACGGGAAATATAAACGTGAATCTGTTAGACCATAGCTCTGTAACTAAGAATTACTTGGAAACTCTTACTTACATGGGCTTCTTTCCCGCACATAATTATCCCACTAGAGGGGATAGTAAATTAGACCACGTTATTTTAAGAACGAGGTTACCCACATACACTTTTGTTATTTTATCTACTCTCACTGATCACTATTCTACTCTGCTGTGCGTATGCGGTTCCGCCGCCGTCAGTATCACAAAAAATAACAATAAAAATATGATGCCCAAAAGTAACTACGAAAATGTTTTCTCTGAAATTAAAAAAAATAACCCTGAAAAACAATATAATAACTTAGATGTTCATGCTTCTTTTAACCGACTTCATAATTTCCTAGAGCAAACAATAGCAAAAAACACTACTGTAAGTAAAGGAACAAGAAAACAGTGTCTGAAAAAACCTTGGATGACAAATGGCCTTTTGAAATGCATTAAACACAGAGACAATCTACAATTAAAATTACGAATAGAACCAGAAAATGATACATTACGATTAATTTATAAACGCTATCGTAACTTTTGCACAAAACTATTTAAAAAGTTAAAACAAAGTTATGATATGGAACAATTACAGATAGCAAAAAACAACAGTAAAAAAATGTGGTCAATTATTCGAAGTGTCTCAAATACGAACACAACGCAAAACCAAAACTCCAAGTATCTCTTAAAAATTAAAGATTCTCATTTGAGCTCACTTAATGAAGTAAATTCTTACTTTTCAAATGTAGGAAGTCTACTTTCTGAAAAAATTCCGAAAGATGTCCCTGTTTTTCCTCATAAGACCAACACACCCATGAATTCCTTTGTTCTACTGGAAACGTCTCCCGAAGAAGTGGATGGACTTATTAATTCCCTCAAAACTGATAGCGCCCCGGGCTATGATGGAATCTCGGCTAAATTACTCAAAGCTGCAAAGTCTTTAATACCTCTCTTTGTTCATCTTTTTAATGGGTGTTTATCTAACGGTATATTTCCCGATGTGCTGAAAAAAGCTGTAGTGGTTCCAATTAATAAGGGAGGACGTAAAGACGCTGTCGAGAACTATCGCCCAATTTCTTTGTTACCATCAATTTCGAAATTTCTAGAGAAACTAATAAATAATTGATTATTGAAATACTTACATAATAAAAATATGTTATCATACAATCAATTTGGGTTTAGAGCTGGAAAATCTACATCAGACGCTGTACATGAGCTGACTGATTTTGTTGCTAGGAAGATTGATGCTGGGGAAAAATGCTTAACAGTATTTATTGATCTAGCAAAGGCCTTCGACACCGTCTCACATCCAGTTTTACTGAAAAAACTTGAAAATATGGGGGTCAGAGGTTTGCAACTTGAAGTTTTTAAAAGCTATACACAGACACACAGTGTGTAAAGATTTGTGGTCACAAAAGTCTAGAGTCACCTATACTTTTTGGTATTCCACGGGGAAGCATTCTGGGCCCCACCCTGTTTATATGATACATAAACGAACTGTGTGACATGAATTTAGAAGGTTGCAAAATAATCTCTTATGCTGACGACACAAGCTTAACGTTTTTTGGTAAATCATGGGACGAGGTCTCTGCAAGAGCTCAACTGGGTTTTGATAAAGTGTGTCACTGGTTAGCTGCAAACTCACTTTCACTGAATGCCGCAAAAACAAATTTTATTACTTATAGTTTAAGAGGTTGTACTACTAATGCTCTAGAGGTACCTAAAATTAAAGCACATAATTGCTCTTTTCCAGCGAAATCAACTTGTAGCTGTGTAGCCTTAAATAAGGTGCGGTCGGTTAAATATTTAGGAGTAATTATAGACCAAAATCTTAATTTCAAAGAACATATCACCAGTTTAGCTGCAAGAGTTCGTAAATTAACCTATATGTTTGTAATCTTAGAGTTGTTGCAGGCAAACAGTTAATGCTGAGTATTTATCAATCTCTATGCCAATTTTTATTAAATTATTGTATATCATTTTGGGGCGAAGCAGCCAAAACAAATTTAATTGACCTGAAAAGAGCTCAACGGTTTGTTCTTAAGGTTAGTCTTTTCAAACCTATCTTATACCCTACAGTGTCATTGTATAAAGAGTCCGGAATGCTAACTGTGAGGCAACTGTACATTTTGTCAAGCAACATAAATTAATACCTATTGCAAGTTACAGGGAATTATATGCCCTTAGAAGGTGTAAACAATACTTGGTCTGTAAAACAAGATCTTTTAACACTAATTTTATTGAGCGCTTCTTTTGTTATCAAGGTGGGCGTCTATATAATAAGATAAACAAAATTTTATCTATCAGTGACAAAAATGAAAAAGATTGCAAAAATGTGTGGCGGATTGCTTAAATGCACTCGATTATGACGAAACTGAAATTCTTTTGAAGCAATTAAGGTGAACTGCTGTGTCTTTGACACAATAATAACCCACGTAAGAACAAATATAAACACATAATTACATACATAATATAAACATGCACAATTTAACTACATAATGGATATAAATTGTATAACGATACACAAACAAATTAATATTGTAAAAACTATATTATAAAAACTTACAGTGTTAGGATTGTTCTTATGATCAAAGTATGAAGTGAAACTATTGTTAGTAACAAGTGGATATTTTTGCAGTGATGTAAGAGCTGGGGGGGGAGACCTGGTACCTGAAAACATAAAGCCTACCTGTTGGCTTAGTTTAAGTCTCCAGTCTTCCACATAACTTGTACGTGTATAATGTAAGCACTAAACTGTAAAACTAGCTAGTAAAACAAGTTTTGTAGAAGAAAATAAATATATTATATTATATTATATAATTTGTTATATTATGTATTATATTATATATAATTATTAAATAAGATTCCATTAAAAATGTGTTCCTTATTACTTACTTTTTATACCATCAACAATGACAACGAATTAAAAGACCTCGGGTTCGACTCCCCGGTTACGTACGGGATTTAACAAAAAAAATTGCGTGCAGTTTTAATTAAATCTAAAATCGCGCCATGGTTCCTAAGAACAGATTTCCCAATCTTTTATAGTTTTTGATTTCTCTCTACTGACCCTGTATACATAGTTAGTAACTGCAGGCGCCGCCCCGCCGTCATGAGGCGACAGCTAGCCGTCGACGCACGACGCGCCGCTACCAATAGAAGTTACGTCTGACGTCGTCAACACGCCGCTCGCGCTCGTGTGTCAGAATCTTTATTATATTGGTAGCGGCGCGTCGTGCGTCGACGGCTAGCTGTCGCCTCATGACGGCGGGGCGGCGGTAATTCCTGGGAGAAGATTTCTTAGCGTCATAACCATGCCCTTAGTTTAGCTATCACATAACCAGGCACCATAGAAATTTAATTGTTAGCAAACTCTAGGAGTCTTCGTGACAGACAATAAGAGATATAAAACCTCTGCTGCCAACGAAACTTATCGCTCCGGTGCCGTCTCAGACCTTTCCAACCAACTATATACATTGTAAATGTGCAAAATCACACGTATGTTGCGGTAAAACTACGAAAAGGCCATACGTCTTGCCTAATTGACGTTATCTTACGTTGCAGGACGTCTGAGTTTTCTTTTATTTCCTCCCTCCCTTTGTGCTTGTGTTGCAGTGCAAGTGGGAACACGTGATGTCGTTTATTTTGTTATGTTTTTTTGCCGTTTTATCGTGGTTTCGCGAAAACATGCATGTTTTCAGTTCTACTTACTACGAGTGTAAAGAATTTAAAGGTGTTTTTTCTTCTTCATTCTGACAGGTAAAGTTAGTTTGGTGTTGAAAGGTTTAATGTCACGTTATTTAGGTCAGAGATTTGCATTAGTTTTGATTTAATTTCTTAGTTTTCTTTTCTAAATGGCTTTGGTGGTTTTGTGATTATATCATCAGTTTCATTATCATTTACATTTTCATACCACTGCTGTACTATCCTAGGCCACGTGCAACCCACTGTCTTAATTATTATCATCGACCGATATGGATTCATTTATTATTTTCCGCCTGTACCACGGAATGCTCTGAGGAGCTCTTTAACCTCATCCCTCCCTCTCCATTCCTTTCCAGATCGACGCGTGCAGGTCTTAGAAGCCACCCTCATGCTGACCATCAAGACACGTACCAAAAAGTTTGGACAATCGTTCCTTTGCCAAACTGCCCGTATGTGGAATTTGTTTCCCGCACACGTGTTTCCCTCCTCTTTCTCTCCCGGGTTTTTTAAGCGGGGAGTGAAAAAGTATTTATGCAGGCCACCATAGTGTGAGCGTTCGGCATAGCGTGGTAGCGCTGTGATGAACGCTTTTACTTCTTGGGCTTCACTGGCTGCTTTTCATCAGGCAGAGTGAGGCCATTATGGCGTGCCACAATAAAAAAAAAACATTTTTATGGTTATTTTCCCGCGGCAGAACGATTTACCTTTAGTAGTACTATCGAATCATGCAAGTTATTTTTTTTTTTAAATATTTTTTTTTTGTTCTCAACAAATAGTCAAAAAATAATCATCAACTCGAAAGCGTGAGAAACGATAGTTTCTTATACTAGATGTGACGTATTTGGGTACAGCCTGCCGCACGAAATCAATGTTAATAGTAAAAGAAGCTCCCGCACTAAGTAATATTCTCACGCTTTCGAGTTATGATTATTTTTTTTTGATTACTTGAGAACAAATTTTTTTTTATTTTCAGAAAATAACTCGCATGATTCGATAGTACTACTAGAGGTAAATCGTTCTGCCGCGGGAAAAACAACTAAAATGTCTCGTTGTATAATACAGACAGAAAGTGGTAGCTTATAGTATCCATCAGTAGTTATATACCTACCTTGTAAGGTTCTTACTACGCCGTAAGTTTCACCATAAAAACATATTTGTGTAGTTTTCAAATAAATATATTATTTCCTTGTTGTACGACGACATACCCCACGTATGTGTCATATCGTAAATAACCTTTCCATTCGATATACCTCAATATCGTATAGAAATAAATATATTTAGTAGAATGTGAGTGGTCATTGAATATATATTTTGTCACGGAAACTATTTTTGTATTATTAACAATTTTGATACAATAATTCAATACAACGCAAATCTAAATAAAGAAGCTGGAAGGCGCAGTGGTTCACGAGTTCAGTTTGCAATCTTTCCAGTTAAGCAACTGTCTCAAAGCCGTGTCAATGGATGGCAACTCGAGCTTCGGAAGGCACGTTAAGCCGTTGGCCCCTGTTATTGAAGCAAGAATGTAGTCGTTTAAATACACTAATCCACTATGGCCCAAAAACCCCACGTGCTATTGTCCACGTGGGAGGCCTATGCCCAGCTGTGGGACGTTTATAGGCTGATGATGAAATCTTCTACTACAATGTTCCATATATCTCTAAGCTGTAAAGGTTGAACCACAATGCATACGTGCTTCAAAATGTTCTACCTCTGATTAACATAATAGTCTCCTTCGAACAACAACAATTGCACTAGACGGTAGGACGGTTGGAACCACCGCACAAAGGACCCACACGGCACACGAGATGAACGCGAGGGTCCATATGAGTTGTACTCGACAATAACGTCTCCTACCATGTGTGTTTCCTCATTCGATAATATGAAGTAATAAGTATTCGCCATTTCGTATTTTTCCCTTTATCCGGTATGGTCGATAAATGTCAGATTCTGGAAATGTCAGACAGGTTTAAAACGCCAGATTCTATGAATGCCATATTCTACAAACACCAGATTCTAATAATGCCAAATTCTATAAATGCCAGAATCTATAAATGCTAGATTTCATAGCCATTGCAATATCATTAATTAATACCGATAACGAAACGTTGAAAAAATTTCTACCTCAGGCGGGAATCGAACCCGCGTCCTCCGCAATCCGGGAGGCTGCGTTTACCACTCCGCCACCGAGGTATTGGTTAGACCTGACGAAGTTTTTCAACGCTTTTGACTTTATTTTTTATAGCAGCAGTGTCTTATCAACATTCAGGTAAGATTTTTCCTTGGTCGTAAAAGGCGATTAACTGACTCAAAACTGCACATACATTAAATAGGATAGGGCGGCGATATCACCACCTATCACGCTGAGCATATGTGCAGAATTGTATTTTGGTGAAAGGTGGGTTATGGCGGGGAACTCTTTGACCTCATCCGTCCTTCTCCCTTCCTCCACATGAGTACTCGTGCTGCTCTCCGGAGTCACCAATTTACAGTCTCTAATATTCCAACACGCACAAAGAATTTTGGTGACTCGTTTCTTTGTCGCACTTCCAAAAGATGGAATAGTCTACCAGTACACGTATTCCCTCCTACCTATGACATAGGGTCCTTCAAACGAGGCGTGAAGAGGCACTTTGTGGGCCGGCAGAGTGATTTGGCTGATGTTACGTCTCTTACGCTGCACCAGTTGTCATCGCGCTTGGACTTCACTTCCACTTAACATCAGGAGGAGTGGGGTCATTTGACGGGCTTTGTATAAAAAAAACTGCTTCTGCGGTCCTCATTGCCCAGACTCTGAATAACTCTTAGGGGAGAATAGACGAGAATATTAGCTATTACTTAATATCCCGTGATTCAATTCCCTAGTAGACGGGCACTGCGGCCTCATTACATACTGAACTCGATGACCAAGAAGCTAAAGAGCTCAGTTTGCGACTTGCCAGTTAAAAAAAAAATCCAGTTCAATTCCCGGTTGAGTCAGTTTATAAATACAGATACTGATTTTTAAGTGACACCGATCTGGCCTAGCAAACGATTAATGCTTGGTGGTACCCGGCCGCTTTACTCATGGACGCATGCGATACCGAGAGAGGGCATCGCTCGCGCAACGCACACTTGAATCTGCCTGCAGTTCTGATGTCACTATGTTCTGTGATTTCACTGAATCTAGTACCCTTTGGTACAGCATTAAATATTTTTTATTGGTTTTCCACTCTATAACTACTGAATAAGCTTCAAATTATGGTGGCATGTATATTAACCACTACGAGTTATAGGATTAAACCGCAACGCAGCAACGTAAAACAATGCTACGTGGCGGTAGTTGCGGTCACAGAACAGTTAAAAAGGTTTTATTCCAAAGTTGCAAACTCAAATTCAAACTAAAAAAACATTTATTCAAATAAACTTTTTTTGGAAGTGCTTCCACCATCCTTTCAAGGTTGGAGTAGCCATAGCTGCAGCAATTCTCAATGAGATATTAATCAACAAAATATACCGACCTTTAGGCGATCGAAGGCTTTTGCCAATCAAAAAACGATGACTGTTCTTATTTAACAAAGAGTTGTGTTGTTTCAAAATGACTCCTTCGATACTTAATAAAAAAAAGTCAATTTGCTTAAAGACTCCGTTTCCGAGAGCTTTGCATTTCCCTCAGAGATCACAATTTCATTCCTGGCCGTCTCTTGGAAAGGATTAATTTGGCATTTGCCGCCAAAAATAAAGGGTTCAACCTTCTACCCCGCTGTGTAAAGAGTGAATGATATTTTGATTACAAAATGGCGCCCTCAAAAATGTTGCCTGCCTAAATAAATTATTTGAATTGGCGATGGCGGCGGCGTCGCGGATAAGAGATTTAATTTGGCCACAGCTTTTGTCGGAACACGAGAAAAATGAACGAAAAAAAAATACCAAGAATTCGGATAGGTGAACAAATATTTATCGTCAGTGTTTTGTTTTAGCTTTGTTTTTTAGACGCAAGGTAAAATAACATGTTACAAATTAGATAATGAAAATTTATTAATTGTTTGTTATTTTCGTATTTTGTTTGTCTACCTCACATAAAATAAACTCTAAGTAGGTATATCAAAATTTAATAACCTAACAAAGCTCAACATTACTTTTTTAATAAAGTACTTCCATAATAAAGGACCGGAATTCTTTTTTATAGCTCGGGGAAAGCGTTTGATATTTATCTCACCAAAAACATTCACGCTTGACAGTTTGAATTCCTGAAAGTTTTTGTGATCAATGTTCAACTTCGTAACTGGGTACAGCTAGTGGTTAGACTAATAGTGTCAGATCGAAAAGTTTTTAGTTTCACTCCTATTAAAGTACATAATAATATTTTAGGTTGGTGAGAAGGTTTTTTATATCATCCTTATTTATTATTAGTAAGGATAGGATTATCCTACTAATATAATAAACGCGAAAGTTTGTAAGTATGGATGGATGTTTGTTACTCTTTCACGTAAAAAACTACTGAATGGATTTGGATGAAATTCGCATACGGGTAGTTTATAACCTGGATTAACACATAAGATACTTTTTATCCCAATATTTCGACGGGAACGGGAACCACGCGGGTGAAACCACGAGCGGCAGCTAGTATATTATAAATGCGAAATTGAGTTTGTTTGTTTGTTTGTCTGTATATTTGTGACTAATTTATTAAATTGTGATTGACGACCTCCGTGGTCGTGTGGTTAGCACGCCGGGTCTGGCGTCGCGCCATCTCTGAGGTCTCGGGTTCAATTCACAGTCGGGTCAATTTAAAGAAAACTGTTTTTCTAAATTGATTTCGGGTCAGGGTGATTTTCTATGTTTATGTATATTTATTCGTTATCTTAACATATTAACGAGTTTCAAAAGAAGCTTATTTTGGTTTAGATAATTGATGTTAGCGTAAACGAATTTAATTTTTATTTATTTATATTTAATTCTGATAAAGAGATACCTTATATGAGGTCCTGAAGACGTTGTAGGTTACTTTTTCCACCAAAAAACGCCAGTCTTAGTAAATCAATGTTCGAATTATTTAGCTCGAACGTATAAGCACAGCTCACTCGATATCAAACTAACGGTAGGGGACGATAGTTCTTGAAACATCCCAAAGTACTTATCGGTTGAAATACTTGAGTTATGACAAGATCTTTTGATGTTGAGCGATCGAGTGTCTCCCAATAACTAAGACGTGTATTTGGTAACACACATCCTGGTGTAACAAATTTATCTATCGGAAACCTTGTTACGTCGATATTAACTTGAGTTACTTGTCCTATCTATACACTGATATTGTATGAAGGTAAAGTTTTGAACTTTGAATGTGGACAGGAGGAAAGTGGTCTCAAATTTTTAAAGTCGACGACCTCCTTTGTCGAGTGGTTTGTACACCGGTTTTCATGGTGTCGCCATCTCTGAAGTCCCGGGTTCGATACCCGGTCCGGTCAATTTAGAAATTATTGTTTTTCTAAATTGTCTCGGGTCTAGGTGTTTTCTTTCTATGTGTAATAATAAGTATGTATTTAAGTATTTTAAGTTTGTTTATGCGTTGTCTAGTAACCATTTAACGAGTTTCATAACGAAGCTTCTCTTGGGCTAGATAATTGGTGTGAATGTAGGTGTTTGATATAGAGAGTCTACATCAAGACAACAATAGTGCTTATACAATAAACTTAAATTGCTACTTACTTACTATATGGTAAAAGATAATCTAAAACGACTTACGTACTAGAAGACGGTGTGCCACACCCTTGAGATACGCCGCTCAGCCCGGTGCAGTCCGTCGCGCCGGCTGTCTTCGGGCTGCGGTGCTGGATCGCGCTCCCGCGCGTCTTCGGGGCTGGTGCTATGGTGATGGAAAGGCCCTAACTTCCCGTTGGCTACCCCAAGAGAGCTCTCAAACCCCAGAGAAATACGTACCACTGCACCAATCACTTAGCCCGCCACGACACGTGTGCGGGTCAACCAACAAATCACTGATTTTACTCAGGCCGCCCTGGTTACAAACTAAACTTATGTGTTCTACACTGTACTTAATTATTACGGACCCCCGAATGAACCTATGTGCCCCACATATTAAATTACACCAAAGTACAAATTAATGTCACACGACCCCGCGTTCAAGGTTCCTAACCTAACCAAAATCCAACGTGAGTGTGTGTCACACTGACACTGACATTGACAGTCGTCTGTCAAATACAAATTAAAACTACAAAAAAGGTTGCCAGCCGTAAGTAGTAGTAGCAGTAGGAAAGTTTATTTATTTTAGTTTTCCTTGTACCAATATTTGCTGTTGTTCATGCAGGAAGGCCTGTGCCCAGCAGTAGGACGGAAAGAGGCTGATGATGATGAAATCTCAATAACATAGAGAAAGTAGACAGGAGGTAAATAGTCACTGATATTTAAAATCCTTTCACCATTATATAGAATGAATGTTCAGGGTGGATATAGGTATGCCTTTGCCTATAATCACGACTATTATCCCCGGAGGGTTAGTCAGAGACTAGGCAATGAGGACAGCAAAAGCACTCCTCTACCAATAGTCCAATTTTCACCAAATAGCGACTGCACATGTGCTCAGTGTGTGTGGTGAGACCATCGCCGCTCTATGCTGTTGGATGTATGTGCAGTCTTTAGTCTGTTAGTCACCTTTTACGACACCCAAGGGAAGAGAGGGGGTGGTAGTAATCTTTCACCGCTACGCGACATGGTTGTATAAGGCGACTGCTAGAAACCGTAAGAAACTTCAAGAGCAGGACAGGGGCCCAAGTCTGCTAATTTACGAATGGCATAATTGAATCGCAAATGGATCGCATTGTAATTGTTTGACACATTTGGTATTTTCTTACTCATTTAAGAATACCAAATGTGTCAAACAATTACAATGCGATACAATAGCGATTTAATTATGCCATTCGTAAATTAGCAGACTTGGGCCCCAGGTCAAGTGTTTTAAACATGAAAAAAGACAAAAATTATACAAATGAAAATTCATGCTTTTTTATTTTTAATTAAATAACTTATTTTGCGAATTCTGATTGGATAGTCTTTGAGTATCTAATTTATTTTAAAGCAATAACATAAGAAAAATACGCACATTTCGTAATAGGGAAATAAATGGTCTCATTGCAGACTGACGTAGGTACTTATCGCCCGGCTGACCCGGACGGGTCAACAGACGGTTGGGTCAGTGACCGTTTATTTTTCTAATGTTATTGCTTTAAAATAAATAAGATACTCAAAGACTATCTTATGAAAATTCACAAAAAGGATTATTTAATTAAAAATGAAAAAGGCACGAATTCCTTTTGTGTCATTTTTGTCATGTTTAAAACACTTGACCTGACCAGCCCTTGAAGTTTCTTGCGGTTTCTAGTTTGCGGAGTGCTGTCTACAAAATTGCTGTGTCCGAAAAGAGTGACAAAGTATTTTGCCATTTGGTTTGTTAACACCTTTGTACAGTTGGTTTGCAATAAAGATTTTGTAGTCGTATTTATTTGTATAAACATAAGGCGTAAGGTATCCATCTAACATTCGGTGACCCACAAAAGGAATGCATTACACTCGGCACAGATGTTATTCCACGCAATCTTTTTCCTCTCAACCGTACATTACGTAATGATGACAGTTCCATCCGCCTCGTCTCTTGCTTACAACTTCCGACCGCCATATTGAGTGGTGACCACTTCCGGGAGGCTTTTAGCAATCTTCGTGACACGTTGTCTATGGTGTGCTATTCCAACGTCAAAGAGACGGATTTCCGGTTGACTAAATACTGTTTTTGAGTAGGGACAGTGATTTTTGTGTTATTTTTTCCGACTTCTCTGAAACATATTATATATGTGGTTGTGGCGATTTATTATACAGGTGTCCCAAGAAATAGGGTCAAGCTGAAGATCAGAGGTAAAATATCCAAATCACCCCCACCACGTATTATCCGCGATTTACAATAGTTTAGACTAAAAACTCTAGTTTGAATACTTTTTCAGTTAATCACTACATGAAGCTATTTTTTTGTTTGCGAATTTGGATGCCTCACATTTGCAACATCGATAAAAGTGCGCGTTCTCGGCGTGCGCCGGAACTAATTTGTGAACTTCGAAAATAAAGTCATTCCAAACGATTCTACGCGATGGGAAGTGAACTTCGAATGGGTTTTTATAATTCTTAGAAATTGCTGGCGTGATTTTAAAAACAGATCAACGAAAATCAGATCAGAACAAATCTTATAGAAAGACAGATAGATACTTACAGAAAAAAAGTATTTAGGTAAACTCTTTTAGTTATTAAGTTAAAGATCTAATATTCACCTTCCTGTTTTGACACATCAACATAGATGGATAAAAAATACTTTATTGCACATACATTAGATATATATTTATTTTATTTAAACCGCCTCTGTGGTCACTAGACCACTGAAACCGGTGGCTTACCCACTAGGGTAAGCCACCGGTTTCAGACCCAGAGGTCCCGGGTTCGATTCCCAGCGGGGGGTACATCTTTGTGTGTTCGGTTTAGTTGGTGGTAGGGCTGTTAAGTCCGCCTGGCTAGCTACCACCATCTTATCTAAGTCTGTCGCCATAACAACGATGTAAAAGTAAAGTAAAAAAAAGTAAAAAGAACGTTTATTGCTTCTTATAGCATTTTACAAAAAATGAACAAATAGAAAAACAAAACAAACAAAGCAATTGGAAGTAGCTCAGCATGTGCTGACCTGGGAGGAGTATCCCAGGCAGCGCTGATTTTCAGCCACTCCCACTTCTCTGGAGATCTTTGGTGAGAGTAAGGTAACGAGGGCTTCATAATTTAAAATATAATTACAATTACAAACAACGATAACAAATTATTAATTTACAAATTGGATACGTATTACAAAATAAATTTAAAAAAAAAACCAATATAACAAACAAATTTTGTAACAAATTAAAAAAAAAAAAATTAAAATGTTGACAGGTAGGTACTCTTTTTTGTTGTTGTATTGTGTGGCGTGTGTGTGTGTGTGTGTGTGTGTGTGGTGTGTAATGGAGGACGTGTATGTGTAAAAAACTGTCTACGACTGTACAAAGTATTCCGTTAGGGGGGGTTATGATTTCCAATGACCCTGAACAATATTTTCCGCAGCAAGCTGTCTCTTCAATAAAGCTGCTTTGAATTTATTTTTGAAGCACTCTACACTCATTGCCTGTCTCATAGGTGGAGGCAAAATATTCCATATGCTTGCTGCGTAGAATTTAAAAGATCCGCGATATCGAGTGGTCTTGTGTTTAGGTATAATCAGCAAGTTCAGCGCTGCTGACCGAAGCTTCCTCAGCGTGCCTTCTTTTACCCAGGACAATTTCTCAAAAAGGTATTGAAGCTTTTTGGTCCAAACAACCTTATGGATAGTACATGCGTATTGAAGTTCTCTTCGAGCTTTCATGTTAAGAATGCCTTTTCTGTTAAGGTATGGAGTAATATATTCTCTTTTGGGTACATTATAACAGAAACGAATACAGGCATTTTGTACGCGCTGAATAGCTCTTTCGGTTTTCACGGTTATCTTAGGACCGATCACAGGGCCACAGTAGTTAAGCGGAGAAAGGACAATTAAGTCAGACAAAAGCAAGCGTAACTCTTTCTTTATGTACGGTCTGATCTTATAAAGAGTTTTGAGTTTGAAAAAAGCGTACCCAACGTTTCCATTCACGTGGTCTTCATACTTTTGTTCCCCGTCTATGAACAATCCCAAATTCCGAGCACATTTTACCATCTCTAAAGTTACGCTATTGATTGTCACTTCCTCGCCAAAATCCATAACATTTTTAATTTGGTGTTTAGTTCCTAGGACCAGCACTTGCGATTTATTTGGATTTAAGACAAGAGAATTATTTTCAGACCAAGTGTAGATTTCTTGTAAGTCATCATTTACTTTCTGAATTGCTTCCCGTGTATCTTTCCCTTTAAATGAGTGATACAATTGTGTGTCATCTGCAAACAGATGGTATTTACATGTTTTTATGCACTGAGGGAGGTCTGCTGTGAAGATAGTAAAAATAATAGGACTTAATATTGAACCCTGTGGCACACCTCGATTAACGATTTTAGGGGATGAACATTTTTTTTGACCATTAGCGCCATAAGTGACCACCACTTGCTCTCTACCAATCAGATAAGTTTCAAACCATTTGCAAGTATTAGCTGAAAAGCCATAGTGACCTAATTTTGCCAACAAAAGCTTTGGATGTAAACAATCAAAAGCTCGCGTGTAGTCCAACAGCACTAGTATACTACTCAGCCCGTTATCCGACGCTTCACTGAGATCATCTGTAACATGAAGCAAAGCTGTTTCAGTGCCGTGTCCTCGACGAAAACCGGACTGGAATTTTGGTATAATACAATTGTTTTCCAAGTAGTTGACTATTTGATTTAGTACCACCCTTTCTAATACTTTTGATAGTACTGGTAAGATAGAGATTGGGCGTAAATCTTTTAATTCATCCGCAGAGTTCTTTTTAGGTATTGGTCTAACCAGGGCCTTTTTCCATTGCGATGGAAAAGTATGACTTTCAATGGACTTATTTATTATCGCTGTAATAATAGGAAGTGTTTTTTGCAAGGTATATTTGATCATGATTATATTTAAACCATCCTGTCCTGACGCGCCTGTCGTGATACCATTAATGATTTTGAGTACATCTTTTTCTGTCGTCGGTTTTAATTCAAATGCATTATATAATTTAGTTGTTTTCATATTATTACACGTATATTCTAAATCTACGTCTTTGCAAGGTGGTAGCTTTAAAAACCAATCATTAATTATATCTGGGTCATTGATATGGTCAGGTATCGAGTCTTTAGGAAGGTTGTTGGCCAAAACAGTGCTTTTAATATTTCTCCAAAGCAGGCTAGGTTTATTTAAATTTTTGTTTATGTTTGTATTAAAATAAGCTTTTTTCTCATGATGTATTGATGACGTCACAAGATTTTTAAAATTGCGATAGTATTCTTTTGAACTGTCTGTTTTCATTATGTGTGATCTTGCTAAAGCTTTGTCTCTTAGGCTCATCATAAATTTTATCATATTTGTGATCCAAGGCTTAGGTTTGTCCCTTATAGTTGTTTTTTTAATCGGTGCGTGTTTATCAAATAGTGCTAGAATGTAGTCATTAAAAAGTGCAACCATTTCATCAACATCTTCTGATTGCAGCGCCGATTGCCAAGGTATAGAATTTAAATCAGTGTCAAATTGTTCTAAAATTATATTGTGTATAGCTCGCCGGTAAATAACTTGTTCAACAAATTTGGGCTTCCTTATATTAAGATCTACTATGACTGTCGCATGATCGCTTAGACTTTTATTATGCATATGTATAAAGCATTGTTGTGTTATGACAGTTTGAGATGAGACAGCCAGTTCCTCAGTGGTTGAGGATTCCGGGTGAAGCGCGTTTCCACCTTCGGCCTTATCGTCACTTACCATCAGGTGAGATAAAGGCCAAGCGCTTACCCGTTGCCGAATAAAAAAATAATTTATTTTCTACGTGAGATCTTAAGTCAAGTATGAGCAAAGGTGGAATTATCGCTAATTGCGATCTCTTCCAGACCACACACATTCTTAAAATTACACATCATAATTAAATTACTTATAGTAATATGAACGACAAAGCACTTGACCTTCGTTGCATCTAATAAGTGACGATAGGGTCGTTAGAGGAAGCACTCTTCACCCGGAATCCTCTATTACTAATCATCAGCCTAATTAAGGCTAGGTGAAAAATTAACATAACACAACAGAATAAATTCACGTAGTTACATATTTTTGAGTCATTTTATCTTCTTTTCTAGGTTTTATTCTTATAATAAGTGATTTGATATTATGAGTCATTTACTTAAATGAAGTTCATAAATAACTTGAGGGATTATAACCGATCGTTTTTTTATTTCATCTATAATTTTTTTTAAATACAAAACGCGCCTATTCGAGCCGCTTCGCTGTCCCTCTGAATAGTCTTAATCTTTGGGGATAATAGTCGCGAACACAATTGAACTGCATACTTATATTTTTATGAAATTTCTTTCCGATAACAGTTTATAGGATGCAATAAATATCCAGTACTCAATAATACGATACGCTTCCATCCTTTTAGGAAACAATACAATCAAATGTCGCAGAGGAACTTTACGATTGAAATCAAATGTGTCATAAACTACAGTGACCTATCCTTTTAAGACTTAAAGCTAAAGCTGTGGTATACAGCAAGCATTTAGACGAGGCGACTTCGATATCCAGCCCTCCTAGACGAGTGGCAAACGTTCACCGCTGTCTATTTTTATAAAACGGTTTTATTTAGCTTGACCTGTTTGTTGATGTTGGGTCAAATTTAGTACTTAAAATTTTGCACCCTTCCTGTTGACCGATTGATCTGAAATTTGGTACACACCTTTAGTTCTGATGACAACACAATTATGCATATTCAGTATCATTGTAAATCCAAAATGGCCGCCTCCACAAAATAGTGGTATTTTTGCTTCAACCACCTCAATATCGGTATCAAATGAAAGATCTTGACTAGTAGTAGCTATACAGTAGGTGTACATTTTATAAAAAAAAAAAACTAAAAACTTGAAAATAAAAAGGGAAATTTTTTCTTTTAACTGAAACGAATGATGATGTAGATAATGTACTAAAAGCTATAAAATAAATAAAAATTAAATCAAAATAAAATCGTGGGGCGTAGCAACCTGTATAAATGTATAATCAGCATTTATAATGTTAAGTATGGTTGACTGTTGACAGAAATTTGACGCGCCACCCGATTTTGTTTATAATTAATTTTTATTTATTTTGTAGCTTTTAGTACATTATCTACATCATCAATAGCTTTCTTTTCAATAAAATCGTTTAACTAAAAGCAATTTTTACCTTTTGTTTTTGATTCATCGTACAATGCGCGCGCGCTGTTATATGTTTCACTACCAGCTGGCACAATATACGGCGAATCACGAATAGACAGGGGGTGAGCATTTACCACTTGTCTGGCGGCTGGGCCGTTACGACTTAGGGATCTTCAAATAATGAGCCAATCCTTCCTCAAATGCGGTAACGCATCTGCGATTCCTCCTTTGAGGGTGTCAATGGGCGGAAGTTATTGCTTTCCATCAGATAAACCTATTCGTATGTCTCCTTTTATTCATCATCATCATCATCATCAGCCAAAAGACGTCCACCAGGACAAAGGCCTCCCCCAAGGTTCATTTGGGGGGAAAGTTGCCGAGGTTATTCGCCACGCTTGCAGCAGACGGGTTAGCGATCGCAGTATGACGGTGGTAATCTCAGAGGATGCAGCTACCTATCCTCTGGGTTGATCCCTCAGTCGCCTTCTACGACTCCCACGGGAAGATAGTGGGTGGTAGTATTCTTTCACCGTTACCGACACGGTTAAGTTTGGCAAAGTCACTCCTTTTATTACAATAAAAAAATTACTTGCCCAGTCCGACTGGATGGCGACCATAATACCTATTTATACCACCAAGCAGTATGGTTTAATATATAGCAGCGTCTATTGTGTTGTGTTATAGAACACATTTCTTTAATTTTTATTTTTGTTAGTCCATCTGTAAGTCGACCTTCGCCTAAGGTAGCTTTCACGAATGACGCAAACACCCATAACCCAGACACCACTGATCTTCACAAATAGACTACCGTAGAAAGTTAAAGTAAAGTTAGTTCAGATGTTTAAGATACATCGCTCCACAATGCATTGATGTACCGCCCTAAGCGCACTACACAATTTCCAATCACCCATAAACCATTACGTACCCTAATGGCATCGGTTTACGGCTGTAAATTCAACGGCTCAAATATCAAGACATGCTCATTAGATAACATAGCGCGACCAGTGTAATTTGATCGTTGTATCCGCCATGAAACTGATGAGATAACATGGAATTTTACATCCGAACATAGAGTATGGTGGCCCAATTTACATTTGTTAGACATAACCGATATCTCAGATCGGCCCGGCTTAATTTATGTCCCTTGTAAAACACGAACAGTAGCTTGGTATTGACAGAAGTTATATACTTGACAACCCTAATTTTACGACTTGTCACAGAGTAGCGAACAACGAGGCAAACAACTTAGAAGTACATGCTGGTGTGTGAGCCAGAATCCGATGCGTACCTCAAAAATATGTAGGGATGGCTTGATTTGAATGATGAAGATTGTATACCTTTAGGTTTGGTGATCAAAGAAGTGGTCGCAGTCAGTGCCAGTAGCAGCTACTGAACGCACTGCAAATCACGTTTTTGTATGATGGTGTCCCAAGTCCCCAATTAGTGTCTATGTTGGCTCAGGGCCTAAATGTCACTACTTTGATCACCAAGCCACATTCCGCAAGCGAGTTGATTAATCCTGTACCTATCAAATGTGGCGATGATTTGATTGCAGTGATGCCTTTACCCAGTAGTCGTAGTCTTACTCCAGAACTTGTCTACCACAACGGCTATATCAGAGGAACTTCTTCTTTGTCCGGCCTTAATCCCATCTTTAATTGGGGTCGGCTCTCCTAATTTTTTGTCTCCAGATATGTCGGTCCTGGATGGTCATGGGGTCTATATTATTATTTTTTCTTCTTCTTAGTCGCTTCACTCTTGCCAGAGTGGTCGTGGTTATCACGTTCCGGTAGGTTGGGCAGCAGACAGTGCCCGCCGCACGACATCCCGCCACCTCTGCCTGCTGGTCGTTAATCGGGCACATTCGTGCACGGGAGCGCCCACCGCAGCCTTCACTTGGTCCGTCCATCTCATTGGGGATCTCCCTCGTGGTCTTGTGCCCTCAACTTTCCCTTGCACTACAAGACGTTCTATGGAGTCGTTATTATTTTTAGATCATTATTAATTACAGCGATCCATGTGAGTCGGGGTCTTCCGCGCTTTTTGGGTACGGTTTTATACTTCAGCACTTTTCGGGTCAAGTGATCTTCCGGTCTCCCCATGACGTGGCCATACCACCGCAGTCGTGACTCTGCTAGTTTTTCTTGTATAGGCCTTACTCTAAAGGTTCCTCTGACGTAGTGGTTCAGCACTCTGTCCAGTAAGTCACTCCTCCAGACCACCTGAGCATTCTCATTTCGGCTGCATGCTGTTTGTCTGTTTGTTGCTTCTTGATTGGCCAACATTTCGCACCGTAGATAAGGGCTGGTCTTACTGCCGTTTTATAAACTTTTCTCTTGAGGTGTATGGGCATTAGGGCGTCGCAGAGCACTCCCGTGAGTTCTCTCCACTTATGCCACGCTGTGTTCTTACGGTGCACAATGTCTGCGTCGATAGAACCATCGTTTGATATAACGCTGCCTAGGTATTTGAAGCTTGAAACGGACTTCAGTAGAGTATTTTGAAGATACATATTGTGCTGCGTGGTGTTGTTGGTGAAGTTGCAGTGCATGTATTCTGTCTTCTCTCTACTGATCCTCAGTCCTACTCTTTCGAGAGACATTCTCCAGTTCTCCAGAGTCGACTGTAAAGCCTTTGGGTCTTCGTCTACAAGAACAATATCACGGCTATATCAGAGGAACGTGTCTGCATTTAAAATTGTCTACCAGAACTAAGAGAAACTTACAGAAAAACATTCAGAATGCCGCAAACACTTAGTGGAGGGTCTATTTAGCCATCATAAGCGATGTCTGTCATATTTTGCACCACAAATCGTCTACTATGAACGTAAAGAACAAAGATGATGTTTATATGCTAAATACTACTAGGTATTTACTGTTTTTAGCCTTTATCATCATCATCTTTGTGTGAGAGCCGTGTTGTATAGCGGTTCACTAATAGACTACAAACCCCTCTCTTCCCTTGGGTGTCGTAAAGGCGACTAACGGACTAAAAACTGCACATCCAACAAAATGGAGCGGCGAAGATCTCATCACCTGTCAAGTTGAGTACATATGCAGTCGCTATTTAGTGAAAAGTGGACTATGGCAGAGGACTGCTTTTGCGGTCCTCATTGCCTAGTCTCTGACTAACCCTTCGGGGATAATAGTCGTGAATCTATCTATGTATGAATAATACGTCTTAAATACTTCACTATACTGTGGTCTTGCAATAGGCTTCAAAAATACTATTTTCGTTGGAGACCGCATAATTCGGCAGTAAGCCACTGATAACTTGGGTTACAATCGATGGTATGATCGAGGGGTGAGGCTTGTGTTTCTAAACTTTATCCTGTAGGTATAAGGTTGGAAATTGCTTAGCACACTACGCTAGGCTTCTCGTGTCTTGTTCCATGTAAGATAATTTGAGTTCGGATTTATTTTGATCGACGATTGTTTAACGGTTTTTTTGGTGAGAAAAGCAACTGGAGTTACCTTTGTATCCCAAGATTTTCACATTTTAACAATTTTATTAATGTTTGACTCAGGTGACAATTTACTGGATTGTTCTGATAGGTTCTAATCTTAAGATTGCAAATTTTTTTTAAACTGAATGCTGATACGATTTATCAAATTTATGAAACATACATACATACATACATACAATAATCACGACTATTATTCCCGGAGGGTTAGTCAGAGACTAGGCAATGAGGACCGCAAAAGCAGTCCTCTGCCATAGTCCACGTTTCACTAAATAGGAACTCCTCAGCGTGACTGGTGGTGAGCCTATCGCCGCTCTATGTTGTTGTATGTATGTGCAGTCTTTAGTCCGTTAGTCGCCTTTTACGACACCTAAGGAAAAAAGAGAGGGGGTGGTAGTATGCAATTTAAGAAACTAAATTAAAGATACGTTGAAATAAAATTGGCATGGTATGATTTTAACTGGCTTTTCACCAAAATAAACCCATATAAATTTATTGAAATACTTTTGTTTTGTTTACTTTTTTTTCTGTAAGTATAATTTGTTTTCCGTTGGGGTAGGCAGTGACATACCACAGCTTATCATTTGCTACTAGCGTAATGGGCCGTTTACACGTATTAAGTTTCTTTATTATTGAAATTTTGCATTCACAATGCTATATAGATATAGGATAAAATGTTTACTAGAAAAAAACTATCTACCGCTGGTTTGCAGCGTAAATCCAACTACTAGGACAAATTCAACGAGTCTTCTGGGGTCTCGGTAGCTCAGCGGTTAGAGCAGTGGACCGGCAATCCAAAGGTCGTGGGTTCGAATCCCAGTCGAGCTTCCTGAGACTGGTTGATTTTTTTCTAGTAAGCATTTTATCCTTTAACGTATTAAGTTCAGTTCAGTTTACGCGTGTCCAACTTATGCACTCTTTAGGGTGGATTCGACCAAACTGGAATAAGGTCTTATACCTAGATTAAGCGCCGAATTTGTATAGACTAATCTCGGAGTAAGCCTTATTCCAGTTTGGTCGAATCCACCCTTAGTGGACGATATTCTTAACCATGTAAGTATGTATATATACCATAACTTATCTACTTCACTAAATTGTTGCGTCCACACTACAGATAGGCGGGTGGGTAAAAATTGGGGTGGGTAAAATTGGGAGGAAAGGTAATAAAGGGTATTTACCCATTTATACCCATTTATACCGGGTATTTTTATTAAATACCGGGTAAAAATTGAATACTGTCTATAAAAATATTTAATTGGCTTTACTATCCTTAAAACGATCTACGATGTTAGTTTTAATCTTGCCCATTGAAGATAAAATATTGATTTCATATAAAACACAGTTGATTATTTTTAAATCTTTAATCAACAACTATTTTCAACTAAAACACAATAAAATGTCGCAGATCTAGCTAGTTGAAATGCACTTAGAATGAACACGTTCGCGTACGAAAATACCACGTGGAGTGGTGGGCGAGAGGCTGCGTGCGGTATTATGGGGACTGCTAGAAACCGCAAGAAACTTTAAAGGCTGATCAGGTCAAGTGTTTTGAACATGCCAAAAAAGGAATTGGTGTTTTTAACATTTTTAATTAAATAATTCATTTTGTGAATTTTAATTGGATAGTCTTTGAGTACCAAATTTGTTTTGAAGCAATAACATATGAAAAATGAAATCAAAAACCATTAAAAATAACGATTATTTACAACGCGCAGGCTACGACGGCCGGCCTGCCGACCAACGTCTGTTGACCCGTTCGCGTCAGCTGGGCGATAAGTACCTACGTTAGTCTGCAAAGTGCAATAAGACCCCATTTATTTTCCTTTTACAACTGAAATGAAATGTGCGTGTTTAAGGTGCAGTTAAGTCCAACGACTATCGATAGCATCAAGTTATGTTATGGTTCCGATAACGCTCATAAAATGAAAATATTATTATTAATATATTAATTATTAATGATGTTGCCCAACCAACTCGCAAGCCAACTCAACACAATACAGCCCTGAGTCCAACCGGGCGCGCGCCTGGCGAGCGCTGTCATCAAGGCCCCAAACGCAAACAGAGGGTGTAGGAAATAAAACAGTCTCTGGTTTGGGAGCAATGCGCAGGTGGGCAACAATTTCCTATTGGGGGACCCGAGTCCTCTCCCCTCCTACTGGCACGAGGCGGGAGGTGGCCTTGCGCCAATGGATCCCAAGCACCACCATAAGTGGAGGGGATTGCCGAGCCGATGGGAGAGTGGGTGGCGACGAAGGTGAGGAGTTCACCCGATCCCTGCCACGAGCATAGGCGCATACACCACCCTAGCGTAGGTTCTCGGTGCCCAATGGCACCCGCCCGCTGCAGGCCGATTGTCGCCTCCAAAGGCCCTACCTCTCCTAGACCTCCTCCCCGAAGGGACAGGAGCATGAGTTACAAGATAAGAAATGGCGCCCTGATCAGGCCCCTTTGTAACTGTAATTATTATTATGTTAAGTGTTAGATTAAAAATGAAAAAAACACGAATTCCTTTTTTGTCATTTTTAAAACACTTGACCTGACCAGCCCTTGAATTTCTTGCGGTTTCTAGCAGTCACTTTATATTTCGCGCGTGCGACGTTGCCAGCTTGCAGTAACAGGGAGAATGATAATTACATTACCCACTTTATACAGCGTTATTTGAATTATGTGATTTTTATGAAATAAAATAAATAAGGCCAGCGGCCCGGACGGCATTCCAGCTAGACTACTTAGGGTCTGTGCGCCTGAATTGTCTCCGGTTCTAACGCGCCTGTACCGCCTTTCTCGTCTTAGAGCGGTTCCTCGGTCCTGGAAGCTCGCAAATGCCAATATGGCTTTCAGCGGGGGCCGTTCCACGGGGGACCTTCTGGTGTACGTTACTCATTGCTGGGTCGAGGCAACCGAGAAGCATGGCGAAGCGCTTGCCGTGTCGCTTGACATATCGAAAGCCTTTGACCGGGTCTGGCACGCTGGCTTGCTGAGCAAGCTTCCAGCGTACGGCATCTTTGCTGATTTTCGTGTCTGGATTTTGGACTTCAAGTGAACGGTCAATCAGAGTAGTCATTGATGGTTGTTCCTCCGACCTCATGGCTATCGATGCCGGGGTCCCTCAGGGTTCCGTTCTCTCTGCTACCCTTTTCATGGTGTATAATAACGATCAGCTCAAGCCGGGAATTGCTGGGTATGCAGACGACAGCACGGTCACAAAGAGGTATCTGGCTAGCGCAAGGGTCGGCGGAGAGGAAGTGGGCGTGTTTGTACTCGGTTAAAAGGAGTCATTTTAACCTGGCTCCTACTTTCCGGGGTGTAGATGTACCAATTACCGACAACTTCGATCTCCTCGGCATGAAGTTGACCTCCAATCTCAACGTGGGCGACAACGTAGAAATCAAGACTCAAACTGCGGCGAAAACGCAGGGTGTTCTAAATAAGGTTAAGCGATATTTCACGCCGGGACAGCTTCTAACTCTATATAAAGCACAAGTCCGGTCGTGCGTGAAGTATTGCTGCCACCTTTGGGACGGCTAAGCTAAAATATCAACTTGCCGCGCTCGATTCAGTGGAACGCAGAGCCAGGAAACTTATAGGTGACGATAAGCTTGTGAAAACCAAGCTTCACAGTCTCGCTCACCGTCCGTCGCTTAGTTGTATGCTTGTCGGTATTTTACAGGTTGTACTTCGAAGAGTGTGCTTTTGAGCTACACGAGCTCATTCCACCGTATCCTTTCTACCGGTTATCGGTAGTCCAGACGTTCGGCGGGTTACTTACCACCCTTTTGATATTCCACTCATACGCACCAAGCGCTATTCGTCATTATATTTCATTCATAATGCGTACAGCCAAGGTATCGAATTCCCTGCCGGCGTCTGTGTTCCCGAGTGCATATAGCCTAATATCTATAAAGCCCGAGTGAATAGGCTGCTTCTGGGCAAGCTCGCTTCATCGTAGGCTTCTTTTTAATCCTACGGATAAGAATGTGGCCAAGAGCAAGCCCATCTATTATAAAAAGTAGTTTTTAAGGAACCGGGAATAGGTTGACTTCGTAATTCGTATGTCAAATACCTAAAAGAACAAGGAATACCAGGGTGCATGTCCCAGACATAATAATTTAATTAAAACAGAAATTTAACTAGAAATGTTAACTAACGTATGAACATTTTTGAATATCTTAATAAACAAAAGTCGTGCCGCCTCAGCTCGAAAATGAATAGAATTCTACTAAGTATTAGATTTAGAATTATTTAAAAATATGCTTTAGTTGGTATGTAATAGTATCTATAACAAAATTCAATAATTGCTTTAAATTAAACTGCGTTTTATTTTTACCCGGTATAAATTAAAAATGGGTGGGTAAAAATAGGTAAAAATGGGTATTTACCCACAAGTCGGGTATTTACCGGGTAAATGCCCATCTCTAGTCCACACTCAACTAAATGACAATTTAGTAGAAGCCACGCCTACCAGGGAATGCAAGCGGTGCGGGAGGGGCGGTTACTTACTCAAAAAATAGGCTCGATTCTATTCTACTTGTTCACTTGCCCACTAAATCGTTTACTACCACTTGTTACTAAAGAGCTTTTAAGTGACTGTTTACACGCAAGAATTCAGTTAAAATTAACTTAAAATTTAGTTACTAACATGACAACTTAATACGTGTAAACGGCTCTTATGTATCGCGATCACTTCCTTTGTTTTACTTACTCTCATAACATGCTCATCGATTTAGTTTTGTCTTGACCTGACTCTACTCGAGAACTTCTCCGTTCAGCCCCCTTTCTGATGAAACCGATTCCGATGGATCGAGATAGGTGTTGTAAAGTTTTGCACTTTTGAGTTACGACACTATTTAGGATTAGGATTCGTATTATGTGAACTAAATGGCATTAAGATTTGCATTAAGTTCACTCAATATCCGCGCAATATTAGGGTGAGGTAAAAGGTCACCTAGTTTGAAATACTAGGGGTTTCTGGCATACTAGGGATTATGGCAGGTAGGTAATAAACAAAAAAAGCAAGTGATAAGCAGACATTTATTTATTGTGGTCCCAGGTTTTCCTTAGGATTGGAGGCACCTAAAACAAAAATTAAAATTTATTCACGTGCCGCCTAAATCCTAATATGACATATCTCATGTTAGGAACCTCGGCGTGTCTCATATTAGGGAAAAACTGAAATTGAGCAAAAAAAGCACCAAGTTTTGTTATTAATGAAGAAAACACTAAAATGGTACCTGTTTCGTAAAATTTTGTAAATAACTGACGCAATGGCGTTAACCACATAATATTTAGCTTTATAATAACATTCTTACATACCTCGTATAGATTTGATGAAAAGAAAATGTTTTTTTTCTTTTGATAAAATCACCGTTTCCACATCCTTGCATCGCTGGCTGAGAGGGCTACTGGCGTGCGAGGGGAGGTGTTCGTTAACTTTTCGCGCGATACTAGTGCCAGGTGGCTACCGTCAGTAAGTTGACCAATACCTAGCTATCTCAAATTTGGCGCCTATCTCACTATAGGCATCCTCATCCTAATCCAAATTAGCGCTGCTGTCGTAACTTAGGAGTCTCGATCGATTGGGATCGGTTTCAAGTGTAAGGGGGCTGGGCGAAATACATTCGTCGAGGTCTGTTCTATTTACTATCACCACTAAAATTTTTTTTTAGTCATTTTTCATCCATCTTTTTACATGACCAAGCATTCTAAACAAACCTTTCTCAATGTCTGTCATTATCTTCGTCTGCATACATTCCATAATTCTGTCTTATTACACTATTCGTTTGCGAAACTTTTTCGCAATTAAGTCGATTTAACAGATAACGAAACGAAGCTCAGGCGGGAATCGAACCCGTGTTCTCTGCAATTCGTTATCAATAATATATTTGGTTTACTACGAATCAATTTAACAGATTAACCTTTTTCTACACATGGATAACACTCGCGAGATTAGGCCATTGACTACCACGCTGGCCCAATGCGGGTTGGAGAGTTTTTACGGGTGCGCCCTCTTACAACAACAACCGGTACCAACATGCCTTCTGGAGCTCGAGATTTTTTTATTTTAATGCTTGCGCAAGAGTTCATGACGTTTTTTCAACGTTTAGGGGGTTAAAGTCACTCGTGGCCGTTTACTCTTGAGACCCTACACGTGACCGCTGGGTGGTGCTAAATAAGTAACACTGTCTGAGTGGTAAGTGTTGCCGCAACTGAGTTCCCAAAAAGTACCAACATAATTATCCAGCGCTGAGAAGGTAAATGTTGGGGAAAAATGGTACATATACGCATTTTTTTACTCAACTTATTAAATTCGACTCGGACGGTAATGTCTCTTTTGCAAAATGTCCCGCTTCTAAAAACATGACCTTTTTGAAAAATGTCTCGTTCGCGAAATGTCCCGTTCGCGATATGTACGGTTCGCGAAATGTCCCGTTTGCGAAATGTCCCGTTCGCGAAAAGTTCCGTCGTATAATATCACTTTCCTAGTTTCTCTATAATCTAAACCACGTAATATGAGCAAATTTTTTTATTAATGAAATTGACATATTATAAAAAAAGAACTTAAAATAAACATACTTCTAGACAAAACACATTAATTATTTAACTAGGTGATGCTTCCGTTTCATAATATTAAGCTAGTAGTATCCTGATGAAAGTCGTGTGTATCACTTACGAGACGCTAATGCCGTATTTTCTCTTTTTGTTTTAATCTAAGATCAACGGTGATACAGTCTACATACTCGTATGTCTCTCTTGGTGCATATCCACTGAGTGCACTCATCTTTATTAAGTCGATTTTTAGTTTATCGAAATCCATCAATAATGATGGTTTCTTTACCTTTTTGAGACGTATCAAATTCCATAATAATAATAAAAAAATAGCACGTCGCCAGGTGGGTAGCCTATATACGTATATATTACATATTATAAACTATTAAAAATATTAATGATTTTGGATGACATCAAAAGGTACGTCAGCTGATCCCCGTCACCACGGTGTAGGCTAAAAGGTACGTCAAATGTGTAAAATGTACGCTAACGGCAAGAGCCACGCTGCGTTGCAGCACACACTACCCTCGTACGGCATATCGGCGTGAAACAATGGCACCAGTTTCTGTTGTGCTTCGTCCGGTAAGTGAAAACACCGGACGTCCCTTTCTTCCACCTTCACAATTCTTACTGCTCCATCATAGGTATACAAAGGAGAATGGCCTTTTTACTATGGGAGTTAGCTAGTTTTTTAGCTTACTAGCGTAACACAGCGCTTTAATGAAATAAATAGTAATCAATAGCAGCAATGCTCTGAATTATGAAGAAAAAATTACGTTGCAATAACATGCGGGAGTTTGAAGCTTTCTTCATTTTTAGCTTAGGACTTTTAGGTATTTTGAGGTTATGACTACTGTTATCGTATGACTATCAGTTCAGTTCAGCATTTATTTATCACTTGACTCTTAACGCGGCGTTCTATAGAAAACCTTTTTTAACAGTAATCATTATAACTTAAGAGAACACTTTTGATATGTGAATGATTAAGACGCAATAGATATCGAATAGGCTGGTTTGGTCATTCTCCTTTCCTCATGGCCGGCACCGCATCTCCATGGGCGGCGGTGATTACTTCCCCATCAGATGACCCACCTGCCCGTTTGCCTTCTTTTCATCATCGTCATCAGCCTATTAACGTCCCACTGCTCCTTCTACGTAGACATAGCACGTAGGGATATTGGGCCATAACCCACTACGCTGACCCAATGCGGGTTGGTGGGTTTTAACGACTGTCATCTTACGACAACAACTGGGACCAACGGCTTAACGTGCCTTCCGAAGCATGGAGGAGCTCGAGATGTTTTAATTTGGTCACCCATCAAGCGATCCGGCATTGCGAAAGTTGCTTAGCGAGCATGAGCGCATGCCGAACACGCTAGCCGCTGCGCCATCAAGCTCCTCCTTCTTTCATACATACATATAATCACGACTATTATCCCCGAAGGGTTAGTCAGAGACTAAGCAATGAGGACAGCAAAAGCAGTCCTCTACCATATAGTCCACTTTTCACCATAATAGCGACTGCATATGTGCATAACGCGACAGTCGGTGAGCCCATCGCCGCCCTATGCTGTTGAATGTATGTCCAGTCTTTAGTCCGTTAGTCGCCTTTTACGACATCCAAGGGAAGAGAGGGGATGGCAGTATTCTTTCACCGCTACCCGACACTTTCGACACGGTTCTATTCGCTTAAAAAAACTGTTTTGCAGCTACCTTATTTGCTTTATTTAGTACCCCTTAATTTTTATTAATCTCTTCCGAGAAAAACGTCGCATATCTTTTTAATATTGTAATCCAATTTGGATATTTCGCATAAACGCTCCATTCGGAATGATAAAGGTTTACCGAGCGAAATAGCTGAAATGGCTCCTTTAAAAAACTGCCAAATTAAGCGCTAAGGACGCTGCAACGTTTTTCGCTATTTTTTCATTACAACGCGGGGACGGAGTTGAATAATTCATTTTCCAACGAATTTATTCGCGAATACATTCATACAGAAATGCTCATTGACTCGCTCACAATGTATTGGCCAGGGGACAGTGTGCGGACATGATATATTATTCGCCATTTACGATTATGTTACATTAGCAGCCTGACCGCGTCTTCGTCCACGCTAATTAAGGCGCTCTTTTCCCATTTTTTTTACAATTTCGATTGATTGTACCACCACCAATATAAAACATACAGTTCTAAAATTCATATATAATACAGTTGAACATATTATCTAGTGACTCTTAAAGACAGAAACATGATTGGTAATACTTCACTCGATAGAAAAAAAAAATCAAATATAGCTTTGTTCAACATTTAAAAGTGCTGTATGTCAGATAATACATTAATAAATGAAACTTTTTTTATATCTACTGAATGCAAAAACACATTTATGTTATTTCACTTTTTTTTCCTTTATAGGCAAAAAACCTATAAAACGCGCCTATTTGCGCCGCTTCGCTGTTATTCCCGTCCCTTGCCGTCGTACCATCGAGAGAGCGAGAGAGAAGCGCTCGGAATACCTACCTCGCCTTAAGAAACACCGTCATACTTCAGCCATTTTGTACAAAATATTTACAAATTATTTTAAAAAAACCATCGTCCTTTCTCGATCTTTCAGTGATGACCGCGTTAAAATACATTGCGTGGTTCGGAAGGAGAAATCGAAGCGCCAGACACAGAAAAACGGCGACTTTAAATCTTTATTGAAAAACTTATTTTACAATATTATTACAAGAATTCTAAACAAACCAAGTAAAGACTCTTTAACAAATTTATTTACCAACTACCTTTTCAGGACCCTTTGTCTTTCTTCCATCGAGGGATGTAGTGTTCCATGGCGATGGATAAATAACGACTGCGTCTCTTTGTGTGAGGTTGTATATTTACAGTGACTACATTGTGACTAACTTATTATCTAAACTTTACAAGACTATTTATACAATAATAACTACGTAGATGTTGGAGGGATGATGCCGTGTCATATCTTTATCGGATCTGCACGCGTTTAGGAATGTGCTTACAAACTCTTTAACCAATACGTGAGGATAATAAATTATGTGGCGACGCAGGCCGCCACATCTTCAATAACGCCTCGGTGGGCGAGTGGTTAAGAGCTCGGCTCGATATTTGGAGGTCCCGTGTTTAATTCCCAGGCCCCTGAGCACGGATCTTTTATCAACCGATAAAGTGACATCATACGATAAAATTTGACAGTTCAAGTACTGCCGATGTCAATTTGTCGACGTCTAATGTCACTTTATCGGTCGATAAAAGATCCGTGCTCGAACTGCAGGTCTAACAAAGTGTGTTTCGGATTTTTCGATGCCTAGTCCGAGTTTGTGATCACCAAACCGCATTTAGCAAGCGTGCTAATTAAGCCAATGTAGCGATGACTTAATTTCAATGAGGAGGCTTTTGCCCAACAGTGGGACAATATACAGTCTGTACTTTACTTTTTACCTTATTACCTTATTCAGGACTTTTTAACCCCTCAAGCCCCAAGACCCACCTAAAAACTCGCTATTCCGTCAGATATATGTCGCATATGGCCGCGCAGGCCGTGCTCTTCACTTGACTTTGTACCGTGTTATGATACACTTAGAGACTACTTTAGTATGAACAAGAATTTTTTCGGTTCTGTGGTACATTTTATGTGAACGCATAACATGAACTGCTATAAATTTTTTAAATTTTTTTTTTTCCATTTCCGCAACTTTAAACTCCCGCCAAATCGCACCTGCTGCCAAAATTTTTAGATATTTCGTTGCCAAGACTGAGAGGTTAATCTGTGGTTAAAATGAGCGTAAGAAACGTCACAGCATATGTAGAAGTAACGACATTTACAGAATAATGTGTCATTTTATTTGTGTGACATTGCAATTATTCTTTTCTTTGCACACTTACTGAACCAAGGGCCAGCGTGGTGGGTTATGGGCCAATCTCTTCGTGTGCTGTAGTCAATGTGGGATCGTCTGTGCCCAGCAGTGGGATGTTCATAGGCTGATGATAATGATGATGGCTATAATTACGTCAGCTAAAATACCTAACTGTATTTAGTAGAATACAACTATTTTTATGTAAAATTTAGTTTCAATTTCCATAATGTTATCCTTTACACGCAATACCAGCATTATTGAAACAACACCTATCAGACCTATTTGCTTACCGTGTACATTAGAAAATAGATTTTAACTTTTCTATTTTTGTATTACTGAGTCGGCAAACGAGCGTACTTTTATGATAAATTGATTCACAAATTCTTTGTGCAAACAATACATGTAGTGCCACTCTTTCGTTAATGCCTAAATATACCTAAAGATAGTTAATAAATATGACTACCTCGGAAAAATCGACCAAAGGTCTTCCGCATACCGGGCGGCTGCGTGACCTCTCCGTAACCGACGTATAACGTAATGCCGGCTCCACACGCTTGGCAAACCTCAACAAGCCGTCACAAATTCAAACGTGGATAGAGCGTTTAGCTTGGCTTGTAGCAGAGCCATCGAACTAATCGCGGCGCGCAAGCGCAAGCGGCAAGCGTGTGGAGCCGGCATGAAGTTCGGCATGATATCTAAGGCTCACAAGGCGTTATTTTTCCTCCCCCACCTGTGAGATTCGTTTTATTCATACATATACAAAGTCAGTAGGAAAGGGGGTACTAAGCCGAAAGGAGGGTTAAGCATACATGCTAGTAAATAACTTTTGTCTAAGAACTTTTCCAAAAAAATGGATAATTTTAGATTAACAGCTGTTTTAAGATTGTATAAGAAATGACACTGTGGTAGCCCTGGCGGTCAGCTGTTTTGAGAGAGAGACAGATTTCAGTTCTTTGATTTCATTGCCGGGGTTAACAAGTGGCGTTAGCCCCGCCCCTATACAGGGTTGTACATTTTTTAAATATGAATATCGCAATGTTTATATTTGCAATATAACAGTTGATAGTAGCACTTTCAGTGGTCCGCGGCTTCGTACCCCATTTTCGACTAACGTTGTATACATATTATTATACTTATAGCATATACTCACGACTATTATCCCCGAAGGGTTAGTCAGAGACTAGGCAATGAGGACAGCAAGAGCAGTCCTCTGCCATAGTCCACTTTTCACCAAATAGCGAATGCAGATGTCGTGCTCAGCGTGACAGATGGTGAAACCATCACCGCTCATGCTATTGGATGTATGTGCAGTCCTTAGCCCGTTAGTCGCCTTTTACGACACCAAAGGGGAAAGATCGGTTGGTACTATTCTTTTAATGATTGTTCTTTATATTTTTTTTATTTTTTTCTCATCTATACTTACTTATCGAAAATCTCCCTTGTCCCTCCGACTACATTGAAGAAGCAAGCTAGCACCGTTTCATAATTCATTAGACGTCAAGAAATCTCGTAATAAGACGACCGAGCACTTTAATACAATTATAATACTGCTTAGTAACATGCTTATTGATTTAACAGTTTGAGCTAAATTGAATTAAATCTTGTATTCTGATCGGAAGTTTGACGGCACCGTAGTATAATGCATTTTGAATGCGATCTTGAAAGTCAAGCAATGTTCGCAATAATAGTAAGTAGCGAATGGGTGACAATTTCAAATACTGCTTATAGTAACATAATGCTTGTAATTGTAACAGTTAGAGCTAAATTGAATCAATTATTATAATCCGATCCGGAGTTCGATAACGTCATATTAAATATTACGTTTTGGATGCGATCTTGAAAGTCAAGCGACGTTGGCAATGGTGTGTCAAAAGATGGGTGACCAATTTAAAAAGCTAATTTGGTTTAGTAATTCACTTACAACTTTAACAGCACGTATTGATTCACGACCATTATCCCAAAAGGGTTAGTCAGAGACTAGGTAATGAGGACTGCAAAAGCAGTCTGCCTGTAGTAGATTTCTTAGTCGCTACATTAAATACTCTCTGCTTTATACTCTAAGCATAGATATGCTTGGCGTGTAATGTCATGTGTCTATATATCTGTCTTATGTATCTCTTAATTCTCTGCGTAATTTTATGTTGAATAAAGCATAATAGATAGTGTAATTGTTATTTCATAACACTGCCATAGTCCACTTTTCACCAAATAGCGACTGCATATGTGCTCGGCGTGATAGGTGGTGAGCCCATCGCCGCTCTATGCCGTAGGATGTATGTACAGTCTTTAGTCCGTTAGTCGCCTTTTACGACACCCAAGAGAAAAGAGGGGGTGGTAGTATATTTCAATGAGCTACTAGGCGACATGGCTCGGTCACAGTAAGAGAGATAATAGTAAATATTATCTGTAATCTTACTAATATTAAGAGGCCTATTACATCTCGACTGTGATTATTGCGTAAAATGGCCAATTTTGGCGTTATGGATCTCAGAAACAAAAACACATTAACAATTATGTCTTGTTGAATAGAGTAAAATAGCTATTGGAATAGTGCGTAGCGGCCACGCTTTATGTAAATTTTGCTTAACTTTTTAATTAAACCCAAAATTGCAGAGAAAGATTTTCATAAAGTGCGCGAAGGCACTTTTTTGAGCTCATCGATTGAACTACTGTTCTAAACAAGTGAAATAAAAAAAATATAATGTTATCTCTTATATAGTCGAATAGTGCGTAGCGGTCTTGGAATTTTTAGATGTCATTAATTTTATATAGGAAAAAAATCTTATTCTGAACCAAAAAACTTCGTAAATCGCTATAAGTTAACTTTGAATTTCTCCTATCTACGATAATATTATTGAGCAAAATTTATACCAGAATAATTGTTACTTCATGAGGAATAAATATTTTATAGTAAATTTATTATACTATTTCGATAAAAACGATAAAAACAACTGCAAAATTACTACAAAACGCGATGCGCAGGCCGTCCGAATTAAACTTATGCTCGCAGAATGGAGATTTGTAATATTATGCACAAATTTATTATCCTATTTCGATAAAAACGATAAATACAACTGCAAAATTACTACAAAATGTAAAAATGGGCATTTTAAACAAAAATCACATTCGAGATGTAATAGGCCTCTTAAAAACGCGAAAGTTTGTAAGTATGGATGGATGTTTGTTACTCTTTCACGTAAGAACTATTGAATGGATTTGGATGAAATTCGGCATACAGATAGTTTATAACCTGGATTAACACATATGATACTTTTTATCCCGATATTCTCACGGGAACGGCCGCTAGTGTAATATATTTCTTTCTTATTCTTTTTATTTGTTCTCAATAATTCCAATGTAACTTTCCGCTATTGTTTGTGGGCGATCAAAGAAGAGTGGTTTAGGGGGCTAACCTGGTTCGACGTTGCTCCCGCGTGCTGGCTGTAGTGGACGCGCGTCTCACTCTTTCTTGACTTTCCACGGCAAAAGTTCGTGATCACAGTAGTAAACTCGCGGCGATCACTTGGAAGATGTTATGACTTGACCGATAAATGAGGAACACGAGCGCTCGACTCAAAGGCTCTGTCGCGTAGGCAGGCTAGATCGGAAGTGAAGATGGCCGACACGACACGACGCGATATTGGTTTACCCCCATAGGATCGAGGATAAAAATGATGAGATGTATTAGGCTCCATCAACAACACCAAGTCACCCATCTGTAAATTACGTTCAGGCTTTAGCCAACGATCACGTTGCTGCAGCGTGTGTAAATATTCGCTGTGCCAGCGTTTCCAAAAATGTTGGGTGATTTGCTGTAGCAATTGCCAACGATTCAGACGATGAGTAGCAATGTGCTCTAGATCGTGCTCCGGTAAGGCAAGAAGCGGTTGTCCAATCAAAAAATGACCCGGCGTCAGAGTTTCTAAATCGTTTGGGTCGCTACCAATTGGACAGATAGGTCGTGAATTTAGTATAGATTCGATTTTGCAGAACACTGTACTTAGTTCTTCAAACGTTAATACACGTTCGCCTATGATACGCTTGAGTAATGTTTTAGAAGACTTCACTGCATTCTCCCAGAGGCCACCAAGATGTGGTCCCGAGGGAACGTTAAGATGCCAATGAATTTCATGAGATGCTAGATGAGATTGAACTTTATCTGAGTCTCTATCGATTTGAGCTTTAAGCAGATAAATATCCTTAAGATAGTTGCGTGCGCCTAAAAAGTTTGTGCCACAGTCGGAATATATGTCAGAAGGTAACCCTCTTCTCGAAACAAATCTATCTAAACATGTCAAAAACGCGTCAGTAGACAAGGTGGAGACTACTTCCAAATGCATCGCTTTGGTTGCAAAGCATATGAACACACATAGGTAAGCCTTAAAGATTTTAGGTTTGCGAGCACTGCAATCCTTGACGTTGAACGGTCCGGCGAAATCTAACCCAACCCTTTGGAAGGGCCTAGCTTGAGTGACTCTATCGGCAGGTAAGTTGCCCATGAATGGATTCATAGGTTTCGCCTTTAGTCTGTAGCAGCGTTGACATTGAAAAATCCTGTGCCGCACTACACGTCGAGCTGACACAATCCAATACCTACGCAATAGGATAGCCATTAAAATAGCAGGACCTGGATGACCGTAGAGCTGATGATAATGATTGATGAGAAGATTTGTGAAAGGATGCGACTGAGGTAACAAAAATGGATGTTTACTATCGAAAGGCAAGTTGGCGTTGACCAGTCGCCCACCAACTCGAAGAAAACCTAGATCATCGAGAAAGGGATGGAGGCGACGTAGGCTGCCCTTGATAGGCTTACGTTGACGCAACAATTTTATAGTATCGGCAAACGCTGTCGATTGAACCGATTTGATACAAGTTGACAACACTGATTTTAATTCGTATATCGTCAAATTACCTACTCGTTTATCCTTTGGTGAGCGAACATTATGCATATAACGAAGCCACCAACCGAGTACTCGTGTAACTTTAGATAGAGAGCTGTACTCTACAATGACGTGTTGGACAACTTCGTCTGAGGAAGGTGCAACAGCCGATGTAGAGTGCTTATCCGGTCCCGTCTCGGCTGTTTGCACTAAGTGTGCAGCAACAGGAGGAGTAAATATAAATGTAGAGTCCGTGTGGGTTTTCGTGTCAACAGTTTGCACGACATGTGCAGCAACTGGACCTACTTTCACGCCTGGCAAATCCACAGGGTCAAGCAGTTGACATGTGGAAGGCCATGAACTGTAATTAGATTTGAGCCAAGAAGGACTCCACCAAAGTGGATGAACTACTAAGTCGCGAGGAAGCAAGCCTCGACTCGCGCAATCCGCGGGATTGAGATGTGAAGGAATGTGCCGCCAGGTAGCGTTTGGAATGATGCCTTGAACCTGGGAAACTCTGTTTCCTTCAAAAGTTTGAAGCTTGTGCGATGAAGTTCGTAACCAAGTTAGCACTATGCTAGAGTCGCACCATGCAATTATTGGTATGGATTTTAATTTGGAGTGCAAGACCTTACACACATGGTCCATAAGGCGAGCCAACAGGACTGCTCCACAGAGCTCGAGCTTAGGGATCGTTTGCCTTTGCCTGACTGAAGCGACTCTAGATTTAGCGATTAACAAATGAACTTGAACGCTGTCACCGTCACCGCTTTCACAGCGTATATAGACGCATGCGGCATATCCGCGCTCCGATGCGTCGCTGAAACCGTAAAGTTGATATTTAGAATGAGGATCACCCATAACGTGGCGTGGAATCCGTATTTGATTTAAAGATTTGAAGTCGTCAACAAACTTCAGCCAAGTTTGCTGGACATCGAAAGGGAGAGTATCGTCCCAACCCAGCTCTAAAAGCCACAAACGCTGCATAAAAGATTTAGCGAAAAATGTTACCGGCGTGATAAAGCCACAAGGATCATAGAGACGAGCGATGTTCGATAGAACACCTCGTTTGGTTAGAGTCTTACTCATGTAAGAGACGTGATAGAGAAAGTTATCGGATAAGGGGTTCCATTCAATACCTAAGATTTTGAAAATATTGTCACCGGAATCCTCGAATCGATAAGGTGTTTCATAATGATCTGCAGGTAAACCCTTGAGTAGCTCGCCAGAGTTGCTAGACCATTTCCTAAGAAGGAAACGACCTTGAGCCAACACGTCAGTGACTTGGTGCTGTAGCGTCTTAGCACCCTCTAGCGTGTCACACCCAGTCACGATATCGTCTACGAAGGTGTCCTCCCGTAGGACACGTGCAGCCTCAGGATATGTAGAGTCGTTAAGATTCGCCAACTCATGAATCACCCTGATAGCCTGGTATGCAGAACTAGTGACGCCGTAGGTGACGGTTGTTAACTCGAACTCCTGCAACGGTTGATCTTGAGATTCGCGCCAGAAGATAGTTTGGAACCGCTGATCATCATCATGTAACCTGACCATTCGATAACATTGTTTGATGTCACAAGTGAAGACCACTAAATAAGTTCTAAACCTTAAAATGATATCCTGTATATTCTGTTGTAGCTTAGGGCCTGACAACAAAATTTGATTGAGGGAAACACCGGTAGAGCTGGGTTGAGATGCATCGAAAACAGCTCTCAACTTTGTAGTGCTACTGCTCTCCTTGAGCACGCCGTGATGAGGAATATAATATCTGTCAACCGTACTATGAGAAGGTACTAACTTCATATGTCCAGACTCTACATAATCTTTCATAAATTGAATGTAGAGCTCACGAAGTGTAGGCTCTTTTATAAGTTTACGCTCTAAATTGTGAAACCGTTTTAACGCAATTAACCGAGTATCACCAAGCTGAGAGGACTCTACCTTAAACGGCAGCCTAACTACAAACCTCCCATTGGGATCTCTACTGTGTGTGTTAACAAAGTGCTTTTCACATATGATGTCATCAGGATCTGGAATCGGCGGCAAAGGAGACTCTTCTGATTCCCAGAATTTAGTTATAGTAAGTTGTAACCTAGACTCGTTGGTAAGTAGGCTAATATTTTGATACTGAGTTGTAGTCACTGGGGTCGAACCCATGATGACCCAACCAAAGATGGTTGAATGAGCTGTAGGTAAACCATTCCCTAATTTTAACTTTGGACCGCTAAAAATGTCACTGAAAAGATTAACACCCAAAAGTAGATCGATTTTACCCGGAATGTTGAAAGTCTTATCAGCAAGCTGAAGGTCGCTACATTTCTCTGGCACAATCGGATTGACCATTGCTGCAGGTTGATATCCCGTGATGCGCTTAAGTACAATGGCTTCAGTGGACAAACCAGGAACGGAATCGTCTGTGAGAGACAAGATTGAACAATCTACCCTTCCATGGGTAGCTTGCCGGTGTTCACCGACACCGAACAGATCGCAGGACTTACGACGTCGCAGTCGAAGTTGCTGTGCTAAAGATTCAGTTATAAGAGATGATTGAGCACCAGGATCTACTAACGCACGAACAACCTGTACCTGACCATCAACATCCTGGACTCCAACAAGAGCAGTACCTAAGAGGCCGGTAGACAATGGTTCTATGTTAAGTAACACCTGTTTCGAAGAGGAGGGTTCGAGCTTCACAAAGGAATCCGCTGCTTTAAACTCATTATGTAATTTTGTATGATGACGTTTCTTGCATACTTGACAACAACGCTTAGATAAACATTGTGAAATACTATGTGGCCTTAAACAGTTGTAACAAAGTCTTTTTTCAGTTAAAAATAATTTCTTATCTTTCAGTTTCTCAAACTCTAAACATTGATAGATTGCATGATCACCACTACAATAATAACAAGTTGTATTAGTTACATGTAAGGTGGATGCATGAGGAATTAACGCTTTGGGATTATTGTTTACACATGTGAAATTAGTTGCTTCTGAAACCCTTAAATTGTGTTCTAAAAATGTCAACAAGTTACCAAAACGCGGTATCTCATTTTGCTGTAAAGTAAACTCAAATTTAGTTCTTAAGTCCAACGGTAACTTTTTAGATATTATATGATATAAAAGAAAACTCCAAGAATTGACATCAAATCCAAGTATTTAATGCTTGTGTGTTTTCTTTTAAGGTGTTGAGAAAACGTTTTAAATTCTTTAAGTTGGAACATGAAACTGATAGTAACAAATCTAAATGTTTGTCGGCTATCAAGCGCTTATTTTCATAACGTTCTTGTAAGAGATTATAGGCCACACCATAGTTTTCACTAGTTATGCTTAAATGTTTAATTAACTTAAGAGGTTCTTGTTCTAAAACACTCAATAAATAATGGAATTTTTGTATTGAAGATATTTCATTGTTTTGATGAATTAAACTGTCAAATATTGATTTAAAATTGGGCCATTCAGTGTGAATGCCTTTGAAATGTGTTAATGTAATTTTAGGTAAATGAAAACGACTTGATTCGCAACTAGACCTGGAAACTACTTATTGTGTCACAGGAGCATTAGTTGTTTTGGAATCCAATACACTTAAGTCAGACCAAATACTTTGAATTGAGTAATATTTCTCGTAAAACGTTGTAAAGCAAGATTCTATAGTTCCTCTCTGTTCATCGGGCTGTGAAGCAGCAACTAACAACGTAAAATTAGTATCAAACTGTTCACGCATCTGATTTAGATCAACGAAACGAACACGAAATTTACTCAATTCCTGCGGTGTTGTAGGAATGGTTTGTACAAGCACTGTAGCCAGTTTATAAAGTTCGCATACAAAATCATAAGCCAGGTTAAATTTAACAGTGGCTATTTTCAAATCATTCGACATAATTAAAGTTATTTTATTTCGCAAGTAAAAATAAACAAAACAAACTCCTAGAGGTTATTATTATTTTCAGTTGACAGATGACTGACACTTGACAGTTGACAGCTTAATTGAACGATGTTCAGAGGGCCTAGTCAACTGGCAAACGCTCGACCGGTGACAGCTTCAAAATCGCTCATCAAATTCGCTAGGCTACATCGATATCGATAAGCTAAGGGATATAGAACATACAGGCTTGTCTTAGTATTTTTTTGTTTGATGATAATGTAACGCTTATGTAAGATTAATAAATAGGTAGTAACCACACCGATCCTTTTGAGTTTTAGTGAATTGAATGTCACTTTACTAAGAAATTCGGGTAGACTCCTTGAGACAATTTGAAAAATGAATCAATCGCTTTTTTCGCCGGAAGTTCGCCAGGCAAGCACGTTTGTAAATAAGTACTTATAATGATGACGAGTGACTTACCACCATAATATGATATTGATATGAGACCAAACCCATTTTTCAGCTTATAATATAAATAAATTAAGACTGAAGACCACAAGCAAACGCTTGCTGCCAAGAATTTCTCAAATATTAACAACTTGACGTCCGTCTGTAATGAAATAAGTGATAACACTAAATGTTACAAACCGCGCGAACATTTAAACAGTTTGATCTTAGATGCGAGTACCCACTAGGTAGTGATTAAAACGTTTGCATCTTGTATGAGTACATCGCCTAAAGTAACTCTATGGCGTAGCGGCTAAGGCTTTCGGGTTTAGTTGTCTAACTACAACACCTATCACATTACTTTTCTAATTGATTATTGTCCTAAATAAAATAAAATAAAAAACATTCCAAGTACATGGTTTTGCAAGTTAAATTAAAACTAATTTTAAAATATGCAAACTAGCGAAGCAATGTACTTACTGTTACTTGAAAGGTAATGCTAGAGTTTAACTAATGCAAAAAGTCCCCGCCCGCGCCGCACCGGTTTGTGATCTTGCCAGTTAGTTACGCAACTTTCACATTACCGAGCTAAAGGATGGGTAACCAAATAAAAAGCGTCTCGAGCTCCTCCGTGCTTCGGAAGGCACGTAAAGCACACTGCGGTTGTATTGGCTCAGGGCTTAAGCCTGTTATAGCCCAGTCTGCCTTAGTGCTGTCGTTCATGTGGGAACGTTCAGGACGTTCATAGGATGACGATGAAGACAACATCGCCTTAATATAGGATTGTTTCATTGTTACTTATTTATAGCGGTAGGTACCGAAAATAATTGAAATTAAAAGTCAAATCATTTATTAAATATACGCCTTCACAGACACAATGACATGATCGTGGTCTCTACGCGACAAGTTAAAATATTTATTTATTTTACATTATTTATTTCACTGCCATTCATTATGAGTTGGTTGATAATGTTTCGAAATAAAACATAGGATTATTTATATGTTTACCAAAAATAATTTTAAAACAATTAATTTTATATAATTACCCTAGTATGTTGATAATGAATCAAGTACAACTTTAAGCCATGTTTAATGCAGTTTCATTGTTGGATACGACATCCCTTCTTTATTGTGAGCCTGATGCAGCATTAAATATTGGTGTTATTATGATTAACCATGCTTTTTGAAGGTATCCAGAATCTCATAAGAAATTGGAACAATATACTTACTTATAGAAAATTGTCATACTTACATAAAAAGTTAGTAGGTAGGTAGTATATATTTACCAAAAATAATTTAAAAACAATTAATTTTATTTATTTATTTTATATTCACAAGTGAATCGACAGTTCTATAAAAAGTATAACACTGAAAATGTGAAACAGCAAACCATTTACAGATTCACACAAATAAAAATGTGATAGTAACATTACAAACTCAAGCAACAATTACAATCGATTACTTCACAATCGCCAAATTGATAATAACTAAACTATTACAGAGTATGCTAGATATGGAACTTAATTTGTATTATATGTATAACAAGCCACCTTATGTTAAGCCACCTATTTAAAGAAAAAACAATATTATAACAAACACAATAGAACCCACCAGATTTAATAATCGGATAGTAATAATGCAAGTTTATACATATATTTACCTTTGTATGTTGATAATGAATCAAGTACCTACAACTTCAATAGCTTAATGTTATCACTAGTAGAAATTGATATAAGTACTTAAACATTTTCTATAGGTACCTACTGCAAGTAAAATTAAATATCAAGTAAAAAATAACATTAATGTTGTATTTCTTAATATATTCTTATTTCCTTACCTAACTCTCTCAAAGTCAAAGTTTATTAAATATGAGGCTTCACTTTCTCTTATTGACATTAAAACTATATGTGTATAAAAATAAATGCCAATTGTGTGTTTATGAAGGTACTGTTTTTTAGTAGTACCTACCTAAGTAAATCTTTTTAATAAAGTACAATAAACTTAGAACTAAATTAACTTTACACTTAATTTTTCCCCATCATATAAACCAAATCACTATTTTATGGGTTAAATATATTTATGGCATACTGTTCCTTTTCTTAAAATAAAAATGTTGTCAACGAAGGTATTGTTTTTTTGTACATAAGTAAATCTTTTTAAATAAAGCACAATAAACTTAGAACTAAATTAACTATATTTATGGCACAGACTGCTCCTTTTTGTAGAATAAACACGTTGACAACATTAGAGCTCCACAAAAAAAATCATATACTTAAATAACTAAATTCAACGATGCCAAAGCCATGTTCAATGCAGTTTCATTGTTGGATATGACATGTGGTACACACCCCTCCTTTCTTGTGAGTCTGATGCAGCATTAAATATTGTTGTTATTATCATTAACCATGCTTTTTGAAGGTATCCAGAATCTCCTAAGAAATTAGAACAATATACTTACTTATAGAAAATTGTCTTAGATAAAAAGTTAGTAGGTAAGTACCTATGTATTATACAAAATTGCTTGATATTGTTTTTTACCAAATAACCATGTTTGTTCACCATTCTGAGCAAGTCCATCCTCCAAATTATGAGGTAACATTTAAGATTTTTGAATCGTCGTCTCAAATCTGCAAAACCATAAAATAGTTTTATCTTTATGTCAATACTCTTTATTCTAGCAATTTTAACAAAACTGACATTTCCTGGTAAATCCCAATATAATAATAGGCATAATACTTACCTTTATTATGTAAGTAATAATTTATTTATTAAAACTTACCGTTTGAACGTAAGGACTGATATCTTTTCCTATTAAGAAAGATGCTTGTCTGTATAAGATTTATAAGGTATAGTCAATAGGTACACCTTACTACACTTAGAGCCTTGGTTTAATACTCTAAGCTACCTGGCAAATTAAATCTTCATTGGAACCTGTAAAACAAATAGGCAATCTAAGTTATAAATTGATAAATGGACATTATGGATAGGTTACATTTAATATTTATACAAAAAGTCCCTTACTGTTGTCTTAATCTTGACCTTTCTTGTCATGATTAAAGGTACTTAGGTGGATTTATTTGGCCCAAATGTTTGTATGGTTTGAGAGCCCCTACAAATTGTTATGCAGCGACTTGCTCTTCGTTGCGGAAAATGTTGCATGACACACATTTATTTGGTCACTCACATCGCAACAACTATATCAGCACGCAATTCCCGGCAGACCTTAGCTAAATATTTGAAAGTTCGTAAACGAGAACTCTGAGAACTATTCACAAGTACAACAAACTCGATTTCGTTACTTTGCTCCAAGTAACGTAGGGAAACATTTCTTCCTTAGCGCCTGAGCACTTGATTATCGCAGTCCACAATAGCCCTAAAAAGAGCATTTTAAACAAAACTTTCAACACAACACAACTATTCCTTCATCAGCTGATCAAACAATCGCCATTTTGTGTGAATTTTTATCTTCAATGTTTGAGTGATCGCTAGATTAGCGATTCTTGGCTTGTCAAACTGTCAATTAGGTCTATTTTAGCGTAAATTTTACGTCGTAGGTAACTTTTGCTTATGTCAATCCCATACATTCGGATTATCGTAGCGAAGATTTCGTAGCGTTTCATTTGTTTGCCAATTGACTAGGCCCTCAGTGCTGCTAGTATGCGAAATGGAAATCCCCAAGATAGTTTTGTAAAACTATTGAAGGTATGCAAAAAATATTTTCTAAAAATAGATTTTTATGCAATTGATGAACTTTGAATAATTATGTTCCGATGCTTACGGAAATGAAGGGAATCGGGACGAAGGACCAAAACATGGGCGATCAAAGAAGAGTGGTTTAGGGGGCTAACCTGGTTCGACGTTGCTTCCGCGTGCTGGCTGTAGTGGACGCGCGTCTCACTCTTTCTTGACTTTCCACGGCAAAAGTTCGTGATCACAGTAGTAAACTCGCGGCGATCACTTGGAAGATGTTATGACTTGACCGATAAATGAGGAACACGAGCGCTCGACTCAAAGGCTCTGTCGCGTAGGCAGGCTAGATCGGAAGTGAAGATGGCCGACACGACACGACGCGATATTGGTTTACCCCCATAGGATCGAGGATAAAAATGATGAGGGTAGTAGAAGTTAGGTTAGGGACGTAGCATCGGTACAAGTCTAATTCGATTGATAGTGATGTGAATGTAATTGAATATGATTGATCTAAAAATCTAGAAGTTTGTATACTTGTCAATCTTTCTTTGTGGGTAGGGAGCCTGGCAGTCCGTCAAACAGGTCCTACCTAGCATGGATGCCAGCTTCCCACAATGTGTACTCAAACACAAAAAAAAATTGAACACCTTGTCGCTTGTTGTGAGAAGAAATTAATAAATATTATTATTATTAAATTCAAATATTATTATAATGATGAATTTGAGTGAAAATATGAATGTTTAATGGTAGATAAATGTTATAGGCCTATGTCCATCAGTGGACTAACACGGAATGATTATGATGAAATGATATTCCCCCAAACCCCTTCAGTAAAGATGTGAGACTTAAGAGGGTTTACGCATTCCGGTTTCCCATACAAATTTCCAAGTCGAAATTTTTAAAAACCAAGGAGCCAATGTTAATGAAACTGCTATGCGATTCTCTAAGCGACACATAGACGCTGCGCGCATGGCTGTAATCTGCTGTCTCTTTCCAATTCTATGAATATGAAAGAGACAGAGTCATTTGTCAGCGCTGCGGCAGCCGCAGCTATCAAGGCTTTAGCTTAGAGAATCGCACGGCTGTGCATGCTAAAGTAACACACAGAGATCTAAATAGTTTGTTGAGAACATTTTCACAAAACGTTTGTTTGACTGAGTTATGGCGATTTTAAACTTTGTATAGTAGTATTTAAATCGCAATAACTTAGCTAGATAAACGTTTTTTAAAAATGTTTTCAACAAACTATTTAGATCCTTGTATTTTACTTTAGCATGCAATTGACCTATTGGTTTTAAAAAAAATTGGTTGCCTGTAAAGTCGGTATACGGGCGAAAGTTTTACGTGACAACGACTTTGAGTGGTAAAATAATTTTAATGTGAATATTCATTCGTATAGTAGGAAGAAGGATGAAATAATAGTAACAATTTAAAACATTTATTTATAAAAAGAATTATATTTAAAACAAATATGCAGACCGATCATAGTTGAGTGGGAGAGAGACGCAAGGCATTCGGCGGGCCTCTCTCTCGTTCGGTGACTCATCGTAACGTTACCGAGCGTTACACTTTTTCATAAGTGACTCCCAGCCGCAACCTAATTTAAGACGTTGTCACGTCAAAAATTTGACTTGGAAGTTTGTATGGAGCAACGTAACGCAAGCATATAACTGAGATCTCACATGGACATCTTGAGAGAATTTTAAAGTGATGTTTCACTGTTTACGTTTATTTGGCAACGCTCATGCACGTCAACCATGTCGCGTAGCGGTGAAAGAATACTACCACCCCTTCTCTTCCCTTGGGTGTCGTAAAAGGCGACTAACGGACTAAAGACTGCACATACATTCAACAGCATAGAGCGGCGATGGGCTCACCACCTGTGACACCTGTCACGTGAAAAGTGAACTATGGTACTGGACTGCTTTTAGTCTCCTCATTGCCTATAGTCTCTGACTAACCCTTCGGGGATAATAGTCATGATTATGTGTATGAAGGTATGTCATGCACGTTCACGAACACATTATTACACACAAAATACAATAATTCTAAATAAAACCAAACTGCAGACATGACACTCAAATAAAACAAAACTGCATTCATGACACTCCACTTTCCCTCCTAAAAGTCAAGCTACGTTCACAATGGTATTTTTTTTTTTTTTTATAAAAGAGGGAGGCAAACGAGCAGGCGGGTCACCTGATGGAAAGTAATCACCGCCGCCCATGGACACCCGCAAAACCAGAGGAATCGCAGATGCGTTGCCGGCCTTCAAGGGAGGAATAGGTTTAAGGAAGGAATAGGAATTGGGAGGGGGGGCGGGGAAGGGGCCTCCGGAACCCTCACTGGTCGGACGAAACACAACAGCACCAAGTGCCGTTATTTCACGTCGAATATTCGTGAGAGGGTGGTATTACGCCGGGCGAGCCGGCCCAATGCGTGCTGCAACGCAGCGTGGCTCTACCACTCAGTCAGTGTTACTCATTTAGCACCACCCAGGGATCACGTGTAGGGTCTCAAGGGTAAACCTACGGACGCGAGCAACTTTAACCCCCAAAATATGTATGTCAAAAGATGGGATGATAGGATGACCAATTTAATCAATATTTTATAATACTTGTAATTATTTTCGATGCTTCCTTTCAAATGACAAATAGCTGACTTGGTGTATATAAAAATGCATTCTGGCGCATGTTATTCAGAGGTCAATTTCGCTTACCACGCAAAGCACTCTTCAGGTCCTGCAACAAAGATTTCATATTAACTTATCTCAGCAAATAAAATGCAATCTAAAGGCAGACGTGTAAGGTCCTCATTCGTATGAACCTCTTACATTTCGTAAACGTTAGCGATTTGGGAGTACCACAGCTAGCGTTAGAAACAGATCTTTGAAGCCGGTGGTTAAGGTTCAAATTCTTTTAAATTAAGCCTTCGTCATACTAGTTCAGTTCTGACGTGAGCTTCATACTCAAACTAAGCAAATACTTTTATCTTTGGGAATGTTGAATGGTTTTTGAGATGGTTCTGCATTTCACAAACGTCAAGTTTTCTGACACTTTTCTATCAGTGTAAAAGAAAATGTTTGATACTTAAGAAATTTATGAAGTTTTCCGGGAAAATCAAACTTATTTAGTAATGAAACTGATGTTTAGGAGACTGGTAAAACAGGTTTTCAAATAGGAGAAGCACTTCTGTTTTCGAAACTAGTTTTGTAACACACGTACACGCAGGACACACACATCATGCCCGGGTAAGACGGCATCGCAAAAGCGGCTTAATTTACATTATCAGAAATCACTGCACCAATAATAAGTTTAAAAAAAACACATAGGTGATATATTTTTGTATAAATCTAGGTTAGTCTATTAGTACAATAGCGTAAAGATTTCTGTAAATATAATACCTTTACGTAAAGAAAGACGCTTGTAAAAGTCAAACAAAAGAATTACTTAGGGGAAGTTTAGTCAAAGTTTTCAGTTCCAGCCGACCTTTAAAATATACTAAACAACGCGAAGTTTCGAAGTGGAGTTTCTAAGTTCCACAATATCAATAAACTGCTACATCAAAGTATCTTTTGCAACAAACCTAACAACTATAAACATTACAGGAAAAATATTTAGACGTCCAACTGAGCGTGCGCCTACTATTTGTATTTGCTAATTCATTTTGTTCGTTCCGTTTTAACAATATTAAAATGTCAAATTATTATTTAATGATTATTTAACCGTGTCGCGTAACGGTGAAAGCGACTAAAGACGACGGACTACAGACTGCACATACTTCTTACAGCATAGAGCGGCGATGGGCTCACCACCTGTCACGCTGAGCACATGTGCAGTCGCTATTTGGTGAAAAGTAGAGAAGGAACTGCTTTTGCTGTCCTCATTGCCTATAACATAGTCTCTAGGGTATATATAGGGTTCGATTCCCAGCCGAGGTAGTCTACTTAATTCAACGTTTCAATATCATCATCAGCCTATAAACGTCCCACTGCTGGGCACATGCAGGCCTCCCACGTGGACAATAGCACGTGGGGATATTTTGCCATAACCCACCATGCTGGCCCAATGCGGGTTTGTGAGTTTTAACGACTGTCATCTTACGACAACAACTAGGACCAACGGCTTAACGTGCCTTCCGAAGCACGGAGCAGCACGAGATGTTTTAAATTTGGTCACCCATCCAGCGACCTGGCATTGCGAAAGTTGCTTAGCGGGCAAGATTGCAAGCCGAACGCGCTAGCCGCTGCGCCAACGAGCTCCTCGTTTCAATATCTTATATAGGGTCTAACAATATCAATAAGCGAACGTTTAAGGGGAGCTTCTATACATCACACTGAGCATGCTCACCAAATTAGGTCCAAAACTACTGGCCCGTTACCGCGATAATCAACAAAACATTATCATAATTCATAAAAAAGTACAACCTTTCTAAACACCACACGCACACAAAGATAGCCGAACATGCACACTAAACTCGGAGCACATTGAGCTATCTTTTTATTGACCCTTGCGTGCGTGTCAGTAAAGATACAGCATGTTTCATGATCTGCATTATTTTAATTGATTTAGTTTGTTAGAAAACATAACTTTGAAAAATCACTATAAAACTGAAGTCCATTTTTGTCATTGTATTCAGAATGATGTATAGATACCGTCCTTAAACGTTTGCTTATTGATTTTGTTAGTTGTTGTGTGTTTATAGATAAAATATTTTTTTTACTGCCTTATTTGTGTACATGGGTTGTTACAATCAAAATGGTGTTCCACCGTCATAAATAATCATGTTCTCAATGAACCCAGAACCATAGCACATCGGATGGATCACTTTGCCCACTGAGACGTTAGTTAATTGGTATACCTGTCGAACGCTTTAAAAATTGGATCAAAACTCAGTTAATTGGTATACCTGTCGAACGCTATAAAAATTGAACCAAAACTCATAAAGTAAATCTTTCATCTTACGAACGTGTCCTAAATAAAGTTCACATATTTATCAGTAATCCATAAAACATTATTGCAGTCATATTTTTCACGGGCGAGCATGCATAATAGACGTAAAATCCGTGAGTGGCGATAAAATCTGGAAGGTTCCGCCCGTAAAACAAAGTAATTTGAGCTTCCGCTCCGGATAAACACATACTGAACATGAAAACATTAAGCCGGCGGCGGGCATAACTTGGATCCCTCAACTTTATTATAAGTACATTGGAGGGATCCCTAATGTTTGACAAATTATTTTTGACAATAAACTTTCGTATACGGCTTACTCACATTAATTATCTTGCCCGACTTAAGATTCATTGTAACTAATTTAATAGTTGACTACATAGCTAATACACAGAACTATTTTTTTTAAATACAAGGCGACTGCTATAAAGCGCAAGAAACTTCGAAGGCTGGTCAGGTCAAGTGTTTAAAACATGACAAAAAAGAAATTCGTGCAGAAGCACGAATTTCTTTTTAAAATTCATTTTTAATTTAAATAATTCATTTTGTGAACTTTTCATTAGATAGTCTTTGAGTGTCTAATTTATTTTAAAGCAATAACTTATGAAAAATAAAATAAAAATCAATTAAAAATAACGATTATTTACAACGCGCGGGCAGCGGCTGGTCGTTGATCTAACCGTCTGTTGACCCGTCCGCGTCAGCCGGGCGATAAGTACCTACGTTATTCTGGAATGAGACCATTTATTTTGCCATTATGCTGTGGCCAGACTATTGCGCTAAAATTCTTGTTCCGTTGTCGCGATAAAAAACTTCGTGTTCCGTTGTCGCGATAAGCTATGGCCACATCAAAAAAAACATCACGTCAAAATCCTATCCTAGTATATACCGCACGAACTTTATCGCGATAAAATCCTATGATGTGCGGCAATTACCAACAGCGGCGCGCTAGCGCGATGTTGTATCGCGCTAACACGAAGTGTTTGGCCAGACGTGTCGCGACAACGCGAATCTTCGCGCTAGCGCGATAGGTGTGGCCATGGCATTACGATATGTGCGTATTTTTCTTATGTTATTGCTTTAAAATAAATTATATACTCAAAGACTATCCATTTAAAATTCTCAAAATGAATTATTTAGAATAAAATGTTTACTAGAAAAAAACAACCAGTTTCAGGAAAGCTCAAACGGAATTTAGCATTGTGAATGCAAAATTTCAATAATAAAGATATGAATTATTTAATTAAAATGATAAAAGCACGAATTTCTTTTTTGTAATTTTTGTCATGTTTAAAACACTTGACTTGACCAGCCCTTGAAGTTTCTTGCGGTTTCTAGCAGTCACCTTATATATAGGATGACTGCTAGAAACCGCAAGAAACTTCAAGGGCTGGTCAGGTCAAGTGTTTTAAACATGGCAAAAATTACAAAAAAGGAATTCGTGTTTTTTCGTAGGTACTTATCGCCCAGCTGACGGGGGCAACGGCCGACCGGCCGGCCGTCTGTTGACCCGTCAACGTATGTACTTATCGCCCAGCTGACGCGGACGGGTCAACAGACGGCCGTATGCTTTAAAATAAATTAGATAATCATAGACTATCCTATTAAAATTCACAAAATGAATTATTTCTTTAAAAATGAAAAAAACACGATATTTTTTTTTCATTTTTGTAATGTTTAAAACACTTGGCCTGACCAGCCCTTGAAGTTTCTTGCGGTTTCTAGCAGTCACCTTATATAAGTAAGTAAGTAGGTACTTAATTTACATAGAAAACGCCAATACAAGCTCGAGTAATTTAGTTATACAGTATTTCCAAATTGACATTTTGAATTGAAACCGGGAATACCTAATCCGGCTGTGTTAATACCAAATTAATAAGTTTCACAAGTTTAATTGAAAGAAAAAAAGAAAGAAACACATTTATTAACGAACACACACTTACAAGATAAATATACAAAATAAAATAAAGATAAATTAAAATTAAAACAAAAGATGTTTAATAAAAACGAGAAATTAAATAAATTATAGGACTGGGAACCTCAGAGATGGTGACGCTAGAACCGGCCGGGGAGGCGTGCTGGCTGACAATTGAGACACAGCCATGACACATGAGTAAATACAATGCATGGCATGGCAGTCGCTAAAACATTTCCTATCTCACAAACAAAATACATTTAATTTCATAAACAAATATTTTCACGAACATCATAAAATGAGTTTTTGCAAATCGTATCTAGGTATACCCGGACCCGGAAATAGGTAGGTACTCCATGATGTTCCGCAATGTTTTGTAGTTTTCGAGCTATGATTTTTCTTTAATTTTGAGAATTTTCGACTTGTCCGACTTTAATTTATGTTTTTATCAGAAATTGGCTATTTGACAGTCGTAACAATAAAATATGAAATATGTCTGATATGGTAGTTTATAATTTAACGATAAATAACTAATAGTTTTTTTTTATTAAGTTTTAAATGTTTTATTTTTACAAAATAAATTTGCTATTTTTTATCTGTGGATTACAAGACCCGAAACACGGGCGGCCATGATTGAGTTTCGTGTGACGTCACATTTTACAAATAAACAAAAACTATCTATCAGGATTCAAGATAAAATTTCTTTGATTAGTGAAATTTGACGTCACAGGGCAATATGTCACGTGACCAATCGTTTTCGCGCGAAATATCAAATTATTGAAGAAAAATATTTTTTTTATATTACGTAAATAAAGCCTTTTGGAAAATAAAAAATTGTACGGGGTATAATATAAGCGATTGTAATTTTTGAAATACTTTTCCAAAAACTGAATTATGCATCTTTTTTGAAAATATGCATAATTTCCGCAGCTTACAAAAAATCGCGGAATATACATGGGGTATTTTCAAGTACACCTGGATGTCAGGACACCAAAAAAAAATTTTAGTATTACCGGTTTGGGCCACCCTGTATACCTACATAGATTCACCACTATTATCCAAAAAGAGTTATTCAGAGACTAGGCAATGGGGCCGTAATAGTACAGTACACTGCCACAGTCCACGTTTCACCATATATATAATAACTGCACATGTGCTCAGCATGATAGGTGATGCGCCCATCGCCCCTCTACGCTATTGGACTGGTAGGCGACGCGCTTCCAAATGTTTTTAGTTTTCATATATTTTAATGTTAAGGCTGTTTGCTTGCAATTCCTTAACCTAAATTTGAAAGCTGGCAAGTTGCCGCCAAAAGTAACGCCGTGGTGTGTCACAAAATTTTCATTTACGTACTTGTTATCGTACTTCAGTGTAAAATACAAAATTAGTCAACTTCAATTCGCTGTTTCAATTACTGCCGAGACCTAAAGAAGAGCCTATAGGATCTAAGTATGTGCAGTCTTTTGTGTGTTTATCGCCTTTCACAACACCAAAGAGAAGAGACATGTTGGTGGTATTTTTAAAGTGTGCCGCTATATCTTGGAGGAGCTCGATGGCGCAGTGGCTAGCGCGTCCTGCGTGCGATCTTGCCCGCTAAGCAACTTTCTCAATGCCAGGTCGCTGGATGGGTGACCAAATTAAAGACATCTCGAGCTTCTCCGTGCTTCGGAAAGCACGTTAAGCCGTTGGTCCCGGTTGTTGTCGTAAGATGGCAGTCGTTCAAACCCACCAACCCGCATTGGGCCAGCGTCGTGGGTTATGGCCCAATATCCCCAAGTTCTATTGTCCACGTGGGAGGCCTGTGCCCAGCAGTGGAACGTTTATAGGCTGATGACGATGATATTATAGAGCCGTAAGTTATAGCGGCATGATGTGCCGCTATACCTTAGTGCCGGGTTGGTGGGTTTTAAAGACTACCATCTTACGACAACAACCGGGACCAACGGCTTTCCGAAGCACGGAGAAGCTCGAGATGTTTTTAATTTGGTCACCCATCCAGCGACCTGGCATTGCGAAAGTTGCTTAGCGGGCAAGATCGCACGCAGGACGCGCTAGCCGCTGCGCCAACGAGCTCCCCTACTCTTCTCGGCTATCGGCTCTCTATTAAATAATATTATTTGCTACCATTTGTTGACGTCGCGTAGCGGTGAAAGAATACTATCACCCCCTCTATTACCAACGGACTAAAGACTTCACATACATCCAACAGCATATAACGGCGATGGGCTCACCACCTGTCACGCTGAGCACATGTGTAGTCGCTATTTGGTGATAAGTGGCGGAGGCCTGCTTTTGCGGTCCTCATTGCCTAGTCTCTGACTAACCCTTCGGGGATAATAGTCGTGATTATATCTATGTATATTGTAGGTTATATTGTTTAGTATTGCGTCCACAATAATACGTACGTATCTCCTCACGTGGTGTAAGCTTTTAATGTAATGCCATTCGATTATGCCGCGCCGCCCGCTCGCGAATCAGGTCACGTAACGACGCGGCTTTCCCTCTCGTTTCGGCTTCTAATGTGTTCTATTCCATTGACGTAATGACGAAACGGGAATTCTGGGAATATTATTTAGAACATGGAGTTTGTAGGTTATTATTATTTAGTTATTTTATGAAAAAACATGATTTTTACCATGTTTGTGCTGTTGTGTTGAGTCTCCGATAGATCAGTAAACGAACGAGAAAGAGGGTAGACCGTTTCGTCTGCTCCTTAACATCCATCCGCATTAACTGCAGTTACTCCGTGATCATGTCTAAGATCCGAGTATAGAACGACCTTCACCGGGCCGGTTAATGGATGAAAAGTATTTTATGTTATTTTTAAGGGGATCCTGCACGAAATCGTGAAAATTTACCTTCTTTTTTAAGTTACTTGTACTATGCGCTGACTTAGTTAAATACATTAAAAGAACTTACGTAAGTTAGCCTGATCATTGCACAAGGTCGTGGCCTTGTTGAAATTTGAAACAAATTTTTTAAACAATAAGTACTTACATAATTGTAATGACTCCTAAAAACATTTTTTTTCGACAACTTTCTCAATTTTACGCAAGAAACAATAATACTTACATGAAAATAGTTATATCGATATTCCGCAGATCGCCCCCATCTTTAAAAAAAATAAATTTTAATTCCTAACACAAGCGCGTGATGGTTTTGTACATTTTGCTGAATAAAAACATTGCTCTAATCAAATTACGAGGTCTGAAACTTCAAAGCAGTTCTAATTTTAATATTATTATGATTGATTTTGCTTTGAAGTTGTGTGTGTGTGTGTTTGTATCGAATTATCTTTATATAAACATAAGTTTTATTTATTTTACCAAACGGTTGCAAATTACTAATATTGACTTACTTGTTTACACCTGCCTACCCAATGTTATGACAGGAAAAAATAGTCAACCTAACGTTTGCTTATTCTATAGGCTTCATATTTTCGATTGGTACCTATATAATTTATCTATTATCCAAACAAGTGCAATGTTTAAAAAACATATTTTTAAATATTTAATTATTCATTGGACTGAAATTTTTCAGTAATCATATATCAATTCAGCCAACCCACTCGCAATATATTTTTTAACATATTAAATTAATTTTAAATATTTTTGAAGGTCGTTGTATACTCGGATACTCTACTACATGCTTTGACTATACATGTCTAGACGGAGCATCGCGGTACAAGCTCTTCTCGAATCCGCTCGGTTTTTGTATTGAATTTTTGAAGTGTGCGTGACAGCCGCGTATGACTGACACTAGCGCGAAGGAGCGCGTCTTTCCAAATACTGGCCCGTAAATTTTTGGACGTTTTTTACAGCCAGGTTTTATCTAGACATAAACTAGATCATAACTATATAATCAAATGGTGCATGAGACTGCGCCGAAATATCGGGGACTCAATAGCAACAACTCAAACATGGTAAAAATCCCGTTGTTTCATTAAAATAATTGTAGTGACCATGGATGTTTAAAATGTTATTGCGATTCATTATATTTGAAAGTCTAATTTTAACCATGTCGCGTAGCGGTGAAAGAATACTACCACCCTCTCTCTTCCCTTGTGTGTCGTAAAAGGCGACTAACGCACTAAAGACTGCACATACATCCAACAGCATAGAGCGGCGATGGGCTCACCACTTGTCACGCTGAGCACATGTGCAATTATTATCATTTAGAGACTTGGACTGCTTTTGCAGTGCCCATTGCTTAAACTACTTTGGGGATAAATAGTCGGGGTCTGATACTCTAGTTCGAATGACGTTACCTCTATAGTCATTAATAACTAACAATAATAACTTTGACTTATTTACTTTGTAGAAAAGCGTTTCGTGGAACAAAAATTTTACTATTACTTTGTCGTCTGTCCAATGTTACAATTCCGTACTCACTCTTTTGATCTAATCATGATTAGATGTTTTTTAATCAAAAATAATGAGACGATGTATTAGGCTTGTTTAATTGGATCATTATCAAAGACCTCACATGTTGACAACGTGTAATTAATTATATTAAAGTGCTGTGAAAAGTCGATAGCCAGTTATCAATAAATTTTATCGACTTCATTTTATTTCACAAAGTAGAAATTATCTTCATCTAGCCTGATGGTAAGTGACTATAAAACTCAAGGTGGTAGTGGTAACGGTACTATCAGCTGCTGAGAAACTGGTTATACCTATTTTCTCGATCTTTATGACGACTGAATTAAATAAGATGATGGTTGTTGTAGTGTTGGGTCAAAGTGTATTTTGGTAATTAAAATAGGGTTGAGTTTGGCCATTCGGTTATATAGTCCAACTTGTTGCGTTAAGCTGAGATTTTTTTTTCTCATTACAGTTTTTGTTTGTGTATTATTTGATTTTATTAATATTTCGTAGTCTCAAATAAAAAATAACTTTCCCACTATCATATCGTATCAAATACCATCAAATTAACGTGAAATTTCTTTTCTTTTATTTTAGTCTTTTTAATTTGTTATATTTTTCTTTATATATGTGTTTCCTTTTATCTCTTCATTTCTAAATAAGATAAGCACTGTGCCGTTGTGGAATTAAAAACAAAATACAGTGGTTACATAAAACATCGATGACTTCACGCAACTGCCCTATTATATTAATCGATGTTCAAAGAGCTTGATTAGACCACCATAAAACCTGTAACTTTATCAAACTGGTGGTTGATCCAAGACCCACGTGAGTTTACTTCAAAGGTTACCTGTTCATGGATCTTGTTAATCTTGTCGACAATTTCCTTTTATCAACTTTTATTAATAAAAGTTTTAAAAACATAACGATTACTATAATTAATCTAGGTATTGTCAGGGTAACTTTGGCGGTTCATAATTAATAGAATACTATTAACTTATCTCTTTTTTTCTTTTATTTTTCTCCAAAAACTACTTTATTATTTATCTTGTATTATTTCATGATTTTTTTTTTTCACATAAATTTTAATCATAAATTATACAAATCACATAAATTCTTACAAATGAATTTGACATATAAGCATTTCGGAAACACATGAGGTTTTCAGTAATTGATGTAGATATTATGAGCCTATACAATTAAATTCTAAACCTTATTTATGAAACAAATCTGTTGTGGCATTAAAACCACAACTCAAACTACCTACATGTTATTTTGATATTAAGTTATTTGTTACCATACCTTTTCTTGGGTGTCGTTAAACACGACTAACGGACTAAAGACTGCGCACACATCCAACAGCGCGCGCGGCTGATGTGCTCACTTATCTTGTTGAACACATTAAGTTGTTGTTGGAGCGTGGACTGCAGAGGGCTGATTTTACGGTCCTCATTTCCTGGTCTCTGACTTGGGGATTTGGGGATAATTAGTTGTTGTCATTGACCTAGAAGTATAGACAAGAACGACCATACATACCATTTGTTTTAAAATGTCGTTTAATCAACAGACCGACATCGCAGCGCCGCAACGCCAGCCCCCTTACTCTTGAAACCGATCGCTATTGGATCGGATTGGTATTATGAATTTTCGTATTTTTAACTTACGACACCAGCGCTAATTTGGATTCATATTGGGTGAACTAAATAGCATTGAGTTTTGTATTTTTGTCACTCAATATCCACGCAATATGAATCCATATTAGCTCTGGTATCGTAACTTAGAATTACGAAAATTCACAATACCAATCTGATCCAATAGCGATCGGTTTCAAGAGTAAGGGGGCTGATCGGTTAAAGACAACGTAGTGTGTATCAAGATGGCGTCCCAAATAGATTGTCAATAACAATAATTAAAAAAATATCATTTCTATTCTTATAATACGATATATCTACATAATAATGACTTGAATTACAATTAATTTCACTTACTTGACAACTGAATTGTAGTAAACGTCTAGGTGTACACTAAGAAAAGAAATAAAAAATTATTTTCGGCGCTCCGCACGCGCGAATGTCAATGCCACACTAAAGCAAGGTGCCGAGTCGACTCCGCAGATGAGTGGTGGATCTAGTGTAACGTATATATCGCTGGTTGTTGTATGTATGTACATTAAAAATAAACCGTCAATTATAGTAGATAATAATTAATCGCTATTACACATTTTAATTACGGTAAAACCGTGTCGTGTAGCAGTGAAAGAATACTACCACCCCTTCTCTGCCCTTGGGTGTCGTAAAAGGCGACTAACAGACTAAAAACTGCTCATACTTCCAACACCACCTGTCACGCTGAGCACATGTGCAGTCACTATTTAGTTAAAAGTGGACTATGGCAGAGGACTGCTTTTGCGGTCCTCATTGCCTAGTCCCTGACTAACCCTTCGGGGATAATAGTCGTGATTATATTAATTAATTAATGTAACATTTCAATTACTTATCATGATACTACAGGTGGTTTCAAAGAAATATATTCAGACTTAACGCGCGTAATAATGATAATGTGTCCAAGATAATCCCTACAGATAGGCTAACGAGAAGACATAGATTAAAACATAACAATTTACTTAAGTGACGATAAAACTTTATTAAGGGTAACTAAGCTACTGTGCTGTAGAACAAGACTTTGATCAGCTTTCTTGGCTTAACTGTTAGCAGTTAAGCCGTAAGAAACGATATATTATACATACATATAATCACGACTATTATCCCCGAAGGGTTAGTCAGAGACTAATAGGCAATGAGGACAGCAAAAGCATTAATAAAATACTTAGAAAAGAAATAAAATTATAGCTCGATATTTACCAAAAATCGCTAGGTATGGTAGTCCCCGGTCACCACGCATCGGCTTGACACCTTACAAGAAACAACCTGTATATATACAACCGTGTCGCGTTGCGGTGAAAGAATACCTACCACCCCCTTTCTTCCCTTGGGTATCGTAAAAGGCGACCAACGGACTAAACACTGCACATACTTCCAACAGCATAGAGCGGCGATGGGCTTACTACCTGTCACATTGAGCACTTGTGCGGTCGCTATTTGGTGAAAAGTGGACTATGGCAGAGGACTGCTTTTGCGGTCCTCATTGCCTAGTCTCTGACTAACCCTTCGGGATCGTGATTAATATGTATGTGTGTATTTTTTTTTGTAACCAAGGTTAAGCACATGGCGATCGTCAAACCTGATGGTAAGTGACGATAAGGCCGAAGGAAGAAGCGCACTTCACCCGGAATCCTCAACCACCAAAGAGCTGACTATCTTTTCTCTAAACTGTCAGAACTCAGAACACAACAATGCTTTCATCATTGTGGTTACGGCGCATAATTTTTTTGTAGATAGTGGTAGCTGTGAGGCCGCTAATCTGAAGTGGACCTGGACCGGACACATCTGTTGCATGTCGGACGAGATGTGGGCGAAAACCACGACTATGTGGATGCCACGCGATGTCTGGAGACGAAGCGGCAGACCCAGGCAGGTGGCGGGACGAGCTAGACTCCTACTGCAAAGACTGTCATCAAGAGCCCTTAATCGGGAAGAGTGGAAAAAGGGAAGGGAGGCCATGGGTGAAATAATAATAATATTAAATAATAATGATTAGTTGATATCAACATACCTCATGATGAGAACCTCGTGAAAGCCGAGAAAGACAAGCTCAGTAAGTAAGTACCTTGACTTGGCTCACGAGGTTACCGCCATGTGAGATGTGCCGATGTGGATTCATTTATTATTGTTCTGATAGTCGTTTTGGCAAACGGTATTATAGCTAGAGCCTCAATCAACATCTAGAGAGACTCTCGCTAAAAAGTTGGGTCAATTGTCAGATACAGAAGGCAGTACTCCTTGACACGGCACGTATTGTCAGGTGGTTTCTTATTCTGCAGCCCTAACCACTGATAATTTAGATCCCCGCTGCCGGTGGCAGACTAGGTTAAGTTTTTTATAATATTTTATGTTGTAAGTAAATATGATTTTTTTCATATAAAATATTGTAAGAAATTTTACTTAGCACCTTAATTAAATAAAGGGAATAATAATAATAGTGGTAGCTAGCCAGGCGGACTTAACAAGCCCTTCCACCTACCACAAGTACTTACATAAAGATTTCCTCTGTGCTTAAGACCGTTTTCTTAGTCACAAGACAATAGAGGCGGTTGTCATCTAGAACTTTAGACTGATATAAAGAATAATAAAACCAATTTTATGTCTTTATTAAAATGTAGATCACAAACAAAGAGCCCGACAACCGATTTCAGCCCTGCACACTGAACAATGGCAGACAATACTATTCCAAAGCATTCGGTTTCCTCTTGTTTCGTAAGCGAAAATCACAAAGCTACTAGTTTCATACCATATTTCGAGTTTTCGATTGAACGCAGCGTGTTTTACAATGGAAGCATTGGACAGTGGAACTGCTTTGAGTAGGTAACCTTTTCATAGCATTAGCTCAGCGGATTTTGCGTTCAGATTGAATTTTATCTAATTCTAATATCAATTAAGTTAATGTTACTAGTAAATAATAAACAAAAAAAATATTAAATAATGCTGTATTCACCTTGTTAAGGCATATCTCTTGGCCTAGTCAGTTTTCAATGTTGATATTTAAATGTGTAAGGATATGTTGTTGGTGAATCTTTTTCAATAAATGAATAAATAAATTTTACCAAGTATCTAGTACATAACGAAACGTTGAAAAAATTGTCTACCTCAGGCGGGAATCAAACCCACGTCCTCCGCCGGGCGGCTGCGTTGATCACTCCGCCACCAAGGTATTGGTTAGAGCTGTTCCTACCTAGCGAATTTTTTTTTAACTTATCTATATCTTCGAGTTTATAAATAAATAAATAAATGAATTTGAGCGTTGTTGACGCGAATAATCAAATATTACAAAATTATCTAGTAATTAATATCTTCATTATTAAAATTTTGAATTCACAATGCTAGATATAGGCTCCTGTTCGAGCTTTCCTGAGACTGGTTGTTTTTTTCTAGTAAACATTTTATAGTAACTAATAGCCCTAAACTGTACCACCGATGGGCCTAAACTGTACCTCCATCTTTGAAATTAAGTCTTCGCAGGAACTGATGGGTTTTTTTAAAGAGAATTAATTATTAATGTGCGTTTAACACATTAATAATAGTCCTGTTAACCCATCCTGCAGTGCGATTCTCTAAGTTAAAGCACAGTAAAAGCTGTTAAAGTCTTGGCAGCAGCGGCTGCCGCAGCGCTGAGAATTGACTCTGTCTCTTTCATATTCATAGAGTTGGAATGCGCGCAGCGTCTATGTGATCGCATAGCTGTTAATCTAAATGACTGTGTCGGAGTGGGTTCACGTCAGTAGGTATTCTAACGGAGCTAATGCCGGTTTCACACGCGTTCAATCAGTAGCAGTATTGTGTTGCCCACTGTTCTGCCTCACTGTTCTGCCCTTGTGTGAAACCGGCATAAGGGGATTAAATGATTTCTTCATCCGGTATCGATTCCCTGCGTATCGACTTCCCACCGTATTGATTCCCTGCGTAACGACTTCCCACCGCATCGACTTCCCCGGTATTGACTCCCGCTGTATTGACTTCCCTCGGTTTTGACTATGAATTAGCTTAGTTAGTTAATTATAATTACCACAATTTCTCGCGTTTAACCAGAACATCTTTCCTCTCGGCTACCGACGCCTCAATTATTGGATTATTCGGGTTAAACGCATTATGACAAGTGTACACAACTTTACATATACGCATAATGACACACACGCACAATGACTCACACGCATAATGACACACATGCAATATGACTCACACGCATAATGACACACACGCAATATGACACACACGCATAATGACACACACACATTTATTATAATCACCCACAATGACACATTTCAATGGGTTTGAAAATGAGGATGATTATTACGATTTCCGAATGCAGGATGGTGATCAGATCACAAACCCGGGTTATAAACTAAACACCGCTAGATCCGAACATACACTTTGCCCGATCTGGGAATCTAATCCTAAACCTTCGGATAGCTGATCGATTCCTCACTCAATTTTTACAAACTTCCAAGTCGAAATTTATAAAAACCAATAAGCCAATTTTAATGAAACTTTGCATGCTTAAGTAAAACACAGGGATCTAAATAGTTTGTTGAAAATATTAAAAAAAAATGTTTTTTTAGCTAGAGTTATTAAGGCTAGGTGTTAGTGAAAAATGAAAATAACACGTTCTTAGAATTACTTTTTGAAGTAGTAAACAGTAAAATTAAAATCTGCGAAAATTATGAAATATTGTTGAGGCTTTACTCTGTGAAATACACCCGATGGAAACACGATTTTATAAAGTTGGCTCGATAGAATAAATTCACAAAGTTACATATTTTTGTGTCATTTTATCTTTTTTTCCAGGTTTTATTCTTAAACTAAGTGATTTGATATTATGAGTCATTTACCAAAATGAAGCTCGTAAATAACTTGAGTTATTATAGCCGATGGTTTTTTATTTATTACATCTATCAATTTTTTAAAATATAAAACGCGATTATTCGCGCCGCTTCGCTGTTATACCCGTCCCTTACCGTTGTACCGTCGAGAGAACGAGAGGGAAGCGCTCGAAATACCTCCCCTTAAGATTTAAAGTCTACTATAGAAAGTTAAAAATCGCAATAGCTTAGTTAAATATTTAGATCCCTGTGTTTTACTACAGCATGCAAAGTTTCATCAAAATTGGCTTATTGGTTTTTTAAAATTGACTTGGAAGTTTGTATGGGAAACCGAATGGCGTAAACCCTCTCAAACTAAGTATTCTATAATAGCTTATTCCTACTGTCCTCATTCTCAATAATAGTACTACTTTTAGCACAAAAGGAATGCACCTGGTCTAAATTAATTGGCTCAAACTTTCTATGGAGTCCAATTACATATTGCTTATATGGCAAATAGATTACTGTGTGTCTGACTAATGCTCCTTCCCGTTTCCACTATTGTTGTTTGTGAATAGCCTGCATAGTTATTCTATGAGTGATTAGTTTGACTTATTCGGAATTAATTTAAAGGCCTACAACTATACACATTCCCTTACAAGAACGTAAGGAAAGTATTACGATTCATAGCTATTTATAATCACGACTATTATCCCCGAAGGGTTAGTCAGAGACTAGGCTATGAGGACAGAAAAAGCAGTCCTCTACTATGACCATAGTCCACTTTTCACTAAATAGCGACTGCACATGTGTATTACGTCATCGTGTACCAATTGGGGCGGCTTCAGACAGAGTAATGCTCAAATATAAGGTGACTGCTAGAAACCACAAGAAATTTCAGGGGCTGGTCAAATCAACCGTTTTAAACACAACAAAAATGGTCTCATTGCAAAATTTGCAGACTAACGTAGGTACTTATCGCCCAGCTGACGCGAACGGATCAACAGACGGTCGGCCGGCCGGCCCTTGCCTGCGCGTTGTAAATAATCGTTATTTTTAATTGTTCTTCATTTTATTTTCATATTAGATACTCAAAGACTATCCTTTTAAAATTCATAACATTAATTAGGTATTTAATTAAAAATGAAAAAAAAACACAAATTCCTATTTTGTCATTTTTGTCATGTTTAAAACACTTGACCTGCCCCCTTACTCTTGAAACCGATTGCTATTGGATCGGATTGGTATTGTGAATTTTCGTATTTTTAAGTTACGACACCAGCGCTAATTTGGATTCATATTGGGTGAACTAAATGGCATTGAGTTTTGTATTTTTTTCACTCAATATCACACAATATGAATCCATATTAGCTCTGGTGTCGTAACTTAGGAGTACGAAAATTCACAATACCAATCCGATCCAATAGCGATCGGTTTCAAGAGTAAGGGAGCTGACCAGCCTTTTAAGTTTCTTGTGGTTTCTAGCAGTCACATACATACATTATTATGTATGTATGAAATCTATGTATGTAGATTTGCGACTTTTATGACCAAAGTGTTAGTCAGAGACTAGACAATGAGGACTACAGAAGCAGTCCACTGCCAGTCCAGGGCACACCCAATGTTTGTTGAAATAAAAAAATTACAACTGCACATGTGCTCAGCGTGATTGTTGGTGAGTCCATTGCCGCTCTATGCTGTTGGATTTATGTGCAGTCATTAGTCCGTTAGTCGCCTTTTACGGTAAGAGAAGAGAGGGGTTGGTAGTATCTGTTTAGCTATTACACGTCCGTAGGTTTACCCTTGAGACCCTACACGTGAACCCTGGGAGGTGCTAAAGGAGTGACACTGACTGAGTGGTAGAGCCACGCTGCAGCACGCATTGGGCCGGCTCGCCCGGCGTAATACCACCCTCGCGCGAATATCCGGCGTGAAATAACGGTATTTAGTGCTGTTGTTTCGTCCGGCCAGTGAGAGTTCCGGAGGCCACTTCCCCTTCCCCCCCTCACAATTCCTATTCTTTCCTTAACCCTATTCCTTTCTTAAAGGTCGGCAACGCATCTGCGACTCCTATGGTTTTTCCATGGGCGGCGGTGATTGCTCTCCATCAGGTGATCCGCCTGCTCGTTTGCCTCCGTGTATAAAAAAGATAACAAACATATCAATTCAGAACCGTGCTTCGGAAGGCACGATCGAACACGAAGGACGCCATTGGTCCCGGTGGTTGTCGTAATATGGAAGTCGTTAAAAATCATCACTGTGATGTTGTCCATGTAGAAAGACCTGTGCCCACCAGTGGGACTTTTAAAGGCTGATGATAATGATGATGATGGGTTGAATTGCTAATACGAGATGGAGATCTCGGAATCCCAATCATGTAGGTACTAACATAACATAACAACTGTTATCCCCGAAGGGTTAGTCAGAGACTAGGCAAAAAGGACAGCAAAAGCAGTCCTCTACCATAGTCCACTTTTCACCAAATAGCGACTGCACATGTGCTCAGCTCGACAGGTGGTGAGTCCATCGCCGCTCTATTCTGTTGGAAGTATGTGAAGTCTTTAGTCCGTTAGTAGCCTTTTACGACACCCAAGGGAAGAGAGGGGGTAGTAGTATTATTTCACCGCTACGCTTCACGGTTATGTACTAACAGAATAAGACACAAATAGAATATAATTGTTTAATTTAGAGAGTCTACATCAATGACTTCCCTGCTACCAGGCTATTTCTAGCCAACTTAAAGATATACTAACTAAACTTAAATTATAATTAAACTAAACGACTTACGTACTATTCTTCCCTTGATACACGCCGCTTAGCCCGGTGCAGTCCGCTGCGCCCAGGCCGCTGCTGTGTTGGTGAAGGTAGCTCGCCTCCCCGGCGACTGCTCTGGCTGCTGTGGTGGTGGATCGCGCTCCCGCGCGTCTTCGGGGCTGGTGCTATGGTGATGGAAAGGCCCTAACTTCCCGTTGACTACCCCAAGAGAGCTCTCAAACCCCAGAGAAATACGTACCACTACTGCACAATACCACTTAGCACGCCACGCGTCCGTGTCAACCAACCAATAACTGATTTTAACCAGCCCGCCCTGGTACTAATTTATGGACACTGTTTCACTGGTTGTTACGGGCCCCCCGGAATCAAAACAATGTGCCCCACATACCAAATTACACCAAAAAGGTCAATAATCTCCACGCGACCTCGCGGTCAAGTTCCTAACCTAATTCCAATGTGAGTGTGGGTGACATTGACAGTCGCCTGTCAAATACAAATTAAAACTAACACAAAAGGTTGCCAGCCGTAAGTGGCCATTTTGTTCCGAACAATAATGTTAATTAAATGCATTTATCTAAAAGCTTAGATATTTAGCTATGCAAACGGATACCCGGACTCCAAATCTGGACGGACCGAAAGGCCAAATTAAGTTAATTGAATGAACAATGAAACCCACAACCCACGCTTCGGTTCTTAGTTCTATTAATTAGTAAACAACTTTGTGCAATCAGTACATGTTTACTGTACAACGAGAGAATTAATGATTAATTGTTGTGTTTCGTCCGGTGATTGAAATTACTGGTGGTCATTCCTACTCCTTCCACAAAGGTTTTCCAAGTCTAGGTGTTAGTGAAAAATTAACATAACACGTTCTTAGAATTAATTTTTCAAGTAGTAAACAGTAAAATATAAATCTGCTAAAATTATTATAAATTAATTATATTATTTGATAAAGTTGGCTCGATAGAATAAATTAACAAAGTTACATTTTTGTATCATTTTATCTACTTTTCTAGGTTTTATTCTTAAACTAAGTGATTTGATATTATGAGTTATTTACCAAAATGAAGTTCATAGATAACTTGAGGTATTCGATCGTTTTTTTTATTACATCTATCAATTTTTAAGATATAAAACGCGATTATTTCTGCCGCTTCGCTCCGTACCCGTCCCTTCGTACTGTCGAGAGATGCGCTCGAAATACCTCCCCTTAAGGTCAAAGCATCTGCGACGTCTCTGGTTATGCGGGTGTCGATGGGCGGCGGTGATTACTTTAATTAAAATATAAAAAAAAGTTAGGGAGGCCTAACTTTTTTTATCAAGGTTTGAAAAATAAATAATATTAAATAAATAAATAAACTTTCCTACACTCACACCATTATCTAGCCCAAGAGAAGCTTCTATAAGAAACTCGTTAAATGGTTACTAGACAACGGATAAACATACTTAAAATACTTAAATACATACTTATTATACGTATAAAACACCCAGACCCGAGACAATTTAGAAAAACAATAATTTCTAAATTGACCCGACCGGGGATCGAACCCGGGACCTCAGAGAACCATGAAAACCGGTGTACAAACCACTCGACCAAGGAGGTCGTCAAATGCAATATTGCAATGGTTTTGTTAAAACGCATACTTCAAATCATATTTTTAGCAATTGCAAATTTTAGAAAATTTTCCTAATTAATGTATTTATTAAGGCTAAATTTGAAAGTTCAATCTTCAATATTCTTATTTATAACATTTTCTTATTTATTAATTTATGTAATCTTATTAAAATTAGAAACGTCACCTCGTACAGGCCCTGCCAGAATACCAGCGCCGTTGCGATGTGACTTTGTCACACCGTAGCGGCATATGCTGAGGTAGGGTCCTGATTGGCTCGTCACACTGTTGTTTTCTGTTAGTAGCATTTTCTGTACCTATATGTATTTCACGTCTTTTTTTATTTTTTCTTATTATTCTATATTTTATTTAATTGTGACAGTCAATAAATGTTTTATCTTTCTTTCTTTCTTTCAATATAAATACGTCTGCCAACTTTTAGTATTTAACAATTGTACCTGATTATATCAATGCCGTTAAGTGCTTTGTCTAGCTTCGCTTTTATTTCATTACCTCAACGTGCCCCAACATAGTGACTCTCCTTAGGAGACTATCGATAGTCGATAAAATAAAAGTAAATTGATTTATACTGCACCATTGCAAGTCATGTACCCTAAAGCGAAGAGCATACATGTACGAAGAACTTTTTTTTTTGAGTGTGAGTGCTTTACAGCTTTACTGGTCTTGTTTGGGGGCGGCGAGAAACTTAAAGGTTCCTCAAGCCGTGATGGTCGAAATTCCCCAGAGGGTTTCCGGTGGGGGATGGCATCTCGCCGCAAGCGAGTCCGATCCCCCCCCCCCCCCCCCAGAACCTCTGGGGGTTCGAGCCGGTAGGGAGCGGAAAACCCGAGGGCGCCTCTAAGAGGCACGGTACTTCGGCTCGGGTTTACCGTGTCGTGGGGGGTATACGAAGAACGGTATGAGAGTAAGTGTTATATACAAAAGACGCGTAGTGGCGCCCTCCTCAATCAGGCGCGTACAATCAAGCTAAACGGTCGTAAGTCAGTGCGCCTAAGGTCGCACTCCCGTTTGATATAAATAGTTCTTAAAGTATAACTTTTATAACTATCATGGTTGCAAACATTCCCTCCCTGGGAGGACAAACTCATGGATAATCATGGTAATATCTCGTAAACAGTAAAAATAAAGTTCTTAAGGTGTAATCCAGGTGGTTTTGGTGGTCTAAGTTATTGTGTCGCGGTATCGTGTGCATTACTATCAGGTGAGATGAAGGCCAAGAGCTTACCCGTTGTAGAATAATAATAAAAAAACAGTAACAGAAAGAGCTGACAACTGACAAGTCAGAAATACGTTTCGCTTTACCCTTGTTAAGTAAGCCATTCATTCAATTCATCATGATGAATTATTGGGTTAAAAATTATTCATAAAACTTTAAGTGTTTTAATTCCATAATTAAAATTCTTAAAAAGGAGAACTAGAATATAGTTTAAATACATCAATTTAATTTATATAATTAACGTTAACAGTTAAGAGGCGGAATGAAAAGTTTAGAGTGGCGGAGTGCGTTCAAAAATCTAGAATTGGTTACTACCATAGGAAAATAAAACTTAGTATTTCATTTTTTCCTTACTTAAAAGGGAAACTATGATAGCATGGTTAGATTTTGTGAACTTTGAGCTATTTATGCCAATACGATTTATATTTATATACATTCTTAAAACAAAACAGGTCCAAAATGGGCATTGCCCTTTTATGATATGTTTACCTTCTGATGATATACTTACTCATAAAATTTTGTTAAAAAACCCATCTGTTATTTATTAAAACTTCGTCAGACCATTTTCGAACAATTGAAATCCATCGACACTTTAGCATCACTAGTCAACATCTAAACCTATCACTTGACTTTCGCTAGCTTAGGTATCTAATCTAATTAAATGTGTTAGAAGAGCTATACTTGCTATAATGCACATTTATTGTTTATACTGTTAAAGGTTTTCTGCAATTGCTGGGGATAATAAACGTCAATTGTCTTTACAAAATGTAAGCATAGAAAATTATGAAGCCATAGTGATGCACACTAAAACACTTATACGTACCTACTTTTAAAACGTAAGTAATTATTTAAAGACTATTAGGTGCTACTATTATTTTTTACTTGTAAGTATCCTTCTTTTTTTTGTAACTTTGTAGTTAATTAGTTTTTTTATACAATAGGTATTTAAGTTATTTATAGTTTTAGCTATAATTTAATAATGTTTCTTGTATTATTTTCTGTTTTGTGTAAATAAACTTATTTTTTTCATCTTTATAGACTTAACCACATATATTAATGATTTTAAAGATTAGCATTGACATCTTGACAAAACATTTCTTAAACGGGAACACCCTAATAAATATAATTAGTCTTTGTATGTATAAACGGCGCGCGACGGTGTTTCCGGTTTAGGGATCCAAACCGGAAACACCGACGCGTAAAGTACTCCAAAAAACTTTGTACATAGATACATAGGCTATTATCCCCAAAGGGTTAGTCAGAGACTAGGCAATGACGACCGCAAAAGCAGTCCTCTGCCATAGTCCACTTTTCACCAAATAGCGAATGCACATGGTGTTCAGCGGGAAAGGTGGTGAGCCCATCGCCGCTCTATGCTGTTGGAAGTATTGTGCAGTCTTTAGTCCGTTAGTCGCCTTTTACGACACCCAAGGGGAGAGAGGGGGTGGTGGTATTCTTTCACCGCTACGCGACACGGTGACTGTCTATCAAAACAAACTTTGATATATTAATGTTTTATATTTTAGCGTTTTATTAACGCTTAAATATACTCAAGTTAAATTTTAAACACTGAAAAAAGACGACAACCTCAGGCGGGAATCAAACCACGCACCTTCCGCATTCCGGGCGGCTGCCTTAACCACTTGGCTACCATTGATGAAGCAATGTTGACTAAAAACAAAAGCATCAAGCACTGACAAATTTCGACGGTTGAAAGCCAGACCTCGGTTGCCAAGTGGTTATGGCAGCCGCTCGGAATGCGGAAGGTGCGTGGTTCGATTCCCGCCTGAGGTTGTCGTCTTTTTCAGTGTTTTAAAAAAAAAATTACTTTGATATTCCAATTTTCATAAGAACATTTTATGTAGCGACCCGCCCCGCTCGCGACATCGCTCGTGTCAGCACGTACCCGATGACGAATTTCTATTATTATTATAGCTTATTTAATGGCTTCGCGTTTTGCATTAAGCGAATCACACACTACGCAGATACGGTAATATTTTATCTGCGTATAAAAACTTATTTATCTGAAAGCATCACACACTAAACAGATACGATAATATACGAGACGATACATGCACTCGGAATCCTTCACACTGATGCCGATACGGCAGATGTTATCTGCAGATATATTTGTATACGCAGATAAAAATCTTACTATCTGTCGGTATATGTCGGTGCTCACAGATACTGTACGATAAAATATAAATTATCTGCGCTGTGTGTGTTGGTTCATATGATTTATATAGAGAGCGATATTGAAAGATATCTGCTCAGATACAGATATCTTACCGTATCTGCGTAGTGTGTGATTAGCTTTAAGCCAATTTCAAGTGGTATTATATTTTTAGTAGGTACATTTAAAATTGTACGATAGATTGAATTAAAATGGAGTCTCACAACACGTGTTGTTGCGAAAGGAACACGGCAGAAACTCTCGACGAAATTCTAAAAAAAGTATTTTATATGCCGTGGCCACACATATCGCGCCAACGCGAAGATTCGCGTTGTGGCCAAACACTTCGCGTTAGCGCCATACATACATCATCGCGCTAACGCGCCGCTGTCGGTAAATTGCTTCACATCAAAGGACTTTATCGCGATAAAGTCCGTGCGGTATACTAGAATAGGATTTTGTCGCGAAGTTTTTTTTGATGTGGCCAAGCTTATCGCGACAACGGAACACTTAGTTTTTTTATCGCAACAACGGAACAAGAATTTTAGCGCGATAGTCGCGATAGTCCACATCAATAGAAACATTGTTCTGTCAATTACAAACATAACAAAACATTAATTAGCCAAATAGGTGCAGCCGTACAAAAGTGATGCGCGAACAAACATTCGTAGCAATTGATATTTAATTATAAAGATTACTATAGAACAATAATAAAGAATTAAAAGAAAATCGCATCATTTTCCCAGAAAGATTTATAAGAATACAAAATCTCTTCTGACCTGTGCTAAGCTCTATAAATTTCTCACCGCATGACCATTCGTCTTGCCGTCAGGTTTAGCTGTAAGATAGGATACAATAAAGGTGCTTGCGTACTTTTGACGTTCAAAATGTTTTGTTACAAAATTCTAACTCCTAATCCCCGAAGGGTTATTCAGAGACTAGGCAATGAGGACATCAAAAGCAGTCTTCTAACATAGTCCACTTTTCACCAAATAGCGACTGCACATGTGCTCAGAGTGACAGTTTTGAGTCCATCGCTGCTCTATACTGTTGGATGTATGTGCAGTCTTTAGTCCGTTAGTCGCCTTTTACAACGCCCAAGGGAAGAGAGGGGGGCGGTAGTATTTTTTCCCCGCTACGTACTCCGTTATACACGTACAAATTACGAACACAACAAAAATAATTAGCTAAATAGGTGCAGCCATTCTGAAGTGATGCGAGTACAACATTGATACATTTCGGCAACTGATTTATAAGCAAATAATCTTACTCCACCATAAAAAAATATCTTTTTTTCTATTTTTGTTTTTCTTTTTTTTTAGCTCAGCAAATGTATACATATAGACATATAGATTGTAGTACAAGTATTTTAATAGTTCAACAAGTTGATTCGAACGTTAATTTAACACACGGGTAAATAATGAAAACACAATTGAGTGATAATTCGAGTACTTTTACTGGGTGTCGATAAATTGGATGTGTGGATCAATTTATTTGTTTATTAACCAAGTTTTATTGAAATTTAAGTTTTAATCATTTTAGGGTACAAAATTGAGCACTTACAAAACCACTACGGCATCGATTAATTAGTCTGTCAGTGGGAGGGAAATCTAGTCAATCATCAGCATATAAACATTCCACAGCTGGGCGGAGACTTTTCCACATAGCAAGATTTGGGCCATAACCCACCACGCTGGCCCAATGCGGGTCAAAACGTTTTAACAACTGCCACCTTACGACTACAACAGGACCACCGGATTTACGTGCCTTCAGAGGGTTTACGCATTTCAGTTTTCCATACAAACTTCCAAGTCGCAATTTTTAATAACCAATAAGCCAATATGACATTAAAATAAATATACTTAACATAAAAAACTTTAAAAAACAAAAGCTACAACAACAACAAAAAACAAAAAACAACTTTAAAAAAGAACGTAGTACTTACATAAAAAAAAAACAACTTTAATCTAATAGGCCACCGCGCGTCACTCCTGGCTCAAAGGTTCCCATGATACCGGCCGCGTTGCCGCGCTGTATCGCCAGGGAGATCTTTTGAACATGCCCCCTTACTCTCGAAACCGATCGCTTTTGGATCGGATTGGTGTTGTGAATTTTCGTATTTTTAAGTTACGACACCAGCGCTAATTTGGATTCATATTGGGTGAACTAAATGGCATTGACTTAAAATTTTTTTTTACTTAATATCCACGCATTATGAATCTATATTAGCTCTGGTGTCGTAACTTAGGAGTACGAAAATTCACAATACCAATACGATCCAATAGCGATCGGTTTCAAGAGAAAGGGGGCAGGTATGACTTGCAGCGGCGATCGTAGCTACGATCCGCCAAGCGGTGCCCTACTTTGGCAATAAAAGATTTTGCTTCCGAGCCCCACACTCCCGAAGTCTCTACCGCAAATGGGACAAAAAGGTACTGAGCCTTTAAAACCTCATACTTTAGGTGCTTTTGCCTCGCGGCAGTCTCAGCGGCAGACCCAGCAGTCCGCGTTGTGCCGGGGAGATGAGACGCCGCGAATGTGCTGACACACGTCGCATCCCACAACAAGCAGCGACCTTTTTCCCAGGGAACCAATGTTAAACCATCGGGTCTTTTGCCGTCTGTGCGACTCAGGCCCGGAGGTTCCAGCGTGCAAGGAATATTAGCCGTAATTAACGCTCGTCGAATGATGTCGTTTAGCGCGTGATGTCTTGGGAACCTGCCTGCGCATCTAGAGCAGCTCAACCCATGGTGGCCATTAGCCTCAACCTGTGCTCCGCAAACACAACGATGCGGCTCACAAATGTTGCAACCGAGCCTCAATCCTACCGCTAGCCAATTTTAATGAAACTTTGCATGCTTAAGCAAAATACAGGGATCTAAATAGTTTGTTGAAAACATTAAAAAAAAAAAAAAGGTTTATTTAGCTGAGTTATTGCGTTTAAAGTCCACTATAGAAAGTTTAAAATCGCATTAACTGAGTTATTTAAACGTTTTTAAAAATGTTTTCAACAAACTATTTAGATCTCCGTATGTTACTTTAGCATGCAAAGTTTTATTGAAATTGACTTAATGATTTTAAAAAATTTCGTCTTGTAAGTTTGTATGGCAAACCGAAATACGTACACCATCTTCAGACGCTCGAAAGAGCTGGTGAATTGTCTAACTTCAACACCTATCGCAATATACAACATACGTACATACATACATACATACAATCAACGACTGTTATCCCCGAAGGGTTAGTCAGAGACTAGGCAATGAGGACCGCAAAAGCAGTCCTCTATTCAGCAAATGGCGACTGCACATGTTAGATAGATAGATAGATAATACTTTTATTGCAACAGTTTATTATACACTAAACATAAAAAAACAAGTACGATACGCAGTTGCAATTTAGCGGTCTTATCGCTATAAAGCGATTTCTTCCAGACAACCAGTCGGATGGAGAGAACTTATACGCTGTAGAATCGGAGGTGCAAACATTTTAACTGAATTTAATTTTAAAAGACTAAAATAATCAAAAACTTAGAATACGTACATACAAACATAGTGTGCAATTTAATATATACATATACAATAATTATACGTAATAGTCTCAGGTATGGAGTAGCGGAAATAGCAGCTTTGCAGCGGGATAAGGCTAAAAAGAGAGGTAAAAGTTTCTCAGGAGCTCTTTAAAAGTGTTCACAGACTGCGCACTCCTGTGAACGATCGCAACCGGAAGCGAGTTCCAGAGACGAACAGCCTGAACAGTATATGAACAGTCTTAAAAGGTAGTGCCGTGTAGAGGGGTTTTAAGGCTTAGGTTTTCCGATGACCGCAACGTGCGCGAATTGGATGAATGTGTTCTAAGTTGTTCTTAGTTAGTCGCCTTTTAAGACACCCAAGGGAAGCGAGAGGGTGTTAGTATTCTTTCACCGCTACACGACACAAAATACTAACATAGTTTTAAGTGATATATAGGTACTAACAATAATTGTTTATATTTATAAATTATTTATGGTCACATTTTATCAACCACAAATATTATAAGGATAAATTCAACAACATTAATAAACTATTTTTATGAAAAAACCTTAAATTTTTATACGCTATATTTCAGGAAAAACGCCAAAAGACATTTCAATTAAAAGTAAAATAAAACACCCCTTACGCACTTTCGGTAGTTTCATTTCAAAGGAACCGAAACAAAGAGGCCGCTATGCCTACCCCGCTTACACGTGCCTGTAGTTTCATTCAAAGGAGCCTTTTTTTGATTTGATCAGGGGATTTTTGTTATGAAAAGTAAAAATAAAAACTAGCTTGATTTTTTTAAGAATGCTAGTGCCCTATTTCTCTAATATAATTAAATGTTTTGTCAAAATATTTGCAGTTAATAAAAAGTGACCTTATAATAACATAATAGTTTATAAGATAAGGTATGGGCCTGTCATTTTAACTTTGAAGCCTGCTAATAATAGTAATGAATAAATTAAAAATAAATACCTTTTAATTAGATATGCGTATTTCACACCTGTCTTAGTAGTTTAGTCGAGTAAAAGCACATTGCTTTGTAGTTTGCTTATTAAAAACTAACTTATAATTATCAAACTAGCAAAGCATGTACTTACCTCAACTTAACTAAATTAAAAGGACAGGTGCTAAATAGGTTATACTTTTGTAAGGTTTTGCGATAGATGTTGAAAAAAGATGTTTTTAAACTGTATTATAGGCTTTATAGACGTTAATCAACACTATGCAACTAATTAGAGTCATTTACTGTCATTTCCAATATGTTGATCATTGTACTTGGTGAAAAGCCTCCCAAATAAAGTGCCTCGTCATAACGGCTTCATTTATATCAGTTGTCGTAGGATGACTGCGCAGATATTGGGGGACTCCAGGTGGGTTGATTAGGTTGTTACTAGGATTTGCCGGGCCAAACTAGAAAGGTAGGCTCAGATCGATTTATGGTGGATCTCGGGGTACAATTCCCAGGCCACCTCTTAGAACATTAAATATCACTTTCATATTAATTATTCATATTCATTTATAATTCTAATACTCTATTTACACAACCCACAAAATAATAAAAGAACCAATAACAAATTAATACATATAATCAGGCGTTACTTACATGCGGCGTAAATCCATGACAGACAAAAATGGAATCAAATATATAGTGTTAATTCCGCTAACTCACTAATTTATCAAGCTTGGATGCTGCATGCAAGCACCGCCCTCCCGCCCGCAATGTATGCACATGCAAAAGGAGCGATGGATGATGAGGCATGCAAACCGAGTGGCGCTATATAAGGGGACGGGAACGGGAGCTTCGTAGCCCGGTTCACACCCGCCTGGTAACAGGTACATTCGTAATAATGTACCTGTTACTCGCGTACCCCCCACGACACGGTAAACCCGAGCCGCTCCCCACCGGTTCTAACCCCCAGAGGCTCTGGAGGGGGATCGGAGACTCGCTTGCGGCGAGATGCCATCCCCCACCGGAATCCCTCTGGCTAATTTCGACCAATCACGGCTTGAGGAACGTTTTAAGTTTCTCGCCGCCCCCAAACAAGCCCGGTGACGCTGTAAAGGTCATCTGCAACCAACAGCACGCACACTCAAAAAAAAAGAAGCTTCGTAGCCGTTTTAGTCGGTGCTCGGCGCGCAGCTCTCGACTAGTCAACAGCTCCTGAGGATGCCCCGTGGAGGGACTAAACACGTGTCGTGTTTCGGTTTGCATGCCTTATTTAGCATCCATCGCTCCTTTTGCATGTGCATATATTGCGGGCGGGAGGGCAGTGTTTGCATGCAGCATGCAAGTTTGATAAATTAGTGTGTTAGCGGAATTAACACTATTATATTTTTATTCCATTTTTGAATAATAATTTACTTATAACTAAAAAATGAATATCTTATAAATAAAAAATGTCTCTTAGAGCACCGCTGCCGTACAGCAAAGTCCCCAAATGGCTGGCAGCGTTACCCGTTTGTATGGCTAAGCTAATTCGTTGGCCAAAGTAGCTGCCAGTCCTCCGGTCGCCGGAGGGCTCGACAAGGCGTTTTGATAAATCATACAAAATATAGGTACAATAGAAAAGAACTTTACAGGTGTTTTTGTGTTACTAATCTTACTAAGTACCTATGCAAAATTTGTATGGGAATTCACCCACCAACGCGCATTAGGCCAGCTGGTGAATTGTCTAACTTCAACACCTATCGCAATATACAACATACGTACATACATACATACATACAATCAACGACTGTTATCCCCGAAGGGTTAGTCAGAGACTAGGCAATGAGGACCGCAAAAGCAGTCCTCTATTTAGCAAATGGCGACTGCCCATGTTAGATAGATAGATAATACTTTTATTGCAACAGTTTGCAACTGACGGGAACGGGAGCTTCGTAGCCCGGTTCACACCCGCCCGGTAACAGGTACATTCGTAATAATAGATATATAATAATAGACACGGTAAACCCGAGCCGCTCCCCACCGGTTCTAACCCCCAGAGGCTCTGGAGGGGGATCGGAGACTCGCTTGCGGCGAGATGCCATCCCCCACCGGAATCCCTCTGGGGAATTTCGACCAATCACGGCTTGAGGAACGTTTTAAGTTTCTCGCCGCCCCTAAACAAGCCCGGTGACGCTGTAAAGGTCATCTGCGACCAACAACACGCACACTCAAAAAAAAAAAAAAGCTTCGTAGCTGTTTTAGTCGGTGCTCGGCGCGCAGCTCTCGACTAGTCAACAGCTCTTGAGGATGCCCCGTGGAGGGACTAAACCCGTGTCGTGTTTCGGTTTGCATGCCTTATTTAGCATCCATCGCTCCTTTTGCATGTGCATACATTGCGGGCGGGAGGGCAGTGCTTGCATGCAGCATCCAAGCTTGATAATTAAGTGAATTAGCGGTTTTATTCCATTTTTGAATAATAAATTACTTAAAGCTAAAAAAATAAAAATATCTTATAAATAAAAAATGTCTCTTAGAGCACCGCTGCCGTACGGCAAAGTCCCCAAATGCCTGGCAGCGTTACCCGTTTGTATGCCTAAGCTAATTCGTTGGCCATAGTAGCTGCCAGCCCTCCGGTCACCGGAGGGCTTTAGAAGGCATTTCGATAAGTCAAACAAAATAAAGGTACAATAATAAAGTAGTTTACAGGTCTTATTGTGTTACTAAACTTACTAAGTACCTATGCGAAATTTGTATGGGAATTCACTCACCAACCCGCATTGAGCCAGCGTGGTGGGTTATGGCCCAATATCCCCACGTGTTATTGTCCACGTGGGAGGCCTGGGCCCAGCAGTGCGACATTTATAGGCTGATAATGAGGATGATACCATACATACCTACCGTACATACATACATATAATCACGACTATTATCCCCGAAGGGTTAGTCAGAGACTAGGCAATGAGGACGGCAAAAGCAGTCCTCTACCATAGTCCACTTTTCACTAAATAGCAACTGAACATTGCTCAGCGTGACAGGTAGTGAGACCAACGCCGCTCTATGCTGTTGGAAGTATGTGCAGTCTTTAGTCCGTTTGCCGCCTTTTACGACACCCAAAGGAAGAGAGGGGGTGGTAGTATTCTTTCACCGCCACGCGACACGGTTAAAATAATGGATTAAGCTTTTCCGGATATATGCACATGAAAGGTATGTTTTACGAAGGAGGTTAAATGTTTGCTTACAATCCCCCCTCGTTCTTTTACAGCGCCATTTTTCCTGTTTACACTCTCCCACAAATCAATATTAACCAACGAAACAGCATACGACGTTTGCTCATAGACATACAAATTGTCAAGAATTGACATAAAGAAAACATAATAAAAAAAGGAGCTGTGTGGCCACACATTATTATGGCGGCTCATTATTTAAAAAATACTGTTAACCCATTTCATCTTTGGGTGTCGTAAAAAGCGACTAACAGACTGGAGACTGCACATACATCAAACAGCATACAGCGGTGATGGGCTCACCACCTAACACGCTGAGCACATGTGCATTTGTTATCTAGTGTAACGTGGACTATGGTTTTCGCAGTCCTCATTGTCTCTCGGAATAACTCTTTGGTGATAATTTTTTTTTTTTATTAATGATGTACAAAACAGGCGACAAACAAAAATATACAATATTATAATTAAACATTCGAGATGACAAGGATGCAACCCTTCACATGTACGTACATACTGCTAAACAAACTAAAAGAAAAAGAGAACGGTAGCTTTAGTTACTAACAAAACATTGTTTTAAATTTAAACAGAAAAAAAATATTTAAAATTGCATAAACTTAAAGGACATATTTTTTTTGGTACTAATAAAAGAAAAATTAACTGCAATTATTCATATACTTCCTTGTCCAAGACACTAAATGCTATCATTATGTATATTTCTTAGATTTTTAATTACCTCCGATAAAGAATACTGTATTTTTATTAGTTTTGTACGTTTCTGAACGAAAGTTCCGGTTTTTTTAATGTTAACGAACGTAGGGTTATTAAGTAGGTATGTCTATGGTAATGTAGAAACGATATCACTAACACAGTTATCTTTTTCGCGCCTAAAAGTATTTAGCAACGATACACACAAATAACACAACGAAAGCGCGGCCGGGAATCGTCTGGCGGCTGACAGTCTGACATCTGTCTACGATGCGTATTGACATATTAAACGTCAGACAAGCGTCACTTTTTCATTTTTAATAACATAAAGTGTCACAATCCTACTAGAATGTTGCCATTTCCGAGTAGAAATCAATGTTGGTTTTTAATTTATATAAAAAACGGAGGTCTTTAAATTAATAATACGGTCATAAATATGTTGACAATAATGTATTCTTCAAGTATTTATACATTGGCGTCAAGTTAAAAGACTTTAGAATTTAGTACCAAGCCCCATAGTAAAAAAATATTTGAAAACAACAAAAATTAAAAACTATAATCTAAAAAGTTTAATTAAAATCCAAACTTTATAAAAGAGTTGACAGTGGAAGTTACAGCGGTGATAAATTAGCAACAAGTTGTCTCCTAAACGCCAACAGGCTAGAGTCAAATATGTCCACATCTGCTACATTACTGACGAGTTCATTATATTGGCGACACATCCGCGTCAGAGGGTTAAAGTATGAAGTATTATTGAGATAATAATAAACGTGATTGCATGTAGTAAGTATACAGTACTTATGTAAATGAACGATAGGCAAACCTTAAAACAGGTGGATGTTAAAAACGGGTATGAACCAATGAACCACTTTTTGTTTTAATCCATCACTTTTTTTGTTTATAATTTTACTAAATGTAAAAATTTTACCTCTTTTTCATCAGTCGACACAGTTATCAGTCACAACTGTACCCCAAGCACGAACCATTATGGTACTAGTTAAGGTTATCGTAATCGTATTATTTTGTATGAAAACCATGAAGATACTAAACCTTTTTCATACAAAATAATACGATTACGATTACCTTAACTAGTACCATAATGGTTCGTGCTTGGGGTACTGATAACTGATGTCAAACTTGCATTACAGGATGTTATTAAACTCGTTAACCGACTGCTGAGAAAGAGGTTGAAAAAGTTATAAGATACATTTAGTAAAATTATAAACAAAAAAAGTGATTGGGTTGAAACAAAAAGTGGTTCATTGTATTATACTCGTTTTTAACATCCACCTGTTTTATGGTTTGTCTTTCGTTCGTTTACATACTGTATAAACCATTTTTTTTTTTGGACACAGTACATAATTTTTTTCGCATATTAACGTTTTAACTTTGATAAAACTCAATCGCCCCTACATGTGTTCTATGACCAGCGCCCGTGACCAGCAGTGGCCCGTTAATTGGAAAACTCAAACAGACTCAAATTGGACTATCGTGGTCTGTTATGGCCCATTTATTCACATCTCTGTATCTATATCAAATAAGAAAATTTTAAGGATACAACATCCAGAAAAAATTGTGGCCCTGGGCCGTGTGTCCACTGAAAAAGTAAAAAAAAACATTTCCTAATTAATCAACGGTAGTAAAATTTTAAACACTGAAAAAAGACGACAACCTCAGGCGGGAATCGAACCACGCACCTTCCTTTAAAATTTTACTTAAGTATATTAAAGCGTTAATAAAACGCTAAAATATAAAACTTTAATCTATAAACGCAGCTTCATCTTAACCGAATGTTCAAATAGTTGTAAAAATATTTTTTTCGGATCTCAGAGGCGAAAACTTCTAAGATTTGATGAAGCAATGTTGACTAAAAAACATAAGCATCAAGCACTGACAAATTTCGACGGTTGAAAGCCAGACCTCGGTAGCCAAGTGGTTAAGGCATAAATGCGGAAGGTGCGTGGTTCGATTCCCGCCTGAGGTTGTCGTCTTTTTTCAGTGTTTAAATTAATAAAACGCTAAAATATGAAACATTAATCAACGGTAATTATTGCCATGCATAACTCTATGGTTCCGCGACGGTTAGTGAGCGAGATCGTTTGTCATAATCAGCGTTTGTGATATCGGTGCCGGCGGTATAGGGGGTGATGTTACGGGAAATACTACTGGATGGGGGCCCACAATAAATATCACGCTCAAGTATATCGTGTAGATAATCTTTGTGGCGGTTTACAATGAGGAAGACATAGATAATAAACTGGTACATAAATACATATAAACACGACTTGTACGATGCACGTACATGTTAACATTTTATTAATAAAAGTAATTTCAACACTTACAACTAAATATGACTAATCAGCAATAACGGTGACACGGTGACCGAGTTTAAGGCGACTACCCGGCGCCCGATCACTGCACTTTGACTTGTACAGAATTTTTACTTTTAGTGTTTTATTAGATGCCAATACGACAACTCTCTTGCATTTTATTCTAATAAACCTCGCCTGTATTTTACATAACATTAATTTACATTTTCTCTGCATTCTGCATCTTGCATTACAACTATTATCCCCGAAGGGTTAGTCAGACACTAAGCAATGAGGACAGCAAAAGCAGTCCTCTACCATAGTCCACTTTTCACCAAATAGCGACTGCACTTCTTGTACTCAGTGTGACAGGTGGTGAACCCATCGCCGCTCTATGCTGTTGGAAGTATGTGCAGTCTTTAGTCTGTTAGTCGCTTTTTACGACACCCAAGGGTAGAGAGGAGGTGGTAGTATTCTTTCACCGCTACGCGACGCGGTTAATATACTGGTAGCTGCGAAATATCGAAAACAGATCGCTTTCTGCGCGGTAAAGAGCCATCGGGAACTAGAGTATCATGCATTATCAGGCTATAAACGTCCCACTGCTGGGCAAAATGCCTTCCCACATTTACAACAGCACATGGGAGGGTAGGCCTTAACTGGCCTTAAGAGGCCTTAACTGGCCTTAAGAGGCCTTAAGGGTCGAAATTTTTAAAAACCATTAAGCCAATTTCAATGAAACATTGCATGCTAAAGTAACATCATCATCAGCCTATAAACGTCCCACTGCTGGGCACAGGCCTCCCACGTGAACAATAGCACGTGGGGATGTTGGGCCATAACCCACCACGCTGGCCCAATGCGGGTTGGTGGGTTTTAACGACTGCCATCTTACGACAACAACCGGGACCAACGGCTGAACGTGCCTTCCGAAGCACGGAGGAAGCTCGAGATGTTTTTAATTGTGGTCACCCATCAGGCGACCCGGCATTCCGGGCGAACAACGCCGAAACGCGCCGAACGAACGAACCGAACGAAGCCGAACGCGCTAGCCGCGGCGCCATCGAGCTCCTCAAAGTAACATACAGAGATCTAAATGGTTTGTTGAAAACAATTTTTTAAAATGTTTTAATAACTGAGTTAATGCGATTTTAAACTTTCTATAGTGGACTTTAAATCGCAATAACTCGGCTAAATAAACCTTTTTTTAAAATGTTTTCAACAAACTATTTAGATTCCTGTATTTTACTTTAGCATGCAGTTTCATTATAATTTACTTATTGGTTTTTAAAAATTTCGACTTGAAAGTTTGTATGGGAAACCGAATGGCGTAAACCCTCTTAACTTATCACGCTCTGGTTCAATGCGAGGTGGAGAGTTTTAACGACTAAGTACTATCTTTCTATTTTTCTTTTCTTTAAAACGCCCACACTAATTTATCCAGCCCAAGATAAGTATTCTTTTAAAACTCGTTAATTATGGTAAGATAACTGATAAATTAACCTAAATAAGTAAACATAGAAAAACAAGATTAGTAACATTAGAAAAACATTTCGCTTTTCTCTGAATTGACCCGGGACCTCAGATTTAGAGATGGTGCGACACCAGACCCGGCGTGCTAACCACTACACCATGGAGGTCGCCATCTTGCGACAACTACCAGGATCAACGGCTTTTACGTGCCTTTGCAATTTAGTTGGTCACCCACCCGTGATCCGGTGTTGCGAAAATTGCTTAACTGCCAGGATCGCAAACAGAACCTTTTAATATTCTGCCCAGAATCTGACTGGTTGGGGACCACCCTGATAATTAATCCCTAGATTATGTTTTTAATTTATTACATTAAGTGTGGATTCGACCAAACTGGAATAAGGTCTTATACCTAGATTAAACGCCGAATTTGTATAGACTAATCTCGGAATAAGTCCTTTTCCAGTTTGGTCGAATCCACCCTAAATCACGCAACCGTGTCGGGGTATAACGGTGAAAGAATACTACCACCTCCTCTCTTCCTTTGGGGTGTCGTTAATGGCGACTAACGGACTAAAGACTGCACATACATCCAACAGCATAGAGCGGCGATAAACTCACTAAGCACATGTGCACTTAAAATTGTGCAGTCGCTATTTGGTCGCCCATTTCCCGGATGGGTAGGCAGAGAACACAGTTCCATTTGCTATGAACCTGACTGACACAAATCCTTGTTTTCTTATTTAGACAAAATAAATAATATTTAATTACGTTTTAAATATAAAATCTTTCAGGTGTGTTAATTGGTTCAAGTTACTCGCGTCCGTAGGTTACCCTTGAGACCCTACACGTGACCCCTGGTTAGTGCTAAATGAGTGACACTGACTGAGTGGTAGAGCCACGCTGCGTTGCAGCACGCATTGGGCCGACTCGCCCGGCGTAATACGGCTCTCACGAATATCCGGCGTGAAATAATGGCACTTCGTGCTGTTATGTTTCGTCCGGCCAGTGTGAGTTCCGGAGGCCCCTCCCCCCTCTCACAATTCCTATTCCTTTCTTAAAGGATCCTCCTCTGGTTTTAATTTTTTCAGGTGACCCGCCTGTTCGTTTGCCTCCTTCTAATATAAAAAAAAAGAACACGAGCAGGATTCGAACCCGCACCCTTTTGGTAACCTGGGCCAGGTGCTCTTTTCAGTTGAATAAGTAAGTACTAGCTAAGTATAGCTATTTGGTTGTAAAACTTTGAAAAGCAACGCAACACCTCAGACATCTAAAGGCTATTATGCTCAAAGTTCGACATGTTACAAGGTGCAGGTAAACAGGAAGCGAATTAGCCTCGCCTAATACATTATCCGGCTCGAAGGACCAAGTTGTTAAGTCTTACAGCTTGCTGAACTCGCCGAACTGTCGATAGTGTGAAACTTTTGGTGTGGATGTAAGCTTGTGAGGCCAATCAACCATGTAAATTTTGGCTTGTAAGGCGTAAGGATAGTAAAGCCAGAAAAATATGTTTCTAATCAAGTAAACTTTCTCAGAAGTATTTTTTTATATTTTACTTAATCATTATTCTTCTTCCTTTCGGCGATGGGCTCACCACTTGTCACGCTGAGCACATGTGCAGTCGCTATTTGCTGAAAAGTGGACTATGGTAGAGGACGCTGCTTTGGCTGTCCTTATTGTCCCTATCTACTGACCCCAATAGATAGGGTATCGCAACTGGAACTACGGGTCCGGTTGTGTTTTCAGGGGTACTACGGAGTTCCGGTTCAAGCCCCCGCTGGTCGTGCCTTTAACCAGGCGCCTCCGGCGGGATCCGGACATGGGTTGAACTCGTAGTTGCGTGTGGTTAGCCGTAGAGCTTGGGAATGTTCGTCTGTCCTGGTATTGTGTGCCAGGACTTCCAAACTCGTGCACAGCGAGCGGGGCCTAGTAGCGGTCTCTGAGGGGCCAGAAGCGAAAAGTCCTGCGGGGAACGTGAGTTTCCCTTATAGTTGGCAGCTTTGTCCGGTGGTTCTCATTGGACATTGGTGTTGACATCTCCGGTACTAGTCTGGAGAACTAGTAGAGGCGGCCCCCTAGATGCCGTAGCCTCCGGTCTAGCCAGCCGCGTAGGACGTGGGAACTGGCTAGGCGCCTGGATGGGTTCCGAGAAGTGAGTGTGCTTACTACTCCGCTACCAAGGTGGACACTTGGGAGTCGACTTAAGAGTCGACGACCCTAGCAGTGGCAACTGCGAGTTGTGCCCTTCGTGCAACGAGAAGTGAGCGAGCTCGACAGTTCCGGCTACCTATATCTGGACAATAGGCAGTGAACTACACGTGTTCACGGGGATACTCTCCCGAGACACTAGTCTTATGAGTACCGAATGAAGAGCGCTGCGACGGGCACTAATTTGGCGTCAAGACCTAACGTTGGTGGTCTCCTGCGCGAGTGTTCTACTGGCGCAGGGACGTCTGGCACTTCTTGCATAACCTAACGGTTGGTCTCGAGGTGCCAGTACAAATAAACTTAGTGAAGTAAGGAGAGGGGATGTCCTTATTGCTCAGTCTCTGATTAACTCTTCGGGTATAATAGTCGAGATTATATATATATATATATATATATATGTATTATTCTACCGCCCGTTGAAAATCAATTATGATTGTTTGGTCACTTCGGTTCGAGGAACCATAACTTTAGAGAATCATATAAATCCTATAAATTCGCGGTTACGCTATAAAAGGTCACAGGCAGTCTACAAAAAATTATTACATATTTAATAAATCAAAATTACTTATAATAAAAATTAATATTGACAGAATTAACTTTGACAGACGTTATTGCTATTATTATTAATACGCTATTGAACTTAATACAATTTTAGTATTCATTTTAAGTAAGTATATCCTTAGGGCGCTCTTTTCCCGTTTTTATCAATTTTGATTGATTGTACCTACCGCTACCAATATAAACATACGTACAGTTCTAAATTTCATATATAATATAGTTGAACAATAACTAAAGACTCTTAAAGACAGAAACATAATTGGTACCAATGATATTAAAATAAGAAACTATAATATCTTTGAATGGTACCTTATACTTCGTTCGATAGAAAAAAAATCAAAGATAGCTCTGTCAACATTTTAAAAGAGCTGTAAGTCAGATATTTTTTTGTTATCTAGTGAATGCAAAAAAAACACTTTTTTTATTTTCCATATTTCTCTATAATAGGCAAAAAACCTAATAAACTTCGCTGATACACCCGTCCCGTACCGTCGTACCGTCGAGAGAGCGAGAGAGAAGCGCTCAGAATACCTTGCCTCGCAACGCTCTGAATTATGTAAAAAAAATTATATTACAATATCATGCGGGAGTTTGAAGCTATCTTCATTTTTAGCTTCAGACTTTTTAGGTATTTTGAGGTTACAACAGTTATCGTATGTTATCAGTTCAGTTCAGCATTTATTTATCACTTGGCTCTTAACGCGGCGTTCTGAAAACCTTTTTTAAAAGTAATCATTATAACTTAAGAGAACACTTTTGATATATGAGTGATTAAGACGCAATAGATATCGAATAGGCTGGTTTGGTCATTCTCCTTTTAGCTAAAAGTTGACACACTACATCATAGGCACCACTACATACATTGATACGGTACGAAGTTTGCCGGGACAACTCGTTTTCTATAAAACCTTTTCAGTTTAAATAGTATTATTATAAGTATTAAAAACATTCCAGAGTACAGTACTTATGTATGTAGGAATGAAAGTGAGAATTGAAATGTTAATACAAGCCATCCGAAATATCGAGACAGTGCCGCGTCACAGACACTAGGGAGCACTCAATCTGAAGCCTCCATTCAAGGCTACTGAGTTGACATAGTCGCCCACACACTGATACTGTATTCATTTAATCAAATAAATTTATTATGTTAGGAGTTTCAACCGAGTTCTTTTCGTAACGTGTAGTAAAATCATTTTTAATTCATTCTACCATACAATCCTCTTTTAATTTTATAAAATACACTACTAATTATTATAATGACTAAGTACCTATACTATTATTAATATTATCTTTTAAATATTATGAACAAAAAATACCTTTACCGTAACGACGAAAGAAGCGACTGAAAAATAAACACACTTATTTAAGTTGTTTATTTTTCAGTCGCTTTTTTAAATAAATACTTAAGAGCGTTTACGCTGAGCGCGAGACCTCAAGTTTAGGTTTTTAAGTCCAAATATCACGCACACAGAAGCGAGCTGTGAGCGCGCGCGACTGTGTGTGTAGAATAGGCTAGTTCTGCTCACTGTAGTCAAACTCACTTACTTTGATCCGTTAGATCGAATTTGCTTTTTCGTAATAGGTACTTCGATTATTTTTTTTTAATATGGGCGTAAGTAATGCATGAAATATGTAAGTATAAAATTATATTGCAAATATTTTTATAAAACTTGCAATGTATGTGTCTTGTACGGGTGGAATTTTACAACTCAATTTTGACCCACTTCCCGTTTACTGATTGAGCTGAAAATTTGCATACATGTGTAAATCGCGTGACAATGCAAATTTATGATTGACATGGTGCTGATCTGATGATGGAGATGGAAGGTGGCCATTGAAACTTTGCAATAAAATAGCACAACCTAATCGAGTTTGGGCTCGTTTAAATCGTCTTGACGAGTAGTTTGTCTTTCAATGATAACCATGGTCTGATGATGGAGCTGGATGGTGGTCATAGGAACTCTGTAATAAAACGACGCAACCCCATCGAGTTTCGGTTTGTCTCATTCGTCTTGATGAGTTCTTTGTTTTTAAATGGTAACCAAGGTCTGATCTGATGATGGAGCTGAAAGGTGGTCATAGAAACTCAGTAAAGAAACGACGCAACCCCATCGAGTTTCGGCTCGTCTCATTCGTCTTGACGAGTACTTTGGTTTTAGATGGTTACCAGGGTCTGATCTGATGATGGAGCTGAAAGGTGGTCATAGAAACTCAGTAAAGAAATGACGCAACCCCATCGAGTTTCGGCTCGTCTCATTCGTCTTGACGAGTAATTTGGTTTTAGATGGTTACCAGGGTCTGATCTGATGATGGAGCTGAAAGGTGGTCATAGAAACTCAGTAAAGAAACGACGCAACCCCATCGAGTCTCGGCTCGTTTGATTCGTCTAATCGAGTACTTTGCTGTTAGATGGTAACCAGGGTCTGATGATGGAGCTGGAATGTGGCCATTGGAACTTCGCAATGAAATAACACAACCTAATCGAGTTTGGGCTCTTTTAAATCGTCTTGACGAGTAGTTTGTCTTTCAATAGTAACCAGGGTCTGATGATGGAGCTGGATGGTGGTCATAGGGACTCTGTAATAAAACGACGCAACCCCATCGAGTTTCGGCTCATCTCATTTGTCTTGACGAGTGCTTTGTTGTTAGATGGTTACCAGGGCCTGATCTGATGATGGAGCTGAAAGGTGGTCATAGGAACTCATTAAAGAAACGACGCAACCCAATCGAGTCTCGGCTCGTTTGATTCATCTTGACGAGTATTATGGTGCTAGATGGTAACCAGGGTCTGATGATGGAGCTAGAAGATGCCCATAGGAACTGAGTAATTAAACAACATAATAACCCCATCGAGTAAGGGCTCGTTTAATTCGTCTAGACGAGTACTTTGCTGCTACATGGTAACCAGGGTCTGCTGATGGAGCTGGAAGGTGGCCTTAGGAACTCTGTAATAAAACGACGCAACCCCATCGAGTTTTGGCTCGTCTCATTCGTCTTGACGAGTACTTTGTTTTTAGATGGTTACCAGAGCCTGGTCATAGGAACTCAGTAAAGAAACGACGCAACCCCATCGAAGCTCAGCTTATTTGATTCGTCTTGACGAGTACTTTGGTGCTAGAAAGAAATAAATTAAAATGTATTTTCATTTCAGGTTATCGCAGATGAGGTTCCACAAACAGCAAATAAGGTTGAAGGTATAAGACTAGTAGATTTTCAATACTTTTTGGACCAAATTAAAATACTTAGTAACCACAATAGAGCCACAGGATGTACAATTGATAATTTACAAGTGATAAAAGAGCATAAAGTAGGCTTATTATCTACATTTTTAATGAAGTATAACATTTACCTTTAGATAAGTCTAAGAATCATGTAAAATCTTGTTTACATAAGAAAGGTCAAAGTGTTTTTAGTTGACAATACAGCCTGGTCATAATTATATTTTCACATTATAGTTTCTTAGTCAATTATTTTTATAACTAATTAATTATACGCTGGTATGATAGCCTTTAACAGCAGTGTCTTACAGACAAAGTTAAAATAAAATAAACAACGTTTTACAGTATCTATGAAACAAGAAAAAGTAAGACTATTCAATACTACCAGTAAAAAATAAGATTGCAAGAGCAGACCAGCCTCCACAGGCGGCACCCGTTCACGAGTATGACATGTGAATCAGCAATCGCTTCGTTAAACCATGTTTGAGGGAACGTAACGACCCGACGCACATGCCACCACCGCAGAGACACTTTGAGAGAGCATTAATATAAGAGAACATTACTTTAAACTTAACATAAATTTTGAGTAGGTACCTTTGTCTGTAAGACACTGCTGTTAAAGGCTATCATACAAGCGTAAAATTAATTAGTTATAATAATAATTGACTAAGAAACTATAATGTGAAAATATAATTATGACCAGGCTGTATTGTCAACTAAATACACTTTGACCTTTCTTATGTAAACAAGATTTTACATGATTCTTAGACTTATCTAAAGATAAATGTTATACTTCATTAAAAATGTAGATAAAAAGCCTACTTTATGCCCTTTTATCACTTGTAAATTATCAATTGTACATCCTGTGGCTCTATTGTGGTTACTAAGTATTTTAATGTGGTCCAAAAAGTATTGAAAATCTACTAGTCTTCGACCTTCAACCTTATTTGTTGTTTGTGGAACCTCATCTTCGATAACCTGAAATGAAAATACATTTTAACTTCTTTCTTTCTAGCACCAAAGTACTCGTCAAGACGATTTAAACAAGCCGAGACTCGATGGGGTTGCGTCGTTTCTTTACTGAGTTCCTATGACCACCTTTCAGCTCCATCATCAGATCACACCCTGTAACCATCTAAAAACAAAGTACTCGTCAAGACGAATGAGACGAGCCAAAACTCGATGGGGTTGTGTCGTTTTATTACAGAGTTCCTATGGCCACCTTGCAGCTCCATCAGCAGACCCTGGTTACCATGTAGCAGCAAAGTACTCGTCTAGACGAATTAAACGAGCCCTTACTCGATGGGGTTATTATGTTGTTTAATTACTCAGTTCCTATGGCCATCTTCCAGCTCCATCATCAGACCCTGCTTACCATCTAGCACCATAGTACTCGTCAAGATGAATCAAACCAGACGAGACTCGATGGGGTTGCGTCGTTTCTTTAATGAGTTCCTATGACCACCTTTCAGCTCCATCATCAGATCAGACCCTGGTAACCATCTAAAAACAAAGTACTCGTCAAGACGAATGAGACGAGCCGAAACTCGATGGGGTTGCGTCGTTTTATTACAGAGTTCCTATGACCACCATCCAGCTCCATCATCAGACCCTGGTCACTATTGAAAGACAAACTACTCGTCAAGACGATTTAAACGAGCCCAATCTCGATTAGGTTGTGTTATTTCATTGCGAAGTTCCAATGGCCACATTCCAGCTCCATCATCAGACCCTGGTTACCATCTAACAGCAAAGTACTCGTCTAGACGATTTAAACGAGCCCTTACTCGATGGGGTTGCGTCGTTTCTTTACTGAGTTACTATGACCACCTTTCAGCTCCATCATCAAATCAGACCCTGGTAACCATCTAAAACCAAAGTACTCGTCAAGACGAATGAGACGAGCCGAAACTCGATGGGGTTGCGTCATTTTATTACGGAGTTCCTATGGCCACCTTCCAGCTCCATCATCAGGCCCTGGTTACCATCTAGCAGCAAAGTACTTGTCTAGACGAATTAAACGAGCCCTTACTCGATGGGGTTATTATGTTTTTTAATTACTCAGTTTCTATGGCCACCTTCCAGCTCCATCAGCAGACCCTGGTTACCATCTAGCAGCAAAGTACTCGTCTAGACGAATTAAACGAGCCGTTACTCGATGGGGTTATTATGTTGTTTAATTACTCAGTTCCTATGGCTACCTTCCAGCTCCATCATCAGACCCTGGTTACCATCTAGCACCATAGTACTCGTCAAGATGAATCAAACGAGCCGAGACTCGATGGGATTGCGTCGTTTCTTTAATGAGTTCCTATGACCACCTTTCAGCTCCATCATCAGATCAGACCCTGGTAACCATCAAAAACAAAGTACTCGTCATGACGAATGAGACGAGCCGAAACTCGATGGGGTTGCGTCGTTTTATTACAGAGTTCCTACGACCACCATCCAGCTCCATCATCAGACCCTGGTTACCATTGAAAGACAAACTACTCGTCAAAACGATTCAAACGAGCCCAAACTCGATTAGGTTGTGCTATTTTATTGCAAAATTTCAATGGCCACCTTCCATCTCCATCATCAGATCAGCACCATGTCAATCATAAAATTGCATTGTCACGCGATTTACACATGTATGCAAATTTTCAGCTCAATCAGTAAACGGGAAGTGGGTTAAAATTGAGTTGCAAAATTCCACCCGAACAAGACATACATACATTGCAAGTTAAATAAAAGCTTGTAATAATTTACTTACCAAAGTACTAAGATTTGCAAATCAAGCTATAAATTTGCACTATCTTCGAACTTACGGAAAGGTCGACAACCGCGCCGGGCAGAGCGTCGAGCGACGTGACCACTCTCTCAGAGGCCTCGCGGCGGACTGATTATTTGAAGCGAGTGGAGCGCAGGGATTTTTAGTAGTTTTAGAGCAGTTTTAAAATATTCATAGAAAAATTATAGAGCTTATTTAGTAAAAAAAAATTTGTTAAAATTTTAAATAACACTTTTTTCTATAGTATAAAGCTTTTATCTTCTAAAATATATTTAGTACATTAGAGAAAACAATCACTTTATCACCTATAATTTCTTTAAAAATTCACATTGTTTGGAATTTTATAGTTTTTGTTAGTAACCAAAATCAAAAAATGTTTTCAACAAACTATTTTACTGAGGATCTTTCAAATGAAATAAAAATGTTGTTATTAGATTTGTTAGTAATTTAAACATATTTTTAAGCTTCGAAGTTGACGCGGAAAGTCAAATTATGAAAACCTCTGTTCAGTTATCGTGTTATAAATTCCAAAATATCCATAAATTTAAAAATGTTTTCAACAAACTATTTCGACTACAAGATCGCCTAATGATATAAGTATTTAACATATTTGTAAAGTAAGTATTAACAGATATTAAGAGGTTTAAAAAGTACAGTTTTTGAACAAAACGGCGCAAAAGGACGTAAACGCTCTTAAGAGGCCTATTACATCTCTAATGTGATTTTTGCGCAAAATGCTCATTTTCGCATTTTGTAGTAATTTTGCAGTTGTATTTATCGTTTTTATCGAAATAGGATAATAAATTTGTGCTTAATATTACAAATCTCCATTCTGTAAGCATAAGTTGAATTCGGACGGCCGGTGCATCGCATTTTATAGTAATTTTGTAGTTGTATTTCTCGTTTTTATCGAAATAGGATAATAAATTCACAATAAAAACTTTATTCCTCATTAAGTTACAATTACTCTGGTATAAATTTTGCTCAATAATATTATCGTAGATAGGAGATATTCACAGTTAACTTATAGCGATTTTCGAAGTTTTTTGGTTTAGAATAAGATTTTTTTCCTATATAAAATAATTGATATCTAAAAATTCCGAGGCCGCAACGCACTATTCGAATATATAAGAGATAAAATTATATTTTTTTTATTTCATTTGTTTAGAACAGTAGTTCAATCGATGAGCTCATAAAAGTGCCTTCGCGCACTTTATGAAAATCTTTCTCTGCAATTTTGGCTTTAATTGAAAATTTAAAGCTTTAACAGAATGTAACATGTCTTCATAATCTAAACTTAACTAAATCGGTGACATCATTATTAAAACAAACGAATAGAGAAAGCACGGAAATTACATGAAATCGGAAAAAAAAGAAACAAGATATTAACACAATCTTAACATTTGGGAGGACTATGATTATGATGATTATGGTATTCCTGTTTTTCAGGACTCCAGGGTCTCCCACCCAGGCCATGAGCCACTACAATGACAAATGTTTACACTTAGATTAACATACTTAAGACACTATGACACTGACCTACACTAGACCATAAACGCGATTTAGTGTAACTTCATATACTTACTATAATGACTAGTGGGTGTAGAGTACAGTCTACATTTGTCCCACTGCTGGGCAAAGGCCTTCATCATTGAAATCAAGCCACTTACAATTGGCTATTTGACAGTTGTAACAATAAAATAATGAAATATGTCGGAAATGGTAGTTTATGATTTAACGATAATTACCTAATAGGTTTTTTTTATTAAGATAATTTGTAAATATTTTAATTAGCGATTTTTTGTCTGTGGAATACAAGACCCGAAACACGGGCGGCCATGATAGAGCTTCATGTGACGTCACATTTCACAAAATTATCAAAAACTATCCTGTCAGGTTTACAGATTTTCTATATTTGTTGAAGTGTGACGTCACAGAGCAAAGTGTCACGTGACCAACCGTTTTCGCACGAAATGTGAAATTATTAAAGAAAAATATATCTTTTTGCTATTAAATAAAGCTTTTTCGAGAAAGTAAATATTGTACGGGGTATAAAATAAGCATTTGTAATTTTTAAAATACTTTTTCGAAAACTGTTAAGTAGCCAATTGATGGATAATGAATTGATCAACAAGCTTGCCAAATGCGGGACGGTGGTCAAGAACCCGAGCTATGAATCGAAAAATCTTTGACGACCTCCGTGGTCGAATGGTTAGCACGCCGGGTCTCGCGTCGCGCCATCTCTGAGGTCCCGGGTTCAATTACCGGTCGGGTCAATTTAGAAAAAATGTTTTTAAATTGATTTCGGGTCTGGGTATTTTTTCTATGTTTATGTATATTTGTCCGTTATCTTACTATATACATTCTTTTGAAACTCGTTAATTAGCGAGTTTCAAAAGAATGCTCATCTTGGTCTAGTCTAGATTATAATAGTCTAGATTAGTATAAATAGTATAAATCTGATACTCACTTTGCCTGACCTGGGAATTGAAGCCGGGACTTCCGGATATCGAGCCCAGCGCTTGACCACCCGGCCACTGAGGCTACAGAGGCACAGACAAATCTAAAGTAGAGTTTAGCCTGAAAAAAGAATAAGCAATCTATAGGCACTGGTTTGGTTGGCAAAACTCTGTAATCAACTTTCTAAAGCAAAAACATTTATGTCACATCCAGACATCGAAAAAATAAATAAAAGACAAATTTTAATAAAAAAATATCAAACATATATTTTTTTTATTTTTTATTTCAGCCTATATTGTCCTACTGCTGAGAAAACGCCTCCCCCAAACCCTTCCACGCATCTTTATCCTTGGCGTTTTCCCACCAGTTTCCCACAAAGGCATCGAGATCGTCTCGCCAACGTTTCCGCGGTCGTCAATAAAATAAAAAGACTTCTAAAAAGTATGTACGCCACATAGCCTCTATATAATACTGTCCTACTATACCGGCAAAGGCCTCACTGAAATCAAATCTTCGCTGCAGACTTCGATCAACAATACCAACTAGATATCAGGTTGGCGCTAAAAATGTGTCTCGGTAAATAACAGCTCACTTGAGAAGTGAGCGTTTATTTTGTTTAGTTTGCTTGAAACACGGCCAACGTAAACACGTTTACAACGCCGCAATGTGTATTTAAAAGTTGCATAAATAATGCCCGAGAAAGCAATTTAACGGCCGGAATGTCTTACTTTCGGTAAGTACACGTAAAATAAATTATATTATAAGCTTTAAAGCTTAGTTTAAACTAATAAATAACATTAAATTTTGAAAACAATTACCGATTTCAGCCCACCCTACAAATATTTGGCCAACGTTGACCAATAGACGCGCGCGCCAACATTTGTGTAACAGAGCAGTGGACGCATGGAGTGAGCGAAAGAGAAATACTTAGAAGATTTGCCACTTTATTACTGGGTGAAATGGTTGTAATTAGGTTGAACTTAAAACTGTTTATTAACTTTTGTCTCAGTTCGTTAGTAAAGAAATGTAGCTGTATAAGTATATATACACGTGGACAGAATTGAGCTTTGATTTTGTACGTGACGCGTTATCTAGTTGGTATTGTTGATCGAAGGCTGCAGACAATAAAATCGACGAAAATATATTCCTCCCAATGGATGCAGTGCTATCCCAATCCGAGAGTATTGCGGACTCGTGTCCATACTTTTTGCTTGTTAAAATACTTGGCTGCTCCGAGGACGTGCCCTAAATGAACGATCGACCGACTGAATGAATGGTCGGGCCCGTCAATTACCGTATTACGAGTGAATGAAGTTTTTGCAACGCACAAATCAATTTGGTATAGATTCGGTGGTCGAATTTGAGAGTGATTGTTTCAATTTAGAAATAAATTGGTATTTTCAAACATAATGGATGAAAAGTTAAGCTTCAAGTTTGCTAATTATCATTATTATCAAAGAAATCGGCTAATTACAAATAGTTCCGTACCATTATTTTTACAATATTAGACATTATAGTGTCTAATCTTGTAAAGATAATGATAATAAAGAGATAAGAGAATAATATAACCTATTTTTAGTTACAACGACAAAAACGGCAAAAAAAACACGTTTGTTGTATGGGAGCCCCCCTTTAATATTTATTTTATTCTGTTTTAATTACTTGTTGTTGTAGTGGCAACAGAAATACATCATGTGTAAACATTTAAACTGTCTAGCTATCACGGTTCATGAGATACAGCCTGGTGACAGACAGACGCACGGACGGACGGAGAGTGAAGTCTTAGTACCTAATATGGTCACGTTTTAATATACCTAATAATAGAAATCATGTTAAAGATAAAAACAGATAAAGATAAAAACAATTTATTCAGTGCAACACAACACATTACATTTAGGACAATTAAATTAAACAGAATTAATCTTGTACTACTGAAAAGGAATGTACTCGGCATAATTATGCCGTGGTGTCACAATGACACCTCGACGCTGGTCTTCCGTACATGCCTATGCAGTGAAGCACTACAATGCGCAGCAAACATAAAATTAAAAAAAAAATTACATATACAAACAACAATACTTAGCTAAAACAAGACAATTTCATTCAAATTAACAAATTTAATTTGTTTACTTACAGAAACTAAATAAAACTACTACATAAGTAAGACACAGGCACACACACACTACGACACCAAGACACAACTCTACAAACTACTTTTTTGTAGACTGCAAACGAAATGTTCTCAACTTTTGACACCTTCTTACGGGTGGAGGAATATTGTTCCAGCACTTCGTGGCAGAGTAACGAAAGCTGCCACGAAATGCCGCCGAGCCGTGTCTTGGACAAACCCCTCGGGCCCCAAGCGGCCGCATGAGACCGCACCTACAAAAACACACTTGACTTTGTACCGTGTTCTCATAGACTTACAGACTACTTTAGTATGAACAAGTTTGGTTATTTCGGTTCTGTGGTAATCTTATGCACTGTTATCGCAAAATATAGTCTATGCTCGATTCTGTCAAATTTGACGTTGACATTTGCGCCAAAAATTGTGTCAAAAAAATTCTGCCGATGAGAGAACGTTAGTTTCTCTTATAGATATGAGGGTGACCCTGACTGTCCGTTACCAAACAGTAGACAGGCAAAATGAAGAGCGCGTTGTGTTACTAACAGAGAATAACTAATACTAACATATTGAGTCCATGGTCACTTGAATAAATGACCTCCTTGGTCGAGTGGTTTGTATACACCGGTTTTCATGGTGTCGCCATCTCTGAGGTCCCGGGTTCGATCCCGGTCGCGTCAATTTAGAAATTATTGTTTTTCTAAATCGTCTCGGGTCTGGGTGTTTTCTATGTATTATAAGTATGTATTTGTATTTTAAGTATGATTATCCGTTGTCTAGTAACCATTTAACGAGTTTTATAACGAAGCTTCTCTTGGGCTAGATAATTGGTGAGAGAGAGAGAAAAGTAGGAAAATTTATTTATTTATTATTTAATATTCTAATTTATTCCCTGTGGGTACATAACCCAAAAAATGGCATTTTGGTCGAATACTGAGCTGTGTGGTATAGCGGCCACCCTGGCGGTATATCCCCCGGGTGTACTTAAAGGCGACTAACGGACTAAAGACTGCAAAAAGAATACTACCAACCTATCTCTTCTCCTGGTTGTCGTTAAAGACGACTAACGGACTAAAGACTGTAAAAAGAATACTACCAACCCATCTCTTTCCTTAGGTGTCGTTAATGGCGATTAACGGACTAAACTCTGCACATACATCCAACAGCATAGAGAGATGGGCTCACCACTTGTCACGCTGGACACATGTGCAGTTATAATATGGTGAAACGTGGACTATGCCAAGTAATATAATTTTGCCTAGTCCCTGACTATTGGAAATAATAGTAGTATCTCTTTGGGGATAATAGTCGTGAAACTATGTATATAATGTATGTATGTAATGTATGTATGTATGATGTATGTATTTATGTATGTATGTATGTATAATGTATGTATGTATGTATGGTTGAATACTAATGTGAATAACTGTGGTTTATTAATGGTTAAGTGTTCGTGAACGTGCTAATTCAACGTTTCTTCTGTAAAGTCTTACATCTTTACTGAAACTCTAGTTACATCAATAGTTCTTTTTTTATTTGGTTACCCATCTAGTTACCTGGCATTGCGAAGGTTGCTTAACTGGCAAGATCGTAAGCCGAATAGAAATTATAAAATGGATATTGTTTTCTGAGTTTAAGCGAGCACTGCACATTGAAATGTAACACTTTTGCGGATTAACTCGCGTTTAATTTACTATTAGGTACATAGTTTTTTTTTTATATTATCCTGACGTTTCGAACCCTTTACAGGGCCCGCGGGCACAGGGAGACACGGACCCTGTAAAGGGTTCGAACCGGCAGGATAATAATAAAAACTATGTAATAGAATGAATCTGAATCAGTATAAATTAAACGCGAGTTAATACGTAAAAAGTGTTTTATTTCAATTAGAAAATGGAAAGAGAAACTAATAAGTAATAACCTATATAAAGTCTAAGTACTATAGTGAGAAATTTGACATAATTTCTAAGGAGCTTAAGTCAATAAAAGTTGAAGCTAATAATCTGCAGAGACGTTATTAATTTCGGACGTTAGCTGCTGCGCCTTCGAGCTGGTAAAAACATCAACTCAAGCATAGTAGTACGCCAAAGCTCGCACGTTGCCAAAAAGGTAAAAAAGACGAAGCGTTTTTGTGTGGCGATTTCGTTAACGATTTGCCGTCGACTGTTTGCGCTCGTTCGGTGGCATGCACCTGCTCGAGATATTCTTGTTTTGGCCTGCCTTTGAACTGTTACGATACATTTTGGGCTTGCTTAAAAACTTTCGTTACTTTAAAACTTGTGTAAACTTTTGAGCTGAGTGTGATTACTAAACCTATGGGTGTCGTAAAAGGCGACTAATGCCCGATTTACACGTATTAAGTAGTTTAGTAGTTAACTAAATTTTAACTTAATTTTAAGTGATTTATTGCATGTAAACACACAATTTAGTAGATTAAAATTAAAATTAAGTTAAAATTTAGTTAATAACTAAATTACTTAATACGTGTAAATCGGGCATAACAGACTAAAAACTGCATACACTGCACAAATCGAACAGCATAAAACGGCGATGTGCTCAGCATCGTTGAGCATATGTGCAGTTGTTAAAATGATGTGCCGTGGACTATGGCAGAGAACTGTTTTTGCGGTACTCAATGCCTAGTCTCTGACTGACCCTTTGGGGACAATAGTCGTGAGTTTTTTTTAAATGTATGTTTGTACGTCATTGCTATTTTGTTGCATAAATCTGCATACATTAAGAGGATTTACGCATTTCGGTTTCCCATACAAACTTCCAAGTCGATATTTTTAAAACCAATAATCCAATTTTGTTGAAACTTCGCATGCTAAAGTAAAATACAGGGATCTAAATAGTTTGTTGAAAACATATTTAAAAAACGTTTATTTAGCTGAGTTATTCCACTTTAAAAAGTTTAAAATCGCAGAAACTCAGTTATATCAACGTTTTTTTTAAATGTTCTCAATAAACTATATAGATCCTTGTATTTTACTTTAGCATGCAAAATTTAATTAAAATAGGCTAATTGGTTTTTAAAAATTTCGACTTGGAAGTTTGTATGGGAATTCAAAATGCGTAAACCCTCTTAGCTCTCTCGTCCCTTGGGTGTCGTAAAAGGCGACTAACGGACTAAAGACTGCACAAACATCCAACAGCATAGAGCGGCGATGGGCAAATCACCTGTCACGCTGAGCACACGTGCAGTCGCTATTTGGTGAAAAGTGGACTATGGTAGAGAACTGCTTTTGCTTATTCATTGCCTAATCTCTGAGATACACATCACAACCATTTCCCGGAGGGGTAGGTAGAGACTAAAGTTTCCCGTTTGCTGTTCCTTTAAGCTCATCTTAATCGAAAAATATCAGAGCAAATTTATTACAACACTCGTTAGTACAAAATTAATTCACCAACTGTTGGTATCTTGATTAAACGTAACAATTAAACATTTTCAACATCATTAAAACATGAATGAAGCCGACCTCGGACTAATGAAGAGTGTTGGAGAAGAAAAAAGGGTGAGCCATAGTTGATGTTTAATTGGTTCCGTACAGAAATAAAATATTTATATTAATATTCTTGGGACCGTACAATTAGAGGACATATTATTATTAGTTTTAAGTTTTATATTAGTCATTTTGTTTAAGTCAAAGTTGTGATGTGTTTTGATTTTTTTATGTTATGTTTTGACCGAATGAAACCAGTCTTAAAAACCATTTTAATATATGCACCTATTAGGGTTCTTTAAACTAGGTTTGAAAAGGCAACTTGCAGGCCGGAAAGGTGAGGACTGTTAGTGCATGCATGCAAATGCATTGAAAAATTCATATTTTGTCAGAACTGGTAATTAAACTTTACGCCAAGGAACTTCGAATATTTGTTATAATATTTGTTATAACTTAGAATATTGTTTTTTGAAGAACCGTCTCGGTGACTCATCACCGAGACGGTTCTTCAAAAAACAAAACGGGCAAGGAATTCATCCAACCGAAGCACGGAGAAGATTTTGCGAAAGTAGTTTAACTTGTGAGATCGCTACTTGAACACGCATACCACTAAACCATCGAGCATATTCAATGCTTTCAGTTACAACAAGAACACAAAAAAACTGTCTTCTTTTTAATTAAATAGACCTTTAAAATACGACGTAATAAACTGTTAATAGATTAATATAAAAAAAAACTTGAACAAAACTAGCGGCACCTGTTCGAAAACAACTTTCTCAAATGTCAATATAAATCTTAAGACCTTGACGAGGGCTTATAAAAAGGGTTACGGAACCCTGAAAAATAAACAAATAAAGCACAAACGGGTTGGTGGCGCCTGCTCATTCAAGAAAGAAAAAAAACACTCAATGGATCCCGCAGAGCCACCACGAAAACATGTCTTACGGCACTTCAGATAATGATTAAAATTGAAAAACAAAAGCTTGCTACTTATTTCCTTTAGAAATTTAACCGAAAGTTTAAATGTTGGCGTCAGGAATCCCCAAACGAGCAGAAACATAAGCAATCGATTCTCTTTGCTCTTTAACGTCAATCACTTACATTAAAGTCGAAATTCGAATGACAGTCTTAAAGTTTTTATTTTTTTAAAGATATATGGGTGGTACCGTTTTAATCCTGCCATCGACAGTTGGTTTAATACAATTGGACTTCTGTTTATGATTTTACAAACCCTTCTTTTTAATTGATAGGTGTTCTTTTTTCGAATAACAAGACGATCTTTAAACTATCCCACGGTCGTAATCCTTGTATTTTTATTGCGTTTTAATTTTAAATGGCGGCGCAGTCGAGTTTTACTCGAATACTTTGATAGCAGGCACTTGATTTCAATAATTATTATAAGTAATGAGACATTGCATGCATATTTAAATAGGAATATCTTTAAAGTGCGATTCATATTTCCGATCAAAGTTATCTGCATGCTTATTAATTAGTTAATTAAACTTAACTATTCTATCTTTAATGCAACACCAAGTCGACTAACTGGAAAACTTTGATAAAGAATATAAATACTTTTCTTAATTAAAGTTTCGCCTCGACGGCTCAGTGGCAAAGCATTCGTTTCGATGTCCGGAGGTACCAGGTTAAAATAAAGAGCTGGAGTGAAAGAGAAGCGTATAAATAAAAAACCGGCTAAGTGCGAGTCGGACTCGCCTATAAAGGGTTCCGTAGCAGCAAGTAACATCATATAAAAGTTCTTGTAGTTCTTTGTATCTTTGATCTATGTTTTAATAATAGTGTATTTTTTTAAATTAATTAATTTATGACGTATTAAAAAAAACTACTTACTAGATTTCGTTCAAACCAATTTTCGGTGAAAGTTAGCATGGTAACGTACATCATATATATTTTTTAGCTTTATCATTCTCTTTTTTTACCACTTTGGATGTGTCTCTCGCGCAAACTATTCAGTTTAGAAAAAAAATATATTGGAAAACTTAATATCATTTTTAAAAACCTATCCATTGATACCCCACACGTATCACGTCCATAGATACCAAACACGGGTTTGATGAAAAAAAAATTTGAGTTTCAGTTCTAAGAATGGGGAACCCCTAAAATTTATTGTTTTTTTTTTATTTTCGTGTGAAAATCTTAATGCGGTTCACGGAATACATCTACTTACCAAGTTTCAACAGTATAGTTTTTAAAGTTTCGGATAAAAGTGGCTGTGACATACGGACGGACTGACAGACATGACGAATCCATAAGGGTTCCGTTTTTTGCCATTTGGCTACGGAACCCTAAAAAGGACTTGAACCATCATGTTGGAGATGTAGATTAAAAAAAGGTTATCATTATCTTTCCTTGGGTGTCGTAAAAGCGACTAACGGACTAAAGTCTTTAAGTAACCCTTTGTCTGTCACGAAGACTCCTAGAGGTTGCTGACTGAACTTCTACTGTGTCTGGCATTACGAGACCTGAGCTCAGTATCCCATAGTAGCGCGTATTCTCAAGTCGGTCTATCGCACCGACTGGTGTCGGAGTGTCGTGTACTGACACACATGAATCCCACGCGACCGACTGTTCTGCGCTTAAAGGGAGCTTGTAGTGAGTTAGGAAGATACTAGACAGTACAGAAGCGAAAATGCTTAAAATTTACATACACACTCGTACGTCATGCGCATTGCCTGGTGGGATAGGCAAAGAGATGAAATTTGAAATTAATTAAATGCTTATAAAAATAATAAACTTTTATTTAACCCACAGACGGCTTATTTTACCACAGATTTTTAATCATTAAAAGTTAAAAACAACGGCGATCCCTGAGCTTTAATTTTAATAGAAGATCCAACAAACGCAAACTTGTTAGCAATCACATGATTATTACCTCCGCCTGTATAAAGACAAGAATAAGTTTCAACATTTTTGTGACGAAGACAGACGACCAACCAAACAGTTCCTTTAAAATTAACAATTTTTTTAGTCCTTTACCTCAAAATATAAATTCCTTGTAGCAATTCACCAAATCGCATTTCAACCCGAATGAACAAAATTTCAATAGAATCTTTTACTTGAAGCAATTTTTCGCGTGTCTTTTTACATTAGTTTAATTAATTTGTAGCATTTCATTTTTCGTGTAGTATTTTACCCCAGACGCATTTTGCCGCGATCGATGTTTGTTGGGAACTTTAGTTAATTTGACGCGTCAATTGATGTCGCATTAAAATTCTGTTACATTTTTTAAAACGTATTTTATACCAGTAGTTTCAGTAACTGTACATATCAAAATGTATCGGATGTGATAATTTAGCTCGCGTTTTTTTATGTGTTCAGACTTTATGTATGCCTTATATTCATAGCACTCCGTCCAAAAAATATATCAAAAACGTGGTACCACACCCATACACAAAGCTGTACACTTTGCACTGGGACATCGGTGCAGATGACGATCATACAAAAGTTATTCCTTTTGTATATGCCCTGTTAACAAATAAGCAGCAAGCAACGATTGAAATATTGTTTAATAAGATAAGATTGTGAAACCGTACCAGCGAAACAGGTACATTACGACTAAAGATATTGTCTAATACTGAAATAGACGACTAGCAATTTAGGATACAAAGCGAAAATTTATAATACGATCGACGTGAAATGCGACTACTTAAAACTTCATCATCAGCCTATTAACGTCCCACTACTGGGCACAGGCCTCCCACGTGGACAATAGCACGTGGGGATATTGGGCCATAACCCACCACGCTGGCCCAATGCGGGTTGGTGGGTTTGCGGGTTGGTGGGTTAACTTAAAACTTATAGCGACTAAAAAAGTAAACGATCGAGACACAACGCGATAATTAAATATAAGTTCGAGGTGAAATGCGATTTGGTGAATCGCTACAAGGAATTTATGCTTTTGAGGTAACGGACTAACAAATGAAAATTATATTGTTCGGAAAATAATAAAACTATTCGACAAGCAGAATTCGAACCTGCACCTTTCTGTCATTTCGGGTCCATTGCATTACCGGCTATGCTATGGCCCAGCTAGAAATTTAATAAAACATTTTACAAAATGTATTTTGTTTACAAAAAAATTGCTTTAATTTTGATACTTAAGCATTTAAAATAAACCCAAATATTTGCCATGTCTATCTCATTTTAGATCTTCACATCTGCACGAGGTGATGTAAACGAAAATCTAGAGCTCTGCAACCTTACTACGAGTTGACACAGGCAGCATTAAATAGTGGCAGCGGTTATAGTAAACAGGCATCTTTGTTTGGTGGATAGATTCTGCAGTTCGATTCTGGCAAGCTCAATCGTCGATTGAGTCGAATTTAGCGAATGAGGATTTGATAACTCACTGCGGAATGAGGCTCTAGTTATGAAATCCGCATTCTCTAAATTTTATTATAAATATTTTATTTTCCTTATTCATTAAAACACTAACTTACTTACAAAGGTCACTTGATCAGAACGTAACGTAACGAACGTAACGAACGTAAGTCGAAGTGAGAGGCGAGTTTACGGTAAAGCTTTAGAGAATCGACATGCTGCTCAAAGCAACCTATTTATTTATTTGTTACACTTGCACGACTTTAGTACATAACTAAACACCACGAATTTTTCATGCACGTTATGGGTTTAGACAATTATGATAAAGACTTACAAGTATATACCGGTTTGAGGTTCCTGTGAGACAATAACTCTACTATGGACAAATTTTTCAATACATCTGTTAAAGTATTACGCGACCAAACTAAAATGTCACCTGTGAAGTAAGAAAAGACATGATATGTCTTTACATTTTAAAATGGTTGTGTAATACTTTAACAGAAGAATAACTTTTACCTTACAATTAAAAAATCGACCCTAAAAGAAAAATATATAAACTAAAAATATACTACCACACCCTCTCTTACCTTAGCTGTCGTAAAAGGCGAATAACGGACCAGAATCACATAAATCTTACCGCATATAGCAGCGAAGAGCCAGTTGTAATTTGGTTGAACTTGGACTGTTGCAGTAGACAGCTTCTACGGTCCTCGTTGCCTAGTCTCTGATAACCTGACGACCTCCTTGGTCGAGTGGTTTGGACACCGGTTTTCATGGTGTCGCCATCTCTGAGGTCCCGGGTTCGATCCCCGGTCGGGTCAATTTAGAAACTATGGTTTTTCTGAATTGTCTCGGGTCTGGGTGTTTTCTATGTATAATAAGTATGTATTTAAGTATTTTAAGTATGTTTATTTGTTGTCTAGTAACCATTTAACGAGTTTCATAAGGAAGCTTCTCTTGGGCTAGATAATTGGTGTGAGTGTAGGAAAGTTTAAGTTTAGTTTAACCTTTTGAGGATTAGTAGTAAATCTATATATAAGGTGACTTCTAGAAACCGCAAGAAACTTCAAGGGCTGGTCAGGTCAAGTGTTTTAAACATGACAAAAATTACAAAAATTAATTCGTGTTTTTTTCAATATCATTTCATATTCCATAGCAATATCATTAGAAAATTAAAATGAAAAAAATTAAAAATAACGATTATTTACAACGCGTGGGCAAGGGGTTGATCCGTCCGCGTCAGTACCTACGTCGACGGGGCAAAGCCGGCCGGCCGTTGCCCGCACGTTGTAAAAAATTGTTATTTTTCATTGTTCTCATTTTATTTTTCTTACGTTATTGTTTTAAAATAAATTAGATACTCAAAGACATTCCAATTAAAATGCACAAAATGAATTAAGTATTTAATTATAAATGAAAAACACAAATTCCTTTTTTTGTCATTTTTTCCATGTTTAAAACATTTGACCTGCCCTTGAAGTTTCTTGCGGTTTCTAGCAGTCATCTTATATGTATTTTTTTCCGCATCGCCTTTGCTACCGAGAACTCGTGGTAGGGTCACTGCAAGATGAATCCTCCCGTCCGTGACATGTCCGTGCAAGACTAGGTAATGGGGTCGTTTCCCAGAAGTATTTCATTCGCATGTGCTGGATAACGTTTGGTGTTTAATGGAGGTTATGTAACATAAAAAAGGCTTTTTTATCCACTATGGGTGAAGGGGCTTTCATCTCATCTATGGTAAGTGATGATAAGGCCAAAGGTGGAAGTGTGTTTCACTCGGAATCCTCAACCACTGAGAAACTGGAGCTGTTCCATACATTTAGCTCGAATAGTATTTGCAGTTTGTATGGTGTAGCGCCTGCCTAGGATTCCATCATACACATAATCACGACTATTATCCCCGAAGGGTTAGTCAGAGACTAGGCAATGAAGACAGCAAAAGCAGTCCCCTAATAGTCCACTTTTCACCAAAGCGACTGCACATGTGCTCAGCGTTACAGGTGGTGAGCCCATCGCCGCTCTATGCTGTTGAATGTATGTGTAATCTTTAGTCATTAAGGGAAGAGAGGGGGTGTTAGTATTCCTTTACCGCTACATTATCAGCCTATAAACGTTCGCACTGCTGGGCACAGGCCTCCCACGTTGACAATAGCACGTGGGGATATTAATGCAATGCGGGTTGGTGGGGTTTAACGACTGTCATCTTACGACAACAACCGGTACCAACGGCTTAACGTGCCTTCTGAAGCACGAAGGAGCTTGAGATGTTTTTAATTTGGTCACCCATCCAGCGACCCGGCATTGCGAAAGTTACTTTGCGGGCAAGATCGCAATCCGAACGCGCTTGCCGCTGCGCCATCTAGCTCCTCTTACCTTCCTTTACCGTTACGCGACACGGTTATTAGCTCTACACCAGCTGCCGAAAACTTTTTCTGTCAGCCTTGTGGTAGATCATGCCTCTCTCGCATCAGTCTATTTAGCCATCAAAAGCGACGTCTGTCACTCAAACTTTGGTCTCTTGATCGTAACGCACAACGCTGCGGTATGCCGCTCAAACGCAGTGTCACGACGCAGCGTTTACGGTCTCTGCGGATAAGTGGTCAGTTGATTTTGCCGCAGCTACCAAAGAAGCAGGCCGAGAAACATGTTTTTACAACGGAGGGGTGAAGGTTGCTTTTAATTGATTGTGAAGGAGAGTTCATTCAAATTCTATTAAATTATCTTCTAACAAATCCATTGTCAACCCGCGACGCACACCGCAGCAAATGAAGGAGAACGATGCCGCGCAGTGCGGAATACCCGCTCCCCACTTCACCGCGCTTGCCATTCGCCGCTCACGCATACTGCGACGGAACATGAGATCATACTAGACGTTTTTCATACAATTATGTGTCGGGCACCGCATGCCGCGTACCGCAGCGTTGTGCGTTACGATCAAGAGACCAAAGCTTAAACGTCTGCTACAGACGTAGACCAAAGTTAAGGTTTAAATAACCCACGTTTAAATCTGCCGTCCGTCTACATTTCTATCGGGACATTGTTACACTGATCCAGATCCGTAGTAAGACGGTTCGCCGTGACATGTAAGAGCACACTGAGGAAAATTACTACTGGTGACTTTACCATAAGTACTCGTTAAGTACAGATTTTAGGGGGTTAAAGTTACTCGCGTCTGTAGGTTTACCCTTGAAACTCTACACGTGACCCCTGGGTGGTGCTAAATGAGTGACACTGACTGAGTGGTCTACCACGCTGCATTGCAGCACGCATTGGGCCGGCTCGTCCGGCGTAATACCACCCGCTCACGAATATCCGGCGTGAAATAATGGCACTTGGTGCTGTTATGTTTCGTCCGGCCAGTGAGGGTTCCGGAGGCCCATTACATCCATGCATCTGCGACTCCTCTGGTTTTGCGGGTGTCCATGGGCGGCGCCGGCGGTGATTACTCTCCATCAGGTGACCCGCCTGCGTCATGCAGTTTTGTATTATTTTCTATAATTTATGTTTTGTCGAATATTAATGTGAAATAATGGTGAATTATTTACTGTTAAGTGTTCGTGAACGTGCATGAGTGTTAAAAAATAATACTAAACAGTGCAACATCACTTTTCCAATTCTCTCAAGAAGTCCGTGTGAGACCTCAATAAAGTCGCACAGCTTTATTGAGTCTCGAGGGGTTTGGGGGAAAATCATTTACCATTAAACGTTCATTATCACTCATTATCATCCATTTAATGTAAAGAAAATAATGATTACTATTAAAAACTTGACACTGGCCAAATATGCTGATTGCACGAAGCCATTATATAAGAGAAAAAAAAACAATTTTCAGAGAGGAAGACCCAAAAAGAGATGGTGCGACGACCTTGTAAACCACACAAGGGATTGGCAGTCTTTGGCTCTGGATCGGGATCTGTGGAAGAGTTTGGGGGAGACCTTTGCCCAACAGTGGGATACAAAAGGTTGAAAATAATAATAATAAAAAAACAAACATTGATTCACGACTATTACCACCAAAGGGTTAAAGAGAGAATATGCAATGAGGACTGTAGAAGCAGTCCTCTGCCATAGTCCACGTTCACCAAACAACAACTGCACATATGCTCAGCGTGATAGGTGGTGAGCCCAACGCCGCTCTATACTGTTGGATGTATGTGCAGTATTTAGTTCGTTAGTCGCGTTTTAGGACACCCAAGGGAAGAGCGGGGTTGGTAGTATTCTAATAATAATTACTTTTATTTTTATTTTGAGTATAAAGTTCGTAAGCCTGTCACGCTGAGCATTAGGTATATTAAATATCCTCATTTTTTATTCGTTTTAATGAAATTAAGGGTGAGTTCCACCCATGAAACTGAACAACTTTCCCCAAGAAACCTATGTGCAAAAATAACAAAAAAAATTCGACCTCCCATACTATTGTCGTCAGCTGGTCGGACAGTTTTGTATGGGAGTTCGAAATTTTTTTTGTCATTTTTACACTTAGGTTTCTTAGGAAAAGTTGTTCAGTTTCATGAGTGGAACTAACCCTTAATTTCATTAAAACGACTAAAAAATAAGGGTGTATATGCACGGCAACATGAAAAGCGTACGAGTAGGTAACAACGTTTAATCGTTTTACACATTATTGAAAAATTCAATGATTTTTTTCTTATAAAATTGTGTCTTTGTGAAGGCGTTTCCTTTTGTTAATGAACTTGACATTCTGTTATCTCGACAGTAAGTTTCACTGTGATGTATTGATAGCAAATATCATGATCTATCTGATTTTAGAGCTAATAATCTTGGAAAGAAAGACTCAAGGACAATAAATGAATCCACTGTTTCTCTATCTCGTAATAGCGTTTGACACAATTACTATCCCTGTTACCGAAAAGCATTTTGTATGGGCAATGTATGTGTGTATGTATTAGTGATGTAACGAATATTCACCTTCGCATTCGCGAATATTCGCATGTTTTTGACATTTGCATTCGTATTCGCAATATTTTTGCGAATATTTTGCCAATATCAACGTTTGAAAAAATATATCAGATGTAAGTTAAAATAAGTCAATATTTCATTAGAAACTGATTTCCTTAATCTTGTTAAAAAAGATTAATTACCCTCTAACCTTAACAATCACGTGTAGGGGGAGACAGTGTCATACAATCTGCAAAATTACAAAGTAGGTAGCAACATCTTTATTTTTGTCGAAAACTTTTATGTAAACTACCAGGTGTGAATAAATTACACTAGAGTGATATTCGTTACATCACTAGTACGATGTATGTATGTATGCATATATGTAAGTGTGTACTAAGTAGCCCTAGTCGATCGTCGATCTCGATGAACTATTAGTTTATGTAATTTACCAACAGGTTTACTTGGCGTTACTTAGTTGCTCAATACTTTGTTTTGTGGTTTTAACTTAAGTTTACGTTAACGTACATAATTATTATATCATAATGGTAAAAGAACTGATACTTATTTATTGAAAATTGGTAGAACACGCATATACCTCACTGTAATATTCTACTCATACATAACTTATATTATATGCTGCATAACTCTGCCTGATGGGGATTATCAAAGTCAATTTTTTATTTATAGTTTTCTATTTATCTTTGTAAGTTTGTAAATATTTTAATAATTAGGTGTTACTTTTGTTTTAGTAGATAATATTCTATTTGATTATTTAGGTTGCAATTTAAAACGTAAATAAATAAATAATTGAACACACGTGTCTCTTTTGCAAATACCTAAATGTCTATTTATCTATTTCTCTAAATAATTCACTATCATTTATTGTACAAGACGCTGCTTTGAAATATATTATTTTGTCAAATTCAATAAAGTACTTGAGTAAACAACAAATCATTTACCATTCTCATTAAAGAGTTTACAAAGCATTGTGTAAAGGTTTCGCACCAAACTTAGTTCTCCTAAAAGGACTGTCGGTTGAAGACGATACGAATATCTGAGATACTTATTTATAAAGCACTCTAAATTTATTGGGCTGAGTAGGTTCGGAAAGTCAATTTAGATGCGTATTAGCTGTAAAGAAAAATAAGGTCACATCTATTTCTAAGACTCTTTGTGTGAAATCGCAATACCTCATAGCAACGGATGTTTGTTATCTATTTCACTTTTTACATTAAGTCATTTACTTAGGTGCGGCACTCTCCTAATTTATTCAAAGTCAAAAGTGAAAGTCAAATAATTTATTCAATATAAGCCTTTACAGGCACTTATTGACGTCAAAAACTAATAAAATATTTAAGTCTTATCTACTAATCTAACTAATCTACAACAATCAACAACAATCAATCTAAAGTAAACATTAAACTTTAGGCACTAAAGGCCCCTGGTCTCTTCCATAATAATAATACAAATATTACATACATACATAATATATATAATCACGACTATTATCCCCGAAGGGTTAGTCAGAGACTAGGCAATGAGGACCGTAAAAGCAGTCCTCTACCATAGACCACTTTTCACCAAATAGCGACTGCACATGTGCTCAGCGTGAAAGGTGGTGAGCCCATCGCCGCTTCATGCTAATGGATGTATGTGCAGTTTTTAGTCCGTTAGTCGCCTTTTACGACACCCAAGGGAAGAGAGGGGAAGGTAGTATTATTTCACCGCTACGCGACATGGTTACAAATATTCGTATATTTTTGTTTTTTCATTATAAAATAAAAGATTAATATCCAAATCCTAATAAAGATTAAAAATATATTTTTTTTGTTTGTAACGGTTTCACGCTTAAATTGCTAAACCGATTATGATGAATTTTGTTAAAGAGCTAAATCGAATTTTTGTTTGCATGGTTATTAGCTTCTGACGCTCCTTTTGCACGTGCAGACATTTGCGGGTAGGAAGGCGGTGCAGATGTACAGCATCGACGTTTGATAGACTGAGTTCGGTAACTCAGTCGGTATTTCGGTAAATAAATACCTTATATAAGGATTAACTTATTTTCGGAGGACTTATTTTCGGTAAATAAATACCTTATAACTGCTAGAAACCGCAAGAAACTTCAAGGGCTGGTCAGGTCATGTGTTTTAAACATGACAAAAAAAGGAATTCGTGTTATTTTCATTATTAATTAAATAATTCATTTTGTGAATTATAATTGGATAGTCTTTGAATATCTCATTTATTTTAAAGTCATAAATAACATAAGAAAAATAAAATTAAAAACAATTAAAAATAACGATTATTTACAAGGCGCGGGCAACGGCCGGCCGGCCCGGCCTACCGACCGTCTGTTGACCCGTTCGCGTCAGCTGGGCGATAAGTACCTACGTTAGTCTGCAAGGATACCATTTTTGTCATATTTAAAAAACTTGACCTGACCAGCCCATGAAATTTTTTGCAGTTTCTAGCAGTCACCTTATATATTTTTATTTTGTACAAATATTTCGTTTTGTTTGATGAGAGACAATAGTAGGGGCTTCGTTCGCCGTGTCACCGTAAAATGTCCGCGAAGCATTTCCTCACCGTGTAAACTTCACTAACGCGAATAATGGCGTTTGTACTTTAAGTTTTATTACAAAGTAATTTTTCTTTTGATGATTTTTTTTTATTTAGTTTGTTAGTTTAGTTAGTTTTACTTAGTTTACTTAGTCCATATCTACTGACCCTATAGATAGGGTATCGCAGCTGGAACTACGGGTCCGGCTGTTTCTCAGGGGTACTACGGGGTCCCGGTTCATGCCCCCCGCTGGTTGTGCCTTGACCGGCGCCTCCGGCGGGATCTGGACGTGAGTTGGACTCCTAGTGGCTTGTGGTTAGCTGTAGAGCTTGAGAATGTTCGTTTGTCCTGGTATCGTGTGCCAGGACTTCAAACTTGCGCACAGCGAGCGGGGCCTAGTAGCGGTCTCTGTGGGGCCAGAACGTGAGTTGCCCTTATTGTTGGCAGCTTTGTTCGGTGGTTCTCATTGGACATTGGTGTTGACATCTCCGGTACTGGTCTGGAGAACTAGTAGAGGCGGTCCCCTAGATGCCGTAGCCTCCGGTCCAGCCAGCCGCGTAGGACGTGGGAACTAGCTATCCGCCCGAATGGTTTCCGAGAAGTGAGTGTGCTTACCACTCCGCGACCAAGGTGGACCCTTCGGGGTTGACTTTAGAGTCGACGACCCGAGCAGTGGCAACTGCGAGTTGTGCCCTTCGTGCAACGAGAAGTGAGCGTGCTTGACAGTTCCGGTTACCTATCTGGACAATAGGCAGTGAACTAGACATGTCCACGGGGAAACTCTCCCGAGACACTAGTCTTATGAGTACCGGATGAAAAGCGCGCTTCGGGGCGTCAAGACCTAACGCAGATGGTCTCCTGCGCGAATGTTCGCAGGCGCAGGGACGTCTGGCACTTCTTGCATAACCTAACGGTGGGTCTCGAGGTGCCAGTACAAATAAAACTATTAGTGATGTAAGGAGAGAGGATGTCACTTCTTAGAGCAGTTATTTTAATCTTACTATGCAAAATTCATATGGGGAAAAACAACAGTAGTAATAGTTGGTGGTAAGATCAGCCCCCTTACTCTTGAAAGCGATCGCTATTGGATCGGATTGGTATTGTGAATTTTCGTACTCCTAAGTTACGACACCAGAGCTAATATGGATTCATTTGCGTGGATATTGAGTGAAAAAAATACAAAACTCAATGCCATTTAGTTCTACCCAAAATGAATGCAAATTAGCGCTGGTGTCGTAACTTAAAAATACGAAAATTCACAATACCAATCCGATCGACTCGATCTTTGAAGTGCTATTTCAAGTGGAAAGACCTGGGCCAGGCATCAGACAGCGCTGGCTTTGTGATGTTTATAAACTTCTTAATGTTTTAAATCATCTGTTTCACACGCATTTTGCACCACTATGTTTAAACCCAATGTCTTGACGTGTAAAGCCGATTTCCCTTTATCACATCAAGTTCCATGCACTTCCTACCTTTCGTTAACGACAACATTTCGCAATTACATTTGAACAATAACTTATCATTCCGACATTAAACCTTATTAGTTACACATTTAGGTCGAGAAAAGAACATTTAAATTCCGTATTTTGATTTACACCTCACTTTAAAGAGAGCGTTATTAAAAAAATGACAACGCAAAGGCATACATCAAAGTGAATTTAAAGCCACCTTAAGGTAGACAGAGTAATTGAATGGCTTAATTGCAGTTCTACATTAAATTGCATTTTATACTCTTTGGCTTAAGGCGGGGAGATTCATTAGTTCGGCGGGACTTCATAAAAAAGGGTTTTAATTACAACCATAAGAGTGCATTAACTTAGAGTGTCTCAGCAATAATAATACCTACTTTAAAGATGTTTAGTAGATAACCTCCCAAGTAGCAAAATGTGGTCATGTAAGTATCCTAGGACCAAATATTTTTAGTCCTATAGAAATCCTATTAACGTTTACAGGACCGCATTTGGGCGCACTATACAAGACTATTACGACCTATAGTTATTTTGTTACAGTCTGGTAGAGTGCAAACTGATTTTATTACTATTTTATTGAGTGCTTCTACAAGATTACTGTGTCCTATAAAGATCAGGTACACGCACTGAGTCAGCGTGATTAGTCCTGTAACAATCTGGCGCATGCCGCTACTGGTGTAATTTATCCAACAGTGGTAATTGTGATGTCATAACTAGAGCATTAATTTTTCATTAATTTTTAATGGTGGAGGCAAACGAAAAAAAAAATTGGAATTGCAAAGGGTAATCTTTATTACTATTCATTATCATAAAGGTTGATAACTTTTGGTATTTTCACTGCTAAATAAAAAAAATTACTTGCGAAATAAATTCTATTGATTAAGTATTCGATGATAATAAACATATGTTTATGCGCCTTCAAAAGTAAACATAATTATTATTTGCAAATTCATTAATTATTAGTAAATACAGCCGTCATCAGATCGGATCGCGGTTCATATTGTAATGGATTTATCAGGAGCTTTACAATGCATTTTAGTCAAAGTTAATGTTATTATAGGATCACAGTGCTGGACACCATATTGTTTAATTAATGTCAACAGCTGATCACTCTAATAATAGCAAATGCAGGTCACATATAAGTAGAATCTTACCTATAATAGTAGCAGGACGTGCAACTTTGGTGCTAGAAATCCTTTAGAAGTCACGACAAAGTCAAATCAATCTTATAATATCTTCGACCTATACTAGCTATACCTAAAACGTTTACAGAAGAACTTTTCTTATAGAAGCATGAAACAAAATGTGAACAAGAATAAATAGTCTTGTTCAATGCATTTATAGGAGCTTTGATATTTACTTGCACTTATAAGACTTAAGTTCTTATAAGCATCATATAATGTAATCCTATTAACGTTTATAAGACTACGTAGTAGGATCGGAAGTGCTTGTAGCGTAAATAGTCTAATAAGATATTCTCGTAAACGTCTTTAAGACTGCGTAATAGGATCGAAAGTGCTTGTAGCGCAAATAGTCCGTTAAGCTGCTTTAACAAGATCAGTGATTTTAATCGAAGCGTCTATTAGTGTGCTATAAGATGTTTAGTCTTATAAGTCAACAACTATAGGAGAATTTTGCTGTTTGGGCTACTACTTGTATTACTAATTACTGTGTATATTCTATACATAGATTCATTATTATTTGAAAATAATATATTTATTAAATAACCGAGTCGCGTAGCGGTGAAAGAATACTACCTCTCTTCCCTTGGGTGTCGTAAAAGGCGACTAACGGACCAAAGACTGCACATACTGGAATTGTTTTTTTTCTGAACACATATTTTTTTAAAGAGTACCTTAATCTAGAAAGGAACTAAAATTGATCAAACATCCACAAATATACCGTAAATCATGGTCAATCAACCAGGACCGCGCAATTTATGTGGCGGTGTATTCTATTAATGAGTCGCTACCAGTACCGCCTGCAATTTCTGAATGACATTTGATCAGCTTCATCTTTAGAGTTAAGATAGTACTCCTTAAAGATTTTTATATTAAATATGAATAAAAATAAAAAAATAAAATTTATAATATTATAATTCATTAATGTTTTATATTTTAGCGTTTTTTTAACGCTTAAATATACTTAAGTAAAATTTTTAACACTGATAAAAGACGACAACCTCAGGCGGGAATCGAACTAATACTAAATAATTCATATAATTCATATAAATTTTATTAACATCTTTTTCTGAGATGATTTTCTACAATAACGTATGAATACGTAAACGGTGGAGCTCAATGGCGCAGCGGTTAGCGCGTTCGGCTTGCGATCTTGCCCGCTAAGCAACTTTCGCAATGCCGGGTCGCTAGATGGGTGACCAATTAAAAACATCTCGAGCGGGGAGCTCGGAAGGCACGTTAAGCCGTTGGTCCCGGTTGTTGTCGTAAGATGGCAGTCGTTAAAACCTACCAACCCGCATTGGGCCAGCGTGGTGGGTTATGGCCCAATATCCCCACCTGCTATTGTTTATGCAGGAGGCCTGTGCCCAGCAGTGGGACGTTTATAGGCTGATGATGACGATGATGACGTAAACGGTAAATTATTTTTTTATCTAGGTTGCCCTCAAGAAATCTACCGGCTGATGTGTGAATGCTGGAACCCCACTCCCACGGAGCGACCCGCCTTCGCCACCATGTTCGATCGGTTGCAGCGGTTCTTACAGGTAAGTTGTATTCAAATGTATGAGTATGGAGTATTGTTCCCATCTATGGGACGGCTCCGCTAAATACCTCCTCGATGCACTTGATAGACTGCAAAGGCGAGCGGTACGCATTATTGGAGATGCTGAGGTTACAGCCTCTCTTGAGGACCTCCAGCTACGTAGAGACATTGCTTCTACCGAAATTACTAAGGAGTGTTCTAAAGAACTTTTTGATCTAATCCCGCCCTCTCCTTTCCTGTCCCGGACTACACGTGTTGGTCTTAGGAACCACCATCATACTGTGCAGAATATCAGCACTCGTACCAAAAAATTTGGCAAGTCGTTCCCTCTGTAAGACCATTCGGCTTTGGAATTTTCTGCCGGCGCATGTGTTTCCCAGTTCCTATAATCCCGGGTCTTTTAAAGGGGGCGTGAAACGGCATTTATGCAGGCCGTCATGAATGGGTGCGCTTGTTACCATGCTTGTTCCACGGTGAGGAGCGCTCTCATTATTTTGGACTACATCGGCTGCTTACCATCAGGCAGGATGTAGTCACTAAGACGTGTCACATTAAAAAAAAATGACCATAACGGTGCCCGCGATAAGTAGAACTTTTGAACAGTAATTTGTGTAAGTAGTAATTTTTATGAAAATAATAAGATTCGAGGAATAAGATAAGCTCAACAATTTATTTGATAATACTATGTTTAGGTAATTCAATGCTAAGAACCGTTGAAAATGTCACAGCAATTGAAATGAAAGAAACAAAACGATGATAAAATATGGAAAAATTATAATTTTATTAACTAAAACAGAAAATCACAATTGGTAAAATTAAGTAATCAAAACAAATAACGGGAAATCTTACTTTTTCTCAAGTTAGCTATTTTCGGTATACATTCGGTACTTATATACTTACCTCCCTTTATCTGTAAACTAGAGTGATCAATTTTATGAGCATGTTGCTCTCTTTTTTGTCTGTGAATTTTTGTGCTTTAAAATTACGAAAAAACTTTATAAAATCTTTTTATTTAAAAAAAAATTTAAATATATTTTTGTCCCGAAACAGGACCCCGAAATAGTGGGCGCCCCCCTCCCAATCGTGCGGTCGCTACTGCCCCCCGCAATGGATATGCCAATGAACGGCACCGGACCGCAGGTACGTAGCTGGATATGGATACGATAGGTGGATATGGATACGATATGCCCTCAGTCCTCAGTACAGAGAGAGGTGTTACTCTGCCACAGTAAAGTTAGACTTCCAAGAGGCGTGTCTAAACCACTTTACGCAATCACCTACTGATTGCGTAAAGTGGTTTAGACACGCCTGCAGATCAATTTATCTAAAACTGTCAAATTTCTCTAATCAAAATTGATCCTTACGCTTCTAGTGATAAAGTTCAAAATGTATTGAAGAAATTTGACGTTTAGTGGTAAGTTAAAGTGCTGGCGTCTGTACGTTTTAGTTTTTATTTTTATTTTGTGGCCAAATTGACGAGAACCTAAAGCTATAATACTCAATCTAAAATGGCGGAAATGAGGGAAAATAAAATTAACGAAAATTTATATTATACACCCAACCCTTGACACATTACGATACCACAGGATACCTAGGTTTTTTTTTTTTTTTTGGTAGCAGCGTTTCATAGTACTATACTAGAACAGTGAAGCTTTCGGTTTACTTCGCTGTCCAGCAGTGTGTTTTAGTTTTTGGGCTATGTTTTAATTTGGGGCTAATGTGATTTGGATGAGGTTATTTGTTAAAATTTTTAATCTCGGTTACAATATGAGTAACAAGGTTATGGAATGTGTCAATGGTGTCCTGTTTGGTTATAATTTCGTTCAGTTTAAAGGGGTCAATTTGGTAAACATTCGAGCAAATTATGTGGTTCGTCCGCATGGCGGCAAATCGGGGGCAATGTTGGGTAAGATGTTTGTAGGACTGGGGCGTTAAAGAGTCGCAGGGACAAGAGTCCTCTGTAAGGATCTTAAAGCGGTGCAAATATTCTTTATGCCAACCATGGTTGGTTAGCAATTGGGTGATGGCGAATTTGGGGGTGACTAGTGATAGGTATTCCTTTAGGTCAGCATAGGATGGAAGAAGAGTTTTTGTGTAAGCACAATGGTTTTGGTCGGTGTAGAATGCTTCAGAGGCAGCTAGACATTTTTGTTTGTTTAGATATTTGATGTGACTTATGGGGATGTGATAGTAGTCAGGGGTACGGTGGAGATTTGCTGCACTCTTGGCCTCAGCATCCGCTGCTTCATTACCGTCAAATCCAACGTGAGCCTTAACCCACGCGAACTCGACGGTAATCCCGGATGTTCGGGCATTGTGAAGGTGGCGGTGGATGCGTGCGGCAAAAGCGTTATATGAGTTGGGGTTCTCTAGTTCTGTGAGTGCGGATTTGCTGTCAGAGAGGATGATATGATCCGAGTGTCCGCTGGACAGGATGTATTCACAGGCCCTGCAGATGGCTAGCATCTCAGCTTGGAAGACGGAGCAACGGTCGTGGAGTTTAAATTTCTTGACCGTCGTTCGCTTTCCAGAAGGATCGAAAGTGACGAAGACAGCTCCGACTCTGTCGTCGTGCCGGCTGCCATCGGTGTAAATTTTCCAAAAATTTTTACTGGAAATCAATGCTAGGTCATCGTTAGTAAAGATTTCCTGGTATTCGATGCCCTGGCGTATCGAAGGGTGCAACATCTGGGATGGTGGACAGAGAGACTCAATGGGTAGGTCCTCCGGAAGGGACGAGGAGGTACCCTTAAGCTTAGAAGTCTCAATGTCAGCCACCGCAGTGACCCTCGCCGGCAGAGGTGTAAGTTGCGCCAGCGTGATAGAAGCCGCCGTACTGACAGTACGGAAGCCCTGAATGATTTTTATGGCGAAGAGTCGCTGCAGTGACAGAAGTCGTTGAGCGACGTACTTATTTCGAACAGCAGTAGACCAGATTCCAGCGCCGTAACACACGATTGGCTCGATAACGTGGTTGTAAATGATTTTAACATTTTCCGGATGTACACCCCAAGTGGGGCGGATAAACTGTGAGAGCTTGTTATACAGAGATTTAGCCTTCTCGGTGATATATTCCACGTGTTTGCAGAATCTGAGTTTGTCGTCAATGATGATGCCAAGGTATTTGATGTGTGAAACGGGCTGCAGTGATTGATTACCTATGTGAATTCTACAGATTTGGGCTTGTAGTGTAAAGAGGATGAGTTGAGTTTTGTCTGGCCCAAACTCCAGCTTAACACCTTCGCCCCAGCTGGAGATTTGATCCAAAGCGATGTTGACTGAGCGTTCTAATTGTCGGACGCGTTTGTGATGGGCGATGAGAAGTAAATCATCGGCGTAGGCCTGCAGGCTGCATCCGTCCGGCAATGGCATGTTCAGGACCTCATCTAAAATGAGATTCCAGAGGGTTGGGCCAATGACGGAGCCCTGGATACAGCCGCGGGACATTAATTTATGGACCTTGGCGTCGGCAAAGCAAATCTGCACTTCTCTATCGTCGACATAGTTTAGAAGTAAGGTGTATAGGTTCCTAGGGCAGTGGCTGTCACGTAACCGCTTAAATATGGCCGGCCACCATGCCCGGTCAAACGCGGCTTTTATGTCTAACGATACAGCAAGCACCTGCTCCCCGTTAGCTTTGGCGGTTTTAACAATATCCAGAGCGCTGTGGATGGCGTGAACGGTGGAGGTCTGGGTCTTAAAACCGAACTGCTTTTGGGAGTAAGAGTTATTGGCATTCATGTGATGATTAAGGCGGTCTGTTATAAGGCGCTCGAGCATTTTGCCATACACATTGATGAGACCGATGGGTCTGAAGCTGGAGAGGCTTGTGTAATTATCCTTGCCAGGTTTTGGTATAATCTTGGCCGTGGCCATCTTCCAGGTCTTGGGGAAGTGAGATAGGCGTAGGCAGCAGTTGACCAGCCAAGAATCTCCGCTGGAAACCACTGCGCGACCCGGAGGCAGATGTCAGCTGTTAGGTGGTCCAGTCCGGGTGCCCTTTTATGGTTCATACCCTTTAGAGCCTCAATGATTTCCTCGTAGGAGAAGGGAGGATCAGCAGGAGTTGCAATGGGTTTGGGCATCTCTGACCGAAGCTCGGTCTGCTTTTCAGAGAGGTCTTGGGTATCGTCGGGGTAAAACCTGTTGAGGAGCGCCCGGGCGGTGTCGGCCGAGTTACGAGTGTAAGTTCCATCGTCCATTTTAAGGGTGGCAGGAGCCTGTGTGAGTGGTCTCGTCTTGATGATGCGGTTCGTGACCGACCAAACGTCCTCCTTCTTCTGACGGCCGCAGAAATTGCGGAAATGTTCTGTTGAGGCCGCGCAGAAGGCATCCGAGTAAAGTCGTCTGAGTCGGTCACGTTCCGCAACAAGATCACCAAGAGGCCGGTGACGTCGGGCTGCATTGCTTAGTTTGTGGTGGTTGCGAATGACGTCCCTTTTGAGATGTTCTAAGTCTTCGTTCCACCATGGGGCACGACTTGGAGGTCCAGAGGATTTGTGGAGCATTTTATCGCATGCGCGCTGTATGGCAAATGTAAACCCATCAGTATAAGCGTTGAGTTGCGCCGTGCTCATAGATTCAAAGCCAGGGGCGGGTGGGAGGTGCAGACGCACCTCGGAGATAAATTGGTCCTTGATGTCATCCCACTTGACCGAGCTGGTATTGTAAAGGAATGTGGAAGTTTTGACGGACTTGGTTGGTGGGTGAGTGCCAATTCCGAGGGTAAACCTGATAACATTGTGGTCAGGAGAGATACAGATATCTCTGTCAACATGCCAATCGGTGACCTGGATGCGTGAAGAATCACTGACTAGGGTAAGGTCAATAATCGAGCTGCGAGGTACGCCGTGAGTAACAGTCTCGAAGGTTGGGGTGTCACCAACGTTGCATACCGTCAAATTGTTGGCACTCATTAGATCAACGATTGTATCCCCCCTGGGGGTGTTGGATAGTGATCCCCATAATCGATGCCAGCCGTTGAAATCCCCACAGATGACATGGGAAGAACCGGCCGTCTTCTGCAAGAACATTTCGAGTCTTCCCAGAGTGTTACGGTCATCTGAGCTGGGTTCAACGTAGACGGCGATTAAATATGTCTTGCGGCCTGAGCGATCCTTGGTTTGAACAATAGAGAGGTTAGATGTGGAGTCTTCGGCCATACCAAGAGAGCTGAAGAGTTTGTCTTTGACAAGGACGGCAGCCTTGACTGGGGGGTTGGTGCAGAACTGGTGGATGGTGTATCCGGGAATAGTTCTGATGGTGCCGATATTGGCGGTGTACGGTTCGCTAATAAACGCGATGTCGCAGTCCGTATTGACAAGGTGGAGCTTCAGTTCATGGAACGCGTTCCTGCCGCGTCCAAGATTGATGACAGTGCAGTTGTATTTAGGTTTGCGAGTGTAGCTATTTTCCGTGGGAGACCTACGGGCCATAGTTGGTTCGTGAGCGTACTTTTTCGATCATATGGGAAATTCGAGGACATGAGTTGGATGTTGCACTGTGGTCGCACTTGGAGCGGGAGTTGGTGTTCTTATTGAACTCAGTGCAGTTGTGACACTGTGCTCTGTTTGGGTCCTTTCGATCTGGACAGTTACGAAATTCATGTCCGGAGAGGGCACAATGAGAGCAAAGAATGCTGTCACGGTTACACCGTGCCTTAGTATGACCGAACTGGAGGCATTTGTAACACTGGAGGAGTGGTACGTAGTCCTCCACGTGCACCCTCTGGTGGTCGAGATTGAGTTTGGTTGCTGATGTAATTGCCTTCCATACCGCGGGCGCAGCCATGAGAACCGCATTATAGAGGTTCCTGTTGCGGTTGGCCCTCTTGAAGCGGAATGACAAGTCTTCATCCTTGGTCATCGCATTCTTGATACACTCGTTCTGGTGTCGAAGAATACTGACGAGGTCTTCAGCCGGTATTTCTTCCGACACTCCCTTTAGAATAACCATCGGGCTTAGGGATTTAGAGACTTCGGCCTGAACTGCGCTATCTGGGCGGTTAATTTTCTGAAGTGTCTCCTCCCGGTGCGCCACATTGTCGAACTCGATCCGAATTTTATTATTCGACACATATTTTACGTTAGCGGGAGCATAGTTAGTGTCACGGAAGGAGACACAGTTCTTGAAGTTTTTGTGTGTGTCGGCGGAGCTGAGTACGTTACGTTTTGAGGACACTATTATTGCCGGTCTAGTCTTTTGGGTGGCAGGGGGGGGAATGTTTGCAGCCGATCTTTGGCTGCGAGCAATATCCGCAAACGTCTGTTTTTGAGCGGGTTCGGTGGTTTTGATTTTTGCCATTTCTTCTCTTACTGTCTGGCGAACAGTTTGACGAATGGCTTCTACAGTGGCGGAGTGGTTAACGGTGGTGGCGGGAGCAGAATATGGAACGACACTCGGATTGGAGGTTATGAGTGACCTTATCTCCTTAGTGCTACTAAGGACGCTGTCCTTAATAGCTCTGCGGAGGTTCCCACTGGATTTTATGTGAGAGTCAATAATTCCACAAAGTTCTGCTATCTTGTCAGCGATAGGGTTTGTTTCGGTTGAGACATTAGATGCCGATTCGACGGCTAAGGATGGCGTAGGAGTCCCATAGACGTGCGACTGGAAGACCGCCTCGTCGTCAGGCGAAGCCGTGTTTGTTAAGGTGAGCGCCTCGCGCTCGGGGTTTGGTCGAGTATTATTAGTAAAAGAGGCCATAAAAACTTTGGGTAATTATTCATTCTGGTGACGCCCCACCCTCCAGGAGCCCGCAACAGGGGAGTCGCATTTGCGACCCAGGGCATGCCACCAGAATATAGCAGGAGGTCCGCAATTGGACGCTCGGACCGGGATCTTCCACGCAACGGTTGGGGCAAGAGTGATGAGATGTTCGACCAAAAACGCCTCCAACCTCGAGCCCGCCGCTGGTGTTGCCCCCCGGAACACCCACTCGCCAATAGAGGGTGAAGGTGGAACCACCGTTCCCCCTCGAAGCCGATTGATCTCTAGACGGCTACTCTAGGTACCGCCCGTGTGGCCGAAATCTGGGGCCAAAGACATGTGTTGTCAACGCTGGACTACCGCTGACTCAACGTCCAGGATCCTCATCTCCCAGCGTACGGGTCCCACCGCACGGCAAACACGGTGCCAAGTATTGATGGAAAACTTGGAAAACCCGGGTTGGTGTTATAGACTATCCTTGTCTTGACCCGAAGGTCCCCGTCCCCTCTCAGTGAGGGGTTACGAGTTGCCCGGCGGGCCCACCAGACGCCTTAGGCGCCTATTACCTTTACATTACACGTGACCTTTCGTGCGCCCCGTATCCACGAGTTATTTTTTATTGTCTTTGACGACCTCCTTGGTCGAGTGGTTTGTACACCGGTTTTCATGGTGTCGCCATCTGAGGTACCGGGTTCGATCCCCGGTCGGGTCAGTTTAGAAATTATTGTTTTTCTAAATTGTCTCGGGTCTGGGTGTTTTCTATGTATAATAAGTATGTATTTAAGTATTTTAAGTACGTTTATCCGTTGTTTAGTAACCATTTCGAGTTTCTTCGAAGCTTCTCTTGGGCTAGATAATTGGTGTGAGTGTAGGAAAGTTTTATTTTATTTATTTTTTTATTGTGCCGGACAACATAAAAAATGATGAATAATAACAAAAAATCAAAACAATGAAAATGATGTTTATTAACGTCACAGAATGATATAAATTTTTTTTAAATTTGTAAGTATATTAAACAGCATAGAGCGGCGATGTGCTCAACACCTATCACGATGAGCGCATGTGCAGTTGTAATTTGATGTAAAGTTGACTATGGCAGAGGACTGCTTTTGCTGTCCTCATTGCCATGTGTCTGACTAACCCTTCGGGGATAATTGTCGTGATTATATAAATGTATATGTATCCTACTAATATTATTAACGCGAAAGTTTGTAAGTATTTGTTACTCTTTCACGTCAAATCAACTGAATGGATATAGATGATAGTTTATAACCTGGATTAACGCATAGAATACTTTTTATCCCGATATTCCCACCGGGAACGTATAGATGGATGTTTATTACTCTTTCACGTAAAAACTATTGAATGGATTAAGATGAAATTCGGCATACAGATAGTTTATAACCTGGATTAACACATAGAATACTTTTTATCCCGATATTCCTACGGGAACGTATGGATGGATGTTTGTTACTCTTTCACGTAAAAACTATTGAATGGATTTAGATGAAATTCGGCATACAGATAGTTTATTACCTGGATTAACACATAGGATACTTTTCATCCCGATATTCCCACGGGAACGTATGGATGGATGTGTGTTACTCTTTCACGTAAAAACTATTGAATGGATTTAGATGAAATTCGGCATACAGATAGTTTATAACCTGGATTAACACATAGGATACTTGTCATACCGATATTCCCACGGGAGCGGGAACCACGCGGGTGAAACCCGTAATCCTCAACCACTGAGGAACTGGCTATTTATCTCTATAGTGTCGGAACACAACAATGGCGGGGGGGGGGGGGGGGTAGCCACACAGACGGACTTCAAGAGCCCTGCTACCAATCAAACCAAGTACAGAGAGTTGTATCGTCTGTTGATAATCGCACAAGGGTGGCTTAGCCACTAGACATAGCGACGGTGGAAATTTCAAATGTCGTAAGGGAGAAACCCCTACTTTTCAGTAGGACAAAAAAACAAACTTCAACTTTTAAAAATGTCTCAACTTATTATTTTTCATGCTATTGTGGTGTTTGTTGGATAGTTTTTTTCAAAATTGTTTTATCTTTCCTGTTACGATACGGAAAAATTTACTTTTATGAGATAAATGTCCCTTACGCCCTAACTGTAGTGGAAACGGTATTGTTATAATTACCCAAAGATTTTGACAATGTCACAATAAAATGTTGTTAAGGTAATTAAAAAAAAATACTGATGTAAGTAATAGCAACGGCAGAAATAAAATTAGAAATTACAGAAAATAGTCCAAATTAAAGAATAATAATTACTGGCATAGTAATCTCTGGGATCAGTTTGTTATCTATACCATAAGAATTTTGATGTCTGATAGCAATAAAAATCAAAATTAAGTTATTAGCAAATGTTATAACTCATTTTCACCCAGTGATAGTTGTTAGTAGTCGCCTTCTACGACTCCCACGGGTAGTCGTAGAAGGCGACAAGGGTAGTAGGGTAGTAGGGTAGTCTAAGATCCGAGTATACAACGACCTTCACCGGGCCGGTTAATGAATGAAAAGTATTTTATATCAAATTTAATAAGTTCAAAAATATATTGCGAGTGGGTTGGCTGAAAAATTTCAGTTCAGTATTTGATTCATTAAATATTTAAAAAATATTTTCATTAACATGCACTGGTTTAGATAATAAATAAATTACATAGGTATTAGGTACCAATCGAAAGTATGAAGCCTATAGAATATGCAAACGGGTTGACTATTTTTTTATCGTCATAACTATTGGGTAGGCAGGTGTAAACAGGTAAGTTAATATTAGTAATTTGCAACCGTCTGGTTAATAAATAAAAATGTATAAATAAAGATAATCTCATTACAAACACACACACACACACACACACACACACACCCACACACACACACACACACACACACACACACACACACACACACACACACACCCCTGTTTGTACAGACGGCCTTTCGAGGACTACCCAAGTAACAAATTATCGTTGCATAATAGTTGAGAAAACGTTTTACATTTCCTTTTGGTTCTATAAAGTGGATCATATAAACGTGTCGTAGACGTTTATACAACGCGAAATAGGCCCATATTAAACGACATTATTGTTATTTAAAAGTTAAATAAACGTCAGTCAAGAACTTTTAAATGTTACATAAAAGTTTTCGACCGACTGTTATCGAACCACTGAAGTCCTATAACAATTGCATAGACATTAGAAGATGACTGTAATGTCGGTTAAGTGTTTAACATCGACTTTTATTGTACACAATGGAATGAACTGAAGTTCATTCCATTCATTCGTTCCTGTGATGTTTGCTGGAAAAGTGGGAGTTATCAAAGGCAAAATTTAAACGGTTTATAAGTCATAATTTACTTATTTATTTTTACATTTACTTTAACAATATTATACACGCACAGAGTGTAAGGATAAATGTGTCCAGTGCACCTAGTTTTTATGGGACGTTTAGTTTTGTGGTGAAATATAGGTGTGTTGTTGTGAATTTTTTTACGCTCCCTTCGAATTTCTTGAAATTAAATTATTGTAGACTATTGTTTAAAATTTGTTTACATACTAAAATAGCAGCCATCTTGTCTAAGTTAAGAAACGACTTCTATACATCAATTATAGAATGAAAAGTTCGCATAATGCGGTTTCATGCGACCAAGATGGTCGGCCATGATAAATTATTTTAGAGTTCCGTGAGATAATAAAGATGAACAGATAACCTTTAATTTAAATAAACCTTTATACATGGTGTCATATTTTTTTTATTTATCCGACCTACAACCTGGCTTCATAATACGACGATATAATAAAGCAGTCGTAAAAACGTTCACGTAACCTATACTCTAACACCACTATTCGACGTTGTATGAATCAGTCGTAAAAACGTCTACCTAACCTATACACAGGCACCACTATACGACGTTGTAGGAATCAGTCGTAAAAACGTCTACCTAATCTATACACAGGTACCACTATTCGACGTTGTATGAATCAGTCGTAAAAACGTCTACTTAACCTATACACAGGCACCACTATACGACGTTGTATAAATCAGTCGTAAAAACGTCTACCTAACCTATACACAGGCACCACTATACGACGCTGTATGAATCAGTCGTAAAAACGTCTACCTAACCTATACACAGGCACCACTATACGACGTTGTATAAATCAGTCGTATAAACGTCTACCTAACCTATACACAGGCACCACTACACAACGTTGTATAAAACAGTCGTAAAAACGTTTACTTAACCTAAATTTTTGTACCATTATACGACGTTGTATAAAGTAGTCGTAGAAACGTTTACTCAACTTATTTAGTGGACCATTTAGTTACGGGACTAAATCGTTGTAGGAATAACGGTTACACAACGTCGTAGTTGTCTAATAACATCAATTCAACAGTTATATAACCGAAAGTCGCATAGCACAGTTTTTATATGACCAATTTGCTAGTTGGGTATGGTTTTATATGACCCATCCGAGGACTCTCTCAAAAACCATGTTAATGACCTTGTATTGTTACTTTAAAACGATAGAAAGAAACAGAAAACACTTTGTTAATGATCAGGTCTATTTGTCTAACGTTATTGCAGCATTTTATTTACTAACTTTTCTTGACCAATGCGTGGACTTATTATACACTGCCAACGCTTGTGGAGACATCTTTCCGAGGACGTCTGTGTGTACCTTTCGAGGACCCAATCGCCTGACTACAGATGGCAATCCGGGGACTCATTTTCACACACTTTCTCTTGAATCCAATACAATTCGAGGACCGTGTGTTTGACTGTACAGAAACAATATGAGGACGTTTTTCCGAGTCCCGCATGTACAAAGCGAGGACCACTAATGTGTAAACATAACATGTTTTAAGTACCATTCGAGAACATTTATTTTGTAATTAACCTTCGATGTGGCCCTGATGTACATAAGCTCTTTACTTGACCGGACCTGATTTATGTTAAGTGATGATAAGGCATGTGAAATCGCGTTATTCCCGGTATCCTTAACCACTAAGGAACTGGCTATCTTACCTTAAACTGCTGATAACATTGTTGTTACGGCGACCCGACATACTAAAATAAGTTGGTGGTAGCTATAGCCAGGCGGACTTAGAACAAGGCCTACTGTTCCGTCTGGCGAGTTATAGGAGGTTGTGATGATGGAAGGTTCCTTGGTGATGGTTAATAACGACTGCGTCTCTTCATGTGATGTTGTATATTTATAGTGACAACATTGTAACTAACTTATTGTCTCTAAAACATACAAGACGATTTATACTACGTAGATGTTGGAGGGAGGATGCCGTCTTATCTTTATCGGATCTACACACGTTTACGAATGCGCTTACAAACTCTTTAACCATACGTGAGGATAATAAATTATGTGGCGACGCAGGCCGCCACACCTACCACTAACCAAACCGAGCACAGTTAGTACCCCCGCTGGGAATCGAACCTGGGACCTCATGGTTTAAGGTCTTACCGCTAGACCACAGAGGCGGTTAAAATTACTAAAAATGTTGAAATTTTTTATGACAGGCTATGACATTCTACCACCAGTTTTACCGCTACCATCTTATCTAAGTATGTCGCCATGACGACTATGTTATTAGCATTGTTGTTTTCTACATTGCGAACTTATGCATATGCTTTCGTCGTAGTGATTGTTAGTTGACTACGGCTAGGTAGTCCACTACTACTACTAACCACCGACGTTGTTATATATTTTGTACAATAGCTAATTATTTGGTTCCATAAGTTACCATTGAAGTCTATTATATACTTATTGTATTTTGTATCTATATAAATATTATATGACCAGGTATATGATGAGTATGTATTGTATTTTATGACCTGGTAACGACATTTTTTTTGTAAATGAAGTAACGTACTTCTGTGCGCTATGGTTTTTTGCGCCCGTTCTTTGAAACAGTTAAAAAATGATGTCCTGAATTGGTGGTAGGTTAAAAAGATTTATACGATTTAAAGTAATTATTAATTGAGTTTATTAAATAAACATATTTTGACTAAGACTTTATAATCTTTTGTCCAATGATAGGTACGAAAACCAGCTACTTTTCTTCGTACTCAACATAATAATCATCACAATATGGGTACTGTCGGTTATTGAGGAGTTTCATAGGGTATCTGTGAAGTCTGTGATCCTTTGCTCATTGATAGTTACCTAACCATTTACTTCTCTTCGTACTTAACATGATAACCCATGACGATATGTGTACTGTTGGTCATTGAGGAGTTCCACATGGTATCTTTGAAATCTGGGATCCTTTGCTCATTCATAGTTACCTAACCAGCTACTTTTTTTCGTACTTAACATAATAATAAATCCAAATATGTCTACTGTCGGTCATTGAGGAGTTTCATATGCTATCTCTGATGTCTGGGATTCTTTGCTCGTTGAATGTTACCTAACCAGCTACTTTTCTTTGTATTCAACATAACAACCAATTATAATATGTGTGCTGTTGGTCTTTGAGGAGTTCTATAGGGTATCTCTGAAGTCTGTGATCCTTTGCGAATTGATAGTTATATAAGCAGCTACTTTTCTTCGTACTCAACATAATAATCAATCACAATATATGTACTGTTGGTGATTGAGGAGTTCCATATGGTAGCTGTGAAGTCTGGGATCTTTTCATCATTGATAGTTACTTAATAAGCTACTTCTCTTCGAACTTAACATGATAACTAATCACAATATATGTACTGTTGGTGGTTGAGGAGTTCCATATGGTATCTGTGAAGTCTGGGATCCTATGCTCATTGATATTTACCTAACCAGCTACTTTTTTTTGTACTTAACATAATAATAAATCCAAATATGTCTACTGTCGGTCATTGAGGAGTTCCATATGCTATCTCTGATGTCTGGGATCCTTTGCTCGTTGAATGTTACCTAACCAGCTACTTTTCTTTGTATTCAACATAATAACCAATTATAATATGTGTACTGTTGGTCTTTGAGGAGTTCTATAGGGTACCTCTGAAGTCTGTGATCCTTTGCGCATCGATAGTTACATAAGCAGCTACTTTTCTTCGTACTCAACATAATAATTAATCACAATATGTGTACTATTGGTCTTTGAGGAGTTCTATAGGGTATCTCTGAAGTCTGTGATCCTTTGCGAATTGATAGTTATATAAGCAGCTACTTTTTTTCGTACTCAACATAATAATCAATCACAATATATGTACTGTTGGTGATTGAGGAGTTCCATATGGTATCTGTGAAGTCTGGGATCTTTTGCTCATTGATAGTTACTTAATTAGCTACTTCTCTTCGAACTTAACATGATAAATAATCACAATATGTGTACTGTTGGTGATTGAGGAGTTCCATATGGTATCTGTGAAGTCTGGGATCCTTTGCTCATTAATTTTTACTTAACCAGCTACTTTTTTTCGTACTTAACATAATAATAAATCCAAATATGTCTACTGTCGGTCATTGAGGAGTTCCATATGCTATCTCTGATGTCTGGGATCCTTTGCTCGTTGAATGTTACCTAACCAGCTACTTTTCTTTGTATTCAACATAATAACCAATTATAATATGTGTACTGTTGGTCTTTGAGGAGTTCTATAGGGTATCTCTGAAGTCTGTGATCCTTTGCGCATCGATAGTTACATAAGCAGCTACTTTTCTTCGTACTCAACATAATAATCAATCTCAATATGTGTACTATTGGTCTTTGAGGAGTTCTATATGGTATCTCTGAAGTCTGTGATCCTTTGCGAATTGATAGTTATATAAGCAGCTACTTTTCTTCGTACTCAACATAATAGTCAATCACAATATATGTACTGTTGGTGATTGAGGAGTTCCATATGGTATCTGTGTAGTCTGGGATCCTTTGCTCATTGATAGTTACCTAACCAGCTACTTCTCCTCGTACTCAACATGATAACCAATCACAATATGTGTACTGACGGTCATTGAGGAGTATCATATGGTATCTATGAAGTCTGGGATACTTAGCTCGTTGATAGTTACCTAATCAGCTACTTTTCTTCGTACTCAACATAATAATCAATCACAATATCGCTCACATAGCAATATATCGTCACATCTTCATAAATACAGAAATTTACTTTAAATGGTCAAAGTGTTTAAAAACGACTAGTTAAACAAGTGGTACAACGGCATTACGGTAGTTTACCTACTAATCATTAGATGGCGTTAGTGTCATTGTAATATTTAGAATATTTGCCTACACTTCCGCGCAAAACAACGACACTTAAGCCAGTTGTGCACGATCATCCGCGAGGGGCACCCGCTACAAGAACTGCGTTGTCGTAAGTGTCACTTGTGCCTTTTTATTTATTTACTAACTTAGCAGAACAACGGCATATTTGCCAAAAGTGTAAGTCATATTTCTTTTTTTTACCAATATTTAAAATTTCAGTAAATAATAAAGACAAAGATTGAAGTTGAAATTCAAACCATGAGTAACCGTTTGCACTGATTGGTACAATTGGCTAAAGAAGGCTCATTTTCTCCAGCTTTTGCCAAGACAACTAAAGATTTAATTATAACACCTGGTATGTATTTATTTTCATTCTTTTTGATGAAATATTATGCTATATATTTTATATTATAGCATCTAGTACACTCTCACGGAACTTGCACGAAGTTGACCGAACTCGAGAGTAACTAGGCGAGTAATTTGACGACTGTACTGGATGAAAAAAATACATAATTACCAATACTAAAAACGTATAAAATGTAAGTTATCGACGCTATTTAATTATTATTTTAGATATTGCTAAAGAAGATAATTCAAATACTCAATCCTCATCAAGTAGCGACTCATCGTCAAGCAGCTCTTCTAGTACCTGATCGTCTACTCTAGTAGTTCTTCCATTTCTAATAATTCTAATGCAAAAAGTGAGAAAGAAGGTAAATAACTTAAGCTTTAGAAAATACTTCTATTTTTTAAATAAATAAATAATTTATTTAATTACCTAAAGTAAGTAGATACTTATACTTAGGTACTGATAATATAAATAAAATATAATGATGTTGTGTACTTTTCAGATTTCTTTTAACATTCTCTGATAGAAAGATCAATAAAAAGAGCAAAAAATCTGGACCTATAAGTAAGCTTGATTAGAGATGCAAAAAAAAGATGTCCAGAAAATGAACTATGATAACTTTTATGACATGAAGACGCTGGCTGACCAGCAAGGAGTAAACTTTCATAAAGACATCAATGGCCATTTGATTAAAATTACTGAGATCACAATGATAAAATTTATTAAAAACAACGAATCTTATGAGTACAAAATGTCATATGAGGGAGAATGTATCAATGTTAAAATTAAGTTATCTAGAGGGCGGAAATGAACCCAGCAGCTTTCTGATGCAAATAAAACGATATTTTACAGTTAATTCGTTCAAACCTTATACCGGGCTTTTATAATAAAACCTAATCTGATTTTGATAAAATAAGAATATGCTTAGTTGATTTTTTCATTACGAGAATTTTTAAGACTGATTATATTAACCTAACCTATTTAATTTAGTACCGAACAATGGTTTATTTAAGTAATACATCAAGGCTAATATTAAGATAAATGGAGGCGGAGGGCGATAACAATCCCAGAGGCTTGTGATTTTTGATTAAAATAAAACTTTTTATTACAGTGCATTCCTTAAAAGCATAAACCTATGAAGGCTTTTACATAATCTCTAAATTGATTTAAAAAAAGGTATACTTAATTCATTAATGAGAATTTTTAGACTGATTTGATTAACATAATCTTTTTGAGTTGCTAATAATTTATTTATTACCTACTTGGTAAGTGAAAAGATTTTTTGTTATTTTTTTTAAATAAATATATTTATATTTAATAATTTTCCTTTATTTCATGGTTATCATACAGTGTACAACGAGTTCCCAAGTGTCATATATGACCATTATTGAGAAATTACAAAGTGACAATGGCACAAATGCATGACTTTCCTCTTTTAAGACTAAAAAAAATATATCAAAAGATGACATAAATAGTTAAAATTTGCTCCTAACTGTTTGTTAGGATCCATATCAGCAGCATAGGCCACAAAAGCTATAATAAAACGTACAACGAATCCATAACATAAATTTAAATATTTAATGCTTGATTCTGTAAAGTACTAAAAATGTAAATGTGCCAATATATTGCTAGGTGCTGTCGGTTATTAAGGAGTTAGATATGGTATCTACGAAGTCTGTGATCCCTTGTCTACTCATAGGTACCAGCTACTTTCTTTGTATTTAATACAATAACCAATCACAACTTGATCATTCGTCATTGAGGAGTTTTGTCGCCTGTCGCCAAGGGTCTTCATCATATCTTCACCATATTTTAAATGTAACGATTAAAACCTATCGATACAAAAAAAACATCTAAATCAGTGTAACCTGAAAATACATTAAAGAAACATAGTATATACAACAGAATTGATAACCTACTCCTTTCAGAAGTCCGTTAAAAATATTAGACAACATCACATACATTGCTCTGATTCTGCATTGACCCAGCCCGGAATCGAACCTGAGACCTCAGAGATGGCGACATAAGATTCCGCCGGCGTGCGAGCCACTCGACTAGAGCGTTCGTCAATAATGAAGATTGAACTAAAAGTTATGATCGTCTATTTAAAAAAAAATAGTAAAGAAATTTTTAAAATTATTATTAAAAATAAAGATTAAAATGATGTTGACAATGTACGAAAAGCTAAAAAAGCATTCGGTAGGTCCTAGGTACCAGTCATCACACCACTCTCCTCATCAATCTAGGGCATTCTAGGGCATTGATCAGACAAAAAAAAATCGTTCACTTGATAGAAATTTCACACGCCCAACGATTTTATTTTTTTGTCTGATCAATGTTCTAGAATGATGAGGAGAGTAGTTTGATGACTGGTACCTAAGACCTACAGAATTATGTTTTAGCTTTTAGTACATTGTCTACATCATTTTAATCTTTATTTTTTATTTTTATTTTGTTGTTACGATTTAAAAAGTATATCATACTTCTCATTCTTTTTAATTAATTCAACTTGCCCTTTCATTTGATATCCATCACCCATATTGAAACAAATATGAAATCTGGCATTTCCGGCGGCCATCTTAGATTTAAAAATATATCAAAACTTTTAAACAGTGTTCTATTACTCAAGCCCTTTCATTTGATACCCATATTGAAGGGGTAGTAAAAAAAATTTGCCTGCCATTTTGTTGGCGGCCAAGTTGGATTTTAATTTTTTTCATAGTGAAAAATCTATTCTACTGGGCAAGACCTTTTATTTAATACCAATATTGAAGGGGTTGTCATAAGAAAAATGAACCTGCTATTTTTTTGGCGGCCATATTGGATTCTCATTTTATTTCGTAGAGAACTCTGTTCTACTAATCAAGCCCTTTCATTTGATACCCCTATTGAGGATGTAGTGATAAAATATGTAATCCGCCATTTTGTAGCGGCGGCCATCTTGGATTTACAATGATACCAAATGAATTAAATTATATTCTTATTAGAACTAAAGGTGAGTACCAAATTTCAGATCAATCTGTTAACAGGAAGTAAGTCTAATTTTAATTACTGGATTTGACCCAAAGAAATAAACAGGGCAAGCTAAATAAAACGGTTTAAAATTAAAGGAAAATTGCTTTTTATAAAATAATAATTTAAACCTGATAAGAAAAATATCATTGTATAAGTACCTACATTGCAATCTTTAACGATAATTAACAATATTCGTCTACGTCACAATAATCCCATATCGTGAGATAGGTACATTACCTATTATTAGTTAGTATTAAACTTATACTAGCACAAAAGTACTCGTCAAGACAATTCAAACGAGCCCATACTCGATGGGGTTATGTTGTTTATTTACTGAATTGCTATGGCCATCTTCCAGCTCTATCATCAGACCCTGGTTACCATCTAGCACAAAAGTACTCGTCAAGACGAATCAAACGAGCCGAGACTCGATGAGGTTGCGTCGTTTCTTTACTGAGTTCCTATGACCATCTTCCAGCTCCATTATTAGATCAGACCCTGGTGACAATCTAAAAAGCAAGTACTCATTAAGACGAATGAAACGAGCCGAAACTCGATGGGGTTGCGTCGTTTCATTACAGAGTTCCTATGACCACCTTCCAGGTCCATCATCAGACCGTGGTTACCATTGAAAGACAAACTACTCGTCAAGACGATTCAAACGAGCCCAAACTCGATCAGATTGTGTCGTTTCTTTGCAAAGTTCCTATGGCCACCTTCCAGCTCCATCATCAGATCAGCACCATGTCATCATAATATTGCATTGTCACGCGATTTACACATGTATGCAAAATTTCAGCTCTATCGGTAACCGGGAAGTGGATGAAATTTAATTTGCAAACGGACAGGTGAAACTAAATAAAAGCTTGTAAAAATACTTACTTTGCTTACGTTCTTACAAAACAAAGACGGAAAAACAACACTCTTTGATCACGACGTGAAAATGTATCCATATGAGGACCTAAATACACACTGTCAGGTACCTACTGACACGAGGTCTTGAGTGTAAAATTTACACATAAGTCCTCACATAGTACAACAAATATGAGTCGAGTGTATAGCGAGTGTGAACGAATCGATAGTGGCGCCGCCTAGTGTTCACACTCTGTCGGTGTGTGAACCGAAATTTTCAAGACCAATCCGAGGATTCCTTGACTTTTTCTTATTAAGTATACAGGAAGGTTCACAATCGCACGTAGAGTACGATGGCGTAGTCAAGTCAAACCGAGGACCCACGAAAAAGTCCTCGGATTGAAAACGTCCTCGGATGTGCCTTGTGTATTCAGGCCCACGTCCTCGTATAGTACTTAAAACAAACACACACCCCCCCACACACACACACACACACACACACACACACACACCAAACCAGTACAATGTTAATATTTTTTAAATATTCTTATCAATATATAATATCAATATCAATATGCAGCAGCATCCTCTGAGATTACCACCACCATACTGCGATCGCCAACGCGCCTGCCAAGCGTGGCGATTATGGCGACTTTCCCCCCAATGAACGACAGCATCAAACTCCGGCCCCTAGTCTCCGGCGGCCAAGGCAGCGACGGTGCAGGGGGTGCTAAGAATCTCCGGCAGAGACCTGGCTACCGCCGACAACGAACTTTGGCCCTGGCAACCTACAACACGCGTACACTGCGGACCGGCGAGAAGGTTTCCGAACTGGAGGACGAATTGAGCAAGATACGGTGGGACATTGTGGGATTATCTGAGGTCCGAAGAGAGGGGGAGGACTCGATAATTTTGAAGTCTGGTAACTTGCTCTATTTCCGGGAGGGCGAACATCTGTCCTAGGATGGTGTCGCGTTTATCCTTCACAGCTCTCTCGTGAACAACGTTGTCAAGACCGGAAGTGTGTCGTTGAGGGTAGCGTACCTCATACTCAGAATAACCAAACGGTATTCGTTAAAGGTTATACAGGTATACGCTCCGAGTACGGCACACCCCGACGATTAGGTGGAGGCTACGTATGAGGACATCTCTAGAGCCAAACAAGTCTCCAAAACTTATTACACCGTGGTCATTAGACATTAACGCAAAATAGGGCAAACGAAGCGGCGATGAGCTGAAAGTGGGACGATATGGAGTTGGAATTCGGAACCACCGGAGCCAACTGCTGGCGGGCTATCTGGAAAGGGAGGGACTCTTCATGATGAACTCGTTTTTTAGGAAAGCTGAACACAACAAGTGAACCTGGCTAAGTGCCGATGGTGCAACAAAAAATGAGATTGACTTCATCATGTCGACGAGGAAGCAAATATTCAATGATCTCTCTGTGATCAACGCGTTCAAAACTGGCAGTGATCACCGGTTGGTAAGATGCACATTGAACATCAATATCAAGCTGGAAAGACGTCAATTGGTGAAGTTTACGCTCTGTCCTGCATCCATCCACATCCAAAACCCCGAAAGCTTCAAGCTGGAACTGCAAAATTGCTTAGTATGCCTAAAGGATTGCGTAGACGTGGACGATTACAACAACAGGTTTGTGAAAACTGTCCATGCGGTTGGGTCTAAGTTCTTCAAAACCCACCGTACAAGAGGACCCAAAAAGCTCTCGGACCATACTCTCAAACTGATGAAAGAGCGGCGCATGTTGGTTCTGCGTTTTTCGGATGATTCGTCCCAGCTTTGGCGGCTCAATAAGTAGATCTCGAAGTCTTTGACACGCGAAACTCGCCGATTTAATACCGACCGTTTAAAAGAGGCTATCGAACGAAACAAAAGTTCAAAAGTGTTCGCAAGAGATTTGTATTGAGCAGAGTCAACTGACGAGGCTGAAAACCGATGACGGCAGAACTGTCACGTCCAGGTCCGAAATTCTGGGAGAGGTCTAGAAGTTTTATGAACAGCTATACGCATCAACGCGCTCACCTGTACAAAGCTTAGCTAGAGACCCCCTAGAGCTAAGCTAACCCGACACTACACCGAAGATATCGCGGACATCAGCCTGTACGAGATTGGTATGGCTCTCGATCAGCTGAGGAACAGCGAAGCTTCGGGTGCTGACGGAATTACGGCTGACCTTCAGAAAGCAGGCGGAAGACTAGTACTCGCAGCTCTTCAGAGAATATTTAATTCCGTCGTACTCGGAGGTAGAACGCTAGAAGCGTGGCACAAAAGTGTGGTTATGTAATTCTTTAAGAGGGGCAACAAGACCGTACTAAGGATGTGCAGACTAATTTAAAATGCCGTAAAACGCGCTTAGTAACTATCAATTCATTTTCTGCCTTTCGTTTATTTGTTTGAAGTATTATTTTTTTTCAGTATTTTTACAGTTCTAAATTACTTACAAATACAGAAACCCTGCATTACTTAGTTAGACTTATAGATGTAACGGTCAAACATGTAATATTCGTTCTTCTTACGAAAGTATATCAAAATATATTTTTATACCCAATGTCGTAAGGGACTTCGTGTAAAATCTCGTCGATACTTACGCCAAATTATATTCTTAGTTTCACATTATTACTTTCCAAATTTTGTTGTAAAGACATTTTATTTTTTTGTATAAACCCTACGACGTACATTATTGTCACTTAAAGAACCTAACAACGTTCTGGAAACCTCAAAAATGATTACGATGACAAAATATGCCCTTTACAACATGAGATTTTAATATTTTTGTCACATACTACAAAGTGATAATCGCCGTAAATTCTAAACTGTAAGAGATATCAAAATTTTAAATAGACAGATCGATAGACAATAAAATTTTGAGTATTATGGTGCATCAAGTGTACTTACGACAAAATGTCCCTTATCATCATCATCATCATCATCATCATCATCAGCCTATAAACGTCCCACTGCTGGGCACAGGCCTCCCACGTGAACAAATAGCACGTGGGGATATTGGGCCATAACCCACCACGCTGGCCCGGTGCGGGTTGGTGGGTTTTAACGGCTGCCATCTTACGACAACAACCGGGACCAACGGCTTAACGTGCCTTCCGAAGCACGGAGGAGCTCAAGATGTTTTTAAATTTGGTCACCCATCCAGCGACCCGGCATTGCGAAAGTTGCTTAGCGAGCAAGTTCGCAAGCCGAACGCGCTAGCCGTTGCGCCATCGAGCTCCTCTGTCCCTTACGACATTTGAAATTTACACCGTCGATAGATTCATGACCATTATCCCCGAAGGGTTAGAGAGAGACTAGGCAACGAGGACCGCAGAAGTAGTCCTCTGCCATTGTCCACGTTTCCCTAAATTAAAACTGCACATGTGCTCAGCGTGACGTGGTGAGCTCATCGCCGCCTTTGCTGACGGATGTATGTGCAGTCTTTAGTCCGTTAGTCGCCTTTTACGACACCCAAGGGAAGAGATGGGTTGGTAGTACCTATTCATGAACCGCCACTACGCAGCTCAAAAAAAAAACAATACATATAATCACGACTATTATCCCCGAAGGGTTAATCAGAGACTAGGCAATAAGAATAGCAAAAGCAGTCTTCTACCATAATCCCTTATCACCAAATAGTGACTGCACATGTGCTCAGCGTGACAGGTGGTGAGCCCATCGCCGCTCTATGCTGTTGGATGTATGTGCAGTCTTTAGTCCGTTAGTCGCTTTTTACGACACCCAAGGGAAGAGATGGGTTGGTAGTATTCTATTAACACGTTGAGTGCGAAACCAGGTCTAAAACACCTTGTATGTGTCTCGCTTACAGTGCGGCTAAGAAAACTATAAACTTCTTTGTCGTGCGAAAGGCATAACTTCAATTTGGTTGGGTGTAGGAAGGAGATGAATATGTATTTAAGATGTGTAATTAAAATGGAGTCCAGTGGTGTACCTACCTTAGTACCAGGTTTTTTTGACTTGGTACCGCACGGAAGAAATAAAATTTCATTACAGAGCGAAACCAGGTCGAATGCTCCTGGTACCCCGCGCACCTTGTACCGTACCCTTTTTTTTTTAGAGTGGAGGAAATGCATTACGCATGCGCATGGGACTCTCCCCCAAACTCCCGCTCCCCCGTCCAGGCCCTGCGGCCTCGGCGGGGGTTCGAGAGGAGGGGGGCATACCCACCAAAACCTCCGCTGCTCTCCAAGACCCGGGGGAAAGTCGAGGCGGGACCGGCCATAGGCACTCTGCCGCCCCGACTCTCTAGGCCATTGGTTCAAGGGAACCCCCGAACCGAATGCACCCCTTGTGCAACGAGACCCCTTGAGGTCACCCTCACGGGATTCGACTCGACAGCTCCTGAGCTGTCAAGTCGAACTCTATCTCATCACTTGTGCCGGAGAGGCGGTGAGCGTCCGGATAGTCCGATCGCTCGCCGCGCCCTCAAACTCGTCCGCATCGCTCGACCCGATTTCTCTACCTCACGAGACCTCAGGGCCGAACCTTGCGCTAGCTTCGCGCGGCCAGTGTTGGACCGCATTCGAGAAAAGTTGCCGTAAAAGAATAAATTTAAATTACGACGTTCGTGAAGAGAGCGAGGTCAACATGCAATCGAATTATAGATTGATTTGTCAAAAACAGGTGAGTCATCAATACTATTTATTTTATTTACCTAATTACGACATTTAGTCTGCTTGCAGTCAAACGTACACAAAAAAACGGTCAAGTGCGAGTCGGACTCGCGCATCGAAGGTTCTGTTCTAACCATATACAAATAAGATACACACATACACATACACTTCACATACACTACACAAGCAAACTCGTTCATAATAAATTTATCTTTTCAGACCTCGCACCAAAACCAGATAAGCATCACTTAGTAAAAGGTGTAACGAAAAGGAATTGTGTCAGATGTTATGCAAAACTCCGAACCTTATCGACGAGCCGCCAAGCTGACAGGAAAGTGAAAAAAATTATTACTCAGTGTGTGAAATGTGAAAAAACTTTCACCATTAATTAATTTAGTTTTTCTATTTCTGTTTTTCTAGTTTTCTCCTTCATTAAAAAAATCTATTTAAAACTAGCGATATTTTTATTTCTCATCACTAAAATATGCGCATAACTTCTCTTATTCAGTGCGGTACAGGGTGCATAAGACCCTGTATTTTATAATACCTAGCTATAAATTTTAAATAAAACAAGCTGTTGACGAACGCCTTCAGGTTCATGTCAATCATTTCATTATTGTTAATATTCAAAGCAAAAAAATCTGTATATTTTAACATGAAGCCAAAAATAGGATTTAAGTTTTTTAAACGTTACAGGGTCTAATAAGCCTGGTACCGCCACAATGACAGTTTTATGACCAGGTAGGCCACTCTTGAAACAGAATTGCATTAATCAATTTCCAATCACAAATCTAAAAAATGTCAAATGGCACTTTTGTAAGTGACAATAGCGCCACATTCGAATTAAATTGCGTGGAAATTTATTGAATAAATTATTATCGAGATGGGCGTTCCGGAATTATCTTTACTTATCCCAATATCGATATTTATACTTCGGGTCTCAACCGAAGACGATTACTTATTACATGCAGCAGTACATGAGATGGTGCTATCTTCTTCACACTTTTAGATATATCCTAAAAAGAAATATCTTATTTCCGCTCCCTGCACTGGCAACCCCGCGTCACGAGACGTTATTACGTGTTTTTGTGTTATCGGAATCACACGTACTTTTCGTAACGGAATTAAATTTGTATTTAATATGATGGGAAAATGTTAAAGTTCGAAGTTGAGAGACAGTGATCATTATGGTGTTCTTCGTAAAGTAAAGAAATCATTTTTAATTCAAAAAACGTAGGCGTTAATCATCATCGGTGTCGGTGAATAGTGATAAATGTCGTATCAACGATATTACGACAAGCAGGTATTGGAACATAACGCTAATTTACCAGGAAAATTAACTATAAAGGAATGTATCATAGTTGTAAGGAACTAAGATAATTTATCATTAAAATTATCTACCCTCATTTTTATTGGTTTTTCTTGGGTTCTATAATAATGATTGTAACAAAATTAAAAGCCATTTACAACAAGAAACTCTTTAAATACTAAACTACTTACTTAGACACCATTGTAACAGTGTTTAACTTACTAAACGTATGATGTGTCGAGGATATATAACTGCTCAACTGTGTTGATACTTTATTTTATTCAATGACATTGAATGTCATTGATTTTACTCCATACAAGCCGTATGAGGTTACTTACACCAATTAGACAGTGCTGAGGTTCTATTTTACTCCACGCAAGCCGTGTCAAGGTTACTTAGGCCACTTTAACAGAGTTGAGACTCCACGCATGCCGTGTCGAGGATACTTACTCCACTTTAATAGTGTCGAGGCTCCACGCTAGCCGTGTCGAGGGTACTTACTCCACTTTAACAGTGTTGAGGCTGCAAGTAAGCCGTGTCGAGTATACTTAGTTCACTTTAACAGTGTTGAGGCTCCACGCAAACCGTGCCGAGGATACTTACTCCACTTCAACAGTGTTGAGGCTCCACGCAAGCCATGTCGAGGATACTTACTCCACTTTAACAGTGTTGAGGCCATATCTTACTCCAAGCAAGCCGTGTCGAAGATACTCACTCCACTTTAACAGTGTTGAGGCTATATTGATGTTGTCAATTGGTGGATACATCAAGAAAGAAAATTCCAAGGAGCCCCTCTGGATTGGAAGCAAAGGAGTCGCCACGCGGTTTTCAGACCTCAGCATTATATATACTTATTAATTGTATTAGAATAATAATTAGACTTACTCCGCGACACAGCGGCTACACAAACCGTTTCGAAGATACTCACTCCACTCTACCAGGGTTGAGTGAGGCTATATTTTATTTCACGCAAGCCGTTTCGGGAATATGTACTAAGTACATTTTAACAGTGTTGAGGCTTTATTTTACTCCACGCTAGCCGTTTCATGGTTTCTAACTCCACTTGAACTGTGTTCAGGATTTACTACTCTACATAAAACTTGAGAGGCCATACCTATTTCACTTTAACAGTTTCACGTTTCCACATCGTCCGTGGAACAAAGCAGAGTCTCAACATTGTTGAGGACGTGGGTTCGATTCCCACCTGAGGTGGACATGTTTTCAACGTTTCGTTATCTTCAGGTTTACTTATCAATAATGATTTGGTGAAAACATCTTAAACTATGTCATTGATTTTTACAATGACTCAACCAGTAGCGGCAGAAACGAAGCTTGGCCATTCGCGCTGCTTGCAGCGCTAGCGCCTGTGCCCGTGCCAGCTGCGCCACTAAGATCTTCGATCTGTCCCCATATACGGGGTCACGGTCAGTCCGACGATAGCCTGCTTTCATTGGACACCCATAGATTCTACAATTTCTCAGAACCTCATAAAAATAAAAAGTTACTCATAATAATAATTTTAAAAAAAATATAATAATAAGTACTTACTACTACTATTACTTAAATAAATGAAAAAAAAAAGGTAATAATGTACATAAGCCTCGAAGTTCCAAAACTAAATTAGGACATTGAAAATATAATAATAAGCTCTGTTGAAGGTAAATATGAATAAAAGTTTTAATACTTCACTTTCCGAGCATAATAATATTAAGACCCCTAAAGCCATAACCAAGTTTAATTCGGAAAGAAAACAAAAATCCAACGCTCTGTACAGGGTCCCGGGCTGATGCCCGGGCTGAAGTTGTGATCAACTTCGAGGTTCTTTAAACTCTAGGGGGGGCGCCACTGCGCGTAGTAGTATCATCAGCTATCGAGCTGCGATCAACCCCACCAGCACAGCACCATTCACACCGCCGAGGGACTGCCGAGGTTCCGCCGGATATCTGACAGGGAGATGTTGGAATCGAAGCTCCTGCAGTCGCTTGACCTATTTTTATGACTGAATGACAGAAAGTGTGAGCTCACTAGGGATCGTAATGTTTTACATTGGATTCGTAAATGTAATATTCATTTTCTCGGCAAACCTATACAAAACAACTATACCCCAAAACAATGTATGTTACTTACCAGTGGCGAAGCGTGAAATATTGAGAGAGGTAAGCCGGAGCAAAAAAAAATGCTTACCTACTCCAAGCGCGGGCACGCAGTCTTGAGTCCTTACCGAAAATCTGTGATTGGCATCCTGGCTTCAGTCTTGTATAGGCAGATGTATCTTCAGTCCACTTTTACTATACGTGTAAGCACTGAGATATTGAAACAGTGTCTTGCAAGCATAATAGAAGTGGCTTTGATAAAAGCCGTTTGTGGTGAAATGATGATATGATGTAAATTAAACAAAACTTAATCGACTAAGTACTAATAATACTACTTATACTCTAAAGCTATTCGTCTATTCTTTCTAACAAAGTGCGCTAAGACATTATCATAAAAGCCGGGAAGAATCTAAAGCTATTAATGCCGACATCTTACAATTCTACCGATTACTTTGCAAATCTACTTACTCTAAATACGTAATTTCAACTTATTACAATATCTACTTACCGCAAATACCTAATTACAACGTACGTCTTCGTAACTACTTTCTACACACAACACAAATAAACAAAGTCCAACTACAATACTAATCATTATAATAGGTGAAACTAACTAATAAATTCAAATACTAATAAAACACAGTCATGCATTCAATGATGAATTGCAATTACGTCAAATTATCTGTCAACAGAACACAAACTGAAAGCGATATTCCTCCGTCCCGCTCACGCGTACGCAAATTGTATAACTGTCTCTATCAAGTAACTCGGATAAAGACGGCTTACCGGCTGCTAATACGCGGGTGGGTTTATTGACCTTTATGTGACGTCATGACGTTTATTTTGTATGGAAGTTTAACTGCCTAAAAGCCGATCGCGCCTCCGGCTTATTTTAAAGCAAAATGTTGTTAAAAAGCAAATTTTGTTGATTTAATGTCCATAGTGTAGGCAATTTGTAATGTTTCTTTTATATATTTACTTTTTTAATTACTGATTGTGCCATTTCTCAATTTAAGTAGAGAGTGGTTGTGTTCTAAACTTCTGAAGGGAAGCCGGTGGGAAACGAGTTGTATGGAACCTTCGTCACTGTTACTTACTTACTATCTCAATCTACGTAGATAAAAATGAATCGCAAAATGTGTTGCTAAGCGCATGAAAACGGCTCGACTGATTTGTCTGATTCTCTTTTGTGGTGTTTCTAAAGGTCAGGAAAAGTTTACAAAAAAAAATGTAAGGGATCTCACAGATTCACTTAAAAATTAAAGCAGCATCAAAATAATTGTATTTAAAAGAATCGAACTGCCCTTAAATTATTAAATCACAACTACTATTGTCAACAATTGATATTCAAGATGCTTATTTTTAATTAAGTTTCTACTGCAATTAAAGCTGATCGGAAAAAGTTAAGGTTTAGTTTGAGGCCTCAGTTGAATTTAATGTTCTTCTGTTTGGCCTATTTGTGTTTGCGAAATTACTGGAACCGGTTCTAGAACAATTGCGCATAATATTTGAATTTTCTACAATAATTGTTTAGTTTATGTTTTGTACCTACGCACGAAAAATAAGCTCAAACTATGACGAGTGTGTATTGAATAATAAAACTACGAGTACAAGCACCTTTTTGGAGTCATAGGGTTTGTCACAAACACTTACAAAAGCATTACTAAAAAACCGAGCAACAGAACTTGTTTTTAAACATAAATGTATTATAAGTGATTTAGATGAATTCAGGAATATTGACTACGGCATGCACAGCGGCTGTCGCGGTTTGAATTACCTACCTACACCAAGTTGTTTGAACAAGAGAAGTTCTTAGCATTAATTGATTCAGAAACTTTTTTGTATTCGCATCCTACATCCAGTCTTGTGAAAACATTATACGGATATACTTAGATACGGAGTAGGTAATTCTCCTACTATGCATTTTCACATATTATTAGTTCATTGGCAAAGCCATAATTTGACCTTACAAACCCATACAAACGCAGAATGCATCACGAAATCCTGACCAAGCAATAACAAAAAAAAACACTTACATTGATTATAAATTGAATAAAGCAGAAGGTATTGTTGTGGTACAGATTAGAATTTACATCCTTGGTATACAGTGTGGCCAAAACTTGTTGTCCTAGAAAAAAATGTTCTTCGGCCCTAAATAATATTTGTTATACCTAATTTCCTTTTAAGGCGAGCCATCCACTTCTAGATAGCCTTATCCAGGTGGCGCCAAATTATTAGTGATACGTTGACCAGACATGGTATCACGAGCATCTTGAGATAATTATATGTTTACATCTCTTGCAACAAAATCAGTAACATTAAATCAGTACTGTATTTGATAATATCTTGGTGGCTTTATTCAAAATAATAACTTGAATGTTTTTAAAGCTGATAGTTATAAAGTTATCATTTCTAACCAAAAAGTTTGAGGAAGGTTCTATGTTGTTTAAATACGCATAGGTCCGCTTTACCTGTCATCTAAGGGAAGTAATTTACTTTACATGAATGACTGTGTTTAATTAACACAGTTTTGTTTAGTGTACACTAACTAAGATTTATTGCTCCAAATCAAAAATACAATTCAACATGGGACACAAATGTCATGTTAATGAAACCATATTTCCAGGACTATCCTTAGAATCAGATCATAATCATTGATTTGTCACTTATGATTCTTACACTATATTTTCTATTGTTACTGCTAAAAAAAAACGCAGTCTATTAGTTTAATCAAAAATAATATATATCAATACAAAATTATGTGATTGTGATTGAAATTACCGACTTCATTTAGACTTCAGGACCCGCGTTTGTCAACCGCTCATCAGATTGTCTCCAATATTTGTAAGAAAACTTGTTATTTGTTGCTGGCTGTGCAAACCACATAAAAAGGCGGTCACAAACTTTGTTGCAGATAAAAAAAAAAAGTGGTTCCAAGACAGTGGATGACGTGCCGATACCGATATTATGTCTGTATTTGGAGCTCACAGTCACAGTACTCGCTCGGCATTTACTGCTCACACTGTTCACAGATCTAGTCTGGAGGTGTTTCGCAGAGTTGTTGTAGGCTGAGTCACATAAATGTATTTGTTAATACTGTTGTAGAAATGTTTAGGTACAAATCTGAATGAATTCGTCAATGCAGTATTTACACAACAAAATAATAATACTTAATCAAATAAATAAATGAAATTGTTAAAGTCATTGTTTAGAAAACGACAAATGAATCGATAGCCATTAAATGCATCTTTTAAGGTTTAAAGGAGGCTTATGCACTTATAAAAAAGTACCTACATATTGTAAAGTTTAAATTTACATATTTTTTATTTTTATTGTGTTAACATTACAATGCTCTGAACATCTGCATGTAATAAGTAATCGTCTTCGGTTGAGACCCGAAGTATAATTAAGAATCAAACGAACTTACTTTGTGAAGTTTGATTCCAATTATGCGAGGGTCTCAACCGAAGACGATTACGTCAACCCATCCCTCCCAACCCAAAAAATAAAATAAAAAATTGTGGAGGATAACACAAAATTCTCTGAAATAATGACGTCTCGTGACACGGGGTTGCCAGTGCAGGGAGCGGAAATAAGATATTTCTTTTTAGAATATGTCTAAAAGTGTGAAGAAGATAGCACCATCTCATGTACTGCTGCATGTAAAAGTAATCGTCTTCGGTTGAGACCCTCGCATAATTGGAATCAAACTTTACAAGGTAAGTTCGTTTGATTCCTAAATATAAAACGCATTGGAATTGTATTAAGATTGAGTTTGCGTTCGAGAGTAACCCCCCAGGTGTGAAACGCCTGGTGCCGCAGGAATGGAAAGAATAGAAGCCGATTTTGTTGGGGACCACACAAAGAGCATGTCTGTAATAAACTAAGATCTATTATAAGCAAATTAGTTATACTTAGAAATAAACTGTCATTTAAAACCCTCCGATTGTTATATATGGCCTTAGCAGATTCGGTTATCTGCTACGGATTAAGTAGCTATGGTAGAACCTATGATACTTACATCAACGCGATTTACAAACTACAACTAAAAATACTAAAAATTATTGTACCTAAATTTATTAAGAAAAAATATAAAGAAAACGATCTAGAACTTTTTAGATACTGTAATGTTATGAGTGTATTTCGAAAAATCGAATTTTCAATTTTAACTGAAATAAACAACCCAGATTGCTTAATAGAAAAATCAAGGCCTAGTAATCTTAGAAACATCTCTTATGATAATAAATATATTCTACCAAACGCCATAAATGTGTATGGAACTAGAGTCAGTAATTATCTTGTACCCTTATATTTAAATAAACTTCCAATAGATTTCCAATCAATGTATATTAACAATGTTAAATTTCTTAGATCTAAGTTAAAAAAGCATTACATAACGGCGAGGGATGTGAGCGGAGGTCTGGGTTGATTTTATCAACTTAGATTATCGTTAACATCTCCTGCTAATTAATAATTTATACTAGCGACTCACCGACACCCAGATAAACCCTACGAGGTTTTCGTGGTGCGGTCTTTATGTACCTAAATTGTAATCCTTTAGTTTTTAAATAAATTAAAAAAAAAAAAAAAAAATCACCGCGGCGTCGAACGTGTTAATGAGCCACCAAACAACTTAAAAATCCCATCCGATAACTGAGCACTCCGACTTAGCATTCGCGATCATTAAGGCGAGTCCTTTCGCGCGTTCTCTCGCTCTCTCGATGTACGGGTACTGTACGGTACAGGACGGGTAAAACAACGAAGCGGCGCAATTAGGCGCGTTTTGTAGGTTTTTATAAGTTTTTTTCCGATATAGACTTTATAGGATTTAATGAATTAGCAGGTTCTCTGTAGTACTTCCTTTTTATATTTTATAGTAGAAGGAGGCAAACGAGCAGGCGGGTCACCTGATGGAGAGTAATCTCCGCCGCCCATGGACACCCGCAAAACCAGAGGAATCGCAGGCGCGTTGCCGGCCTTTAAGAAACAAATAGGGTTAAGGAAGGAATAGGAATTGTGAAAAGGGGGGGGGGGGGGGGGATGGACCACCGGAACCCTCACTGGCCGGACGAAACACAATATCAACAAGTCCCATTATTTCACGCCGGATATTCGTGAGAGGCTGGTATTATGCCGGACGAGCCGGCTCAATGCGTGCTGCAACGCAGCGTGGCTCTACCACTCACTCAGTCAGTGTCACTCATTTAGCGCCACCCAGGGGTCACGTGTAGGGTCTTAAGGGTAAACCTAACCTTAAAATTAAGAAATCGGATAAACGGATAAAATTAAATATAAAATATAAGTAAAAAAAAGTCTAATTCGGATGTTTTACACTTTTATTTTGCCTGTTTTCGGGATTTTCATAATCTAGTAAAGTCCTACAACTAATCGCGTAACCAATTAGCTCATTCTTTAGTTAATATCCTTTAGTGTACTTATCATATATTTTTTATAAGAGCCTATTAAATACATAAACCATTTGATTTAGCAAAACAGCTTTGCCCGCAATTACCGGTGACTCGCCTTATCCGAAATTTTTTTGTCGACTTCCATCGCCAAAAAAGAATGTAACACATCAAGCATAGAAAGCCAGCGAAAACGCTACGCCAGCGGAATAGCCGCTTTGTACATAGGTACCTACGTGGTTGCTTAAAATTTACGACTGGCGCGTCCGATATCGACGCTCAGCCTGTATGAATTCTCTCCATACTTTTTACATAGAGGTTGTTCCATTCAAGTTTTCCGCAGTGCATTGCTAGGTTCTAGCATAGAACTATGACGTTTTGAAACGTGTAGTTCTTAGTAGTAAGTAGAAAAGCTAATATTTACATACATACTCTCTCAGTGTCGTGCTAAGACAGGCCTTATTGAAATCTAGTCATTGCTAAAAATAATAGTAAGTATAGTCGAAATAGTATTGGATTAATGACTGGGTCAGAAGACTGCAAAAAATGTAATACTTACTTTAAAATGAAACACTTTTCTATGGATAATAAAACACTCACGTTTATTATCATTTTTTTTATATTTTTTTTTTATAAAAGAAAGAGGCAAACGAGCATTCGGGTCACCTCATGGAGAGTAATCACCGCCGCCCATGGGCACCCACAAAACCAGAGGAATCGCAGGCGCGTTGCCGCGCGTCCTGAATGGATGTCGGATGGAATAAGGTTAAGGTTCCTTAGGAAGGAATAGGAATTGTGAGAGGGAAGGGGGATGGGCCTCTGGAACCCTCACTGGCCGGACGAAACACAACAGCACCAAGTGCCATTATTTCACGCCGGATATTCGTGAGAGGGTGGTATTACGCCGGGCGAGCCGGCCCAATGCGTGCTGCAACGCAGCGTGGCTCTATCACTCAGTCAGTGTCACTCATTTAGCACCACCTAGGGGTCACGTGTAGGGTCTCAGAGGTATAAACTTACGGACATGAGTAAATTTAACCCCCAAATTTAAATAATTTATATAGTATCTTTATTATTGAAATTTTGCATTCACAATGCTATATAAATATAGGATAAAATGTTGCCTAGAAAAGAAAAGCTTCCTGAGACTGGTTGATTTTTTTCTAGTAAACATTTTATCCTAATTTATACAGTCCTGTCGGTCCAAGCCGTTTACGGGGTCCGTGGTCACAAAGAGAGTCACAGGATGTCGCGTAAACGGTTAGAAAACAACAATGTCATACTTACCGTCATCGTCATCATACCGTCAGTAAAATTTTATTTTCCCGCCTGAGGTTGTCGTCTTTTTTCAGTGTTTAAAATTTTACTTAAGTATATTTAAGCGATAACAAAACGCTAAAATATAAAACACTAATCATACCGTCATTTTATAAGATACTAGCTTCTGCCTGCGACTTCGTCCGCGTGCAATAGTTACTTTGGGCTAACGCTAACTTAAACCCGCGACTTTGTTTACGTAGAAGGTCAAAACCGCCGGCCTTGCACAATATCTTATATGCGCGCGCAGTACTTGATCATTATTTTGCTGCGATGTTATTTTAAAGCTGCGATATCTCCTAAGATATTTATTGAAATCGAATGATGTATAGTGCAATTTTGTTTTAAATTGAATATTTGTGATGAATGACGTATTTATTTAGATAAGGATTAATTCCATGTTTATAAAAACACCTTCGCAAATAAAACAAATTTGGTTAGCATAAAAAAGGTAATAGTGAGCCAACCTTAAAAGATAGACACATGCTGTCGCTGATTATTTTTTAGAACTTTTAAAGGGGAACAATTCAGTCATACATGATTTTTGCGAAACTTTAACCGTTTACGCAGCGCAATAAGGCAAAAAACCCTGATTTTGAAACATTATTTATTAGTGCTTCGCTCCTATTCGTTTTAGCGTGATGATATATAGTATATAGCCTTCCTCAATAAATGGGCTATCTAACACTGAAAGAATTTTTCAAATTGGACGAGTAGTTCCTGAGATTAGCGCGTTCAAGCGAACAAACAAACTCTTCAGCTTTATAATATTAGTATAGGTTCTTTTGTATGTGTTGTGTTGTCTTGTAATTGTCATGGAAAATGTCCTTCCATGATAAGCATTTTAAAACTTGTATTGACGCTGTAAAAGAAAGAGAGAAAAAAAATGCTCTTGCTGAGTTTCTTGTCGGTTCTTCTCAGTACAAGGCTCCCGCCCTATAGTTAGGACTTACGCTCCGATGACATAGCGACATTCATGTGATCAATTATAGTAGCCTAAAAATTTAAATTTTTGAAATTTCTCATCATCAGCTCACACACGTCCCACTGCTGGGCACAGGTCTTCCTACAGGGACAATAACAGCACCTGGTGAAATGGGGCCATCCCACCACGCTGGTACGTGGGTTGGTGGGTTATAACGACTACCATCTTACGATAACAACCGGGATTAGCAGCTTCACGTGCCTTCCGAAGCACGGAGGAGCTAAAGATGTTTTTATATTTACCCATCCTGTGACCTGCCATTGCGAAAGTTGCTTAAATGAGAAAATCGCAGCCCAATCGCATCAAACTCCTCATTATACCGATTAATTGCGGGCAGTTTCATTTGAACTCCCAGTTCCCAATTTCCAGTAAAAAACTGGAGGAATTTCATTTAATTGAATGTTGTTTTGAACTGGGTGTTTGCAATAAGATCTTATCGCAATATGGCTGCCGTTACCACCCATCCAATCCCATAGCGGGCCCGAGGTAAGCTAATGACGGTATTATTTTAATCGACTTTTTTAAAGCAGCAATGGAGCCCCGTCCAAGTACAGAACCATAACTGTTCTGTCTATAGAACCACGCCTGCAGGCTGACTCTCTAAGCGCGACCGAAACTTTTTTGGTCGGCGTACCTACTTACTCTGATGTGCCTGTAAATCTTCGATCAACAATACAACTAGATGTCAGGTCGGCACTAAAAATGTGTCTCGGTAAATAAGAGCGCACTTGAGAAGTGAGCTCTTATTTTATCGCAGGCATAACAGGAAAAAGTTCTTTATTTGTTTCCCCTTAAGGTTAATTTTACCACTAAATGTTGTACGTCTTTTCTTTTTTTATTCACGTGGACAGAATTTAGCTTTGATTTTGTACGTGACGCGTTATCTAGTTGGTATTGTTGATCGAAGCTGTAATAAGTAAAAAAACAGCAGACTGCCTTGTTAACTTGTAATAATTTTATTCTATATATTCTAGTTTGTTAATAGAAACGATTTTTTAAAACCTATCTTACTATATATTTTACGATAAGATAATAATAATTTATTCATTTGCATTTTGACATGATATAAAGATGTTACGATAGAAATACATAGATCACATATCAAGCTTATTTTATAATAGCATGCAAACATAAGCCCTCTCAGCATTACTCTAATATTTTTTTAATAAGTAATTAAAACCTAGGTATTAATACAAAATCCATTTCATGTCATCATCCTTTAAATGTCCAACAATCCATTTCTGACATTCAAATCATTCATCCCATAAACGTTTATTTTTTATATATCATTATTTAACAAATCATTAAAACACCTTTAAGTCATAAAAGTATTCTCAACTAACCTAAAAACTAACTTATAAAATATTCATTATTAAAGTTTAGTGTTTAGCCATTCGAGATGCCTAATAAATAACCGTGTCGAGTAGCGGTGATAGAATACAACACCCCCTCTCTTCCCTTGGGTGTCGTAAAAGTCGACTAACGGACTAAAGACTGCACATACATCCAACAGCATAGAGCGGCGATGGGCTCACCACCTGTCACGCTGAGCACATGTGCAGTCGCTATTTGGTGAAAAGTGGACTATGGTAGAGGACTGCTTTTGCTGTCCTCATTGCCTTGTCTTTGACTAAAATTTCGGGGATAATAGTTGTGATTATGTATGGATGAATGTACCAACTTTACTGTGAAAATAGTTGAGTGGTTAGAAGGGTTAACATGAATCTATCCGAGTTTTTGGTGGCATATGGTTTTTACAGCTTTTAGTTTTCGTATAAATCTGAACTTCAAATAGGTACCTTCAACCTTGTATACATTTAGGTATCGTAGACCTGATCCAACATACCTACTTGTCGGTAGACCACCATACCGGTCAGACCTAGAGGTTCCGGGTTCGATTCCCAGCGAGGGATACATAGGTTCGTTAGTACTTACGTACTGGTTCGTAGTCTGCTCATCTAATCAACATCTTGATCAAGTCTGTCCCTATATCCACAACGTTAGCATATTAGAGACATACTGAATGTTGCTGTTTCTATCTTTCTAATTAGATCGATTCTTTCAAACCGGAACGCCGCAACGTTAAAAACAGTGGCGTCAGAAATGTGTAAGTAATCGCCATCGATTCGAATACTATGAATGCTCACCGTGAAAAGTTTGCCAGGTGGAACAGAAAAATCTCATATAACCTTGGTTCCTTTGGGCCTTGTAAAACGCTTGAGACCTGTTAAAAACAACAATGGGTGTTGAAAGAGCCTAGGTCGAGGTATTCTCATAGGAGTGTTAGTATGGGGATGCCCATGGGTTGCGGTGAACTTGCACTATTAGGCAGGCCGTAATTTGACGAATCAGTAATTAAAAACTACGAAAATACATACATATAATCATGACTATTATCCCCGAAGGGTTAGTCAGAGACTAGGCAATGAGGACCACAAAAGCAGTTCTCTACCATAGTCCACTTTTCACCAAATAGCGACTGCTCATATGCTTAGCGTGACAGGTGTTGAGCCCATCGCCGCTCTATGCTGATGTATGTACGTGCAGTCTTTAGTCCGTTAGTCGCCTTGTACGACACCCAAGGGAAGAGAGGGGGTGGTAGTAATTTTTCACCGCTACGCGATACTGCTACGAAAATCCTAATCTACCTAAAACTAGTACTTACTTAAGTACTAATCCATTAAGTCACCTCAACCTGAAAGTACATTAGTATAACCTATATTATGTTATAACGATTACCATAACGCTCGGGCCGTTATGCTATCAGGCATAACACCGTATAAGAGCAAATTATGAAACTTACCAACCAAATAGGCCATTAAAGCCCATATCTGGTCCAATAAAATCTAAATTCTATCAGGAAATAGGATTTGGGCCAAATGCTACGAGCTCGATGGGTTATCGCTTATGGTTAGATGCGGTCATGAAAGGGGCGATAGTTTCTTTATTTTTATTATATAACAAATGATACTCATAATAATTATTACACCTTCCATGCTTTTATTTATAATTAAATTTATTATTTTGTATTAAATCGGGGAAAAAGTACTTTCATCTACTTTCACTTTTTTTGCAATTTATTATAGTATCACACTAAACTTTATTATACATAACTAGATAGCTTATTTAATAAGGATTCCAGTGATATAAGTTTTTTATATAGCGTCTATATAAAAATTTCATGGAAATTGTCATTAGAGATAGACCGGATTTAAACAGGAAGTAATACGGAAGTAGTTGACACATGCGGCCATATTGGATTAAGATGGCCATAACACACAAGAGGTTTTTTTTTTGATTTGATTCAATAGTATTACTTTGACGACCTACGTAGTCGAGTGGTCAGCACGCCGGGTCTGGCGTCGCGCTATCTCTGAGGTCCCGGGTTCTATTCCCGGTCGAGTCAATTAAGAGAGAAGCTGTTTTTCTAATTTGTTTTCGGGTCTGGGTTTTTTTTATGATGTATATTTATCTGTTATCTTACCATATTAACGAATTTCAAAAGAATACGCATCTAGGTCTAGATATTTTTTTTTCCTCTTAAATAATGGCTTCGTGCGATCAGCACAGTTAGTCAGTGTCAAGTAAGATATAATTAGTAAAATATTTTCTTTGCATTAATTAAATGATAATGAGTGATTCAGAACGTTTAATGGTGAATGATATTCCCCCAAACTCCTCGAGACTCAATAAAGCTGTGGGACTTTATTGAGATCTCACAGACATATATATAAGAACATCATTGGATCTCACACGAACTTTTTGAGAGAATTTGAAAAGGGATGTTGCACTGTTTTGTTTTATTTGCTAACACTCATGCACGTTTCCGAACACTTAACAGTAAATAATCCACCATTATTTCACATTAATATTCGACAAAAGCCAAATTATAGAAAATAAAACAAAACTGCAGACATGACTTCACTTTCCCGCCAAGAAGTCCGTCCACCACGACCGGTGCAACTCGGTCGAATGGCGTAGGCATACGGAGGCAGCACATAGCGACACAAGTCCGCCCGTGACCACGACCGGTGCAACTCGGTCGAAACTGTCGGGTATAAAAAGATATGCGTAGTATGCCTCTAATATGTAGTTAGCGTTGATCTTCGTCTAAATGTGTATTTATAATGGAACGCGAAAGTTTAAAAGTGTTTAAAAAACATTTTGTTTATCAAGTAAAAAATAGACTTAAAGCTATTTATTCATCCGACGATTTTTACGACCTCCTTCGTCGAGTGGTTTGTTCACCGGTTTTCATGGTGTTGCTATCTCTGAGGTCCCGGGTTTGATCCCCGGCCGGGTCAATTTAGAAATTATTGTTTTTCTAAATCGTCTCGGGTCGTGGTGTTTTCTATGTATAATGATTATGTACCTATTTAAGTATTTTAAGTATATTTATCCGTTGTCTAGTAACCATTTAACGAGTTTCATAACTAAGCTTCTCTTGGACTAGATAATCGATGTGAGCGTAGGAATGTTTATTTATTTATTTCTTATTCATCCTAATTAATGTGTAAGTACTGTATTATGTAGAAGTACGTATATGTTTTATATTATATTACACACATACCTACTTATTATGTACCTACTATGTTAAGTTTTTATTAATTTAAGTTATTTAAAACCTTTGAAATGTTTGCACCTCCGATTTCTAAGTGTTTTAAGTTCTCTCCATCCGACTGGTTGTCTGGTAGAAATCGCTCTATAGCGATAAAACCACCACATTGTAACTGTGTATTGTACTTTTTTAATGTTTTGTGTATATTGTAAGTGGTTGCAATTAAAGTATTGTTATCCATCTATCTATCTATCTATTTAAATGAAGCTTTTTTACAATTAGCATGCTTCGATCATTTTGATGCAGATTTAAGATTATACTTATTGTAAAAAAATGATATAATATTCATAAATATTGCTGGTTTTGTTGCTCCAGTAACGTCAGCAATAGGTGGATCGAAACAATCCTAATAACTATACTACCCGCAGAAGTCACTTTAAGTTTCTATTTTCTAATTACTCTCTCCTATTACACTCTTTTGACTCGTCTCGCCTAGTCTTATTTAAAAAACATTCCAAAAACGCACCGCTCGCCAACACAACCGCTGTCCAATCAATCATTCGTAGCGGTGATACAGCTTAATAATAGTAATCCGCTGCACTAATGGGCTAAAGTTTCCTCGTATTTAGCGTCAAATAAATTCACTTAGTATAAACACATACATTCATACATAATCACGACTATTATCCCCGAAGGGTTAATCCGAGACTAGGCAATGAGGACCGCAAAAGTAGTCTTCTGCAATAGTCGTAGTGCGTAAAAGCAGTCCTCTACCATAGACCACTTTTCACCAAATAGTGACTGCACATGTGCTCAGCGTGACAGGTGGTGAGCCCATCGCCGCTCTAAGCGGTTGGATATGTGCAGTCTTTAGTCCATTAGTCGCCTTTTACGACACTCAAGGGGAGAGACCCTCTCTCCCCTTGGATGTATTTTCTCTGGTTGTATTCTTTCACCGCTAGTCAACACGGTTTCAAAACACGAAATACCAATTTCAATCTTAAACGAAAGGAAGTAGAGTTCACCATTCGTTTACGTTATCACCGAATGTTGTGTCAGCTGTACCTACTTCCACGAAAAAGAATCATAACGCAACCGCTGGAATACGGCAGCGATATATTCAATTAACTTGCTAACCGCGTTGCGTCGCGGTGTAAGAGTACCTACTACCACCCCGTCTCTTCCCTTGGGTGTCGTAAAAGGCGACTAACGGACTAAAGACTGCACATACATCGAACAGCGTAGAGCGGCGATGGGCTCACCACCTGTCACGCTGAGCACATGTGCAGTCGCTACGGTACTCGCGCGGTAAAAAGTGGAGAGGAGACGACTGCTTTTGCGGTCCTCATTGCCTAGCTTCTGACATACCCTTCGGGGATAAGAGTCGTGTATTATATGTATTTATGTATGTATGTACTTATGTATGTACTTACTGTATATACTTCCACGAAAAAGAATACCTAGTAACGCAACTGCTTGAATACGGCAGCGTAATGTATTTAATTAAATTCTTAGGTTTCCTACCCACCTTCTAAGAAACTGTACCGACTGGTGGAAATGCGATCGGTTTTTTTTTAAGCTACTTAAATGTTGGCACTTAAATGATACCACTATAACTGATATAATTTGATTCGCGTAAAAAGTTAATTTAGAATTTACCGCTTCCTTCGTCTGGTCTTTAAAACTATCTACAGACGTTAATTATACTATTGCTATTTATTAATAAAAACCTTTTAAAATAAAACGATATTTAAAAATAGTACACAATTACGATTTTAAATAGATAACAATAAGAGATCTTACTTCTTCTTCTAACTTTTTGACAGGAAAGTGAAACTGTCTGCTGCTTAGTTTTAACTTTGAAAAATGTGTTTTGGCAAATATTAATTTGCATTAATGTTGGTTGGCAAATGAAATAAAACAAACAGAGCAACGATACATCAAGAAGTCCGTGTCAGATCTTAGTAAAGTCTTGCATATTTACTGAAACTAGAACTAAGCAATTCTTGTATTATGATGTGCCCTCGCATACGTTGAACTCTCCGGTGCCTTCCAGGATGCTGATCGTGAAGCGGAGGGAACTTCGCGGCTCACGTACTCTGTTATTAATAAACACATACAAAAACAAGTACAAATGACTTTACTTGCTTTAAATAGGGTAATTACATTTTGATGTTCTAAAAGTAAAATGGGACTTGAACCTATTTAGCCCTTTAACATAGCATGCAAATATTCAGAATATCAACTAAATTTAACATTAAACTTCGCATTAAATCACAAGGTTTGCAATACTAACTAATGTTAAAATCTTTATTGTCCAAAAATTAACATTGTATAATAAACTAAAAACGTCCAAAAATAAGAATGTCAAAAATAAACATGTCCAAAAATAAAAACGCCCAATAATAAAAATGTCCAAAATAGCACAACACAAATTAAATAATGAAACAAACTAATAAATTGTCAATAACAAATTGTTACGTTGATTAAAGCTACACTAAGGATTAAATTGACGATGTCTCTGTCTTCTATAACAAAAACGAGACAGCGTCACTTTAAACCGAGGTGTAAAATTTGGTAATTTTTATTAATAAGACTGCAGGGTTTGGGGGAGTATCATCTATCGGAGGCCCTCCATCCCCTATATCTCCCCTTCCCTCACAATTCCTATTCCTAGGTCGGCAATGCATCTGCGACTCCTCTGGATTTGCGGGTGTCCATGGGCGGCGGTGATTGCTCTCCATCAAGTGACCCGCCTGCTCGTTTGCCTCATTCTAATATATATAAAAAATCATTAAACTTTCATATCATTACTCCTTATTTGTTTTAGGCACCAGTCCGAAAAGGCGTCGGTTTGAAATCGTCTTTTACAACATAGTGACAGACTATGTTCTAAAAGACGTCTTGCTAGATGTATACTTATCTTTATTAATTTTATTTTGGTGTGGGCACATTTTATATAAATCTACTGTACCATTTTATTGCTATCTACTACAATTAACATCAACTTTAATACCTTGACCGCCACAAAACCAGACCCAATTGAAATTTAATTGTTTTTCGGTCACCGGTATGTCTGCCATGGCAAAGAATAATTACAAAGTGGAGATGACACTACGACAATAAATGAAAATATTGTCTACACTAGTTCATAGAAATAATTTGAAAATATCAAATTAAGGGGAGGTATTTCGAGCGCTTCCCTCTCGTTCTCTCGACGGTACAACGGTAAGGGACGGGTATAACTGCAAAGCGGCGAGAATATTCGCGTTTTATATTTTAGAAAATTGATGGATGTAATAAATAAGAAACCATCGGTTATAATAACTCAAGTTATTTACGAGCTTCATTCTGGTAAATGACTCATAATATCAAATCACTTATTTTAAGAATAAAACCTGGAAAAGAAGATAAAATGACACAAAAATATGTAACTTTGTGAATTTATTCTATGGAGCCAACTTTATAAAATCGTGTTTCCATCGGGTGTATTTCACAGAATAAAGCCTCAACAATATTTCATAATTTTCGCAGATTTTAATTTTATTGTTTACTACTTCAAAAAGTAATTCTAAGAACGTGTTATTTTAATTTTTCACTAACACCTAGCCTTAATCTTAGCACTGAATTTTTTTTTCATTTTTCATACAAATTAAATATTTTTTAACTTAACTTTGTATGAAAAAAAAATCAGTGCTAAGTTTAATTTGATAGTTTCAAATTATTTCTATGAACTAGTACAGCCAATATTTTCATTTATTGTCGTAGTGTCATCTCCACCCTGTATACAGCTATGGCGCATAAAGTGTTAAGTAACGACAATATTCTGTTTTATCTCCCGAAATTTACACTGGCTAAATATGCAATACGCACCAAACTAATACGCGTTAACACGTACGTTGGATTAAGGTTTATGTCAGGTCCAACAAGGCTGTGGTGATTGAACCACGAGTCCACGATCTATACGATCGGCTACCAGGCTTTAAATAATTTGAAATCAAAACTACATTTCCCATAGTAAAACGGTCGTTAAATCCTTAGATTAAACAACGAATTTATCAATGAGGCCCTAATTAATATCTGCGGATTGAAATTTCACCTCATCTTAATATTATTTCAGAACTCTCCACCCCAAAGTATAAATGAATTGCTAACATTGGCCCTTTATTCGTTGATTAATAGTTGCGGTCACAGGTGAGCGCCTTGTGGCATCCCAGTCCTCGAATAATAATGGAATCTCATTTGTCTGCTTTCGTATTGAAAGTCTGCTTCATTCCGTGTTAGACACAATGAGGTAGGTGAACGGTAAAACACTTTTTAAAAGTACAATTTTCGAATATGAATTAAATTATTAACATAACAAATAATTATGGTATACTTTTTTAATATTACTTTTTCTAAATTAATGGCTACTTTCCTGTAAATTTCTGCCGCCTTATTTATGTTCTTCGGTTAGAAAGGTCAGGGCTTAACTGGAATAATAAGTTTGAAATAACCTCTTATTTATTATAATAGTCGACAACTAATCTCGTTATTGTTTCATTGAATTGTGTGTCATTGTACGAGTATGTTCAAATTGTTTCATTATATGTATTTTTTTTATATTAAGCATTCATCATCATCAATTAATAATTGTAATAATTTAAGTTTATAGCTATAATCATGGGTTGTTCCGTATTCATTCTATAGGAACTCATCCCAGAAATATTTTTTTTATTTAATAATGTGGTACTTATCTAAATTTTTTAAATAGCTTTAATAAGGGTGACATTACGTGATGTTCCTGCGATTTGTGAACGTATTTGTAATTATTATTTTGTAAAGTTTTGCAGTTAGCTTACAAATTAAAATAAGTGAATACAGACAGAGTTTGACTTTTGTCCTTTATTTCATTCGTCACTCTACTTAGTACTAAACTTGTAATACCTACTACATGTCCCAATTAACTATGGCCTTGTTTAACCAACTTAAGAAATTTGACGATTCATTACTTAAGTAATCCTTCCCGAAGCGATGGAGACCAATTGATTGAATTTCAAATCTATTCATTGATAAGTAGTAGCGTAACAATCACTTAGTGGTAAGTACTTTTAAATTTGTCTGTTATTGTTTAATGTTTGTTTAAGTAACTGAGAACATTACGGTGGTAGAATTCTGCCCAAGGACCTTACCAACCACCAGAGCAGTATTACATTTCATTATTGAAATTTTGCATTCACAATGCTATATAGATAATGGATAAAATGTTTACTAGAAAAAAATCAACCAGTCTCGGGAAGCTCGAGTGGGATTCGAACCCACGACCTTTGGATTGCCGGTCCTCTGCTCTAACTGATCGTGGGTTCGAATCCCACTCGAGCTTCCTGAGACTGGTTGATTTTTTTCTAGTAAACATTTTATCCAGCATTACTTTGATCAAAGTAAGATCATGGAGCAGTCCAATAGTTGATGATAAGGCCCTACTGTAAGATTAAAGTAACACTGCTCTAAGAGCAGCCGGAAACCGGGCTGGAATATTAGGTCCGATCCAATTAACAACCCGGATCCGACTCTTTAATTGGAAGTTTGCAAAGACTGGTGCAGCATTAACATGATGAAGCATCAGTCGCCCTCACTCTGCCGGCCCACAAAGTGACTGTTCACGCCTAAAGGCTATCGGACTGGAGGGCTTTACCACATATACACCCTAAATTTTTATTCGATTAAAAGAAATTAAGGGTGAGTTCCACCCATGAAACTGAACAACTTTTCCCAAGAAACCTATGTGCAAAAATGACAAAAAAATTTCGACGAAACTGATCGGACGGACTGTTTTGCATGGGAGGTCGAAATTTTTCTGTCATTTTTGCACATAGGTTTCTTGGGGAAGTTGTCCAGTTTCATGGTTGGAACTCACCATACACTAAACATTCTGCCACAGATAGAAAAATCTCCTCGTCCACTATGCTAGTATTAGATCATTAATAACACTTACACGGATATTTTTCTTGGCGAATCAACGTCATAGTGTGCTGGTGTTTGCCAGACATGGCTTATGTTAATACCGTTATCAAGTATGTTTCTATTTATATCTGAATGGTCCAAGTGTTAATTACATTTGTCCATTAATTAAAATTACACATACATTACATTATCACGACAATTATCCCCAAAGGGTTAGTCAGAGACTAGGCAATGAGGACCGCAAAAGCAATCCTCTGCCATAGTCTACCATTCACCAAATAACGACTGCACATGTGCTCAGCGTGACAGATGGTAAGCCTATCGCCATTCTATGCTGTTGGATGCATTGGCAGACTTTAGTCCGTTTGTCGCCTTTAATGGTGCTGCCACACCGCTGTTTAAAAATGTTTAAAAACATTTTCTAACACTAATACATTTACTAACAAATGTTAGGCATTGTTACATTCTGTTAGGGATTGTTAAATGTTGTAAGTGCTCCTACATCGATGGAAAATGTTTACAAACATTTATAACATTTGAAAAATTGGTTCGCTCGCCTTTTGGATTTACGTTCCGCCGCGTCTACACGAAAATGGAAAAAGATTTGCTCATTGGATTAGCTTTTACTTTTTGTTTTGAAAAAAAGGGCACTAAGAGTTAGCTTAGACAAAAGTATAGTGCCAAAGATTATATCAATTACAGTACAGACAATTACAGTAGACTGCACATGGCGCGGAGCACGCCGCGCCGGGCCCCGCACTCTCCGCATACCCTGCTGTGGCCTGGATATATGTTTACAAACAAATGATAACAAATGTTTTATTTTGTTAACTAACAACTTTGTTTTGAAATGTTTACTAACATTAGCTAACATGAAAACATTTTCTAACATTGTGATCGTATGTTTCCTAACAAATGTTTACTAACGTTTGCAAACATTTTTAAACAGCAGTGTGGCAGCACCTTTACGACACGCAAAGGAAGAGAGGGGGTGGTGTGGTTGTATTCTTTCACTGCTACGCGAAACAGTTAAATAATTGGGTTGTATAATTCATTATGTTGTTTTTAAGGAAGGAGCTGGATGGTACAGCGACTATTGCGTTCGGTTTGCGATCTTGCCAGCTAAGCAACTTACGCAATTCTTCTTCTCTTCTTTCGTCTCTTTTGTTCTTTCGCAAAACTTCGCCGGGTCACTGGATGGGTGAATAAATTAAAATTAAACATCTCGAGCTCCTCCCTGCTTCGGAAGGCACGTCAAGGCAGTTGTTATCGAAAGATGGTGGTTGTTACAAACCTGTATTGGGCCAGCGGAGTGGGTTATGGCCCAAGATCTCCATGTGATGTTATGCATGCTGGAAGTCCTGTGCCCAGCAGTGGGAAGTTTATAAGCTGGCAATGATGATTACAATTTTTTAATAGAGTACGTTCCGTTTAGTCTAGAATGTGCTAACATATCTTTAGATCTTTCAGAGTGATGTTGTGGTGCTGAGATTTAAAAACCTGTATCCAGATAATGGACTGCCATCAGTTTCTCTATTGAAATGTGCACTTTAATTTTATATTTTTTTAAATTGTCAGCTTTAATTCTAAAAGAATCTTCAGGGTTAGAGGAAGCTGTAGAAGCTTTAAAAGAACATTCAAAAACATTAAGATTTAAAAATTTTATATTAAGTACCATAAAACGTATTTGGTAAAAAAGTAGGGATAAAATTTGAATATTTATTTTTCCTTTAATTTTTAACAGATAAAGAAGTATGTTTTATAACTCTATAAAAATACAAAAAAAACATAGAATGAACAAACAGTAAGGTTTATTTAAAAAAAGAAGGTGCCTTTCCAAATAGCCCCAAGGGTGGGGTTATTTGGAAAATTCATACAAAATGACATAGAAAATATCTTTATAAACTGTTTTTATTTCAATATAAACACGGACGGCGATATTTGGTAACATACATTTAAAAATGTACAAATAATGCAAAAGTTAACACTAAATAATTTAACATTTTTATTTAAAAACTAATTTGGAACAAAACTGACAGACTCTCGCTAAATGTAGTTCATAACATCACACGTGCGGTGTTCTTTTCTCTGATTGGTCGAGATTGACAGATAACGGAGTTGCCAAATGTTAGAGAATAAAAAGGTTGCGTTCACGTTAAATGTTTGCGTTTATTCGAAAATATTATTTTTTTCCAAAAAGCCCCACAGTTACCAAATAGCCCCGTTCTACCGGTACCTATTATTGCAGCGGCTGTAAATATATATAACAATAGAAAATCATTGGAAACAGAGACGCTACTCTTAATATTTTGCACCATAACAAAGATATATTGAGTGGTCTATCTCCTTGAGCAAGATTAATATGTGACGATGGACTAGATAAGCCTCTTCATCCTGAAAAAGAACCATTATAACGTCGTAGTGTTATGACTTCTGGCATTTATACAGTTGACTCACTGTCTATCCCTCAGAATAATAACTAGAGCATAGAAGGAGTGCTATGACATTTAAGTGTGCACTCCGTTTGGTCACCATTCGAATTACATTCGCAGTCGCTTTTGAATTCGGTATCATAAATGGTGACCGGTTTGTTTTTCGCTTTACATTTGACGTATTCAGCAACTTATTTAGTCTCTTTTCTTTCAATGTTTATGGGCCATTTGAAAAATTAAGACAACTATACGAGTCTCATTTGGACTCCTTCTATGCCTCAGTTATTATTCTATGGTTTACCCTGTCATTACAAAACGGGGACTTAATTTGGTTTAAAACTGATCCTGTTTTATTAACTGAAATATGACAGCATCAGGTCTTAACCAGGTTTAACTTTAGTTCACGTTTTGGAAAGACTGGACCATAACCACGACCGACGCTGCGGTCCAATGCAAGCTGGTGGCTTGTACCAGCTGCCATCTTACGACAACAACCGAGGCCAACGGATTTACCTGCCTTTCGGACTAAGTTACATACATACAAACATACATACATATGATCATGACTTTTAACTTTAACCCACGACTTTTACGGGGGTTAAAGTTACTCGCGTCCGTAGGTTTACCCATGAGACCCTACACGTGACCTCTGGGTGGTGCTAAATGAGTGACACTGACTGAGTGGTAGCGATCGCCCGGCGTAATACCACCCTCTCACGATTATACGGCGTGAAATAATGGCACTTGATGCTGTTGTGTTTCGTCCGGCCAGTGAGGGTTCCGGAGGCCCACCCCCCCCCCCTCTCACAATTCCTATTCCTTCCTTAACCCTTTTCCTTCCTTATAGGACGGCAACGCGCCTGCGATTCCTCTGGTTTTGCGGGTGTCCATGGGCGGCGGTGATTACTCTTCATCAGGTGACCCGCCTGCTCGTTTGCCTTCTTCTTTTATAAATAAAATAAATGATTATCTCCAAAGGGTTAGTGAGAGACTAGACAATGAGGACCGCAAAAGCAGTCCTCTGACGTAGTCCACTTTTCACCAAATAGCGACTGCACATGTGCTAAGAGTAACAGGTGGTGAGATCATCGCCGGTTAAGCTGTTGAATGAATGTGCAGTCTTTGTACGTTAGTCTCCTTTTACGACACCCAAGGGAAGAGAGAGGGTGGTAGCATTCTTTCACCTCTACGCGACAATGTTAACTACGGACCAAATTATTCTTAATATATTTAAATACGAATTTTAGAATGTCTCATCATGGATCTTGATAATCCATTTTCTGAGCCGTCATCATACCTGCCTAAGATATAACGAAAATTTCACAATAAACCATAACAATAAAGATTCTCCAAATTGATTTGCTTGCCTTTACTTCACAATCTGTATCATTTCAACAACACCACATTGGTTTGAGGTACCATTTTACAAATTGTCAAACGACTTTGTCTTTTGCTACAATTGTAATAGAGGTGGTCCACTTTTGTTTGTGTGACAAAACTTTTGTTTTTCGCAAAAGCCAGTGTCAAAGTTACTGATTGTTTGGCTGCGCAGATAATGAATTTGCGAAGTAGGTGCTCTCGCCTGTATTTTAAACCTTTTTGTACCGATTTAGAGTTTCGTTTCCGGGAAGTTTGTGAGAGCGAACTTTGTTATTTCGCTATCCGGGGCCGCTGCCGGCGGAAATAAATTTTAAATACATTCGTATGATGACGGACGGAGCCCCGTTCTGTAAAATGTACAATTGAAAAAGTTGTTCCACCTTTCGTTTCGTTTCGTTTCCATTTTCTCCGGATGACCGGACGCGGTATTGATTTTGGTCGGATGTCGGATGTCCGATGGGCGGTCGACGCAACACGACTGCTCGGAAATGTCTCGGCATTGAACAAAGACTTACTTAGCTATTATAGCTAGCTTAGCTATATAAGATGACTGCTAGATACCGCAAGAAACTTCAAGGGCTGGTCAGGTCAAGTGTTGTATACATGACAAAAAAGGAATTCGTGTTTTTTTGTAGGTACTTATCGCCCAGCTGACGAGGACGGGTCAACAGACTGCCGTATGCTTTAAAATAAATTAGATACTCAAAGACTATCCAATTAAAATTCACAAAATGAATTATTTCATTGAAAATTTAAAAAACATGAATCCCTTCTTTGTCATTTTTGTCATGTTTAAAACACTTGACCTGACCAGCCCTTGAAGTTTCTTGCGGTTTCTAGCAGTCGCCTTATATACATACATATACTCAAGACTATTGTCTCCAGAGGGTTAGTCTGAGACTAGGAAAAGAAGACTGTAAAAGCAGTCCACCGCCACAGTCCATGTTACACCAAATAACAACTGCACATGTGCTCAGCGTGACAGGTGGTGAGCTCATCACCGCTTTACTGTTTGATTATGTGCAGTCTTTAGTCCGTTATTCGCCTTTTACGACACCCAAGGGAAGAGAGGGGGTGGTAGTAATCTTTCACCGACGCGGCACGTTTAATTTCAATTTAACATTTGTAATAATATCTCCTTCCAGCTCGTTTTTGAAGTTGCCGATGACTATTTTAACCACGAAATACTCTGATATCTGTGATTTTGACCCATTCCGTGATTTTGTCACCCGTAGCCTTTATGAGCACTTAAGAAGGTAAGTGCTGAAGTGAGGGAAGCTAAAGGTCTTCCCTAATAAATAAATAAAAAAAATTATGTCGCTTTCTAAATTAAAATATTATTAACAAAAACTTTTGATCATTGATTAATGGGTAGTAGTACCTTGCGAACTATTAATTTATATTTAATTTTTGATTAATCATTAATACGAAACATCGCCGTCCCCTATGAAGGTACACCCAATTAACTTTAATACCCTTATACACATAAGTTAGTCTAATTAAAGTTTAATTAACACAGCTGTTACCAATCCGACTGGAACGCTTCGGATTATCTCTATCTCTCTTTGTTTTGTTTCAGTTCCTCTAGGAAATATTTTGTAGTTGGCTGATTATTATTGTCATGTTGTTTTTATTAGTGCCACCGATACGACACAGAATATGTCCTTATATTAATTTACTAACATAGTAACTATAAGTTTTCATATTTACTAACAAAATTTTATTATTGTATGTATATTAGTCTGTAAGGTATTTATCTATGGGCCTGCGTTGCCTGATAATAAACGAATAAATAAATAAAAAATAAATAAAAATAAACGGTGACACTTAGGTAGCGGTGAAAGAATGCTACCACCCCCTCTCTTCTCTTGGGTGTCGTAAAAGGCGACTAACGGACTAAAGACTGCACATACATCCAACAGCATAGAGCGGCGATCAGCTCACCCTTCGGGGATAATAGTCGTGATTATAGTAGGTATGTATGTACTCCACTTAGAGACACGGAGACCAACCAAGAGATTCAATTAAAATTGGGTATTTTTTTTACTTGTGTACCTACATATTTTTTAAAAATATAGAGTAACTTAATCTAGTGCTACAGATTTAATTTAATTTTTTTAAAGTGCAAAATAAAGAAACCAAAATTGACCAAACATATCCTCAAAAATACCGTTAATCATGGTCAACCGACCAGGACCGCGCAATTGAACTCTGACACATTTTTATTTTTTAATACTTATACCTCCGATATGTGACCGGAGTCAGTTTTTGCTTAGTTATCTCTTTCATACAAGTTCTCGCTTTTATACCTCTCGTACTTTCATACCTCATACCACACTTTCATACATCATGCTTTTGTTCTTTTTGCGGATGGGATTTCCGCCTACACAAATGTGCCATGTGCTGTTTCATCTTAATTCTAATTTTTATTTTAGAAATAGAAATATAGAAATATATTTATTGCTGATACTGTGTACATTTTGCTGGTGATAATACAATACATGGGAATCAACAGTAATGCCCATTACGGGCATGCAACATTATTACGCTAAATAGCAACTTAACTTAATTATTTTTAGTATGAAAGTATTCATCTAAAGTGTAAAAAACATTCTTTACAAGCCAGGTTTTTCAAGATGACTTAAACTTAAGTAGATCAAGGGCTTTGATATTAGATGGCAAATGGTTAAAAACTCTTATGCTGGTACTGAAAGCACTCTTATAAAACATGTGATTATTTATCCTAGGAATACTTAGATTGTGCTTATATACATATATATACTGGGGAAATAAGTTTTTTCAGAGACACTTCTTTTCTTTTTACATTTCTCTTTCTCGTTTCTTGTTTACTAGTTTACGCTATTTCTTAATCTATTACATTCTTATTTATTTTACTATTTTTAATCATTACATTCTTTTTCTTTTACTGTTTCACTATCTTACATTTTATTTCTTAGACTAACATTTCTTGCTTACTGCTTTTCAGCTTTTACATTTTAGTTCTCCTTATCTATTTATTTCTTATTTGCTACTTTTTATGGAAGCTACATTTTATATAAATATTTTATATAATTATAACTCCTTACTATTTCTTATTTATACATCTTTCTTATCTAGTTTTGTTTCTGGTATTTACCTTCTTTACAATTTTCTACAGTAGTCTAGGAAGATGTTTCTGGATTTCTCATTTGCCATTATTGCGCTATAGTTGGCTGGAATCAGACTCAGTTCCAGGTGTGCTTGTGTGTTGTCTCTCCAGAGTGTGTATAGAGCACTCGGAGAGAATGTGTGTGACTGTTTCGTGAATGTCCGCGTCGCATGCGCACGATGGGCTGTCCTTGCACTTGAAGCGATGCAAGTATTCGGAGAATCCACCGTGCCCCGTGAGTATCTGTGTTGTTTCTTGTGTGTGCGTGAGTTTGTGTGTTGTTCTGTGTGCCTCGATTACATCAGGGAAGAACATTTTTGTGACCTCAGCTGTAGTGCCGTTTTTGTATCTATCATTCCATTCCTCAAGCGTCTCATTACGAATGAGCCGCTTGACGAATGAAATGAGACACTTGTCATAGTCCGGTTTTCTTTTGGAATTTATAGCGGCCTCCCTGGCTAAGAGGTCGGCCCTCTCGTTACCCTCCAGCCCGGCGTGTGCCTTTATTCAGTGCAAATCAACAGATTTACCATGGATAATGGCTCGCTTGAGGTTCGCACGCGATTCTACAGCCAGGCGGTGGAGGGAGGTCACATCTACGATGGTCTGTAGAGCGGCCATAGAGTCGCTATAAATTCCAAATGATAACTCTTTCCTACTAAGCACTACCTCTGAGGCTCTGTGTAGTGCCAGGAGCTCAGCTTGATAGACCGTGGCGTATGACGGCAACGCAAGCTTGACGGTTTTGGTTTCGGTAGGTCCCTTCCATATGGAGAGAGCCGCCCCCACCTTTCCGTCAATCTTGCTGCCGTCGGTGTAAATACGGATGTCTGTACTTATGCCTGTATGTGTGTCGTCTGTTATATGACTGAGCTCCCGGGTTATATGTTCGGCTGGGTGTGGTGTGTGTAGTGCAGTGTGGCAGTTCAATTTCGCGATCACATAGTTCGGGCCGGGGCACTCCCCCTTCTAGCTTTATACAAGGCTGCTGCCTCCTTAATGCGGAGGTCTAAGGGGAGCGTCCCGGTCAGAACCAGGGCCGCGTTTAGAGACACTGTTTTATACGCCCTACACATTTTTGGGCGAAGCCACGTTGTAACGCCGCCTGCTGTTTCCGCGTCATAATTTTTTCCGTGGCCGTGGACCAGGCTCCAGCTGCGTATGTTACTACGGGATCCGCCGCTGCCACATAAATGCTCCGCACCACTTCCGGATTTAACCCCCAGCTCACCTTTGCTGCTCTTGAGAGATGTTTACATATGTCCGCAGCTTTTCGGCACACATTTACAACATGGGCGTTGAAGGTGAGTTTGCGGTCGATTGTCAGGCCTAGGATCTTCAATTCACTCTGGTGTTTGATATCTATTCCACCCATGCTGAGGCGAGGGGCGTCAAATTTCAGCTTATTTGTAAATGTTATACAATTAGTTTTATGTGCTGCAAATTTGAGCTTATTTTTGGCGCCCCACGCCTCAACGCGGGCGAGAATAGGATTGGCTTGTAGATGTATGTCCTGGCCTGTATCTCCCGCGAACGCCAGCACCACGTCATCGGCGAAAGCTTGGGTGGTTATGTTCTTCGCCTCCAGGTCTCTGAGGAGGGGGTCTAGCAGAAGAATCCACAGGATAGGTCCAGCGATAGATCCCTGGACGCATCCCTTTGTGGTTTCTCTGCACACCTCTCCTCCAGCGTATCGCACGACGACTTCTCTTTCAGACATGTAGTCACTCAGTACACTTCTGATGTTAAGCGGACACTCTTCCTCGGCAAGTCTCAACTTAATCACCGGCCACCATGCACTATCAAAAGCGCCCTCAATGTCCAGGGAGACGATGGTAACTATTTTCTTCCTGGCAATATTGGTGCGGATGAACTGCACCAGCGAATAGAGGGCGTCCTCAGTACTTCTCTGCGGCATGAAACCGTACTGCTTCTTACTCATTCCAGGGAGAAGATAGTGTTTTAATCTACCTACCAGAATCTTCTCTAGTATCTTTCCTAGTACAGGCAAGAGGCCAATTGGTCGGTACGATTTCGGCGCTGTATAATCTTCCTTGCCGGGTTTTTTAAGCACGATAACTATAGCCTTCTTCCATATTTTGGGAAAAGAACCCAATCCCAGACATCTGTTGGCTATCTCTAAGAAGGTATCCGGATCCGCGGCTATTGCAGCACGGCAGATGTCCGCCGTGAATCCGTCGTCTCCCGGAGCCTTTTTCGGATTAAATGATTCGACAGCCATCCGAAGTTCTGTCCTTGTAAATGGAGGATCAGATGTGTCAGCATCTGCTCCTCCATTTACAACTTCTGCTTTCTTTCTCATTTCAGTGTGCGTGTCGTTATCATTTTCTGCCAGGTCCTCCGAGTAAAACGTTTCGGCCAGTAGCGCGTTCGATCCGGCTGCGTCCAGCGTTACTCCGTCCCTTCGCAGCATTCGGTCTTCTTCCGTTTGGGCTGTTCTTGAGAGGACTCGGTAGATGCCATCCCAAACGCTCTCCCGGTTTTGTTTGCCACAGAACTCCTTCCAGGACTCCGTATGGGCTCTGGCTGCTGCGGTCTCGTATTCTTCCCTTTTAGCCACGTATTCGGCGACAACGGTGGATCTGCGATGCGGAGCTGCACAGCGGATTCTCCTTCTTCTGGTTTTGACGGCTTGTTTTAGCTCTGCCAGCTCAGTAGTCCACCATGGTAGGGTGAGTTTCTCTCTCTTCTTTCTCGGTTTTAGCGTTTTTTCACAGGTTTTAGTAATAGCGCTGGTGTACTGCACTACTATGTCCTCTATCTTCCGCTTTTCACCGACCCTACTTATGTTCGCGGCATTCAGACTTTGCGTTTGCAGTTGGTTTAACATCTCCTCCCTGAAGCCTGCCCAGTTTGCTTCCTTGGTGTTATAAACCCTTTCTTTCTCTCTCTGCTAGAGTTCTCTCTATGCTAGAGCCTTTGGACTTTCTCAGAGCTAACAAGAAGGTGATGGCGTTGTAGTCCGAGCTGGTGAGACCTTCGTCTATGTTCCATCTACTTACATGTGGTAGTAAGTCCGCTGAGCACACCGTTACGTCCACGCAGCTAGAATACGTCTTTCCACCTCTGACCGTATCGAAAGTTGGTTTGCAACCATTATTGAGGATGTGGAGCCCTAATTCGTGGATTGTTCCCACCATTTCATCGCCCTGGAAGTCGTTCCTCCTATCGCCCCACCACGTGCTTTTGGCGTTGGCGTCGCCGCCCAGGACGATCCTATTGACTCCGAATTTTTCTACTATACTCCTAAGCTGTTAGATGTAGGGTTCTATGGGCTGGTTTGGTTCAAAATAGAAGGAGACAACTGCCACCCTCCAGACTCCGGTCTTGACCTCCACCACCACAATGTTGTTGGTGGTGAGTTCCGGGTGTTGGACAACGTCTAGGCTCGGTTCAAAGACAGCGACAACTGCTTTGACCGTGTCCTGGCCAGTATCCTGGTACAGACGCGCGCCTCTCTTTGTCTTCATTACCCTTCCAGCCCCCACATATGGTTCTTGTAGAAGCGCCCAAGATGTTCTGCGCTTCTCTGCTTCTATGAAAAGCTCTTCGGTAGCCAACTTCTTCCTCTGTAGGTTCGCCTGGATGACTTTATAGGGTTCGGTTGTGTTTGTTTGAGTGCCCTCAGCAGTACGCTACCGTGGAGCGCGCCAGCCGGTCCCGCCTCTTACGAATTGGACATTCCTCGCTGAAAGCGTTGTGCTTTTTTTGTAGTAGCTGCGCTTTGCAGCAGTTCCTGGAGGAAGGAAGAGCTCCGACGTCAGACCATGTGGGGCAGTCCATTGAAATATGTCCCGCGTTCCCACAGTGGCTGCACCAGATCTCCTCCTCCTCGCAGAAACGTCTGCTGTGCCCATAGCCCAGACATCGGGAGCACTGCACCAACGGCGACTGGTCCTCGACTCTTACTCTCTGCAGGTCGATGTGCAAATAGCCACTTGAGGTGGCACGGCTCCAAATCGTTGGGGAGACACGCATCACGATGTGTTGGGTGTGCGGATTTCGTGCTCGCTTTTTGTAAGCTATCTGCATTCTTCCTTCTTCGGTGTCGAGGCCCTGGAACGTTGCGCGGTTCTGCTTCCTAATGGCATCAATGACCTCCACATCTGTTCGTGCCTTAAGGATGTTACGGCAGATGACTCTGACACATTACGATACCACAGGATACCTAGGTTAGATTACCTTTAAGTTACACGTGACCTTTCATTCGCCCGGTATTTTTATTGTGCCGGACAAATTAAAATAAATAATAAATAATAGATAAATGTAAAAAAATGAAAATGTTCTCTATTAACGTTACTAAATGTAATAAAAAAATATGTACCCTTATAAAAAAAAAATCCTTTAAAAGAAGAAAGATGCGTCTGATAAAATCGGCATATTTTGCCGATTAGTCGATATGACTGGTCGCCGTCTACTTACTAAAGTAGCCGGATAGCTGGCTAGTTTTTCCCGACTAGTCCCATCTCTATTATTTAGTTTACTTAGTCCAAACAAAAGAATTTCCTTAATGACATTGTCTTTGAGAAAGGTTAATTCATATCGTAACACTGACATTAGACCGTGGCTTGACATTTGCTTAAGAAATTATGCCAATATGGCAGAAATTATGTACTCGTAAAAGGAGATAAAAATATTGCCTACAAACTTAGCTACAGCTGGACAAATGCCTTTCATATTTGAAATAAGCTATTTCAGGTTTTCTAACAATTGTTAACATTAATAAATATAATTTAAGATTACTTACTTACTCTTACTAATAACAGGTAAACCCAGCATGCTATTAAAGACATTAATAATAAGTAAACATTTCCAAAAAAATATAAATTAACTTATACTGACACACATGAGGAAAAATGTCATCGGTACAATTGCTCGGCAGACATGCCATAAGGATTATGGCATGTTTTGCTTTTTATAAACTGCGCAGACGATATTTTATGCGAATTATTCGAGTAATATAATACCTATGTAATAACTTAATTAGGTACGGTTTAATCAGAGCTGTTATGCGCACAAATACTGTTCTCATTTATGAACCCGAATACATACTCCAGACTTGGAACATAAACCTTTTAACACTTAATTTGTGACTAATTGGTGCACTTAATAAGAGCACCAAAAACACAAACCGTAGAACGGGGCTATTTGGTAAAAAAGTAGGGATAAAATTTGAATATTTATTTTTCCTTTAATTTTTAACAGATAAAGAAATATGTGTTGCTTAATACAGATATAACTCTATAAAAATATAAAAATAAAAACATAGAATGAACAAACAGTAAGGTTTATTTTAAAAAAGAAGGTGCCTTTCCAAATAGCCCCAAGGGTGGGGTTATTTGGTATGCATACAAAATGACATAGAAAATATCTTTATAAAATGTTTTTATTTCAATATAAACACGGACGGCTATTTGGTAACATCACAGACATATAATAGAAGCAGACCAAACATTATTTCACAACTACATAGATGAGAATAAAACATTATTTCTACTTCTTTCTCTCCAACCACAAATTAATGAGACTATCTCGTTTCTTTTTAATGTCGCAACACTTCCACACACATAGACAAACTGGACCGTGAGGCAAAACGCCATCTTGACAAGTTACAAATAAGCTACACAAATGTCTTCCTAGACTTGTCAACAAACTACGTACAGGAGATTGTTTTCTCATATTTTTTGTGATCTAATAAAGTTTATGAGCCAAAAGTACTAAAATAAAATGGTGAAGTATAGTGCGCCCTTGTGCGGCAACTCCTCATATAGAAAAACACCTGAAATTACGTTCCATTGGTAAGTTTTGTTGTGCCATCTAATCTCATAATGTTTTTTTTAGTCATTGTGTGATTATTATTAATCTTTCGGCATTCTAGAAGTATTGAATAATTGTCATAAGTGCAAATCTCGTAAAATCTTAACGTAAAGTAGTTTCTGAAAGATTCTTGTGGTAACAATAATCAATTTTATAGTAACTTTGATCTCGTTTGACGTTTCATATACTTGTACAATTTTACGGGGCCGTATTTAGACTCCAGTTTTGTTTAATAGGTATATTTTTGAAGATTGATTAGATTTAAGTATGCAATATATTTTTTCATTAGGGATAAATTAAATATGAAATGAAATGAAATGAGTTTTTGAAATGAAATGAGTTTTATTTACTAGAACATAGTGAATAGGGTGTTATAAAAACAGTTGAGGCGTATGTTCTGCCTTTCTGGCATGTAAATATACAATTAAATTAACATTATTCAATTGTTCACATAGAGCAAGTAAATTCAAATAACATCAAATTAATTTAAACCTAAAAAATAAAATTAACATTAACATAATTAAACTAAATTAGAATTATCAAATTAAATTAAATTAACAATATCGAATTATTAACATCAACAAACAAAATTAGATAAAATACAATAATTATTATTTTATTATTAAATATTATAAAATAAATTCATGTAATGAGTAATAGCATTTGTCCAATAAATATTTCGATAATTTTCTTTTAAATTGTGGCATTGGGAGGTCTTTTAAGTCCCTTGGCAGCTTGTTAAAGACTTTGATAGCCATACAGTAAGAATTGCCATTGTGAAGTTTTGTTCTAGTCAACGGTACATACAGTTTTTCATTATGCCTTGTAGATCTGTTATAGACCTCTCCGTGTTTTTTAAAATATGTAAGGTGCTCTCGAACAAATATGCAAATCTGTCTTATGTACATGCAAGGCAATGGCAAAATTTTTGTACGTTTAAATAGTGGTCTACAGGGTTCAAGGTAATGAGCACTGCAAACTGCTCTTATACATTTTTTTTGAGACAAAAAAGCTTTATTCATCACTACAGAATTTCCCCATATTAAGAGCCCATAACTTAATACTGAAGAAACATAGCCATAATAAGCTGTAATCGCTACTTCTACGGAAGTAATATTACTTAACCGTCTAAGAGCAAATACAAATTTATCGATTCTGGTGCAAACGTTATTGACGTGAATTTTCCAGTGGCAAAATGAGTCTAATTGTATACCCAAAAAAGTAGTTGATTGGACCGCTTCTATTTTTTCGTTGTTATATCTAACATCCAACTCTATTTCATTTGCTTGATATGTTTTAAATTGCATTATTTTAGTCTTCTTAATATTTATTTGTAAATTATTATTGTTCATCCAGTAAATTATTTCATTTATTGCCATATTAATGTCCTTGTTAAAATTCGCCATTTCGTTAGCCTTTATTAGTAACGTCGTGTCGTCAGCATACATTATACAGTCGTGCTTAATCGCATTAGGAAGGTCATTTATATATAGTAAAAAGAGTATCGGCCCTAAGATACTGCCTTGTGGGACTCCGCAATTATTAAGTTTAAATTCAGATTGATGGGTTAATTGTACTTTATTTAAAATTGTTTGAATTTCTGTGCACTGGGTTCTATTGTACAAGTAGCTTTGTATCCAATCATATGCTTTACCTCTTATGCCATACTTGTCTAATTTACGAAGCAGGTTATTATGGTTAACAAAATCAAAAGCTTTGCTCATGTCTAGTAATATCGCACACACGGGTGTTTTTAAATCGATACTCTCTGTTATTATTTTCATTAAATTGAAACAGGCTAGAGTGGTAGAGCCGTTTTTTCGAAATCCGTATTGGTGCTTATTAAGTATTTCATGTCTATCGACAAAACTTAGGATTCTTCTTAGAAAGGCCTTTTCTATTATTTTTGAAAATACTGGTATCAGTGTTACTGGTCTATAATTGCACATATTGGTTCTGTCATTTTTTTTATAAAGAGGTTTGATAATCGACTTTTTTAGTAAGTCTGGAAAATAGCCTTGTTCAAAAGAGACGTTTATTATGTGAGTCAACGGTTTACATATAATTGATGCACATAGTTTAAGAATTTTAGTACTTATGCCATCGAAACCAACTGCATTAGTATTATTTAATGACATTATAATTTTAAAAATTTCATGTTCGTCAACAGGATGTAAAAAAAATTGTATTTAAATTAATCGGAATAGATGATAAATTAATGTTGCTAAAATTAAAATTTGAATTGTTCGTCAAACCAATAAAATAATTATTAAATAATTCGACAATTAAAGATGGATCCGAGTATTTAATACCATCACTTTCAATAACTTCTATTTGTTTTTTGTTAATGTCAATACCAACACTTTTATTAATTATATTCCAAGTGGCTTTACACTTATTTTTTGAATTAATAATTGTATTTTGGTTATATATTTGATATGATTTGTTTATACATTTTCTTAATATTTTAGTATATTTACAATATTTTCTTATATTTGAGGTCTTATTTTTACTATTTTGCAAATATTTTAAGTATAATCGCCTTTTATTGACACAGCAATATCTCAAACCGTTGGTAAGCCATCGCAATGTATTTGAGTCGTTTTTAACTTTAATGCGCACAAGTGGAAAACAAAGTTTTGAAAATAAATCAATTATTTCATGAAAATCTCTAAACGCTTCATTTGCGTTGTGACTTTTGATTACCTCGTTAAAAGATAAGCAACTCAGACTGTTTAAAAATTTAAATAAGTTATCTTTGCTGTAGTCACGTCTTTCAATAAAATACTGCTCTTTACTCGGTAACTGTTTGACCTTAAACGAAATGGTTTGAGCTGTTTCATGGTCCGAAAGACCCAATAAATGTATTTCGGCGTTTACATATCTTATGTTACTCGAAATTTGATCTAGGCAAGATGCTTTGCGAGTGGGAACTTTTATGTGTGCTGTCATATTATGATTATTCAGAAGACTTATTAACTCTGAAACGTTTTTTGTTGTAATTAGAATGTTAAAGTTCCAATCTCCACATATTATTATTTTATGTTTTGGGTTTTTTATTGTTAGGTAGTGTAATAGTGCTTCAAACTTACTTAAAAAATGTTTTTCATATTTGTCTTTAGGTACTCTATAAATGTTAATTATTATTATTTTGTGATCCACTATTTCGATGCCACATGCTTCGAATATGTAGAGAGTACTTAATTCGTTACATATCTTAAGTGGTTTAAATCTAACACCTTTTTTAAATAAAATACATGAGCCACCCCTTTTTTCTTTGTTACGACAGAAAGCTTCTGTAAGATAAAAACTTCGTATTTTGACGTGACAACGTCTTATAAATTGGTTTGCCGGGTGACACTTCAAGAAACTGCGTTACGCTCCGCTCACGTTATGCGCTCACAATGAGAGCGAGTGAGAGGCACGCGTCCCTTCCACTCGGGCATGGTTAGCCCGCCTAAGAGCGAGAGAGACAGACATAAAAAGTGAAAGGCACGCGTCCCTTCCACTCGAGCACAGTTAGCCCGCCTAAGAGCGAGAGAGACAGAGCGAGAGAGATTTCATCCTTCTTCCTACTATACGAATGAATATTCACATTAAAATTATTTTACCACTCAAAGTCGTTGTCACGTAAAACTTTCGCCCGTATACCGACTTTACAGGCAACCAATTTTTTAAATTGTTTTGATCACCATTTTTGATAAAAGTTTCCGTTAAACAAAGCGCATGTATGTCTTTGCCTGTTTTTAATAATTCTGTAAGAGCCGCTTCAATAAATGGAATTTTGTTCAGAGCTCCCTGTATATTTTGGTGTAACACAGTGAATGTTTCGTTACATAGTATACTTGAAGTTACGAAAAAACTCATTTTTTGCCTTTGTATCGGACGTCACATTCAATACATTGTCAGTATATTCTGAAGCGTTTGTACACTGCTGGGATAAACTTTGAATAAGAAGTGTTAAGTCATTCATAATTGTTGAATATCCGCGATTGTTTAACACTCCGTTGTGTTTATGAAACATTGTGGATGAATACTTCAGATTCAGATTTGAGTCTAATACATAGGCATATTCGTTAGCTAAATTATCCAGATACAATAAATTATTAAACATTTCAACTCTTTTGTTAAAAACATTGACATTATTACTTATTTTAAAAGTTGGTGCACACAGTATAACATTTGTGTGTTGTACCTTTTGTATCTTATGTCGCAAAAATTCAACCAAGCTACGATAATTATTCGTTTTTTCAAAATCAGATGCGCCTATAAATATTACACAATAATCATTATAACTAAAACCTTGAAGTTTATTCTCCAAGCCATTTAGAAGTTGCCGAATACCACCATTTGGAGTTAGGAAATGACAAATTGTAGCTTGATCAAAACATCGCTCTGCTTCCTTTAAAACTTTAAGGTATTTGTTACTACTAATAACACATAGTGTTGTACGTTTATTTTTTTTGGCCATAAATTCAGAAGTATTTTTATTAAATTCTTCTGTGACACTCGTAATCGCTTCGTGATCAAAATTTCTTTCGGCCGCTGTTTTCTTGTTTGTGTCGTTTGTAGTAGTAGTAATTGTATCTATTGTAGTAGGTTCTTTGTATAATTTTCTTACTGTTTCTTTATTAGTGTCTTGTATGGTCTTGTTCCCTTTTCTAGCACTTGATTTAGTAGACTTTGGTGTTATATAAGAACTTCCTATTTTTTTATACAATTCAATAGATTTCTTAGCCTGCTTAAGTTCGGTTTTAAGTTTTGCATTTTCCATCAATAAATTTTCTATTTCGACTTCAGCTCCTTTTAGAGTTAACATTAATGTTTCGTTTTTCTGCTTTAATTCAGCAATTTCTTCCGTATCAGATGTTAAATCAGGAAGGCTCCTTTTAGTATGGTCGATTGACTGAGATAAATTGTAGTCTTCTTCTGACGATACATCATTACAAGAGACCGTTCGTCGCCGCGCTAGAGATTCATTTGGACTAACGTGAACTACGGCGTGTGGTTCAACTACTTGCGATGCAGTGCTAGTGCTAGTAGGCGTGCTTTGTGGTGAAGGGCTCGATACGACGTCAGTGCCAAGTGGTGATATAGGAGTGGAACGCTTCTTCCTCATTGTAATGTGAGAGGGGTCAGTACAATTAGGTGTGGGTGTAGAACGAGACTTCAACTTTTGCTCACATACTTTGCACTTCCAGTTGTTCTTTGTAATCGTGTCTTTGAGGCGAAACAGTTTCTCGAAAAACCCAATACAATCATACTCAAAGTGATTTTTGCATATTGAGCACAGTACTGTATTCCTAGTCTCAACTTTATTTTTACACTTGTAGCATTCAATTTGTAGTGCCATCTTGCGGCCGTTACTTGTACTTTTAATGCTCTTATTGCTCTTCGAAGCAGCAGACATGATAATCAATTTAATCAATATTGTTTCAGTTCTAATACGCTAGACAGCGCTACTAAACAAAAAAATACTGAATCAATCTTTACAATCAAGTTTTTCAGAACAAAAAGATTTTGTTAATGCCCGAGGATTGAACTCGGAATCCTTGACTGTGAGGTTTGAGTCCGTCGTTAGTCGACCCGAGCCAACCAAGCGTTAGAAATACTGCCGAAATAGGCGTATGGGTATTTGACAGATATTTGAAATTAAAACCGGTTTGTGTGTGAATCTGATCGTTGCACATTCAAGTCAGCTGTGTAATATTTGTTGTGATTTAAAATGTCAACGGTTCTGATGTTGCACTTTTTCACTAAATAACTGTTAATAACACGGTTTTTTAGGGGATTACGTTTGATTTCCCACTATTACGTGGCACTGATTCGCTTATTTATGATTGCTTTAAACAAATATTTTGTATTTTTGTAATTGCACTTAATTAATCTACTTCACGAATAATTGTTGTTGTTAATGTATCTAATCACTGTTCTTTCTGCAAACACTGCCACTTTAAAATCGAGGTAAAACAAGCTAGTTAAAGAGGTTTTTACTACAAAATTAACAACTTTTATAATTTTAAATAATTATCAAACACGGATACGATGTGAACGTGTGGACGGTGGCGCCCTCTTATGCGCCCTATGAGTAAATTATTTTTATAATATTGTTAACTTAAACCCTATCCTATCTCTTTAACCCTATGGTAGGTGTAGGTATGTATTCTTGTATGAAAATGTGCATAAAATAATAACTTTTTACATTTGTTTTTCAGAATTCATCTAAATCTTTACTAATAAGTCCGGTAAGAAGCAATGCTAGTGGAGATCATGTTTTGAGAAATTTGCAAAATTTACAGCCGAGTATCTCAAGTGCTGTATTAACTACATTAAGTAAGTTATCGTAAGTATTATATTGTTGTACAGTATTCTAGGGTATAACATGAAGAAGATGGGTCTGAGGCAGTCTCTCAATCTCAACTCTGTTACTTTGAAATATACAGAAAATGATAAATTTATTTGTTTTCAGAAACCTTCATCATTACTTCCTGAACAGACTCAGTAAAAAGTATCCCGGATATAATGTTTTCGGGTCTTGCAAAATATACAGTAACCCGCAGTCAGAGTCGCTGACTACTCGACCACCCGGCGGTCTTATCACTAGTTTTAAAAATTGAGACATTATTTATTGTAATTTTTATTTTTTTAAAAAAACACCAGCAGTGTACCTACATATGTATGTTATTTTTAATTACTTATTTCATTTTCTTTTATTTTACCTAACGATTCTACTACGAATTTTTTATGCATTTTATTAAGAGATCTATTACATCTCAAATGTGATTTTTGCGTAAAATGCGCATTTTTGCATTTTGTAGTAACGTATCGAAATAGGTTAATAAAATCATGCTTAATATTACAAATTTCTACTCTGCGAGAATAAGCTGAGTTCGGACGGCCGGCGCATCGTATTTTGTAGTAATTTTGCAGTTATATTTATCGTTTTTATCGAAATTGGATAATAAATTCATTATACAATCTTTATTTCTCAAGAAGTAACAATTATTCTGGTATAAATTTTGCTCAATAATATCGTAGATAGGAGAAATTCACATTTAACTTAAACCGATTTTCGAAGTTTTTTGGTTTCGAATAAGATTTTTTATCCATATAAAATCAATGATATCTATAAATTCCGAGGCCGCTACGCACTATATGACTATATAATAGATATCATGAATTTTTTTTTCATTTCTTTAGAACAGTATTTCAATCTAGGAGTTCAAAAAAGTGCCTTCGCGCATTTTATGAAAACCTTCATCAATTTTGGGTTTCATAAAAAAGTTAAGCAAAATTTACATAAAGCGAGACCGCTACGCTACGAACTAGGCCAATAGCTATTCTACATTATTCAATAATTCAAAACTGGTGATGTATTTTTTTTCTTGGATCAAGAACACCAAAAATGGCCATTTTACGCAAAAATCACAGTCGAGATGTAATAGGCCTATTAAGATAATGAGGTGGCATCGCAGCCAGATACAGATACAGACATAGCCTGCCTGGCACTCAATGATAGATAACTTAGCATTCTACTGATGATTTTTTCTAAAAATGAGTATCTTCAAATGTCTTTAAAATATAAAATTATCCTCTTTACGTAGGTATAACATTATTATAGATGTAGGTACTTGAGGTCCCTTGCGTGCCTGAGTTCAGCCCCTTTTATTGTAAATGTGTGCATGAAATTTGTCTGTAGGCGTAATGGGCACGCTTTTTTGTTGTAATGTTTGGTCTGCTTCTATTATATGTCTGTGGGTAACATACATTTAAAAATTTACAAATAATGCTAAAGTTAACACTAAATAATTTAACATTTTTACTTAAAAACTAATTTGGAACAAAAATGACAGACTCTCGCTAAATGTAGTTCTTAACATCACACGCGCGGTGTTCTTTTCTCTGATTGATCGAGATTGACAGATAACGGAGTTGCCAAATGTTAGAGAATAAAAAGGTTGCGTTCACGTTAATATGTTTGCGTTCATTCAAAAATATTATTTTTTTCCAAAAAGCCCCACGGTTACCAAATAGCCCCGTTCTACCGGTACTGCCCTTGTCTGTCTAACAATTGATTATCTGGCCCCTATTTCACCACGTCGACAATTGTCAGTGACATATGTCGAGTGACAATTGTCAAGCGACAGGTGACATGTGACAATTTTTTTAATTATTTTCTATAGAAATACTTAGAAACATGACAGGCATTTTGTTACAATTGCTTTAATGACAAATAAGTTGTGAAACAAGAATTATTTTTCTTAGTCGACATATTTGTAGATATGTCTGTAAATCTTGACATGAGATAAAAGCTATGTCATGCTTGCGTTACAATTGTAAAATTTCGTGGTTAACTTACGCATATTTTCAAAATGGCTCTCCGTGAAAGTAGTAGTGATAATAGTGATAGTAATGATTTTGATGACTTTGCATATAGATGAAGATTTCAAGAAAGAATTAATTATTCTTTTAAACTTACGGATTTTGCGATTAGGGAAAAATTCCGTGTTAGCAAAATCAGTGTAGAATATGTAATAAATAGAATCGGTGCACGTATTGAAACTTGTTAAATACTAACTTACTACAGTCCTCTTTCTCCAATTTTGCCACGTTGTGTCTTTTAGATATTTCCAATCTTTGTCATATAAGTACCTACTCCGTTTTATTCAAACGATTAAACTATTTCTTTCCATTTCTTAATTTTCATGTCAAATGTCAATTTGTTATTAAATTTACCAAAAAGCACCGATATGCTGTCGGAATTAATTTTAAGATTGACATCTTTTTCTTTCTTGTAATATTATTTATTAAATCAAACACTTAAAAATACAGACTTGAAGTGACTTGCAAAATAACGGGAAAATATTTAATAGTTTTAAATAAGTTTTTATCAAAGACAGCGAAGACATTGTTTTGTATGGCAGTTATTGAGAGACTGAAGGCTTTTCAATTTTAAAAGACGTATTATTATTTGATTTAACAACTTCTAATTAGGTATTTGAAAATAGAGTTCGCTAAATTCCTAGACGAATACTTGATACCTTTGATTATATAATGTCCTTGATAAATTTTTACCTATAGGACAGTTCAGCCGCGACAATTATTTTTTGACAATTGTCGCACTTGTCAACGTGGTGAAACTGACCACTTGACAATTTTCATCTTTTCTTGACAATTGTCGCACCTGTCGACGTGGTGAAATAGGGGCCAGTTGTGTCAGGAATACCTGACCTGTCGTAATAATAACTCATAAACAAAAGATTTACTGACGACCTCCGCGGTCGAGTGGTTAGCACGCCGGGTGTGGCTTCTCGCCACTTCTGAGGTCCCGGGTTCAATTACCGGTCGGGTCAATTAGAGAAAAACTGTTTCTCTAAATTAATTTCGGGTCTGGGTGATTTTTCTATGTTTACCTATGTATATTTATCCGATAAATTACCATATTAACGAGTTTCTAAAGAATACCTCATCTTGGTGTAGATAATTGGTGTGAGCGTAAACAATTTTTTTAAATTATTTTATCCCCATCCTGCACGAAAACGTGAAAATTTACGTATTTTTAAGTTACTTGCACTATGCGCTGAATTGTTTAAATACATTAAAAGAATTTACGTATAAGTTAGCCTGATCATTGCACAAGGTCGTGGCCTCGTTGAAATTTGAAACAAAAAATTCTTTAAACAATAACAAACAAAACATAAATCTAATGACTCCTAAATACATTTTTTTCGCCAACTTTCTTAATTTTACGTATGAAACAATAATTCTTACATTAAAATATTTGTATTGATATTCCGCAGGTCACCCCCATCATAAAAAAGCAAATTTTAATTTTTAACACAAGCGTGTGATGGTATTGTACATTTCGCAGAATAAAAACATTGCTCTAATCAAATTACTAGGTCTGAAACTTCAAAGTAGAATTGTTCTAATTTTAAATATCAACTTTATTGATTTTGCTTTGAAGTTCATTAACAGACTTATGTCAGTTTTTGCGATCGTGAAAACACCGCACCAAATTCGGGTTGGCGAACCGAAACCCGGACGGGACCTGGGAATCGAACCGCTATGAGCAAACCTGTGCAGTGGGACGATTATATGCTGATGACATACATACATAAAACCAAGACTATTGTCCCCGAATGGTTAGTCAGAGACTAGCCAACGAGGACGACAGTACTCTGCAATAGTCCACTTTTAACCAAATAGCGACTGCACATGTGCTCAGCGTGACAGGTGGTGAGCCCATCGCCTCTCTATGCTGTTGGATGTATGTGCAGTACTTATTAGTCCGTTAGTAGCCTTTTACGACACCTTATGAGGCAATAATCCTGTCTCAATATGGGTTGGATTTTCCACGAGAAAATAGCACCTATCTACTATCCTACTTTTAGATACATACATGTATATACATTCATACATATAATCACGACTATTATCCCGTTAGTCTCTGACTAACCCAGTCAGAGACTAGGCATCCCCTCTCCTTACATCACTAAATTTTATATGTACTGGCACCTCGAGACCAACCGTTAGGTTATTGCAAGAAGTGCCAGACGTCCCTGCGCCAGTAGAACACTCGCGCAGGAGACCATCTGCGTTAGATCTTGACGCCAAATCAGTGCCCGCTGCAGCGCGCTCTTCATTCGGTACTCATAAGACTAGTGTCTCGGGAGAGGCTCCCCGTGAACACGTGTGTTCACTGCCTATTGTCCAGATAGGTAACCGGAGCTGTCAAGCTCGCTCACTTCTCGTTGCACGAAGGGCACAACTCGCAGTTGCCACTGCTAGGGTCATCGACTCTAAAGTTGACTCCCAAGTGTCCACCTTGGTAGCGGAGTAGTAAGCACACTCACTTCTCGGTGTAATATTTGTGAATTGCGGAGCACAATGAAATACGTCTGTATCGAACAATGGTTTAATATGAGAAGAAAGTAAGTACCATACATGAAGTTATAAGAAAGTATGTTCAGATACCCTCGACTTACAATATTTATAATGTCGACTTATAGTCCACTAAACACATCCTTAATCTATTGTGGTAAGGTTGAAAATAATATCTAACACATACATTACACCCTACCACTTATTTATTACTTAAATGTAAATATACATCCATCCAATAATATGAAAATGCCAACAACAAATTAACACACTAATTACATTTAAAAAGTTACGGGGTTGCCGAATCTTTCGACGGGTCTACGGACCCGAATAGACCTCTCAGGAACGTTCACTGGTGGTGCAGTGGCCGGTGAAACTACTACCATGCCTGTGCCTTCGCTACTTTCAGCTGACTCCGAACTGGGACACGAAAGAATTGAAATTGGTGATCTCTTTCGTATTTGGTCTATATGCCTCTTAATAAGTTGACCGTTCTCCCGGGATACTGTATAATTACGGGAGCCTAATATTCTCTCAATTTTACCCTTAGCCCACTTATCATTACCCGTGCCAAATTCCCTAATCCATACCTCCTCACCTACCTCAAAGCTACGCGAGACACCCCCAGTATTTCGTACCTGATTTTCCTGCGCTTCTTGTACGCTAGCTACAGCATTACTGTTTCCAGTACAGATAAGATCCAACCTAGAACGTAAATTCCTATGTTGTAACAACATGGCTGGTGATTGACCAGTCGAACTATGAACAGTGTTACGATATGCAAAAAGATAAGACTGGAGTGCTGCATCCAAATCGATTTTCTCGTGTAAAGCTTTTTTTAAAGCTCTTTTGCAGAGCTTAACTGCGTTTTCGGCCGCACCGTTTGAAGAAGGGTGGTACGCCGGAGCGAAAGTATGACTTATTCCATTATTTTTCATAAAATAACCTAACTCTTTACTAGTAAAGGGCGGTCCGTTGTCGGAAACAATCTCTTTCGGAAGACCAAACCTAGAAAAAATTTCCCTTAAAACTTTAATTACATCCCCGGCCGACGAACGAGTCATCTTATATGCTTCAATCCATTTTGTTGTTGAATCCACTACTACAAAAAATATAAAACCGTTAAAAGGGCCCAAAAAGTCCATGTGTAGTCTACTCCAGGGTTCCGCGTGATAAACCCAAGGTTTCGGCGGCGCGTGTGGCGGAGCCGGAGCGTCCAGCGCGCACACTACGCATTCTCGACAAGTTCGCTCGATATCCGCGTCGATTCCCGGCCACCAAACGTAACTACGAGCTATGCTTTTCATTTTCACTACACCCATGTGTCCCGTATGCAATTCTTTCAAAATACAGTCGCGTAACTCAAACGGTATCACCATTCGATATCCCCACATAATACATCCCGAGTCTAAATATAAATCATTTCGCCTCAAAAAGTACGGTTCTATGTCCGGCGATGGACACTTATTTGGCCACCCTGAACGCAAAAACATATAAATGCCCGTTAAAGTTTTATCCTTTTTAACTTTTTCATTAACTAAGTCTCTTGTTACAGGTAAAAAATCTTGAACAAAATTAACATAAGTTTTAACTTCTTTCTCCATACTACAGCTATCGACGGGTAACCTAGATAATGCATCCGCGCTATTTTTTAATGTCGGTACATACTCAATATCAAATTGATACCCCGATAAAATAACCGCCCACCTTTGTAATCTGCTGGCCGCCATCGTAGGTATACCTGCCTTTTCTCCAAAAATACTAACTAAGGGTTTGTGGTCTGTCTTTAACAAAAAATTTCGGCCGTACAAATATTGATGAAATTTTTTAACGCCATATCGAAAAAGCTTCTGTACACGATCTGTCCAAATAAATTTAGAATCCTTCTGTAATAACTTATACAAAGGCGATAGCAACATGCTGATATTTTTTACGAATTTACATTACTAAACCTAAAAATGATCTTAACTCAGAAATATTTTTCGGCACGGGCGCTTTATGAATCGCCCTCAACTTTTGTGGACAAGTATGAACACCCTCTTTACTAATTACGTAACCTAAATAAGTTACCGATTCTGCAAAGAAAGTGCATTTCTCTTTTTTTACTTTTAAACCGAAATGCTTTAATCGCTCCAAAACTTTGTACAGTGTCTCTATATGTGACTTATCATCCCTTCCCGTCAAAATCAGGTCATCCAAGAACACCCCGACCCTCGGCATGTCCGCAAAGATTTGTTCTAACTTCCTTTGAAAAATACCAGGACTCGATGAAAGACCATAGATTAATCTGTTATATTTAAAAAGACCTTTGTGTGTATTAATCACAATGAATAATTTAGAGGGTTCGTCAAGCTCAAATTGTGCATAGGCCTGTGATAAATCGATTTTTGAATATTTTTCACCCCCATGTAATTTAGTCAACAAGTCCTCCACTTTGGGTAAAGGAAAACGGTCTATTGCAAAATTGTTTTTTGTAAAAATCGTAACTAACGCAAGAAATAGCACTCCCGGTATCGATTTCCATAAGAATATTTTTATTCTCTATTTCGATATACTTCGTTAGGGGCTTGTAACAATTATAACCATTATTAGGACTATTAAAATTATTTATATGTACCTCTAAAGATTCCAAAGCTTCTTCCGTGTAGCTACCGTTATCTTCCTTTACCTCCATAGTGTGCACTGATGTCTTATTCCCCATGCGAGGACACACTTTTTTCAAGTGCCCTTCCCTATTGCAAACTCTGCACGTATACATCAGAAATTTACATCTATCCGTATCGTGAGCTGCTCCACATGCCTTGCAACGCCCGCGTTGTCTCGTTGCGCCTTTAGATTGTGACGCCGCTCCCGCCGGCGCCACAACTATTTGTCTTCCCCGTACATCGAAGCCTCGCAAGCCCCGTTGGCCCACATTCCACTGCGACCCTGTATCGAAGCCCCGGCCGCGCGGCGTGCGCCCCGGCGTCACGTGCTGAACCGTCGCTAACCGGCCCGCCAGCTCCCCGCTGCTGATGTGCGTAATGCCTCGCAATTGCACTGCTGCCGCGTCCTGCTGAGCCGCCTCCATCGACACAGCGATTTGAAAAGCTTTCGTTAAAGTCACTGCTTCTTCCACGAACAACCGTTGTCGAATATTCTCATTATGTAATCCGCACACGAACTGATCTCGTAAATTGTTGTCTATTTCTGCATTGAAGTCACAGTACTTGCATAATTTTTTTAAATCGGTCTAATACTCAGCAATCGATTCGTTATCGCGTTGTATCCGTTGGCGAAATTTGAATCTCTCCGCTAGCATACTCGGCTTCGGTTGAAGGTAACTGCGCATCAAAGTTACCAGTTCGGCGAATGACTTTTTTGCAGGTTGACTGGGAGTACATAACGTCACTAATAATTCGTATATAACTAGTGCTGCCCATCACCGTAATCAACGTTGGCACCTTGTGTTCATCTATGACCTTGTTAACAATAAAATACTGCTCCAATCTTTCTATGTACAAAGTCCAATTATCCACCTGATGGTCGAAAGGTTCTAATCTTCCCACTGACATCTTGAACTTATGCCGTAGCACTTGCACACCCGGGTCTTATTTATCTCGTCGCCAATGTAATATTTGTGAATTGCGGAGCACAATGAAATACGTCTGTATCGAACAATGGTTTAATATGAGAAGAAAGTAAGTACTGTAGAGTTTATACCATGTTAGGGCGCTGGCTCGTTTTACTTTATAGTAATTTATTAAAAACATAATTTGAAATGACAAGATTTCAAACCGGGATTAGAAGAGAACGATCTGAAGTGCCAACATGGGTAGACTTGACCATGTTATTTTTATATTGTAAATATGTAATTGTAAATGTATATAAAAGTATACAATAAATGAACTCGTATATTGTATACGTTTGTTTTAATAACAACAACCTTTATTTAAAGGTTGTTGTTATTAAAACAAACGCCCCCCAACCTTTACGAGTTCTACAGTACCATACATGAAGTTATAAGAAAGTATGTTCAGATACCCTCGACTTACAATATTTATAATGTCGAATTATAGTCCACTAAACACATCCTTAATCTATTGTGATAAGGTTGAAAATAATATCTAACACATACATTACACTCGGAACCCATCCAGGCGCCTAGCCAGTTCCCACGTCCTACGCGGCTGGCTGGACCGGAGACTACGGCATCTAGGGGGCCGCCTCTACTAGTCCAAGCTTTACAGCTAACCACGAGCCACTACAAGTCCAACCCACGTCCGGATCCCGCTGGAGGCGCCTGTCAAGGCACAACCAGCGGGGGGCTTGAACCGGAACCCCGTAGTACCCCTGAAAACACAACCGGACCCGTAGTTCCAGTTGCGATACCCTATCTATCGGGGTCAGTAGATGGGGACTTGAAAACAGCAAAAACAGTCGTCTAACATAGTCCACTATTTCTAAATAGCGACTGCACATTTGCTCAGCGTGACAGGTGGTGAGCCCATCGCCGCTCTATGCTGTTGAATATATGTGCAGTCTCCAGTCCTTAGTCCGTAGTCCGTTAGTCGCCTTTTACGACACCCAAAGGAAAGGAAGAGAGGGGTGGTAGTATTCTTTCACCGCTACGCGGCACGATTTATATGGGCTGATGATGATGATGACTATAATGTTTGGTCATCGAATAGGTGACTGCACATTTGGAGTAGCTAGCCTCCTTTGTTAATCAGTGGGTCGGTATCAATGATATTATATTATTGGTCGGTATGATAAAGATTGGGATGATAAAGTACATACATTTTGACTCATTATTTCCAATCACTAATAAAATACTATATAAGACGAATGCTAGAAACCGCAAGAAATTTCAAGAGCTGATCAGGTCATGTGTTTTAAATATGACCAAAAAGAAATTCTTGCTTTTTTCATTTTTAATTAAATAATTTATTTTGCGAATTTTAATTGGGTTAGTCTTTGAGTATCTAATTTTTTTCAAGCAATTACATAAGAAAAATACGCACATTTCGTAATAGGAAAATAAATGGGGTCTCATTGCAGACTAACGTAAGTACTTATCGCCCGGCTGACGCGGACGGGTAAACAGACGGTTGGGTCGACGACCGGCCGCTGCCCGCGCGTTGTAAGTAATCGTTATTTTTAATTGTTTTTCATTTTTTTTAATGTTATTGCTTTAAAATAAATTATATACTAAAAGACTATCTAATTAAAATTTACAAAATGAATTATTTAATTAAAAATAAAAAAGCACGAATTTATATTTTTGTCATGTTTAAAACACTTGACCTCACCAGCTCTTAAAGTTTCTTGCGGTTTCTAGCAGTCTCCTTATAACATCGACTTGCCGACTATCGGCAAAGACAATTAAAAATTCTATTGTGTCTGGCGCGCGACGCGCAGGTAGATATACCAACACGTCTCTTCCTTTGGTTGTCGTAAAAGGCGACTAACGGACTAAAGACTGCACATACATCCAACAGCATAGAGCGGCAACGGGCTCGACACCTATCACGCTGAGCACATGTGTACTTGCTATTTAATTTTGGTGAAAATTGGACTATGGTAGAGGACTGCTTTTTCTGCCTAGTCTCTGACTAACCCTTCGGAGATAATAGTCGTGATTATTATGTATGTAATCGTATGTATGTATATTTCAGCTGGAAATACTACACTAACAGTAAAGGAGCTTTTAATGTAATTAGCATTAGAAAATTTGACGTGCTGGCAATGTTAGTATAATTGCTCTCATTTTAATTAAAACTCAGTTAACGCCAGACAATAGTTCGGAGAGCAATGGAATAATTAATTTATTTTGTTATATATATTCATTGTGTAATTTGACCATTACGTTTAATTATTCTGAGTGTTTGAATTCTGAATTGTGTAAAGGGATCTCTCGTGTCTAAATACCCGTCTCAACATAAATAGGAATACGAGGGCGACACTGAAATGTAAGCGATATAATAAAAAAATAAGTTAACATTTTCAAAATAGAACTCTTTGCTTATATTTTTGTGTATGTTGTTAAATTTTGAATAAATAAAATCAGATTTAGTTTTCACACTTCGTAGTTTATTAACCTCGAGAGTAGAATAGAGCAGAGACAAAACATTTTATTGACACTTGATGTCTTATACATTAATAATGCTATGATAGGCAAAGGAGTCATAGGAGGGTTCAGTTTTATTAATACAACACTCTCACCAAACTTGAACCCTTATCTTACTGTATAATTAACTTTGCAGCATGAACAATAACTAAGATTAACAAACTCTCAAAAAAAAATATTTAAAATTAAACAGTGTGATCTAAAGAACTATGTAGGATTACAAGTTGAAAAATCTGATGGATGTATTTTTATTCACCAGTCTAAATACATTGACCGACTGTTATGCAAATTTAATATGCAAGATGCTAACTGTAATAACATTCCAGTTGACCCTCATACTACACTGGAGAAGAGCACTGTGCCTCCGGACAAGAATATTCAGTATAGAGAGGCTGTCGGCTCACTTATGCACCTGGCGGTAGTAAGCAGGCCTGACATTATGTATGGGGCCAGTCTGGTGAGTAGATATCTCAATAGTTATGATCACACTCATTGGAATGCTGTCAAGAAAATAATGAAATATTTGAAAGAAACCAAAGACTACAGTTTGTGTTACAAATCATCACAGCAAAACAAACTTGTAGCTTATAGTGCAGATGCAGATTATGCAAAAGACACATGCACACGTAGGTCTTTGACTGGGTATGTGTTTATTAAAAATGGAGCTGCCGTTACATCGGCGACACAACGCCAGCAAAGTGTTGCATTATCCACCACTGAAGCAGAGTTTATGGCTGCATGCTCAGCAAAAAAAGAGGCTATGTGGTTAAAAAGACTGTTGATGGACATTGGTGAATTTAATCAAGGACCTATATGTTTAAACATGGACAACCAAAGTGCAATCTGTCTAATTAAAAATGTAGATTATCACAAAAGATGTAAACATATTGATGTGAGATACAACTTTGTTAAAGAAAAGTTTTCTGATAAAATTATAGATTTAAATTATGTATGTACTAAAGAACAATATGCTGATCAATTTACTAAAGCTCTTCCTAGAGACAAGTTTCAGTATCTTAGAACTAAAATAGGTGTTCAAAACTTAAATAATTTATTTGTTTGATGCTATAATTATATAACTTAATTATTTTTTTTATTTTTTTTTATTCAAAATTTAACAGGTTATGGGCCCAGCACGCTTCAACTTGTAATCCTACATAGTTCTTTAGATCACACTGTTTAATTTTAAATTTTTTATTTAATTCACATAATACTTGGTTAAGTATAACTTTTGACTTTGACATTAGGATCCCATCGTCAACATACAGTAGCAAGTACACTTTATCATTATTAAAATTGCCAATATACACACATCTATCTGCATTACTATTTATGAAACCAAATTTCTTTAAAAACTGTCAAATTTTTGATTCCAGCACCTTGGTGCTTGTTTCAGACCATAAAGTGAACGGTTAAGCTTACATACCAGATTCGGCTGAACATCCAAACCTTCAGGTGGTGTCATGTAAATGTCTTCTTTCACATCTCCATACAAAAATGCTGTATTGACATCAAACTGGATAGTTTCTAGGTTTATGTTGAGCGACTTCTGAAAGTAAAACTCGAATTGAATCGTATCTCACTGTGGGAGAATAAATGTCAGTGTAGTCAATGCGTTGTTTCTGTCCACATCCTTTGGCACATAGTCTTGATTTATAAACAGGACCCGATTTATCATCTTTAACTCTAAAAACCCATTTGCATCCAATTACTCGCACTCCATTTGGTTTTTCAATTAAATGCCAAGTCTCGTTTTCTGTATGTGCCTTTAACTCATCTTCTATTGACTGTTTCCATTTTTATATGGAAAAATCAAGCAATATCTTTAGATAATTCACATTATCTAAAGATATTGCTTGATTGTATGTTTGTGGGACATCCTGATGTTCTGTAACTTCATTAGCACATATGTAAGTATTAGCTTGCATTTTACGCAATCTATCTTTAGATCTTGTCGTCACATTACGCGTTAATTCTGTTGGATCTATCTTTTCATCTGGCTCATAGAGAGATCCTTCATCAGAGTGAAAAGAGTCCTCGCTTAATTCATTTTGTTCAGATATATTCATTAAAGTTGTATCATTTGTAGTACATGACGTATCTGTATTGATAGTGGTTTCCCGAACTGACTCTGTTAGTGGTAACATTGCGTAATCTCTTTTAATTGAACTTTCTATAAAAACCACATCTCTACTAATTAACACTTTTCTTGTATTTGGATCTAAGAGCCTGTAACCTTTAGCCTGTTCACTATAGCCAACAAATATCATTTTACTTGCCTTTGAGTCCCACTTCTTAGCTTTTTCTTTTGGAACATGTACCATTGCTTCACAACCGAAAATTTTCATATGGGTGATGTCTAGCTTCTTACCAATTCAAATATCTTCTGGTGATGAAAATGCTAGAGCTCTTGTTGGGCATCTATTAGTGATGTAAGATGCAGTTGACACCGCTTCTGCCCAATATTCTTTCTGTAATTTAGAATTTATTAGCATACATCTGGCTCTTTCTAACAAGGTACGATTCATTCTCTCCGCTAAGCCGTTTTGTTGAGGCGTATAAGGAGCGGAAGTTTGATGTGAAATTCCCGACTTCTTTAGGAAAACTTTAAATTCATTATTTAAATATTCTCTACCATTATCTGAACGAAGAGTTTTTATTTTTAAATCTAATTTATTCTCTTTTTCTTCTTCTTCTTCTTCTCTTAGTAACAAAATAGCGGGCTCCTCCAAGAGATGGTACCTCCATCGGCCCACAGACATCTGAGTGAATAAGTTCTAGCTTGGCTTGAGCTCGGGAACCTTCTGTAGGAAATGGAATTCTTGTCTGCTTTCCTTCAAGACACGATATGCATATCACTTTTTCTTAGTTCTCTAGTTTAACTCCTGCATTTTCTGATAGCTTATTTAAATCTTCAAAGTTAAGATGAGCCATTCTCTGATGCTATAAAAAGCAATCATTTTCTTTTGATGCAGATATGTATGCCGGAACCCTGTGTGTATTTAGCCTGTACATATTGTTTATCATCTTAGCAGCTGCAACTTGTTCATTGTTTTTATTCAATATTTTGCAGCCTTGTTTGTCAAAATTCACTTGACAACCATTGTTTATTATTTGGCTTACAGACAGAAGATTAGTGGCCAAATCAGGAACATAAAGAACATTCTTTACCATTATGGTTTTCATTTTGCCATTATTATCGACCACATTTAAATTAATGTTTCCACAAGATTTTACTAATAATTTCTTGTCATTAGCTACTTTGATAGTGCTTAATGGCGGTGTGACTTCATTATGGAGCCAGTCACGATGCATTGTCATATGCATTGATGCTCCCGAGTCAATGTACCAGCCATTGTCATATACAGTTGTTGCAGAAAACACAGCGACATATCCAGAGTTCTCACTTGACTTTTGTACATTTTTCTTGTTTCGACAATTTTTACTTATATGCCCATATTTATTACATATGTAGCACCTCGGGCCTTTACTACTATTTCTGTTAATTTTATCTGGAGCTTGTTTGACTAACTGCGGCTTATTTACTTTGCCTTTATGAACATATAGCGCAGTAGACTCGGAACTTCTTACATCCTGAAGGAGCTTAGTCTTCACAGAGTCAGCTGTGATTGTCACACCAGAGCTCTCGAGGGCCATAATCATTGGTTGATAGACCTCGGGTAAACCAGCCAGTAACAAGGTCCCTAGCCACTCGTCATTGACATTAAAATCAATGTTTCTTAGTTTATGAGCTGTAGAAATTATCTTATTTACATAGTCCTCTATGTTTAGACAACTTTCAAGTGTTGTGGTTATCAGTACTCTTAATAAACCAACTCGACGTGTCAGGCCATTGTCATCGAAGGCCTTTGCTAGGTTATTCCACACTTCCGTCGCAATTTTAGCATCCTGTATGTGTATATAATTGATTGGATGTACAAGTAAAACAATTTTGGACTTAGCCTTCGTATCCCGTTTGACATCAGAGTCAATTGCATAAAAATTGTACATCGGGAAAAAATAATTTGTCCATCATAATAAAGTAGTTTTATAAAAAAAGAAAACAATTACTAACATGATAATTATTTTTTATTGATACTACTATTTCTTTTTAATTGTACGAAATTAATAATTTTATGTAGGGTTGATAATTTATAGTAGAATAAAAATATTTTTGAAAGGTATGATTTTTCTTGTCTTACAAAAGCCATACAAAAGCCGCTTGTCCTACCCCTTTCTAATTGTAAATAAAAATAGATTAACTTGTGAAGCCGTTTAAAAGTCGCTATTTCTTTACATTAATTATCTGAAGTAATAAATGCTTTACTCGCTAGATTACTTTTTGTCATCATAAGTAATTAATTTTCTTACAAAATCTCGTGAAGAGTATAACACCCTTTGTATGACTAAGATATAGATGCTTCTAAACCTAGGAGATGGCATCCGTATTTGTCTTTACGTGTGGCAGCACTATTACTACTGCCAACCTAACAAAATCAAATGTTAGCTATCATAATTTTCAAGTGATGTTTTGATTGTCGGTTCGAAGTGAATTTCGTTGTGTAAAAAGTGCCAGTTGTATGACGTCATAATTTAGGTAAGTTTAAGGTTTTTGCTTAAAATTATTTTTTATGTAATAGATTAATCAATGTGAAAAACAGTGTGGTAATCAGAACTGTAATAATTTTACAAATTTATAACGCAATATTTAAGAATTCATTTTGTCACAACAAAATTTGGTTCCTTTGTATGACATTGAATAACGTCATACAAACGAAATGACGTTAGGGTCTATACACATAAGATATTTGATTGTCAAAACGGAAAACTTCAAAACTCGAACTTTAAAATTATGATATCGAACATTTACTACAAAAACTCGACTCCAAAGAAAAGAAATGAAAAACAAAGACTTTCTCAATATCTTTCCTTCCCAATAAATAAAGGGTCCCGAAATTCCCTAGTATTATCCTAAATGTGTCCTGCATTTAGGAGAGGAAGCTCAATTTTTGCTCATTTTTAATGGAATACGTTTATGTTAATAAAAACCGTTAAAGCGTTTTTACTTTTAATTAGTTTAATTAATTTTTATTTTTATTACATTTTCTACAGATAAAATTATAGATGGATAATGTCAGTATGAACTATACTTTATGAATTCCTTTGTCTAACATAAACACCTTTGTATGACGAAAAAAATAATTCCTTTGTAATTATTCTTTTGTATGACGTACAATTTTTATGCAATTGACTCATCAACTTCTTCTGAGATGACACAACTCCATAAATCCTCATGTTCGAGATAAGTTTGGACGGCGAATTTCCATGTTGGATAATTATCTCTTCCCATCAGTTTTTCCACTAATGCCATCGTATTGTTTGATGACATTTTTGCTTGAAATTGAACAAGTTGCTAAATCCGCGTGCCGAGATTGTAGGTTATCAGCCGTGCGATTCTCTAAGCTAAAGCCTTGATAGCTGCGGCTGCCGCAGCGTTGAGAAATGATTCTGTCTCTTTCATATTCATACAATTGGAAAGAGATAGCAGATCACAGCCATGCGCGCAGCGTCTATGTGTCGTTTAGAGAATCGCATAGCAATACTGAACTACTAAAAAAAAATGTGACTTTATCTGAAATATTGTTGTTTTCTTCTAAAATAAACAATTTTACTTCTAATCAGGCGGCCTGGGCCCATAACCTGTTAAATTTTGAATAAATAAAATCAGATTTAGTTTTCACACTTCGTAGTTTATTAACCTCGAGAGTAGAATAGAGCAGAGACAAAACATTTTATTGACACTTGATGTCTTAAACATTAATAATGCTATGATAGGCAAAGGAGTCATAGGAGGGTTCAGTTTTATTAATACAACATATGTATTTCGTACCTTTGTCATTTGTTTTACGGCAAATTATAAATTGTCTGTGTTACGTCAGCATGAATTTACGTATTTTAGACTATTATTATAAAGAGGAAACATTTGATTGTTTGTTTGTATTGAATAGGCTCCGAAACTACTTGACCGATTTAAAAAACTCTTTCACCGTTGGGAAGCTACACTATCTCCGGGTTAGGGATGCGCCGATCCGATCCTTTGAAAGATCGGATCGGCAGGCATACGATCCAGCGATTTTCAGATTGGATCGAGGTCATACGATTTTTGCCGCATCGATACCAAACTAGAAAGATCGGATCGCTTGGATTGTATGCATTAATACGCAGTTTTAAAAAAAAAAATTAGGTACATACTTAGGTTTATATGTTACGAACGTTTTCTATCTTTTTTATATTTAGATTTTGGCGGCAACCTTTTGCGGGTAGATTGATATAGCCGTTAAATTGTTATAAACAAATGTTGTGGGTAAGTATTTATGCATAAAATGTCTGTATCCAGTCGCATGCATACTGATTTACAAGATTTACATGGGTTTACCTAATAAAGATCTAAAATTAATTGTGTGTTACTTATTTGCATCCGATCCGGATCGATTTCCTAATGATCGGATCGACGGCATGCGATCCGATCCGCGGATCGGATCGTGGCGTTATGATCCATTACGACTGATTTCAAAAATTCATTCACCGTTGGGAAGCTACACTATCTCCGAATGATATAGGACATATTATTATAATTTTAAAAAGTTTAGGGAGCCTTACTAAAACTCAAATAAATTATTGAAATCGCGACCTATTTAAAAAATTCTTTCACCGTTGGGAATCTACACTATCTCCGGGTGACAAGCTATCATACAATTTAAAAAAATTAGGAATACTTACTAAAACTCAAATAAATTACTTACATAGCGACCGATTTCAAAAATTCTTTTACCGTTGGGAAACTACACTATCTCCGGGTGACATAGGCTATATTGTATTTTTTTTTAAATAGGGATCCTTACTGTAACTCAAATAAATTCCTTACATCGCGGGCGCTAAGAAAACTATTGATGATAGAATAGTACATTATGTTATAATTGCGGTAAGTTGAAAACTACAACCGAGGCAATATTGCTAGCAGAGGCTTTAATTATCAAAGCGCACGTATGTCATACGACGTTTTATAACATATTTGCGAGGAAAACACATTTTCTGCAAATGACTGCGTGTTTTTATTGTTTTTCTAGTCTACGAGTATATGTATATATGGGTAAGGCCCGCTAACTTTGTACATTTTGTGATGAACATGTGACGCCTCACTTCTATCAATAATACACATTCATCTAAAGATCCTATGACTTTCCTTAGCAATCAGTTTTATAGATGATTACGTAATAAATAAAATAACAACAATAATAATCTATTAAAACATTAATTTGGAACTAAGAATTCGATTTTTGGAATATGATTTTTTTATGTTCCATTCACAATTTCATTGACCCCAAGGCATTTTTAAAGGTTTAACTAATTGTTAAAAATGTAAAAGCATTTATATTATGAAATAAATTTATATTATAAATTAAACTATATGCTATATTTTTAGCTATTAGTTTAATCATAATTGAATGCATTAATAAAGCATTATTTAAAACTTTTTAATATTATAATTCATAAAAACATGTATGACTCCTTTTTTTTCCCGTGTGATACTTTCGAGTGTATGACTGAGATTTAGTATTGTTTTTTATAATACGACCACCCTAATCAGTTTTATTAGTCTAGCAACATAATGTATTTGACGTTTCTTCAGACAGAAATGACATCTTTGCGAATGCAATACGCGTCTAACCTACGGAGAGAAAATTCAGACATTAATTTTTATACTGCAAACTGGAGAATTTTGACAAGAAAGTCATTATAATAATGATATATTTGGTCCATAACCTAGAAAACATTAGTGTTATTTTGATATCGTATAAAGATCGTAGAAAATGCACTTATTTTTAAGTTATTTAAACAAATATAGGTTAGAATTGTCTTGTGAATTTTTCCAGTGTGGTACCTATGTGATACCGTGTGTTACCGTGTGTTACTGTGTGTTACTTTAGGCCTGGCTTACATGGTGGCTTTAAAAAATGTGTAATGTATGTAGTGCAAATCTGGTAGTAGGCAGGTCAATAATAAAAAGGGCTCCATTGTCGTAAAAAATATACTTTGACCAATCTGTTTTATGCGTTACCTACTTTTCCCTTAGAGGCAGTAACATAAGCTATGTTTGTAACGTAAACTACTCTCGTTAATTATTTTTAATACATTAACCTTCTGTAATTTTGTTTCCACCTTGTTTTTTAATTAATCAAACATTTTTAATTACTTCACTGTAGTCTTTTGGTTTTTAATTAATAAGAACTTTCTTACCTACTTATAAACCGGGCATGTAAACCATATCTTACCTTATTCCGGTGTGTTGCCACCTATGTGTGTTACTTGTGTATTACTTTTCCAGTGTGTTATTTTGTACAAAGTTAGCGGGCCTTACCCATATTTGGTAAGCCAACAAGTATTTTTCTTTGGACTTAGATGGTATTAGGCTGTCAATAACATTTTGTGCTTTACTTATTATTTCCTGTGGTGTAGACTGTAAATTTAGTTTTTCATTACTAAAACTAGACATATTCATTTTTGAACTTTGAAAGTAATAAGTATTGAACAAGAAGCCGCTGTTTGAATCGACAAAATATAGGAATGTGAAAGGTAGGAAGTCTTTCTATCCAATACCTTAGGTGTCGTAAATGGACTTAAGACTGCACATACATCCTACAGCGTAGAGCGGCGATGGGCGCATCGAAATAATACTACCAACCACTTTCTTCCCTTGGGTGTCGTAAAATAGTTCATAGTTATTTATTCCTTATAACAATTTACATTGTATTGGAAATTACATAAAATAAAATAATACAGATTAGAAAAAGAAAATTAATTACATTGACAAATATTAGGTATACATAAATTAAGAAATAACAATAATTCATTTAACTTAATAACTGATGTAAAATGGTAAGTATGTCAAATAATTTACATTGCATTGGAAATTACATAAAAAATAAAATAATATACAATAAGGAAATTAATTACATTGACAAATTATAATAAATAAATTAGCAAACAAACGAGAATTCAAAATTAACAAATTAAAAATTAAAAATGGTATGTCAAATATTAAAACTTAATAGGCTCACTTAAAAATTCATCAACTGAGTAATAGCACTTTTTTTAATAAGAACGCCTGGTTTAGCATCATTCGTTCAGTCACGTTGGAAATAACGAAACTTAAGGTACACAGTCAGTCCTTTTCCTAGGCGATGACCTTTTTTTTTTTTAGCTCGTGATGTTGGATGTCACCATATTTGGAGTGCCCAATCGTATAAGTTCTGTCTTTTTGAATGCGATAAAAACACGATAATTTTGCAGTAAATCTGGGATAGTTTTGACCTACGGATCTGGCAACACTGCTAGCAACGTTCAATTTAGGTATGAAATTACCTCGGACCAAATATCATAATGGACAGAGTCTTTGGATTTTTAGCATGTCCGTCTTTTGTTAGTGTGCAGATTTCTATCTGTACATGTGTGCGTGACTAAGGATGTGACTAGTATAGCGATATAATCATTTTATGTGGTGTGTACTTAGTTCGTTATTATAATTGGGGGTTAAAGTTACTCACGTCCGTAGGTTTAGACCCTACGCGGGACCCCTGGGTGGTGCTAAATGAGTGACACTGACTGAGTGGTAGAGCCACGCAGCGTTGCAGCACCCATTGGGCCGGCTTGCCCGGCGTAAATACCACCCTCTCACTAAGGGTGTTACCAGACCAATCGATCGATCGTCAATCGACGGCATCGATCGAAGTTGATCGACTGGTCTGGTAGCTTTAATCGATCGACGGATACCGTTTGACTAACAAATCGATCGAAGACGATCGGTCGACGTTGATCGATAGGTGTGGTAGCTTTAATCGATTGACGGATACCGTTCGTCTAACCCATTGATCGACGGTCAGTCGACGTTGATCGATTAACCCTGGCTAAATTCCATCAGTTTCTTTCGAAATGTATTCAGAAAAGGACTCGTTGTTCTTGGCCAGTACGATGTTGCTCGTACTATTATTACGGAGACGCAAACGCAGAAGAATCTGGATGCGGCCGTTTTTTAAAGCCACCGATCGCTTATTTTATCCAAATGACATTTTAAGCAGCGGTTTTTGTTTTTGTTTTTTTTTGCGTAGCGATTGTCATGAATTTCGAGGTTATTTTTTTATTTACACAACAGAAAACTAGCTTCTTTGAAAAATATCTTGGGGGGGAGGGGGATGGAGGGGGTACGGTAATGATAACTTAGTAGAATATTTGTTTTTTTTAAATATAACCTAAAATAACCTCATAATAAAAATATCTTGAAAACTATGCATTTTCGCACTTTGCACACTCCCCCTCGCCCTCCCCTTCGCCCCTTTTTCGGTGTTGCTTAATCTAAAGTGCTTCCGAAGGTATTTGGGAGGAAAATCATTTAGTATTTAAACGTTCATATTATAATCACTCATTATCATCAACTTTAAACATAATCAATGAAGTCTATTATTACGAATAGTATCCATGGGCACGAAATAAATTAAAAAAAAAAGTGAAGCCGGCGCGTATAATCAAACAGCTCGATCTAACACCCAATCCATTCTACTGGTCGATTGTCGATCGACATCGATCGATTGGTCTGGTAGAAACTATCGATCTTCGTCGACTAATCCATTTTAACATCGATCGATGTCGTTGATCGACGATCGATCGATAGGTCTGGTCTTCAGAGCCTTGAATATTTTGTAGGCTCCCAGTTATCACGTCTTATAGCTTTAACCCATTCACGTCTTATTTCCGGGCATTATAGGAACCTAAAAAAAGAATAATAAAAAGAATTGTTTTCTGAGGTTTAAGCGAGCACTACACATGAAATGAAACACTTTTTACGGATTAACTCGCGTTTAATTTACTATTTACATAGTTTTTATATTATCCTGACGTTTCGAACCCTTGACCACGGACCCTGTACGTGGTCACAGGGAGACTGAGGTCGACGTGAATGAGACGACCGTCTCATTGTTAGAAGTTATTTGCCTACCGTCAATAATTTTTTTATATTTTACCGGGTGCGTTTTTTAGGTCTGGCAATGTGTTGCTGTTGGGGCTGGGATTTGATGACCTGTATGATGGGGTCCCAGACAGGTGGTAAATTCCAACCATCCTCTCTATTGAAATTACGATGTTTTTTAATTTCAATAGCCTCGCGTATCATCCTAGGGATGTATCGTTGTTCCTTGGCGAGTATTTGAGGTTTGTCAAATCTGATGTAATGGTTGGGTCCCTCGAGAGCATGTTCACACACTGCAGACTTATTCTCGCGCCTATGCTTGACGTCGGCTATAATGTTCTTTTACGCGGGTTCCTACACTTCTCTTTGTTTGCCCGATGTACGAGAGCCCACAGTCGCAGTCCAGTTTGTACACGCCTGCATTTTGAAGGGGTATATTGCACTTGACAGGTCGTAAGAACTGGTTGATCTTCTTTGGCGGCTTAAAGTAAGTATTGATTGAAGCTCGCTTCAAGATGTGACCAATCTTGTCAGTGACGCCTTTCATATATGGAAGTACTGCAGGTTGGCGCTCGACTGTGGTTGGTTTTTTGCGTTTTTTGTGACGAAGCCGCGGTACTTGCAGTTTGTTATCCTGTAGTACATGCTTGACATGCTGAAGTTCAGCAGCCAGGTGTTGGGTGTCACAGATGCCACGCGTGCTCTCTGAAACAAAGATTTCCCTACAGTAGCCAACTGTCTAGGATGGTGGTGAGAATCACCATTGAGGTACCTATCTGTATGGGTTACTTTACGAAACACAGTGTGGCTCAAACTATGGTCAGGATTCCTGATGATTAAAGTGTCCAAGAAAGCTAACTTGTTGTCTGCCTCTAACTCCATTGTGAACTGTATTTTAGGGTGTATGGAGTTAAGATGACTTACCACGGACCCTGTAAAGGGTTCGAAACGTCAGGATAATATAAAAACTATGTAAATAGTAAATTAAACGCAAGTTAATCCGTAAAAAGTGTTTCATTTCAATAAAAAGAATATTAGTAATATCGATAAAGCCTCGATACACAAATACGTACATCACTAATCATTATGCCAAAAACAAAGCCTTTAAATTACATTTAATTAAGGTTAAAACATTGATTCTTATGAATAGTGTACGATATAGTATAATTTAGAATAAGCAAAAATTAATGTTTTGCCGTTTTTATTCTTTAAAAACTCAAAGTAAAGCATACATATTATGAGAAATCACTACCGTATGAAATGATAATTCCTGGTCTTTCACACCTCCTTTTGTTGTTCTTGACGAACAATAAACCGCTGAACAAGACGTTATGTTAATTGTATATTACACAAACAACACAGACACTAAGATTTCTTTATATTTCACTATTATTTCGCACAATCCAGCAATGTTTTGACCGCGTAGTCGGTCATGAAATGACACGTCTCACACCGACAGTGCGTCGCTGCCAAACGTACATTCACTATCTCTTTTACTCATATCACACTACAGTCATACAGACAGAGATACAAATACTTTACTTTGATACACGTATGTAAAAGCGGCAACGTTGTAAGACTCTGTCCATGTAATATTTGGTCCGAGGAAATTACTTTACAGATCCTTTCGACGCGTTCATTCTCTCTTTTTCCTTTCCTCATAGCATTGACGACCTCCTTGGTCGAGTGGTTTGTACACCGGTTTTCATGGTGTCGCAATCTCTGAGGTCCCGGGTTCGATCCCCGGTCGGGTCAATTTAGAAATTATTGCTTTTCTGAATTGTCTCGGGTCTGGGTGTTTTCTATGTATAATAAGTAGGGATGGAAATGATTGCTATTTAGAAATCATAATCATATGATCATATGATTTTTTTTATCACAGTGATTACACCTGCTATTTTTCACACCTGCTATTTTTCATTGAGAGTAATTTTCCTACTATTTATCATTGCAAATATTGAAGAGAAATGACATGGTAATTGAATAATGATTAAGATGTAACAGGTCATGAATATATGTCACACAACAACGCGCACGTGCTTAGGACTGACGAGGACGACCGCCCGCACAGGTGAAATGTCATTTCATTTTAAACTGCGACTGCGACTGCGACCCGGGTCACAGGTCAATCGGACGCACTACTCGCACGCAGGGATTGTTGAGTAGATGCGTCCCGCTCACACCTCGCTCGTATGATTGTCGTGCATGCTCGCCGCGGTCGCTCCGCGCGATTTCATTCGATCATTCATACACGCACGCACTAGTGAGAAATGAAAATCGCTGCGATTGCGAATGACAATAGCAGTTATGACATATGAAAAACTAATTCATATGATTTTTCACTGCTATCAATGATTTGTTCCATCTTTAATAATAAGTATGTACTTAAGTATTTTAAGTATGTTTATCCGTTGTCTAGTAACCATTTAACGAGTTTCTTCGAAGCTTCTCTTGGGCTAGATAATTGGTGTGATTATAGGAAAGATTTATTTATTTTTTATTTATTCAAATTTGAATGAATGAATTCAAAAGGCGACTGACGGACTAAAGACTGCACATACATCCAACAGCATAGAGCGGCGAGGGGCTCATCAAAATAATACTTAAGACTTACCCCCTCCCCCCTTCCCGCCCCAAAATCACTTGTATTTTTTAATAGGTACCTACAAAGAGTCTCAAAATTATTAGAATATTATCTTTAAATACAGGTAAGTATAAAGTATAATCTGATTTTATTTTAGAAATTAAGAACCACGTTAAAAATATCTAGACTGAGAGGTTTTAGAATGTTTTTTTTTTCAACGGCGAGTCAAGGTCATACTCGCCGCTTTCGGTTTGACGAAAAAATAAATACACGTGATATCTTACTAACCTCCCCCCCCCTACCCCTTGTGATAATTCGTGATTTTTGCCGAAGCCTCTCCCCCCCCTTCGAGCATCACGTGATTAATGAACGGCCTCTTATAACTAAAGACTATTCGTTTTTGTAGGCTCGTTGTCATTTGACAGACAAAAATTTCAAAAAGAACTATTTTCCCTAGTGGAGGAAATGCTATTATTTCTTCGCTCTGGTCGAGATTCTAATTTATAAACTACATTACCGCACTAGTGTGTAGTAAGCTACATTACCATGCTGCAATCGGTGTAATAAGAGCCACTTTACGAGCTAATGTGTAATAAAATAATGTACTATGGCTTTGCGCACACGAACACAATATCATTATCTACAAAAAGTGTCGCGCTAGCATATGTCTAACTTAATAGTTACGTCACAATAAGTGTTTTTGGGAGGGGAGTCATTTTGAAAATTCGTCACGGGGTACGGGGTCCACGCGAACGAAGTCGCCGGCGGTCTGCTAGTATACATACATAAAATCACGACCTTTATCCCCGAAGGGTTAGTCAGAGACTAGGCAATGAGGACCGCAAAATCAGTCCTCTACCATAGTTCACTTTTCACCATATTGCTCTGCACATCTGTTCAGCTTGACAGGTGGTGAGCCCATCGCCGCTCGATGCTTTTGGATGTATGTGCAGTCTTTAGTCCGTTAGTCGCCTTTTACGTCACCCAAAGAGGGAGTGGTAGGTAGTATTCTTTCACCGTTATCCGACACCGCCGGATTGGTTGATTACGTCTAACTCCCTGAATGTCTAAATCCACGAATGTCTAAATCCGCAAATATCTAAATCCGCGAATGTCTAAATCCGCTACCCAGTATATTTAACGCGATATTCGGTTCACGGATATAACACAAGGAACAGGAACAAACTGTGTGCTCCGAAGTTCAGACTTAGCAAAAGTAGTAAATCTTTTATATGGAACTCAATTCATTTTTATAACAAAATACCTGACGACATCACTTCATTGACAGACAACAAATTCAAAACGCACATTCTACGTGTGTTAATTGCGAAAGCTTATTATAAGATCAATGACTATGACAAAAATGCATAGAAATAAGTCTACTCTGTACTGGTTTATTATTAGTATTTTAAGACTATTATTAACTATTGTTTCATTCAATCAATTATATTAATAATTTTATTGATGCGTACAAATTGTTTAATAAATCGTACCTAATTAGATCTATGACACTGTAATGTAACTTTTGTTACTTAGAGGGAGAAAAAAAGTAAGGCCTCCTGAGTTTCTTGCCAGCTTCTTCTCAGTCAAAGGCTCTCCCAAAATCTGAACTGGTGGTAGATTAGTTAGGTATGTAGATTAGGTAGGTAGAGTAGATTATGGTCTGTGCCAGCTAGATGTGCATGAAAGGTCATTTACCCCACTTGTACCAGGGGGGTGCCGCAGTTTAGGAAAGTTCGGCCGGCGTGCCTCCCAGGCAGGCCGCCTACTAGACGTATGGCAGTAAAGGTTGCTGCTCGGCTCGCACGCTCCACATCGCGCGTCATCGCTTAAGGCCAGGTATTCCGAGCGCTTCTCACTCGCTCTCTCGACATGGTACGAAGACGGTACGGGACGGGTATAACAGCGAAGCGGCGCGTTTTGTAGGTTTTATTGCGTATATGTATAGACTTTATAGGATACTCTGCCAGTTTCTCTGTGAAATATTTGTGTCTTTGGTTGAGTACAAAAATTAAATAATAATAATAAATGTATTTATTCGCACATACCATACACGTTCAAGTACAATCAATCATGCAACACAGTACAATACAAGTAGCAGCATAATATTTAAACTTATACTTTTGCATTTACATTAGAACTTTATAAAATTGACGAAGGATGAATTTTATACAGATGCAAACGCTAGAATCTAGATCATTCGGTGCTGCCATATAATATAAATATGCACTTACATAAGACCAGGCAGCACAAACTACTACTTAAACTTGGGTTAACCCGTATCTCAGGCAGCAGCTCCTCCTCCCCTAGTGTACAATTTAAGTACCTACGTACTAAATGCATAGCAATTAGCAATACAGTATCAATTGGACTAAATACAATTACTACATAAGCAAGTAACATATACAAAAGTAAAATTTATTAAAGAAGCTATATGAGTCAAGAATAACTACATTAACAGTTTACCGATTAACAAATTACATATTAAGTTACCGAGTTTAATGGTGGAACTATTTTCTAATGCGTAACAAAAATGAAATAAAACTCTCGAAAACAACAATACACTTATTATAACAATCTACTTAGCCCTACGGTACACCTTGGTTTCGGATGAATTCATAAAACCCATCCACTAAGCACATTACCAACCAAAACCATATTCCTATCATTATTTATATTTCTATTTTTATAATTTATTGATTAATGGTCCGTAGTAAATTTTCAGTTTCGTTATGCGAATGCGTATTTCGAAATGTAAAGTATCAGTAGTTTAGTCATAATATTGAAAAAACATTACAAAAAGGGAAAACTAAGGATTTTTTTTCTATCGAGTGAAGTTCATTTGATCTTGTAATTGAATGCGACTTTGAATAGATTAGATCCTTAACTAATACATACTTTTTTTCCAGAATTTAAACCATTATTTTCTATGTCTCAGATGGTTAGAAAAAACTCAAAGCGCGACCTACCTAGCCTTAACTCGTAACGCGCGTAAACCCTGCGCTCCTGTCGTCAAATCGATATCGAGTCAGCGTTGCTTATCGGAATGTGAACGCTTGGGTCACACAATAAGTTTCAATTTCGCGTGAAAGTCGTTAGAGAGTGTACCTTCTGTACGGTAGTACCTACTATTAGTTATCCTGTACTTGTACCAAAACGAAAAACGAAACAATTTTAAAACACACAAATTAATGTAGGTACCTATTAATATTTGACGTTTTTTATACTTACTAGTTTTTATAAAAAAAGGTATTTGAATGATTAAAAATGTCAACCTTATTACTAATGTTTTCTAAAACTTATATTTTTTTTATTTTTTTTTATTTAAAATGGGTTTGCGTTTGGCCTCAGTCTCGCCTGGTGGTAAGCGATGACGAGGCCGACAGTGGTACACGCTTACCCAGAAAATGCCTATTCATTCTGGCCTTGAAGATACTAAGGTTGTAAGTATCCGGAAACACAGACGCAGGGAGAGCGTTCCACTCCTTAGCGGTGCGTACTAGAAAAGATGCAGCAAACCGCTAGGTACGGATTGTTGGAAAGTCAACGACATGGGGGTGGAAGCCCTCCCGGCGTCTAGTGGTCCGGTGGTAGAAAGTAGTGGGTGGTATCAGGTTATATAAATCCTGCGCACACTCGCCAAAATACACCTTATAGAAGACCGATAGACACGCGACTTTACGCCGATGCTCCAAACTCTGAAGTTTGGTTCCAACGAGCGCATCTTCGCCTATGAGTCTCCTAGCCCTTCGGTCCACTGAGTTCATTGCGTCCAACTGGTACTTGGCAGAGCCATCCCACAGGTGGCAGCAGTACTCCATACACGACCGAACTTGTGCTTGATACAAGTGGAGCAGCTATTCCGGTGCGAAGTATCGCCGAACCTTAAAGAGGATACCAAGTTTTTTGGCAGCGGTTTTTGCTTTCGACTCAATGGAGCTACCAAAGTTGAGGTTAGATGAGAGTTCCATACCTAGGAGCTCGAGATGGTCGGTTATCGGTATCGGTGCATTCAGGAAAGTAGGAGTGAGATTAAATGGACTCCGTTTGGCGGAGAACAGACAAGCCTGTGTTTTGTTGGCGTTGAACTCAACAAGGTTAGCTTCGCTCCAGTCGGACACTGCTTGGAATGTTGAATTCATTCGCTCAACCATGGCCTCTCTAAGTGACTCAGTCTCAGCGACACTGGCGCGGGCACTGGACATATATCGCTCTGTAACAGTGCTGTCGTCTGCGTATCCGAAGATACCTGGGCACAACAGATCATTAATGTGCAGCAGGAAAAGTGTCGCAGGGAGAACAAACCCCTGAGGTACTCCGGCATTTATAGCCAATAAGTCAGAAGAGCAGCCATCGATGACTACCCTTATTAATTCATTTCAATCATCTTCATTTTAACCGGTACTTTATTTTACTTCAAAAACTCAGTTATTTCCAATTTCTACTACCACAATATCAATATGATAATTAGAAATCACATTTATTCCTTGAGAATGATAAATCATAGTGAAGTGTTAACTTATGTTAACAATTTATCATTCTCCACCTTTCATCCCAAAAAACGTAAATTACCTATAAGTTTTAGCCGTTTGTGTCGCTAGAGGAGAGACACTTGCCCGCCATTTTTGTCTCGTACCAGGATACGTTTGTTTACACAGAATTCTATCGCCACGGCTTATATTACGGTTCGACGCGATTGTGTTTCGGCGTGCAGTGGTACTGGGGGTAGCTAGATTAGTTGTTAAGTCTTAACTACAAGTTAGTTAACAGTTTTTTTATTATTATTAGTCTTGACGTCAAAAAGTGCCTGTAAAGGTTTACTTTGAATAAATAATTTGACTTTGACTTTGATAAAATTTTCGTGAATGATTTTATACGACTTTTGATGTCTTTAAGTCAACAAAAAAGTTATAATAGACATCAATTCCTTTTACGATGAAGCCCCATCTCGTGCCACTGTTTACAACTGGTTTAATGAGTTTAACCGTGGTCGCACTAATCTCACCGATGATCTGCGTGAAAGACGGCCTTCTACGGCGACGACTGAAGACAATATCAGTGCTGTGCGGCGTATGAACAAGACTGACAAAAGAGTGACCTAGCAGCAGACAAGCAGGCAATGAGGACATCGCCTCTCCTTACATCACTAAGTTTTATTTGTACTGGCACCTCCAAACCAACCTTTAGATTATTGCAAGAAGTGCCAGACGTCCCTGCGCCAGCAAAATACTCGCGCAGGAGACCATCTGCGTTAGGTCTTGACGCCAAATCAGCCCGCTGAAGCGCGCTATTCATTCGGTACTCATAAAACTAGTGTCTCGGGAGAGTTTCCCTGTGAACACGTGTAGTTCACTGCCTATTGTCACGATAGGTAACCGGAGCTGTCAAGCTCGCTCACTTCTCGTTGCACGAAGGGCACAACTCGCAGTTGCCACTGGTCGGCAATGACGACAGCAAAACCAGTCCATAAGTCTACCATAGTCCACTTTTCACGAAATAGCGACTGCACAGCGTGACAAGTGGTGAGCCCATCGTTGTTCTATGCTGTTGGAAGTTTGTGCAGTCTGTAGTCCGTTAACGCCTTTTACGACACCCAAAGGAAGAGAGGGGGTGGTAGAATTTTTTCACCGCGCTACGCGACTCGGTCATACCCGGGTTATGTTTTGGTATAAGTCCAGGGCTGCGATGGTCTCGCATCATCAGGCGGGCTTTATGCTCGTTTGGGGTTAGTATCAGTTGGTCCAAAACGCAACTGGTCTGAGTAGCAACTGGTCTAAAACACAACTGGTCTACTGGCCTAAATCGCAACTGGTCTAAAACGATACTTTTGTCGGCGACCAGCTATTTAGACCACATGCATTTAAGACGAATTGATAAATGACAGTAGACGAAATTATTTTGCGACGAGTTGCTTCATAGACCGATTACGTATTCGACTATCTGCAAAGGAGAATGACCTTTTTACTATGGGAGTTAGGCTAGTTTTTTTTTGGTTTTTTAGCTAGCTAGCGTAACACAGCGCCTTGATCAAATAAGTAGTAATTAATAGCAGCAATGCTCTGAATTATGAAGAAAAAATTACACTACAATATCATGCGGGAGTTTGAAGCTATGTTCATTTTTAGCTTAAGACTTTTTAGGTATTTTGAGGTTATGACAACTGTTTTCGTATGACTATCAGTTCAGTTCAGCATTTATTTATCACTTGACGCTTAACACGGCGTTCTATAAAAAACCTTTTTTAACAGTAATCATTATAACTTAAGAGAACACTTTTGATATGTGAATGATTAAGACGCAATAGATATCGAATAGGCTGGTTTGGTCATTCTCCTTTACCCAAATGATTTTTAGGTGAGTTCATGCCGTAGACCACTTGCGTGTTTGACCATTTGATACTTACCCCTCTTTTGTTAGTGTCATCTCATTACATTATTTTAAAGTCGCCGTTTTCCTGTGTCTGTGGCTGCGTTTTGTTCTTTAAAACCACTCAATAGAGTTTTATGCGGTTTTCACTAATAGAAAGACCGATAACTAAGGATGGTTTTTGTTTTGATATAAACTAACTAGTTAGATTAGTTGTTAAGTCTTAACTACAAGTTAGTTAACTGTTTTTTTTAATTATTATTAGTATTGACGTCAATAAGTGCCTGTAAAGGTTTACATTGAATCAATAATTTGACTTTGATTTTGATAATTTGAAGATATTTTGTAATAAATGGCTGGAGTACCTAGTAGGTATGACGATGTTTCTAAGTTAGCGTGGAAAAAAGCGCAGGCAGAAAGCAAGTACGATATAAAAATAAATCTCATGTAACGTGTAATCAGGTAAATAAACAGTAAAACTAGTTGGGCTGGAGGCTTTGGTTATGAATAGTTATTAAGAGGTGATAGCATCGGCTACCAATGCCTTTATAAATCGCGAACTGTACACTGAAGCTATAAAAGAGGCAGACATGACAGTGTATTATAATTATTAGTATTATTAACCGAGTCGCGTAGCGGTGAAAGAATACTACCACCACCTCTCTTCCCTTGGGTGTCGTAAAAGGCGACTAACGGACTAAAGACTGCACATACAATCAACAGCATACAGCGGCGATGGGCTCACCACCTGTCACGCTGAGCACAATGTGCAGTCGCTATTTGGCAAAAAGTGGACTATATGCAGTCCTCATTGCCTTAGTCTCTGACTAACCCTTCGGGGATAAAGTCGTGATTATATGTATAATACTCGTACATTAAGAATTATAGGATACCAAATCGCATTTAACCAGAGTAGTGTTTTATGGCCCAATTTCCCTTGGTCTTAGAACGCAACTGGGACGTTTATATATATATATGAATGTTGATGAATTAGAAGCCTAATTTAAAAAAGTAAATAGCAACAAATCAAAATCGCATATTTTATATAAGTACCTAATCAATATTTAATTACATTAAAATAAAACGAAAAAAACATAGCGATTAAAAGCCCATCCTTTTAGGATAAAGTCCACCGCGTCCTGCCATTATTATCCTTCTTGGTGTATCGAAGGTTTCTAAGTAAATAATTATATCGCCTCCATTAACAACTTTTATAATCCTCGGTAAAACCAGTAAACAGCAAATAGGGTATTCTTAACGCAAGCAGCGATCCCACCAGTTTTATCTCAGCTCTATAAAATCATGTTTCTTACTATGTAACATAAATTTCCCCATTGTAACATATTCAATATATTAAACAGGAACTATCTTCCGATATGGATAAAATTAAATGTTTATTAGTTTTAAAATCCTATTGGCGTTTAAACAACCCACTGTTGAGACCTTCCACATATTAATAAAAAAACATGCATATAATAACGACTCTATTATCCCCGAAGGCTTAGTTAGAAACTAGGCAATTAGGACAGCGCTATTACAGTCCTCTACCATAATTCATTTTTCACCAAATAGCGACTGCACGTGTGCTTAGCGTGACAAGTGGTAAGCCCATCGCCGCTCTATGCTGTGGGAAATATGTGCACTCTTCAGTCCGTTAGTCGCCTTTTACGACACACTAGGGAAGAGAGAGGGGTACCATGGTATTCTTTCACCGCTACGCGACACGGTTAATAAAAAACTGGATAATATTTTTGTAAATACAGGATGAAAAAATAGGATAATATTTTTGTAAATATAGGATGAAAAAATAGGATACAATTTCGCAACTGAACCTGAAAAAACAATTATTTGTAAAGAAACAATATTAAATTACAGAAAACCAAATCAACCATTCTAAGATTTTGAAGGAATTAAAAAAATGTATTAAAAGCCGTTCTATCAAATATTACTAAGTACTCGGCCTTAATATATGAAACAGAGGACTTTTTCTCGCATTTTTGTGCAGGTTATCTCAGATACAAGTTGTTGTCGTTTGCACCTAAAAGGTTGATTAAAGTTTGTTACCATTCCACATTGGGCCAGCGTGATGGGTTATGGATTATTGTCCATTGGGAATTGCCGTGCCCAGCCGCGGGATGTTTATAGATCATGAAAAGTCTGTTAACGTAACGATAACAAAGCTTTTGTTAACGTAACAACAACAAAGCTACAATTGTTAATTTTCTAAACAACCTCGAGCTGCCTACGAACTAACAGTCCGTAAGCAAGGCTGTGATAACGCACGAATAGTGTTGTGCCGACGCCGGCGCCGCTGCGCACGGCAACACAGAAGGTCGGATTATGAGAGGAGTTTCTTTCGAATGTAATATTTCATTAAAAATTTCAACGACATTGCGAGACAAAAATAATAATAGAGGTGTGTGGTGGCGGCTCATTAAAAAAAAATCTGGTTAATAACCCATCTCTCACTTGAGTGTCGTAAAACGCGACTAATGAGTTAAATACTGCACATACATCCAACAGCAAAGAGCGGCCATTGACTCATCTGTCACTCTGATGTGCAGTTGTTTAGTGAAACTTGCATTATGGCTCGTAGGTATTCTAAAATCAAACTGAAAATCAAATACATGCTTGAATTCAGTTAGAAAGGGATGGCGATATATGCGATGAATAGTTCTATCCCTTTCTAAGTGTACTCAAGCAGAGATATGAGTTTGGTTTTAGAATACGAGTCAGAGAGCTGTGTTTGCGGTCCTCATTGCCTATAGTCTCTGACTAACGCTTTGGGGATAGTAGTCGTGCGTGTATATATTATTATATAAATAATAAAAACTTATTATTATATTAATCAACAAATTACATACATGCATACAAACAGGCGTGAGTTTGTTTGTTTGTTTCCAATAGGGGTAGACAGAGACTTTGGATCGCCATCTGCTACGGTCATTATCCATCAATCTTTTCATACACGCCCGGCGGTTTTTGTCACTGCGCACACTAGCCTTTGTTAACAAAGTCCCTAATCCCTTGCCACAAATTAGATGATAAATAATAAATATATATGCCCATTAATAACGTTTATGGCAGTCATTTTAACTAAGAAAGTAGAGTGATAGGATAGGGTTCCACAAAAGATCGCTATGACTATATACAACAGGAAATTATAAACAAAAATTAATAAATTATAAAACTTAAATTAACTTAAAATATAGCCAAACAGGGTATGTACTATCAACAAAACCGATACAGTAACATTTTCAAAAAATTTTGCTTGCTCAAGATAACCACAGTTCATCCCGCCCTTTGTTTAACATTGACCAATGACGACGAACCGTTTATTTAAAACAAAGAAATTATTGCCATACCCCGTTCCGCCTTTGGTTTTCATTGATAAAGACAAACAAAACATCCCTTTTTAACATCTTGACTCTTTTCACAATTTTATGATTATTGAGTTAATAGAGGGATGTTGTAGCAAAAGTTTAAAAAGGATGTTGGGACAGGACAAATGCAAATGAAAATAACCCTTAAGGTGGTATACGGCCGATTTTGTTGATAGTACACACGGCGTCAGATCAACCTACCCTAGACTGTCAAATTTCTCTAATGAATATTGATCCTTATACTCAAACGATAAAGTTCAAAATTGATTGTAGAAATTTGACAGTTTTGGGTAGGCTGATCTGACGCCGTGTGTACTTAGAATGTGCTTTTTTTAATGTGATAATAATATACACGTAGTGCTGATCTTCAGTACAAGCTTTGACGTGAGGTCAAATTTGAATTTTAAAAAATACAATCGTACAGTTTAAAAGAGTTAAATCATATTTATATATTACCGGTCAATTTGCGTAACTGAAGTTTAATTTTGCAATGTCAAAGTTACCGCCACCCTTTGATTTTGCCCTGCGATGCATAAAGCCGGGCTTAGTCGTGCGTCGTCATACCGACAGGTTATCGATAGCTAACTCTAAACGTGTTTTAGGATGCAGATGAGGTTATCTATAATCTGCTTTATAAAGCACTGCGTTAGCTTGTCGATATTGTAAGTTAATTAAATGGGGTCCTATCATAGTTAAGTTGGTACGGTAAGATGGTACGGAGTTAAGTTTTGGCTGGTACGATTTTGAATTGAAAAAAGTACTTATAAAAAGCGTAAAAGTGGTTTTCAGCAGCGTATGAATATAACACTGTTGGGCTAAGAGATCGGGCCTTAACACACCACTACCTAACTTAAAGTTAACGGGTAAGTGACTTTAAAAATTGCTGTCTTACGACGACAACAGGGATCAACAATGGCTTAACATGCTTTACAAAACACAACTGAGCTCATTTTATGGTCATCCATCCAGTGACCTTGCATTGTGACTGTTGCTTAACTTGTAAGATCGCTAGTCACTTCGCCATGGGCTCTCTAAATAATTATCTTGTATTTTTTGTTCTCGTGTCAAAACATTAAATTTTATCGATATCGATAAACAACTTCGCCCAACACTAACCGGCAGTAAGCCGGAATGACCACAGGGCTTCCTAGTGGTGTACTCCAGACTCAGATCTTGAATCAATGCCACTTGTTTCATAAACAAGGCAAATTCTAGTGTTGTTCGCATAATAGCATAAATGTAATAGTCAAATGCACGTCACACAGTTAAATTGTGATTAGTAATAGGTATAAGTATTTAAAATGTTATAACATTCATTATATTTTCAGACATATTTTTACGACTTCCACCAGATGTTAGGAATCGAGTACGTTGGAATTATTGGACAATAGCTAAATCATTGTTGAATGAATTCTTTAGCGTCTATTTTCAGTTTTACAAATACGAATGAAATAAATTCGTAAGTTTTTTAAAACCATAGAAAAACCTGTCTAAGTCTCGAAATAAAAACTAGTTTAAAAGACACTTAAATTACTAGTTAGTGCTGTTCTGTTTAGGGCAATGACGACTTTTTTTTCTCTTAAATAATGACTTCGTGCGGTCAGCACATTAAAATTTTGCCAATATATTAAAGTGAATATTTTCTTTGCTTATAGTAGATGATAATGAGTGATAATTAACGTTTAATAGTAAATAATATTTTCCTAAACCCCATGAGACTCAATAAAGCTGTGGGACTTTAATGAGATCTCACGGACTTCTTGAGAGAATTTGAAAAGTAATGTTGCACTGTTTTGTTTTATTTACTAACACTCATGCACATTCACGAACAGTTAACAGTAAATAATCCACCATTATTTCACATTAATATTCGACAAAACACAAATTATAGAAAATAAAACAAAACTGCAGACTTTCTTTTCTTGCTTGGCTTTCACTGTCCCACCAAGAAATTCACGTTTTTATTTAATTTTGGCATGACGTATTTTTTATAATTTGTTCCTTGAAGGAACAGGCTAAGGTCAGAGACCATACTGCCTAGTCATTAGTTAGTTAAAATCACGTTAATATTATTATAAGCCTATATTAAAGCCCTCCCCCCTTTTCACTTTTCGCGGTCTGTTGCTTGTGCTGGCCAATCGTTATTTTTGGTACAATTAACCCGTAGTAGGGGTCTATTGTAACACATGGTATCGTTCTGTTCAGATATGATTTTCATTGACTTTTCGGTACCGTAGGTTTTCTCTAAATACACACATTTGCAGCTTAATAGTTTAGGTATTAATATTTAAATAAAATATTAAATGTATTTCAGTACATTTGTCACTATCAACCAATGTTTCAAATATGGTAGGTATGGTGGTTAGGTAGGTAGATTAGGTAGGTAGAGTAGGTTATGGTCTGTCCCAGCTAGATGTGCATGAAGGGTCATTTACCCCACTTGTACCAGTGGGGTGCTGCAGTTTAGGTACGTTCGGCTGGCGTGCCTCCCAGGAAGGCCACCTAGGCGTATGACAGTAAAGGTTGCCGCTCGGCTCGCACGCTCCACATCGCGCGTCGTCGCTTAAGGCCAGGTATTTCTCTCTCGCGGCTTCTCTCTCGCTCTCTCGATGGTACGACGGTACGGGACGGGTATAACAGCGAAGCGGCGCGTTTTATAGGTTTTATTGCCTATATTTATATACTTTATATATAGGATTCTCTGCAATTAGCAGAGAATCAGAGAAAAAGAGAAAAATATCTGCGAATAATTTGTCTTTCGTTGAGTACAAAAATTAAATGTAAAGTATCAGTAGCTTAGTCATAATATTGAAAAAACATTACAAAAAGGGGTAACTTTGGGGGTTTTTTTTTATCGAGTGAAGTTTATTGGATCTTGTAACTGAATGAGACTTTGAATAGATTGGATCCTTAACTAATACATACTTTCTTTTTTTTTCCAGAATTTAAACCATTATTTTCTATGTCTCAGATGGTTTGAAAAAACCCAAAGCGCGATCTATCTAGCCTTGAGAGGAAACACTGCGTCGACATGGCGTTCGGGATTCTCATGCGGGGCACGGGGGTGCGGCGTTTCGTGGTCCCCTGTTTCCTCCTTCAGAGGTGGACCAATTTTTATCACTTTTTTAAGCGTCGGTTGGGGGAAGAGGTTTTCTGTGTCTGTATGTTTGATTTTTTTTTTTAAACGAGCCACTTAATGTTTCTGAAGACGCCTTAAAACGAAGTGATTTCGCTTAAATTTGAAGGCTCCTGGTTATTAAATAAATGACTTAAATGCAAAGGAATCAAGCATACAGACGTGAAGGGTCTCTTTCTTTAACCGTTGCTGAGGGGGGTAGGGGTTGGTCCGGTTCTGGGGGGGGGGCTGCGGGGCGTCGTTTTTCTGTGTTTTGTGTGGGAGTTTTGGGTGCCGCATCGACGTGGTGTTTCCTCTTAACTCGTAATCCCTACGCGCGCGCGTAAACCCTGCGCTTCTGACGGACGTCAAATCGATATCGAGTCGGCTGTGCTTATCTGAATATGAACGCTCGGGTCACGAGATAGGTTTCAGTTTATAATTTATGCTTATTAATTTTTGACGTTTTTTTATGCTAAGTTTTTATAAAAAAATATATTTGAATGATTAAAAATGTCAACCTTATTGGTTAGGTACTAATGTTTTCCAAAACTCATTTCAGCCGTTACTTTATTTTACTTCAAAAACTCTCCAATTTCTATTACTTACCACAGTATCAGTACGATAATTGGAAATCATATTTAATTTTATTCCATTAAGTTATAACTTAAGTTAACAATTCATTATGATTTATCATTTTTCACCTTTCATCCCAAAAAAACGATAAATTACCTATAAATTTTAGCCGTTTGTGTCGCTAGGGGAGAGACACTTGCCCGCTATTTTTTCTCGTACCAGGATACGTATGTTTACACAATTCTATGACCACGGCTTATATTTCGGTTCGACGCGATTCTGTTTCGGCGTGCAGTGGTACTGGGGGTAGCGATGCGCATTTGTCTGGCACAGACTATAATAGACTATAATAGCTCGTTAGATTAGTTGTTAAGTCTTAACTGTTAGTTAGTTAACTGTTTTTTTTATTATTATTAGTATTGACGTCAATAAGTGCCTGTAAAGGTTTACATTGAATAAATAATTTGACTTGACTTGACTTGGTACTATTTCCCCGGTCAACCCTACCAACAATTTTTTTTCATTTATAGACGCTTAAAAAAAGAGTCGATAAAAGTTTATATGGGAGTTCGTCAATGTCCTTTAAAAATGAATACCTATAGTGCAGTGATTGCATAATGTAACTGGAGTTTAATACTATATAGAATGTTTATAAAGAAAATTGTTTGCCTGTAAAGTCGGTTTTACGGGCGAAGATTTTACGTGACAACGTCTTTTTCTCGGTAGAATATTTATTGATATGAATATAATTAAATTGCACAATAGGAACAAGGAATTGAATGAAAATAAGAATTGCACAAATTTATCATAGTTGAGTGGGAGAGAGACGCAAGGCATTCGGCGGGCCTCTCTCTCGTTCGGTGACTCATCGTAACGTTACCGAGCGTTACACTTTTTCATAAGTGACTCCCAGCCGCAACCTAATTTAAGACGTTGTCACGTCAAAATTATAAACTTCTTAACAAATTCGTTGTGCAAACACCTAGTGTCGGTCGATTATTTACTGTTTCTTGATATTTTGTGGTTTCCTCGTTAATATCTCGCTAACGTGTTGCGTAGCGGTGAAAGAATACTACCACCCCCTCTCTTCCCTTGGGTGTCGTAAAAGGCGACTAACGGACTAAATATTGTACATACATCTAACAGCATAGAGCGGCGATAGGCTCACCACCTGTCGCGCTGAGCACATGTGCAGTCGCTATTTGGTGAAAAGTAAACTATGGTGTAGGACTGCTTTTGCGGTCCTCATTGCCTAGTCTCTGACTAACCCTTCGGGGATAATAGTCGTGACTATATTATGTATGTATGTATAATACGTACACACGGTGTCAAATTTCTACAATCAATTTTGAACTTTATTGTTTAGCTCTAAAGATCAATATTTTTTGGAGAAATTTGACAGTTTAGGGTAGGTTGATCTGACGCCGTGTGTACGTAAAATATAAGCACATGGGAAGTGGTATTCGCTAGTGTGGGAAAACCTAAATCTCTCACCTAGCCTTAAGGTGTTAGTGAAAAATTAAAATAACACGTTCTAAGAATTACTTTTTGAAGTATTAAACAGTAAAATTAAAATCTGCGAAAATTATGAAATATTGTTGAGGCTTTAACCTGTGAAATACACCCGATGGAAACACGATTTGATAAAGTAGGCTCTATAGAATAAATTCACAAAGTTACATATTTTTGTGTCATTTTTATCTTCTTTTCCAGATTTTGTTCTTAAAATAAGTGATTTAATATTATGAGTCATTTACCAAAATGAAGTTCATAGATAACTTAAGGAATTAACCGATCGTTTTTTATTTATTACATCTATCAATTTTTTAAAATATAAAACGCGATTATTCGAGCCGCTTCGCTGTTATACTCGTCCCTTACCGTCGTACCATCGAGAGAGCGAGAGAGAAGCGCTCGAAATACCTCCCCTTAAGCTGATGACGATGATAATCTACTGTTGTTACATGTTATCTGTGGCACACAACAGAGTGTGTAACAACTCGTCAATGGTAGCATTGTGTCCGTAGAGTTCGCGGTCTGATAGACCTCTATAGTGTTATGCTCTATTTCGACTGTGTGCTTAATTAATTCGCTAAAACGAGTAGAATAACCTTTACAAGGTTTTGGGTCGAACATTCATTTGTATTAATGGTTTTAAGAGTACATGAAAAGAAAGTAAGGGTGAGGCAGTGTTTTAGTAGCGAGTAATAGTAATAGATCTTATGAGTTCAGCTATCGTAATACCAGACATAATAGAATTAATTAAGTAATTATTTTTTTAAAAGAATTTATTAAACGAAAAACAAACGTGGAGGGGAGGGCCTTTGTCCATGGACACAATTTAGGCTAAATAAAAAAACGAAAATTTTGTAGGTAAAGTACATAAATTAAAAACATATTTTTTTGGATAAACTAAAAACATTTAAAAAAAAATCTGACTCAACAATAAATAGGGATCAATTTAAACTAAAAAAAATTAAATATAATAATAAATTAAGTAATAATACCTTCTATTTTTAGAAATAATGTAATTCATGATTTTAGAATCACTATAGAATACTAAATAGAAACCTTTCCTATATGTAGAGATGGGTAGTGCTAATAATCCGGTTAATATCATTTGGCTAATAATGGATTAAAAGCAGTTAATAGCCATTAATAGCCGATTTCGGATGAAAACCCTGCTATTAATGTTACAGTAATGATTAAAAATTTCCCTTCATGGTTTTCAGTTTTAGGACTGTCAGGTTAGTTTTTTTTTATTATCGTCGATCTTAGTTAGTCAATACAAATCTAATAAAGAAATTTAAAATTAACCTGGCCCATTTAAATTTTTTTAATCAGCTATGTACAATTTTCTTTTTTCTAATTGGAGTGTGTAATATCGACGCACGAAATCGCGATAAAACATAGGAATTATGTTTGTAATCGTTCTAAGCAAATAAATGGAAGATGCTTTTACAGTTTTTATCTATTTTTACACTATACATCACTCGTAGGTACATAAAAATCTCGAGTTTTCGATAGTGAAAGTTAAGTAATATTCGCCGAGGTCGCCAAGAGGATGGGTGACCGTAGGTTCATAAAATCTCGAGGTTTTCGATCGCGAAAGTTAACAATGTTCGCCGAGGTCGCCAAGGGGATGGGTGACCGTAGGCATATAATCTCGACAAAAAATATTTTTCATTCTAATTACTGCAAGAGTCACTAGAATCATCATTTCTAAGGTTCGTCATTATGTGACATTTGATCGGACTGTAATGGGTCTGTCAGATTCTTATCCTGTGCGTATTTAGTTGTTCATGTTCATCACTGTCTCAGGTGATTTGTTCAATTTCAAGGTTTGGAGAGCAAGGTTCCAAAAAAAATCTAAAATTTCAAGGTTCAATCAATCAAATTGTATGAAACTATTAATAGCGGGGTTATTAGCCAATGGATGGCTAATAATGGCTAATGGATTATAATCGCTAATAATCCAAACAATCCGGCTATTAACCCATCTCTAGTCCTATGACGGGTGAGCTACCACAAGACACACTCACAACGACAGGCACAGATTTTGTATTTTATTAATGTAGGTATTCGGCGCTGTGTTCGGTGTGTCGTTAAAACAATTTCAGCCCGCATCACACATATTATTAGTTACCTACTCTGATTTTTAGATTTGTCCTTCATCTTGTAAGTATTTTTAACATTGTTTCTTTTTCTGTATGAATGTGCAACACCTAGACAAACTACTAGGCGCTAAGTAGTTTAAGATATATTGTATTCTTTATTTCAATAAATAAATAGAAATTCAATTGTTGACAACCTCTAAGAGTCTTCGTAACGGACAAGGGGTTATATATTGTATTACACTAGCTTGCTGCGACTTCACACGCGTCAATTTATCGCAAAAAAGAATAGTCTATAACCGTCTTCAGGGTGTCATCTACTCCTGTACCAAAACTCATCAAAATCGGTGAAGTGGTTATAACAAATGTAAAAAATTGCTTACTCAATGTATTTAAAATCAAGTCTTCACTACAAACCTATCCTAAACTAACTTTTCTTTATTGATGAAAACATTTTTTTTTCTAGTAAACATTTTATCCTATATCTATATAGCATTGTGAATGCAAAATTGCAACAATAAAGATATTTATAAGCAATTACGGCTTTATCAATTGTTAAATACTTGCAATAGTATTTCTTTCGAATGTGAGGGTAGACTTCATAGTGACGTAATACCGCTGGCTTGCAGCGTAAATCAAACTACTAGGAAGAATTCAACGAGTCTTCTGGGGTCTCGGTAGCTCAGCGGTTAGAGCAGTGGACCGGCAATCCAAAGGTCGTGGGTTCGAATCCCACTCGTGCTTCTTAGAGCTCAGTCAGTTGTAGATCATCCTTTAGTAAAACCAAACTGTTTTTCATGAAAAAGTTTATTAATTGCAAAATGAGACAGTAATTGATTGTAAATAATTTTCTTAAAGACTTTGCTAAAGGCTGGTAATATAGAAATTGGTCTAAAGTTAGAGGGATTGTTTTTGTCGCCAGCTTTAAACAACGGAATGATTTTAGCATGCTTTATTAAATTTGAAAAAGTTCCTTCTTCAAGACACCTATTGAAAATATCGGCCAATTGAGGAGCTAATAATTATAATTTAATAATTCAAAGAATACTACCACCCCTTCTCTTCTCTTGAGTGTCGTAAAAGGAGACTGCACATACATCTAACAGCATAGAGCGGTGATGGGCTTACTACCTGTCACGCTGAGCACATGTGCAGTCGCTATTTGGTGAAACGTGGACTATGGCAGAGGACTGCTTTGCTGTCCTCATTGCCTAGTCTCTGACTAACCCTTCGGGGATAATAGTCGTGATTATGTATGTATGTATGTTAAGCGGAGAGGTAATGAGAAGACCTTAGCCCTATAGGTCAATTGGTTGAAGAAGAAGTAGACAGAGACACAGTCACGCTTTCCATTGTCTCATATGCTGACACACTTGTTTCTATTAATTCACTCGCATAGCATTCTTCATACACTGAAACAACAAAAAGGTTGATTTTGCACGGGTTGACGACACATTAGTTGAATTAACTACGTGATGGGTTAAAGCAACATGAACAAATTGTTGCTTTCACAGAAAAGTTTTTGTTGATATGAAAACAGTTGTTTTTACCTATTTGTACATGTTGGCGTACCAATGCATGCATAATTCAATAGGTAATTGTTGATTTTACTGTTCAAGTTGTTGAAATAACCATTTTTAAAGATGAATTTACAAAATAAAAACGTTAAAACAACAAAAAATTTCCGTAACTGATCAACAATACAGTTTTTGTTCATTCAACAAAACTCAAGAGTAGGTGCTATATTAACCCTAAAATTTTGTTGAAATATGGTAAACCCAACTAATAATTTCTTTCCGTGTAAACATGTTTGTTTGCTGTTCTACAGGATTTTTTATCTGTGCACAGTGTACACTGTATTTTAAATTATAGAGTAACTTAATCGAGATGTACAGATTTTTTTTTTTAAAGTGAAAAATCAAGAAACTAAAAATAATCAAACACATCCACAAAAATATCGTTGATCGTGGTCAATCGACCAGGACAGCTCAAATTCAACTCTGACACAACACGATACCACAGGATACCAAGGTTAGGTTACCTTTACGTTACACGTGACTTTTCGTTCGCCCGGTATCCACGAGTTGTTTTTTTATTGTGCCGGACAAATTACATAAACAATAAATAAATTTAACCCTAGAAAGATAATCTTATTTTAACCTACGGTAAAGATAATCATACGTCTTAAAGACGTACTGAATTTTCAGAGTTCATACTTGACTTATTATCATATTTAAGCAATTCAAATGTAATTATTTAGTTGCTTTAGGATATTGTGCTATAAATAAAACCGAAATAATATAGACAAATAAACTATAATTAAACAAATAACGGAATTTGGTAAATCCTCTACAAATCAACTAATAACTAACATGTCTTCTTTGGATGTCAAAATATGTTAACTTAAAAATCATAATCACATTTTCTTTATCTATTATTAAATTGTTACTCATAATCACTTTTTCAACATAGTAATAATCATATTTTTTACATTATATCCCAATTAGGTACAGCGCAGGCATAAGTCGTTTCTGTGTTCGCAGCAAATCGTCTTGTTACACTTGTAGCAAGTCGTTTTCGACGTCCTTGTTATTTTGGATAGGCAGTATATGCGCAATAACGTCATTTTTTAACGACAGGTTCCTCATTTTAACTTATGGTGGGGTTGTTTTACAGAAACTATTGAATATTAGTTAGGACATGTCATTTGAGCGTAGTAGCTGCCAACTTGCCAACCTCGTTTTCCATTCAAGGCAATAAGAGTTCAGTATATAGATTTTTCATGTAGTTCTTTCGGCTAATTGGCTTTTTGTTCTTGGGAGTAACATTATGACAATATATTACATAGGAATTCACCAATGCTTTTTTCATCAGGTAGACTAGCAATGTTTATTCTTCCCTCGAAGTATAAGCAGAGTTGGAATAATTTTTGCGTGAGTAATTATATTATTAAGTAGGTATACTTTTTCGTTTGTGGAAAAAATAGGTCGATTTGACGGTACTAGCATATTTTCAGATGTCGTATCCATTATAATGGGTGATTTTTTTGAGGTTAGGATTTTCATGCATTAGTATTTGCTCAGATTTTTTGAGGTTATGATTTTCATGCATTATTATTTGCTCAGTATGCTTTGACATTTCATCATGAATAGACTTACTAACGAGCAACGCTTGCAAATCATTGAATTTTATTACCAAAATCAGTGTTCGGTTCGAAATGTGTTTCGCGCTTTACGCCCGATTTATGGTCTACATAATCGACCAAGTGAGCAAACAATTAATGCGATTGTGACCAAGTTTCGCACTCAGTTTACTTTATTGGACATTAAACCAACCACACGAATGCGTACAGTGCGTACAGAAGAGAATATTGCGTCTGTTTCTGAGAGTGTTGCTGAAGACCGTGAAATGTCTATTCGTCGCCGTTCGCAGCAATTGGGTTTGTGTTATTCGACCACATGGAAGATTTTACGCAAAGATCTTGGTGTAAAACCGTATAAAATACAGCTCCTGCAAGAACTGAAGCCGAACGATCTGCCACAACGTCGAATTTTCAGTGAATGGGCCCTAGAAAAGTTGGCAGAAAATCCGCTTTTTTATCGACAAATTTTGTTCAGCGATGAGGCTCATTTCTGGTTGAATGGCTACGTAAATAAGCAAAATTGCCGCATTTGGAGTATAGAGCAACCAGAAGCCGTTCAAGAACTGCCCATGCATCCCGAAAAATGCACTGTTTGGTGTGGTTTGTACGCTGGTGGAATCATTGGACCGTATTTTTTCAAAGATGCTGTTGGACGCAACGTTACAGTGAATGGCGATCGCTATCGTTCGATGCTAACAAACTTTTTGTTGCCAAAAATGGAAGAACTGAACTTGGTTGACATGTGGTTTCAACAAGATGGCGCTACATGCCACACAGCTCGCGATTCTATGGCCATTTTGAGGGAAAACTTCGGAGAACAATTCATCTCAAGAAATGGACCGGTAAGTTGGCCACCAAGATCATGCGATTTGACGCCTTTAGACTATTTTTTGTGGGGCTACGTCAAGTCTAAAGTCTACAGAAATAAGCCAGTAACTATTCCAGCTTTGGAAGACAACATTTCCGAAGAAATTCGGGCTATTCCGGCCGAAATGCTCGAAAAAGTTGCCCAAAATTGGACTTTCCGAATGGACCACCTAAGACGCAGCCGCGGTCAACATTTAAATGAAATTATCTTCAAAAAGTAAATGTCATGTACCAATCTAACGTTTAAAATAAAGAACCGATGAGATTTTGCAAATTTTATGCGTTTTATTGTTTAAAAAAGTTCTCAAGCTCTTAAAAAATCACCCGTTATAATCACCAACTTCGTCTTCATCGTAGCGCGTCATCAAGACATCTTCTGTTTCGCTGTCGCTGTCTGAAGGTATATTGTTATCATCACTGTCCTCTAATACTGTCATAATCTGACTATAATAAAGGGCAGTGCGTCTAGCCATCCTTGTTTTATACCAAAATTATCTAAAACAACGTAAAAATATTAATAAAACGTAAATAAACAACTACGTTAGTAATTCCAAAAGTCACGCAAAAGGTTATCATACGTCATACAGACGTACGTGATCTGCATATCTCCACAAATATTGTACTTACCACAGTAAAACAGCTGTCTCGCGAAAGCTCTGCCCGGCGACTTAGTTGGCTAAGACGGACAGAGCGCTATGTCGCGAAACAAAAAAGAGAGAGCATGCTTTTGTTTTCGGTACGTCGAAACGACCTAGATTATCTTTCTAGGGTTAATAAATGAAAATGATATCTATTAACGTCAATCAATGATATAAAAAAAATCCTGTATATCTATAGTTAAAAATAAGTACTATAGAATCACTCTGAAGTACAACTTCCAAGAATCAATTAGTGAAAGTACGATTAACATCACGGCAGACTACCCCAAAACGCATTTCTACGTCGAATTTGAACTCAATAGCCAACAGTTTAAGGTTGAAAATTAATATCTTATAAAATTAATAACTTATATCCCGGAAGGGTTAGTCAGAGACTAGGCAATGGAAACAGCAAAAGCAGTCCACTGCCATAGTCCACGTTTCACAAATTACAACTGCACATGTGCTCAGCGTGATAGGTGTTTTTTTTTAATACTACACCACCTGTAATTTTTTTTTTAACATGGTTGTTGTAGGTAAATGAAAAACAATTTTTTTCTATAAACTTTTTTTTTAATATATATTTGTTCCGTGAAGGAACAGGCTAAGATCAGAGACCATACTGCCTAGTCATTAGTTTTTTTATTTATTTTTTTCCCTAGATGATAATGAGTGGTGATTAAGATGATGAATGATAAATGATATTCCCCCAAACCCCTTGAGTCCTCAGTAAAGATGTGGGGCTTTACTAAGATCTCACGTGGACTTCTTGAGAAAATTTGAAAGTGATGTTGCACTGTTTTGTTTCATTTGCCAACACTCTTGCACTTTCACAAACACTTAACGGTTAATAATCCACTATTATAACATATTAATGTTCGAGAAAACACAAATTTTAGAAAATAAAACAAAACTGCAGACATGACGCTTCACTTTCTCGCCAAGAAGTCCTTTTTCTATAAACGTTATGGTTGAGTTATCGGTGGGCCCGGCAAAGGAACCGTGCTCACTAAAGCCTTCATAGTATTTTAATTTAATGAAATTTTTTGTTTGCATTTTTATTTTTTATTTTAATTTAATGTTTATTTTGTTTCGTTATTTGTCTTGTCACTAGCTCCCTAAAATTTAGGCCATAGAATAACAACTAAAGCATTTAGGCCCTGTCAGAATAACAGCGCTTCTGTGTCATTCTGAACATCCATGAATGACACGGCAGCTTATGCTGAGACCATAAAGTTACTATACCTAACGGAATAGAGCAACAAACATGAGCTGTCAAACGAAACCGAAATAGGATGGCATTTGTGTATGTCAAATTGTTTAAAAATGCGTTCAGTGATGTACTTCATGTCGCTTTTCACATTAATATCGATATCGATAATATTAATTACTAACAGTAATAGTATTAATAGAACTAAAATAGGATAGGATCCCTCCGTCGCCGCATAGCATAAAAGCAAAACATGATGTTCGCAAAATATCATAATCTCAATTTACCACATTATTACAATATCATATTCTTGAAACATCATATTATTAGCAAACTAACATATTCGATTATCATCCTATCCGTGAAATAGGTCAAGGATCATAAGACCGCCGGCGATGTGTCTGGTTTTACGATCCTCAAGGGGTTAACAACATTTTCTTAACAAAAAGTACAATTATGATAAAAATAGTGTTTTTCTTTTATATTTTATTATTTGTTTAATCTTCTTTACATATAAAACTGCTCATGCACTAGTCACATACACTAGTCTTTAAAACACTACTTTGCTCTGTGCACGACAGCTATGCAATGGCAGAGCGTTCCAGAGACGGATAGCGGTTAAAGTGAAAGAGCTGGAGAGGAAGCCAGTATTATGAGCAGGAATTTGGAGAGTAAGGTTGCTACTGAAGCAAAGGTCACCCTGATGAGAGGCTTTAAGAAACTGAAACCTAGATTTCAGGCATCCGGGGGAACGTGGATCATATAAAATATTAAATAGAGGTAAAATTTATTATTAACAGGTTTACTGTCCAAAAAATAAAACAATAGCCTAATCAATTATTACGGAACATATTATGTTGTCTGCGGGGCAGTGAACCGGTTAATAACTAGCGAATTGCCCGCGACTTCGGCTTCGTCCGCGTCGACCCCGTGCCCTGTGAGGAATTTCCAAAGTTTTTCTTTCACACAGACCTTGTCCATTTTTTTTATTAAATAAGGAGGCAAATGAGCAAGAGGGTCACCTGATGGAAAGTAATCACCGACGCTCATAGACACCCGCAAAACCACAGGAATCGCAGACGCGTTGCCGGCCTTTAAGAAGGGAATAGGCTCGATAAATTAAAAAAAGTAAGAAAATAGCGAAGAAATTGTTAATTACAATAATTATTTTGACTTTAATATCAATAAACGGTTATTATATGCTATCGGATTGTTATTTGTCATTATGACATTAATTGTACTAAAAATGTAGTATCCTGCTAATATGTTATTTTGCTAATATGATGTTTCAAGAATATGATACTGTAAGAATGTGGTGATTTGAGATTATGATTTTTTGCGAATATGGTGTTTTGCTAATATGATATTTTGCGAACAACATGTTTTGATTTTATGCTTTTCAGCAACGGAGGGGTTGAATGTAGATACATGGTGCTAAATAGACATTACTATCTAATGAAACATCAGCAGAAGAATAGTATAAATTATTTAAGCTTACCGAAACTAACTTAGTTGGAATTGCAGATTTCATCAAATTTCTTCAAAATGCTTACAGTTTGGACGATCAATTAGCTTAAGCCATGTATTTCTAGTATCTAAGTTAGTAGGAAATCTAAAAGATACATAAATTACCTACTAATGTTATTACCTATTCTAACAGTCAAAAACTGATACCTGTGGATCGGCTAAGTATCTTAAATGTGTTTACATTCCCAGGTAATTCATATCTAAAAGTCATATAGGTACTTTAATAACAATAATACATATTCGTTTACGTGATAGACAATGGACACGAAATATCGATAACTTGATACAGCCCTAGTGTAAAACGAAAATTATTTATTTACACAAATTATTCGTAAATTCTGCATTATGTATATTCTATCTTTGCTTCTTACATAAATAAATGTTTATAGAAGAGAATTATCACATTTTGGTGGTTAAAATTCGAAGCGCATTGGCATAAATAAATCCTAGGTAAGAAGGTGTCGGTTTGTAATAATTTACCTGTAAAATGAACATTTTATGGGATTATTTCGCTGTGTTGTACAACAATCAATCACTGAAAAAGTCACCATGTTTCTAAAGCACTATTTCTCAAAAGATATTCACGATTTCACGTAAAATCAGAAAAATTCACAAAATCCAAATTCTCAGTGTGCTGATAAGTGCGGCCAACTGTCAAACAGTATCCAAAAACGGTTCTGTTGCGTCGCATCACGCATCTCTCTTTATCCCACAGTGTTGTTGCTAATGACATCCCGCTCCCTCAGCCCTTTGTTTCTCTATTCCGCTAGGTATAGTAACTTTATGGCTGAGACAGGGCCCTTTAACTTCACACTCTTCATTAATTTTTATCTGTTCTTTTTTTCTGTCCATTTGTATTATATAATATTTTTCTTTTTCATTTTTTTTGTGTAAATGATGTAAGTGTATGTATGTTAATAAATGATTTTCTATTCTATTCCAGTATGGTAGTTGGAGCTCTTAGCTACATTTTCTTTTTCATTCCAGTTCTATCATTTATTCTTCTCACACTTTCGTTCCTTATACTATACCTAACTCTTTCATGTATCGTATATTTTGCTCTTAGCGGTTGGGACTCCGCGTACTTTGCTAGCTATCCTATCTATTTTTGTTTCTATATTTATTTATTTATTTAGGTAAAATCATTTCTTATAAAGCAACACTCTTTGAGGAGCTCGACGGCGCAGCGGCTAGCGCGTTCGGCTTGCAATCTTGCTCGCTAAGTAACTTTCGCAATGCCGGGTCGCTGGATGGGTGACCAAATTTAAAAACATCTCGAGCTCCTCCGTGCCTTGGAAGGCAAGTTAAGCCGTTCGTTCCGGTTGTTGTCGTAAGATGGCAGTCGTTAAAACCCACCAACCCGCATTGGGCCAGCGTGGTGGGTTATGGCCCAATATCTCCACGTGCTATTGTCCACGTGGGAAGCCTGTGCCCAGCAGTGGGACGTTTATAGGCTGATGATGAACACTTTTTTCAATATTCTGTTTTTTTGCTAATTCTTATTTCTAAAATAAGATAGTACAGTAATGTCGTCACTAGATGGCACAATCACAAGCCTCCCCAACGTATCTTCGGACATAGAAAACGAAGATAGCGAAATAATTAATGAATTAAGAGAACAAGTTAAGAAATTAAATCAGGAATTAGAATCAGCACATCAAGAAATAGACAATCTATCAATGGAAAATAACGAGTTAAAAAGAAACTTACAAGAATTAAACACAAAGCATAAAATGTGCAAGAAAGTTACAAAAGATTTAATAAACGGCTTTGGGACTCCAAAAAAAGCGACACCTGCCGGAACGAAAGAAAAAAAACAAATTAAATTCTTTACACCACAAACACGCATGTTTACGAAAACTAAATCAGAACTGGAAAATACGTCAAAACATACATTACGAAAGGAAAAGAAAAACAATAGAATAAAAAACAAAATATGTATATTAAGTAACAACAAGAGAAACAAGATTGTATCTATAGCTAGAGAAACTTTCAATGATTATCAAATATGTCATTATCTTACGCCGAACTGTGGACTGAAAAAAATGATTGAAAATATCGAAAACAAGCTGCGAAGTTATACTAAAAACGATTATTGCTTTATATTTATCGGGGAAGACGATTTTTTCAAAACAAATGATTACCTCGACCTAATATTAAGCTTACGAAATACATTAGAAAAATTACTCAATACTAATATAATCTTGTGCCTTCCTACATACAAATTTACGGACTATTCCACAATGTTCAACTCTAGAATGGAGATTTTTAATAATTTATTATACTTAGATATACTTACACATAACTATGCCAAACTACTTGACTCAAATTGGGAATTATCCTATGATTACGACATGTTTCACAAGCGTTACGGAACCCTAAATAATGTTGGCATGAAAAATATCTTTCATAATTTAAAACAGATGGTACTGCTGACGAACAAAGAAATATTGAATGAAGACAAACAAACGAAAGAACTTCGAACAAATATGGAACAACCTCATGAAATTATCAACGCTACATCGACACAACGCAGCATGGACTTTTTTCTTTTATAATAATATTAATATCCTTCACCAAAACATAGCTGGGCTCTTGAACAAAGCGGACCTTTTGACCATTCATATTAGCGAGCTATTAAATGAACAAAAAGCAATTGATGTAATTTGTATAACAGAACATTTTATGTTACTCGGACACGAAATATTGTTAAATGTACCAAATTTTCAACTAGCGGCATGTTATTGTAGAGACCATCAGAAAAGAGGTGGAGCGTGCATCTTAGTCAAGCACGAACATCAATATAGGGAACTACCAGACATCGCAAAGTGCTCACTCAAGGGAACCTTGGAATGTTGTGCTGTAGAATTAACTAAAAACCAATTAATTATTTTGTGTATTTATAGACCTCCAATTTTAACCAATATAAATGATTTTTATGATAGATTAGATGTAGTTATGAAATTAATAAGTAAAAATACAAATAAAATCATTGTAATCTGTGGTGATTTCAACATAGACACGCTAAAAAGAAATAGGTTGGCTTTAGACTTTGAATGTTTTCTTTTAAACTACAATCTCAAACTAGCAATAAAAGAACCAACCAGGCTAATAAGTAATACTTGCATCGATAATTTTGCGCACAATTCTCGATATGGATGTAAAGCTGAAGCGATTGATCTTCACTTGTCCGATCACACTGCACAAATATTGCAAATACCGGTAAAAAGGACGTGTTTGCTAAGGTTTTGGCGGAGAAAGGTTCGAGATATCTCCTTGAACAACCTACAATTATTTAAAAAACACCTACAAAGCCTTTCTTTTAACAATATCTATAAAGCAACAAATTCAAACTCGGCTTATGATGAGTTTATAGATTTATTTCACCTTCTTTACAACCTGTGTTTTCCATTTAAAACAGTAACAGTTAAGCTTGACAAAGAAACGAAATGGATATCGAAAGGTATAAAGATGTGCAGTAAGAGAAAGAGACAATTGCTATGGACATATCGTCGTTATCCATCAGTACAAAACGCCAATTCTCTTAAGACTTATTCCAGAAGGTTTAAAAAGATTATTAAACTTACACAAAGGGCCCAAAACACTCATTTTATATTAACGTCACAAAACAAATCAAAAGCAACTTGGCAATTAATAAACGGACCTAAGAAACTTCACGAACCTATAAATGTAATTAAACAAGACGGAATAACTGTTACAAGCCCGACAAAAATAGCGAACGCATTTAATCAACATTTCATACATCAAATCCCAAATTTACCAACATCAAAGAAATCTGAAAAAAACATTATTGAAGAATTTCCAAAATCAATGTTTATGGTACCGGTTATTCCATATGATGTAATGATTGCAATAAAAAAACTAAAAAATAAGTGTAGTGTCGGATATGACGGGTTTTCCACTAAGGTCATAAAATATGTGTCCGAAGTTATATGCGGTCCTCTCAGCCATGTTTTCAATTTATGCATTACTCAAGGTTCATACCCAGAAGAAATGAAACCGGTTATAGTGAAACCACTATTTAAAAGAAACAATAAAAACGATATGACTAATTATAGGCCAGTAGCGTTAATTTCAATTTTTTCAAAAATATTTGAATATATAATTTATAATTCTATGTATATGTACCTCAATAAATTCGACCTTTTATGCGACGAACAAATGGGATTTAGGAAAAATAGAAACATTAATATGGCAATTTTTAAGTTACTTAACATAATTATGACTAATGTAGATATAAAAAATCCAGTATGTGCTATATATACGGATATGACTAAAGCCTTTGACTATGTGGAACATAAGAAACTACTCCGAAAACTCAATGCTTATGGAATAAGAGGAAATATTTTAAAACTTTTAGAATCGTATCTTAGCAGTAGGAAACAATACACTGAAGTTACAAGAATATGCCAAAAAACAAAATTTGAACTTTCATATCGATCAGAGCCAAAGATCATAAAATTTGGAGTCCCACAGGGCAGCATCCTTGGCCCTTTATTATTCCTCATTTATATAAATGACTTGCCTAAATCTATTAAAAATCACAACATGGTTTTATTCGCCGATGATAGCACCTCTATAATTGAATCAGATGGTAATAACACAAACTTACATACGAAAAACATTAATGATTCCCTTACCCAAATAATTAATTGGCTTGAAGAAAATCATTTAAAAATAAATTTAGAGAAAACAAAAATTATGCATTTTTATCAAAAACTCGTTGTTAATAATTTAAAAGTAGAACATCAAGGGCAAAAGGTGAAAGAGGTGCATGTGATTAAATTCTTGGGAGTGGTGCTGGACAGTCAGCTTACTTGGAAACCCCAAGCGGAAGAAATTTGTAAGAAGCTTAATAGATGTGCTTATGCTCTCTATTCTTTGTCCAGAAAAGTAAAACTTGAGTCAGTGGTAGTGGCATACCATGGGCTGGTTGCATCAACTTTGAGGTTTGGAGTTATCTTTTGGGGTAACTGTTGTGAAAGAGAGAGTATTTTCAAGTCACAAAAAAGATGTATACGAGCTATTTGTGGTATAAATCCCAGAGAAAGTTGTGTGCCTGTGTTTAAATCTCTAAAGATATTAACATTGCCATCTATTTATATTTTAGAAGTTAGTATATTTGTAAAAACAAACCAACATCAATTTGTAAAAAGAACAGATGCAACAAAAAGACATTTACGTGCTCAATATCAAAACCTACTAGTTACTGGTGGATATAGCACAGCACTGTTGAAAAAGAGCATATTTGGTATGGCACCAGTTATTTATAATAAGATACCAAATAATATTAGGGCATTGCCATTGTCACTCTTTAAGAAGAGATTAAAGTCCATCTTGTTGGACAGATGTTATTATTCTGTTAGTGACTTTTTAAATGATGATTTATAATATTTTAATTTAGCTATTTTTTCTTTTTTTATTATGTAAATTCAATGCAATATATCCAATGAAAATTTTTATATAATAATTAATTTATTTTATTATTTTAAACTCGCATGACAAATATATTTAAACTATTTAATTTTGTTATGATTCTATGTTTTACTTGTATTAACTTTTAATTTCTAAACATTTCTACGCTGTTTTACGGCAAAATATGTGATACCGAAATATTTACTGATCCATCTTATTTATGTTACCATATTTTATTAGAAATAAATTATGAATTATGAATTATGAATTATGAATTATGAATTATGAATTATAATTATTATGAATTATAAAAGATGCTTAATGCTATTTTACATTGTTCTTATTACATTTTTATTTTATCTTACTTATGTGCGTGATAGGTGTTGGTTCGCCCATCGCCGCTCTATGCCGTTGGAGGTATTTGCATCCCTCCTTACATCGCTAAGTTTTATTTGTACTGGCACCTCGAGACTAACCGCCAGGTGATGTAAAAAGTACCAGACGTCCCTGCGCCAGTAAACCAAACTCGCGTGGGAGACCATCTGCTCCAAATCAAACCCCGCCGAAGCGCGCTCTTTATCCGGTACTCATAAGCTCGGGAGAGTTTCACTGTGAACACATGTAGTTCACTGTCTATTTTCCAGGTAGGTAACCGGAGCTGTCAAGCTCGCTCACTTCTTTGCAGTTGCCACTGCTCGGGTCGTCAACTCTAAAGCCAACTTCCAAATGTCCTCTTTGGTAGCGGAGTAGTAAGCACACACTTCTCGGAACGCATCCGGGAGCCTAGCCAGTTCCCACGTCCTGTCGCCTTTTCACTTCCATTCAAGGCAAGAGAGGTGTTGGTTGTATTAATTCGACGGTCCCGACGAATAACGTCATATCTGCGTTACAACTCAATTGTCGTCAAGTCGAATTGTAGTATTTTATCACACAGCTGAAAATTGATTGAAGTATTTTATCAGTTTTGTATACCCCGATGTGCTGTTGTGTGTACCATTGAAGAGGCTTATTTTATTGTATCGAAAATAACAAGCACTTGAAAAGAGGCTGCCTTCACTTCAATTATCAATTTATTATAATCCTGACTTCTTTTAGAAACGAACAATAGAAACGAATTGACAAGGTCACCTAAGAGGTTTTGCGAAAGTCCTCCTATTTCTACGCTAAATACATACATACATACATATAATCACGCATATTATCCCCGAAGGGTTAGTCAGAGACTAGGCAATAAGGACAGCAAACGCAATCCTCTACCATAGTCCACTTTTCACCAAATAGCGACTACACTTGTGCTCAGCGGGACAGGTGGTGAGCCCATCGCCGCTCTATGCTGATGGATGTGTGTGCAGTCTTTAGTCCGTTAGTCGCCTTTTACGACACCCAAGGGAAGAGAGGGGGTGGTAGTATTCTTTCACCGTTACGCGACACGGTCGCGCCACCTCTGAGGGGTTTAATTCCCAGTCGGGTTTGGTCTTTCGGTTTTGTAATTGTCTATAATTATATAGAGTACCATTTATATAGTTTAAATCTTAGATTAAATCAAAATAGCGGAAGATAGGTGACACGCCTCTAGCGCATGGACCGCACCACTCACTCTTGGATTTTTTTGACACTTTTTTGACAGTAACTGTCAACGTCAAATTTCACAGAATGGAGCATAGACTATGCGATATTGTACGATAACAATACATAAGATGAACCACAGAACCGAAATAACCAAACTTGTTCATACTAAAGTAGTCTGTAAGTCTATGGAAACACGGTACAAAGTCAAGTGTGTTTTTGTAGATGCGGTCTCATGCGACCGCTTGGGGTTTGAGGGGTTAAATCAGGTCCCCGTCGCCTAATTTCCCTCAGTCGCAGGTCTGGCAGGACTCGACTCTGACGCACACCAGTGTAGCTGCATCGTCCCCTTTTTCAGTGGACGATTATAAGGACGTGTCGTATCTTCCGCTATTTTGATTTAATCTAAGGTTTAAATTCAAATTCAAATTCAGATTTTGTATTTTATGACATCGTTGTGGTTTCTTGCGCCCGTTCTTTGCCACAGCTAAAAATAATGACCTCCTGAATGCCGGTAGGTTAAAAAAGATTTGGACGATACGAAGTACTTATTAATTGAGTTTATAGAATAAATATATTTTGAGTTTGACTTTGGGTATGGGTGTTTTTCTATGTTTATGTCTTAGATTAAAACAAAAAGGGAAGATACGGCATGCTCCTACTTGTAGTCATTCAAAATATAGTCCTACTCAACTACTTAAGCAAACACTCACACACGCTCACCTATAAAGAGTAAATCGAGCGAGCGAGACAAAGCGGTAAGTTCAACGTCAGCGCGAGGGAGTCAGCGAGTAGCGCGTTGACGTCTCGGTCGCTTCGCAACAGACGAGTACGTACGTACGTACGACCGATTTCGACGCCACTGCGGAGCAGCGTCTTTCTCTTTTTCACACAGTAGAATATCCGCAATAGGGTGATGTCGCCTGTTCGCTCGGCAAATTGTGACTGAAGTGAAATTGTGCCTTTAGGCCTAATTTTGGCGGCTCACTCACGAGACGCTAATGCCGTATCTTCCCTTTTTGTTTTAATCTAAGGTTTATGTTAATTTATCCGTTATCTTGTTTAACGATTTCAACGAGTTTCAAAAGAAGCTTAACTTGGCCTTGTTATTAATTAATGTATTATTTATATTGACAAACGCTAACGAAACGTCATGAAGCGTTTGCTACTTGTCTAGACTGAACAGTTTAAAAACCGCTATACTAAACCATTGATTTCCAGAAACGTCTTTATTAAATTACCCGCTACGTAGAAGTACGGTGTAGAACCTGAAAGTTTGAGAGCCGCCGTCCAACAGTCTGAAGTTAGTAACAACCGTCTCGTTACGGGAAACGGTCTAGTAGCTTCAGTGCTTTTGTTTTTATTTACGGAAAGAATTGCTTAGACCACGTCGCTTTAGAAGAAAGTGGACCAACCGTATACTGCAATTAGATCTGAATTCCCTTGCGCTGTAGAGCAGTAGAAAACAAAAAATAGTTTTTCGTATTATCGTCAGTTGTCTTTTTACGAGTTGAGGTGGTGAGTTCGGTGGAAAGCTTTGAAACAATCGACGTTTCAATAAAGGCGGTTAGGTAATGATTGTTTAGGTAAGTGCCAACAAACGATACCTGTTGTAACTTTTTAGTTTTATTAACAATTGATCACATTCAACTGATTGTAAAACGGGATTTTAGTAATATTTTTTGCACATGCGGGTTGCATTGGACTAGGTATATAGGAACGTTTAAAAATCTGATGATGTGTGATGTAGACTAGGTAAGAACGTTTAAAAATCTGATGATGTGTGATGTAAGGCGCCTGACATTCATCTAATGGTATCCAACTAATAGAAGTCAGGTGACTGGATGTCTTAGATCCACGATAAATGAATTGAAGAACTGGCTATTTTACGATAATTAGCGAGGCCTAATTATATCAAGCTAACCAGCCATCAATCCGAGTAGAATAATGTACCCACGCTTGTTACTGAACCTGGGAACTGGGAATATCTAGGTATGGGACCGCTGGTCTAGCCACTAGACCACGAACTAAAACAATACTTATATACTCGTATGTCTAACTAATCCAAGTTCAAGCCATTTGGCAAGTTGCTTAGCTTTCACGATCGTAACTGGAACGTGCTAGCTACCATGTCGTCTCAACAAATTAGTCTTCCTGAAGTCTATTTTGTACTGAACAAGGAAGCCTAGGTCAGCGGTTTAATTGACAGCGGGCTGTTTTCTTTTTGTTCAAGAAAGACATAAATCCACCTCTAGTGGCCGATATCCGGACGTCTCGGATTCAGTTCCAAGGTGTGTATCGGATTTTTCGATGTATAACAGAGTTTATAAATGCCAACCCCCAATAAATTAAGTTATTGAATTGAGTGTGTGTTATTATATTTTTGAATCTTGTACTGCTCACTTATTTAAAATCACAATGCATTTTCATATTATAATACATTTATATTTTAATCCGACCATTTGTTTTAAAAAAGGGTGTCTAATTATTTACTTGTTTGCTACGTTAGTGTTACAAAGCAAATATTAATGGGAAAAGAGTTCTGTCCGTTTTGGGACAGCTCGTGAGAATCGCTCCCGCTACAGCGTTTGACCCCGCTAGCAACTGGACCGCGGCCGTAAAAGCACACTGCTTGCTTGCTGAAGCCTTCGGCTGTTGATTTTAGTCCCCCTACGCCCGGCAAACTATTCAAGTGACTGAATGGCCTTTAGGTTCCGTTTAGAGTTTGGCTGCAAGCAATCGTGAAAGTTAAGCTACTCGAGCTGGTCGGTCCTCGGATGGGTGATTTAAAATACTTACGTAATTAACACATTGACTGCCACATAACCAGGCATAATAGAAAATGCATTGTTTGTCGCTCACCGGAGACTGCCATGGCGCTCCAAGTGTGTTAATAATTTCATAAGTAAGTGACTGTATGGTTTTTAATAGAAATAAATATTTTTTAAACATAATTCAATTAAATGTTTAAAAAATCAAAGCTTAAAAAACATATAAATAAATATCTGACACAAAAATGTTGTTATTCGTTGCAGAAGTTTTTAGTGAATATTGAATGTTTACTATACTATCTAATACTATAAAAATCATATTTTTGGGAAGAGCCGAAAAACATAACCGCGCCTGTGTCGATTTCTACATAATAAGCTCTAAAATCGTTGTTTTGCGAGCTATCGCCTTGTAACTTAGCATAATTATCCTTTGATGTTCTAGCTATAGTTACACATGATAAATACTTAAATATACAGATTAATAATATAAAAAATCGAGAACAAAAGCCAACAGCATAGAGCGGCGACGTGCTCACCTGTCACGCTGAGCACATGTGCTGTTAGCATTTGTTGAAACGTAGACTGTGGCAGTGGAAAGCTTTTGCGGTCCTCATTGCCCTGGCAATGACTCTGACTAACCCTTCGGGGACAATATAGTCGTGAATGTTGAGTATGTATTTCGCAATGCCCTAGCGGCAAAGAATATAATACACTAAGAAAAGAAGCTTAAGCTAATACACTAAGAAGACACTTAAGGGTTTTACGCATTTCGGTTTTCCATACAAACTTCCAAGTCGAAATTTTTAAAAACCATAAAGGCAATTTTTATGAAACTTTGCATGCCAAAGTAAAATACAGGGATCTAATTAGTTTGTTGAAAACATTTTGAAAAAACGTTTATTTAACTGAGTTAATGCAATTTTAAACTTTAAATCGTAATAACTCAGCTAAATAAACGTTTTTTAAAAATGTTTTCAACAAACTATTTAGATATTTGAACGCTACTTTAGCATGCAAAGTTTCATTAAAATTGGCTTATTAGTTTTTACAAATTTCGACTTGGATGTTTGTATGGAAAACCGAAATGTGTAAACCCTCTTAAGCATGTGTGCTGGTAAAATTGATTGAAAAAGAAAATATACACTACCGTGACAAGCAGGTCATTTTTAGAACTTAGTTAGACATGAAGCAATAGAAAGGTTTGTCAGACACTTCTTTTGTTTCATCATAACATATCCTACGTGCCAGTCGGCTTGACGTACTCTTGACCTGACTTGACTTTACCTTCACAAGAACGTAGGTCTACGATGTGGTCGCAGTAAGTTCTCCGAAGTTTCTCCTGCCAACTGTCTCATTCACTCTCGCCTCATGCACTTCTTTTGTAAGTCTCTTTCATCCTAGAGCGATGACTCTACATGACCAAACCATCTTAACATACTTTTCTCAGTTTTTGCTTTATAAAGTTGCTAAAGTTTATTACATTATTATTATTTTTTTTATTTCCTACCTCTCTCTTATCCCACTCTCTTCTTCTTATTCGATATTTAATGTGATACCACATACACCTATTTCTTAACTACATTATTAATTATTGTAGTAAAACGTCGTCAGATGTAAAACGCCCCACTTCCAAGCGTAGATCGCGTTTAACAAGCATATTAATAAGTTCTCGAATAAATAGATAAACTTTAAACTTTACGATCTTAGACTTCGTCGAATACCTGAGCTTAGGAAATGAGCTGGGTCACCTGATAGTTTAATAACAGTTCGAGTTTATACCTTAGTGAGTTGAAGTTGCCGCGAAATGGGTCACAATAAATAATTAAAGGTCATTAGGTTTATTGAAGAAGGTTTTATAAGGTAAGTCTATTATTATTCTGCGTTGAGGTCTACCTACTAACATGACCTGCCCCCTTATTCTTGAAACCGCTATTGGATCAGATTGGTATTGTGAATTTTCGTACTCCTAAGTTACGACACCAGAGCTAATATGGAATCATATTGCGTGGATATTGAGTGAAAAAAATACAAAACTCAATGCCATTTAGTTCACCCAATATGAATCCAAACTAGCGCTGGTGACTTAACTTAAAAATACGAAAATTCACAATACCAATCCGATCCAATAGCGATCGGTTTCGAGAGTAAGGGGGCTGAGCCGTGTGGTATAGCGAATCACCAAAAGAATACTACCAGCCGATCTCTTCCCTTGGGTGTCGTAAAAGGCGACTAACGGACTGAAGATTGCACATAAGTACTTTCATCCAACAGCATATAGTTTCGATTGGCTCATCACCTATCATGCTGAGCACATGTGCAGTTGTTATTTGGTGAAACGTGGACTGTGGCAATGGACTGATTTTACGGTATTCATTACCTAGTCATAACCGTGTCGCGTGGCGGTGAAAGAATACTACCTCCCCCTCTCTTCCCTTGGGTGTCGTAAAAGGCGACTAATGGACTAAAGACTGCACATACATCTAACAGCATAGAGCGATGATGAGCTCACCACCTGTCACGCTAAATACATGTGCAGTCGCTATTTGGTGAAAAGTCTATTAAGGCAGAGGACTGCTTTTACTCGGTTTTTACGGTTATCATTTCCTGTAGTCTCTGACTAACCCTTTCGGGGATAATAGTCGTGATTATATGTATGTATGTATTGCCTAGTCGCTGACTAACCCTTCGGGGAGGATAGTCGTGAGTATATAAAATTGTATAATCCCGGTTCTCATCCGGCTCGAAGGACCAAATGTAGTCGCCACTCAGACGTGGCGACTACGCGACGTAGGGAACTGGTAGGTAGGTAGGTAGGAAGGATGTACTTACAGGGATGATGAGTCAGGAACCGTCGTGCGAGCTGACCACGGGCGGCGAGGCTTGCGGGTGGCGATGTAGGTTGGTTCCTGGCGCACAGTCACTACACTAAACAGTTCACTAGGGGCACTGGTTAAGGGCGTTTAGGTCGAGCTCTTCACTTTAGGTTCAGGAGTCACTATAATAAGGCAGATAGCAGCGCGCGTATTTTGTGGGCGTCTCGCGTTAGCTAGCAGAAGACTGGTCGGCGCGCGCGGCTCACCAAGCTAGCGGCGGCGGCTCGCGCAGCGGTGGCGCCGCGGCAGACAGGCGGACGCAGTCGTCAACAACCGCTGAGTCCGTCCCGGCTTTGGCGGGAACAAACATATTATACAATTTTATATACTCACGACTATCCTCCCCGAAGGGTTAGTCAGCGACTAGGCAATACATACATACACATAATCACGACTATTATCCCCGAAAGGGTTAGTCAGAGACTACAGGAAATGATAACCGTAAAAACCGAGTAAAAGCAGTCCTCTGCCTTAATAGACTTTTCACCAAATAGCGACTGCACATGTATTTAGCGTGACAGGTGGTGAGCTCATCATCGCTCTATGCTGTTAGATGTATGTGCAGTCTTTAGTCCATTAGTCGCCTTTTACGACACCCAAGGGAAGAGAGGGGGTGGTAGCATTCATTCACCGCCACGCGACACGGTTATGACTAGGTAATGAATACCGTAAAATCAGTCCATTGCCACAGTCCACGTTTTACCAAATAACAACTGCACATGTGCTCAGCATGATAGGTGATGAGCCAATCGAAACTCTATGCTGTTGGATGAAAGTACTTATGTGCAATCTTCAGTCCGTTAGTCGCCTTTTACGACACCTAAGGGAAGAGATCGGCTGGTAGTATTCTTTTGGTGATTCGCTATACCACACGGCTCAGCCCCCTTACTCTCGAAACCGATCGCTATTGGATCGGATTGGTATTGTGAATTTTCGTATTTTTAAGTTAAGTCACCAGCGCTAGTTTGGATTCATATTGGGTGAACTAAATGGCATTGAGTTTTGTATTTTTTTCACTCAATATCCACGCAATATGATTCCATATTAGCTCTGGTGTCGTAACTTAGGAGTACGAAAATTCACAATACCAATCTGATCCAATAGCGGTTTCAAGAATAAGGGGGCAGGTCATGTTAGTAGGTAGACCTCAACGCAGAATAATAATAGACTTACCTTATAAAATCTTCTTCAATAAACCTAATGACCTTTAATTATTTATTGTGACCCATTTCGCGGCAACTTCAACTCACTAAGGTATAAACTCGAACTGTTATTAAACTATCAGGTGACCCAGCTCATTTCCTAAGCTCAGGTATTCGACGAAGTCTAAGATCGTAAAGTTTAAAGTTTATCTATTTATTCGAGAACTTATTAATATGCTTGTTAAACGCGATCTACGCTTGGAAGTGGGGCGTTTTACATCTGACGACGTTTTACTACAATAATTAATAATGTAGTTAAGAAATAGGTGCATGTGGTATCACATTAAATATCGAATAAGAAGAAGAGAGTGGGATAAGAGAGAGGTAGGAAATAAAAAAAATAATAATAATGTAATAAACTTTAGCAACTTTATAAAGCAAAAACTGAGAAAAGTATGTTAAGATGGTTTGGTCATGTAGAGTCATCGCTCTAGGATGAAAGAGACTTACAAAAGAAGTGCATGAGGCGAGAGTGAATGAGACAGTTGGCAGGAGAAACTTCGGAGAACTTACTGCGACCACATCGTAGACCTACGTTCTTGTGAAGGTAAAGTCAAGTCAGGTCAAGAGTACGTCAAGCCGACTGGCACGTAGGATATGTTATGATGAAACAAAAGAAGTGTCTGACAAACCTTTCTATTGCTTCATGTCTAACTAAGTTCTAAAAATGACCTGCTTGTCACGGTAGTGTATATTTTCTTTTTCAATCAATTTTACCAGCACACATGCTTAAGAGGGTTTACACATTTCGGTTTTCCATACAAACTTCCAAGTCGAAATTTGTAAAAACTAATAAGCCAATTTTAATGAAACTTTGCATGCTAAAGTAGCGTTCAAATATCTAAATAGTTTGTTGAAAACATTTTTAAAAAACGTTTATTTAGCTGAGTTATTACGATTTAATGTTTAAAATTGCATTAACTCAGTTAAATAAACGTTTTTTCAAAATGTTTTCAACAAACTAATTAGATCCCTGTATTTTACTTTGGCATGCAAAGTTTCATAAAAATTGCCTTTATGGTTTTTAAAAATTTCGACTTGGAAGTTTGTATGGAAAACCGAAATGCGTAAAACCCTTAAGTGTCTTCTTAGTGTATTAGCTTAAGCTTCTTTTCTTAGTGTATTATATTCTTTGCCGCTAGGGCATTGCGAAATACATACTCAACATTCACGACTATATTGTCCCCGAAGGGTTAGTCAGAGTCATTGCCAGGGCAATGAGGACCGCAAAAGCTTTCCACTGCCACAGTCTACGTTTCAACAAATGCTAACAGCACATGTGCTCAGCGTGACAGGTGAGCACGTCGCCGCTCTATGCTGTTGGCTTTTGTTCTCGATTTTTTATATTATTAATCTGTATATTTAAGTATTTATCATGTGTAACTATAGCTAGAACATCAAAGGATAATTATGCTAAGTTACAAGGCGATAGCTCGCAAAACAACGATTTTAGAGCTTATTATGTAGAAATCGACACAGGCGCGGTTATGTTTTTCGGCTCTTCCCAAAAATATGATTTTTATAGTATTAGATAGTATAGTAAACATTCAATATTCACTAAAAACTTCTGCAACGAATAACAACATTTTTGTGTCAGATATTTATTTATATGTTTTTTAAGCTTTGATTTTTTAAACATTTAATTGAATTATGTTTAAAAAATATTTATTTCTATTAGAAACCATACAGTCACTTACTTATGAAATTATTAACACACTTGGAGCGCCATGGCAGTCTCCGGTGAGCGACAAACAATGCATTTTCTATTATGCCTGGTTATGTGGCAGTCAATGTGTTAATTACGTAAGTATTTTAAATCACCCATCCGAGGACCGACCAGCTCGAGTAGCTTAACTTTCACGATTGCTTGCAGCCAAACTCTAAACGGAACCTAAAGGCCATTCAGTCACTTGAATAGTTTGCCGGGCGTAGGGGGACTAAAATCAACAGCCGAAGGCTTCAGCAAGCAAGCAGTGTGCTTTTACGGCCGCGGTCCAGTTGTTAGCGGGGTCAAACGCTGTAGCGGGAGCGATTCTCACGAGCTGTCCCAAAACGGACAGAACTCTTTTCCCATTAATATTTGCTTTGTAACACTAACGTAGCAAACAAGTAAATAATTAGACACCCTTTTTTTAAACAAATGGTCGGATTAAAATATAAATGTATTATAATATGAAAATGCATTGTGATTTTAAATAAGTGAGCAGTACAAGATTCAAAAATATAATAACACACACTCAATTCAATAACTTAATTTATTGGGGGTTGGCATTTATATCAGGAAATAACGCTTTGTTCATAACATTCTTGAAGTAGTTTTGATTCGCAAAAAACAAGTCAACATCTTTGGAGTAGGTATAGGTAGATGTTATTGAAATTTTTTGAAAATGTTAGAATCAACTGCGTATCAGATGGAAATGACATTGAATGGGCTTTTTAAAGTAAAAAGTAAATAGTGTTCATTACTAATAGGTCAGGACAGGAGAGTGACAGGTGGTGAGCCCTTCGCTGCTCTATGCTGTTTTCGTATGTGCAGCCTTTAGTCCGTTAGTCGCCATTTACGACACCCAAGGGTAGAGAGGAGGTGGTAGTATTCTGTCACCGTTACGCGACACGGTTAAATAATTTATAATATAGATAAGTTATTCTTGATATGGATATGGATCGTAAAATCGTGATCGTGTCGTAAGGTGTAAAGAGCAGACCCACTTATGATTATGATTATGGCGGCAGCACACAGAATGTTCACGACTAATTTGAGGCGTAGTGGAGGCTTACTTTATACTTATTGCTGGTCACCTTAACGTGAGGTCGTGTGGATAGCACAGTTTCTATTTTCTCAACATTCATTAATATTGAGCAACTTAAGGCAACCACACACCAAACCAACTGCAACAGCATTACAGCGATTCTTAAGCAGAGACGTCTCCGTTGGATAGGACATATTCATCGCATGAATCCCCATCGATTTCCACGTGAGGTCATGCTCGGACAAATCGCTGACGCCAGAAGACCTGTGGGACGTCCCATGCTAAGATTTAAGGATTCGTGTAAGAGAGATATGGAGAGTTTTGGCATAGACACCAAGAGTTGGGAGGCACACGCTGATATGAGACCAGAGTAGCGCCACGACCTGTCTACTGGAGTGTCAAGACACGATGAAGCCTGGCTAAGTAACCTAAAGCAGAAAAGGCTTTGCCTTCACACCGCTGTGTGAAAAAGTGCCGTGCTGCAATTGGTTTGATAAGCCACAAGAAAAGCTGCAGCAAAACGTGAGAGCAACACAGCCACTGTTACCATCATCTGTCAAGATGTTGTGGCCAATGATGATGATTGCTGGTCACCTTAACGTGAGGTCGTGAGGATAGCACAGTTTCTATTTTCTCAACATTCATTAATATTGAGCAACTTGAGGCAACCACACACCGAGAGCTGTTAGCCGCCACAGACAATGGCAACCGCTCGCGTGTCGATTCGTTAGCGTTTGTCAATAGTACATTGGTAGACTTCACAGTTATTAGGCGAAGGGTAAATATTATCCCTCATAAAATATTTAAAAATTAATAAAGAACAATGTTTCATAAATTAGTTAATTATTTAAAGTTATAAAATTAACAATGAAAGGTTTTCTCAATTGCGTTTTTGTATGATTATATCGGCAAAATATCTAAGTTTGCGCAGGCCCCTAGCTACTCGTAGCTCATGATATTCTTTTTGTGTAGACTATGTAGACCGAGAACTCGCGGACCGCGCTGCTTTTGAAACGCTGTTGGTGTGTAGAGGCCTTAAGACAGTGACATCCGATAAATTGTATATAAGACTACCTAGTAAACTTCACATATTTCTTAATATAGATAGTTTTCTTAATATGTGGTTTTAGCTAAATGATATGAATAACTTTGTTGTATAAATGGTGAGAGGTTATGGTCCAATATCCCCACGTGCTACCACGTCCACGTGGGAGGCCTGTGCCCAGCAGTGGGACGTTTATAGGCTGATCATGATCTATGGTACAGTGGTTAGGTTGCCGTTCTCACACCCTGAGGTCCCGGGTTTATATCTGATCCACATTGTATACACAATCTACATCCGTTTAGGTTCGTTGTTTTGGTGAAATCTGCATGGCTATATTGTATTATAAAATAATGGGATGTTATAGATTAATGTTTTATATTTTTTTGCGTTTTGTTAACGCTTAAATATACTTAAGTAAAATTTTAAACACTGATAAAAGACGACAACCTCAGGCGGGAATCGAACCACGCACCTTCCGCTTCCCGGGCTTTCCTTAACCACTTGGCTACCGAGGAGGATGCTTATGTTTTTAGTCAACATTGCTTCATCAAATCTTAGAAGTTTTCACCTCTGAGATCCGAAAGAAGTATTTTTACAAATATTTGAACATTCGCATAAGACGCAGCTTCATCTTGCGGAAGGTGCGTGGTTCGATTCCCGCCTGAGGTTGTCGTCTCTTTTCAGTGTTTAAAATTTTACATAATGGGATGTTGTTGAATGACAAATGACAAATATGCATGTACGAGCACAACCTATTTATTAGTAATTTGTATTATTATATTTCTTGTTAATGTATTTTGTATGACTTGGCTACGACATTACAACTTTTGTTACTTACAAGGAGAAAAAAGTAAGGCCTCCTGAGTTTCTTGGCAGCTTCTTCTCAGTCGGAGGCTCTCCCAAAATCGGAACTGGCGGTAGATTATAGTTAGGTAGGTATGGAGTTAAGTTAGTTGATAAGTATATAGTTACCTTTTTTTTTATACATTTTTTTGACGTTAATAAGTACTTGTAAAAGTCTAAACTGAATAAAGCATTTGACTTTGACTTATGTTTAAAGAGTCAGGTTCTTAAGTTGATATAAAAATGTCATAAGTAATGTACATACCATCACACTGTGCAGAATATCAGCACTCGTACCAAAAAACTTGGCAAGTCGTTCCTCTGTAAGACCATTCGGCTTTGGAATTCTCTGCTGGCGCATGTGTTTCCCAGCTCCTATAATCCCGGGTCTTTTAAACGGGGCGTGAAACGGCATTTATGCAGGCCGTCATGAATGGGTGCGCTTGTGACCGTGCTTGTTCCACGGTGAGGAGCGCGTTATTTTGAACTACATCGGCTACTTACCATCAGGCAGGATGCAGTCACTATGACGTGTCACATTTAAAAAAAATTAAATTTCGAAATTTTTCCAATTTTTTTTCCCGTAAGCAAGCACCTTAATTGAATTATTAAAATAACATAATAATGGCAAAATTTACACTTGTGCCTATCGATCGTGTTTAGGATAAAATATTTCTAATAATCATTACCTCTAAAACTTAAGACCATAAAATTTTGACAGGACAAACTCTGCTAGCCTGTGGCCAATATGACGAATTACGAATAGACAGGTTGTGAGCGCTTGCCACTTGTCTGGCCTTCAGGTCAGCTAGTTATGAATCCAAATCCAAAACACCTTTCATCAATCACCATTTTACTTGAAATTACACACATCATATCATGTTTGCTTTCACAAGCTCATTAATGGAGATATAAAAGTAATAACCGAACTGAAGAAATGCGTTAAATGCGAACAGTGCACCCTTTGTTTATTAAAACGTCCATTACGACACAGATTTCTATTAAAGAAACTGTCGAGCACGAGACGGGAGAGCGACAGTGGGTTCCGTAGTTGAAAATAGCTTTCTTATTTTACTGTGAATGAGTTTGCTCTTGATCCCAATCAAGCCCAGGGGCTAAGACAGGATCTACGGTGGTGCCAGCTAACCCAGAGAAGCCTATTCACTCTTGCTTTGAAGGAAGGGTTATAAGTACTCGGAAACCCGGACGCAGGGAGGGAGTTCCACTTCTTTGCTGTGCGCAGTATAAAAAAGATGTTGAGTAGCGCTTTGTGCGACCAATAATTCATTAGTTCATTGTTAAATCATCGTCATTATTGGGTGATAATTTCATGATTTACTTTTGTTTTTATGTTACCATTTACACGTTAATCAGAAACACTTTTTAATACTTTTTTAACAAAAATAATTACATTAATAATAATTGTGTGTAAGCATCACAACACTCGTTTGACGGTTTGCACGGATGCATAAAGTATCATAAACTAAAAATAACAATAAATAAATCAGCTCGGTCACACACCACAGCCATTGTAGACGCGTCAGCATATCGACCCATCCAGAACTGTCAAATCTTTATCTCCTTACAACTTACAATGCTACATTACACAAGATAAGTGCTACCTCAATTACAGGTGTAAACAGAGCAAACAAAATATATTTGTATGAGTGGTAGAGCCACGCTGCGTTACAGCACGGATTCTGTCGGCTTGCCCGGCGTAATACCACCCTCGGAATATCGGCGTGAAACAATGGCACTCATTGCTGTTGTTTCGAAAGTACCATCTCTCCCCCATCTCCCTCTCCTCAATTCCTAATCCTTCCTCAAAGGTCCTACTTCTCCCTTGAGAGGAAACACTACGTGGAAGTGTCATAAAAAATTCTCATACAAAACACAGAAAAACGACATTTCGTAGTCCCCTGTTTCTTCCTTCAGAACTGGACCAATTCTTTCCAAAATAAAGAGATTTTCTATGTCTGTATGTTTGTTTTTTTTGCATTATGTCATTTATTCAAATAACCAGGAGATTTCAAAACAAAATCACTCCGTTTCAAGGCGTTTTTAGAAACATTTAGGGGCTGGTTTAAAAAAAATCAAACATACAGACATAGAAAATCTCTTTCTAACCGATCCTGAAAAAGTAATAAAATTGGTCCAGTTCTGAAAGAGGAAACAGGGGACTACGAAACGACGTTTTTCTGTGTTTTGTATGAGAATTTTGCATGTCACTTCCACGTAGTGTTACTCTTAAGAAAAGAAGAAATATCGAACCACAATTTTACCAGGGAATTGAAGCCAGGACCTTCGGATATGGAGCCGAGTGCTTCGTCACTCGGCCACCGAGGTATGAAGTTTATTTAAGCCAAAGTAAAATAAGTAATAATAAAAACTAAATGTTAAAACACAGACAAACGTCTCGTCGTCAAACAAAAAGTTATTAAAGTTCTCTCTGGAATTCGAAAAATTTCATTGTTAAAGGTTACAGTTTTTTTTAAGTTTCAAATTAGGAAGCTGGCCTTAGATTAACGCCCGAAACAACTAACCTCTTTTGGTTTACCTGCTAGAGTTAGAAATTTTACATAAAGTGTATGGAGCTAAGTAAGCAAGTAGAACTGACTCCAGTTGACAAAACCGATATGTTTGATGTGTTGTTCTTTTTATTTTTTTTTAGTTATGCGACAGCTGCTATACCCATACAAATGACAGGCGTTTGATACCATCAAAACAACCTCCTTTTTTAGCACCCAGGTCCCAGTTAGACGTAAAAAATTAACTGAAACTAAATACGACTAACCAACGAATACATCCAAAGCATAGAAAGCTAAATGGGCTCACCGCCTGTCACGCTAAGCACATGTGCAGTCGCTATTTGGTGAACAGTGGACTATGACAGAGGACTCCTTTTGCTGTCCTCATTGCCTAGTCTCTGACTAACCCTCCGGGGATAATAGTCGTGATTATATGCATGTATATAAATGTGGAGCGACGAAAATAGTTATATATAAGTAAGGTGGCTGGCGGAAGTGAGACAAGAAAAGCTGAAGATCGGGCTCAGTGACATGCCTTGGGAGATGCCTATGTCCAGCAGTGGACTCACACGGGCTGATAATGATTATGATGATGATGAAAAATTACATATTGAAAAGTGTATCAGACTCACAGCAAATGGAAAGCTGTCTTCTCTGTCTATCCCTACAGAACACGTGCGTGATATATGTATACGTAAGTATTTATTTATAAAAACGAAGTAAAAAACGAAACAAAAACTATTGTCTTTGTAGGGAGGCCTGAGCTTAGCAATGGGGCTGATGATGAGAAAGAGAAGGTGACCTTATAAGATAAGATAAGAATATTGACTGCAGTCTAAAAATTTACTAAGTAAGTAACTAATACGTTTATTGCTTCGTTACAATAAATAAATAACAAGATAAAAACAAACAAGTACCAGAATAGCTCAGCATGTGCTAACCTAGAGAGAAGATCCCAGACAGTGCTGCCTTTCATCCACTGCCCTTCTTAAAACGGCACTTCTCAAGCAGAATCAAATACGAAAAATAAGTAGTTTCACCCAAATAACTGGGTTAAAATTTAAATTACTAAGTATAGCAGTCCGCAAAATATATTCAATAATTCAACACGATACAAATACTTGCCAAGATTGTTTATTTTGTTGGCAAATTCAATTGGAACAGACTCTGGTAATTGACGTTGAATAAGGCTCAATTTGGCGTTCAAAGAAAATGAATAGTTTTGAATAAATTTGGACGAGTTAAATTGCTACCACAATAGCATAAGAGGTATGGCAACCGGCCCTATCTGCCAGAAGATATCATTCGAACCCTGTTCATGACAAAAATATTACAGTTTTTCGGTACTAACTATATCAAATACTAAGCTTAAAATCCGGCTCGAAGGACCATTCAAATTTTCTTTTGTCAAATTCACGCTAGTAATTAAAATACTAATTAGTAGCGAAAGAATTTTTCAATTAAAACGAAGGCAAATCATTCACTGCACTACCCTAATACAAATATGGCCGGCACCAAACAGTTTACGTTCCGAGAGCGTTTACAATCAAACGCGGCGAATACCGGGAATCCAGTCTCTAATTACAAAAATACAGAATTCTCGCCTTCCGATTCGTTAAATTGACCCGGCTGTGCCGGCGCGGGAGGAAATTAAACCGACACGGCAATCCAAATAGTTGCAGACACCTCTCAGCTAGGGCGCAGCCATCTTTGATTTCCCTCCAATCATATTTTAAGCGCAAAACCTTTTTTCAGCAAAAAAAAAATATACCTACAAACAAAAAGAAAACCTCAAACTTTTTCTTGAAAATTTTAAATTTTGAACACTGAGCTTACGATCTCGCTAGAGGGTTCCGTGCGCTGCTGGCTGCTGTACGTCAGTCGGGCTCCGTCGCTCAATGCGTGTGGATGCGTTTTCGGTGCGCGTAATTTGCCGATTTTACGTCTCTCGCGTGAAGCCGTAAGTGATGTTGGCCAGATGCGACGTTTAACGATCGCAAACACGGATTTCAGTGCATGTTAGATTTAAAACACATTGTGTTTACTGATTTTTTATCGAGGCGAGTTATAGTCGGTTTATTGTGAATCACCGAATTGATATTGTGCTGTGTGATGTGGTTTATGTGATTGTCTGTTCTGCCGGGAATCGTCGGGATACCGTCTCGATACTAACAGGTTGGTGTTTACTTTTAAATTTATGGAAGGATGTAATTCTTTCAAAAGTTACATCCTTCTAATCCTAAATTAAATTTATATTATCTGATATTTTTTTATAAAATAAAATACTGGTGAAAATTTTATTTCACGAATGTGTGAGAGTATGAGAGTGGACCTCAATTTTCACGAAAGAACAATTTTATATGAAAATAAAATTCAAATACACAATCTGCAAAACAAGTGTAGAAAAAGGTGTTGATACATAAATAGATCTTAATAGTTAGTTACCTACCTATAATTATTTACAGCGAATAAAATAAATACAAGGCAAAAGGTATGTCCAACAATTTCCTTAAGTTGCAAGGTGTGAAAGTTTTCCACGTTTTATATATTTGTATCAGGAAATGGAAAAATTACGTCTGTAACTTAATACATAAGTCTTTCTCACTGAAGTAAAAAATATTAAACGCGTCTTTTTTATTAATTTTTAGAGTCACTTTTTTCATTAAAGTCTTAACATACATTTAAGTAAGTTCATTGTATGATTTAGCATCGACATATTTTTTTGTTAAATCGTTACTTCTACCTATAAAGCTCAAAGGTGTTGCTGGGCGAAAGACCAAAGCTTCTCGACAGCTTTAATACATAGGTCTTTCTCCCTTAAGTAAAAAATATTAATCGCGTTTATTTTTATGTTAATTTATAGAGTCACTTTTTTTTCATTAAAGTCTTAACGTGCTTAATATAAACTGTTAGTTCATTGTATGATTTAACAACGACATATTTTTTGTTAATATTGTTACTTCTACTAATAAAGCTCAAAGGTATTGCTGGGCGAAAGACCGCAGCTTCTCTACATAAAAAGACGTTCTGAAATAAACAAATAAAATTGGATGACTCAAAAGAACTTTTAAAAAGTTTATTTGAAATAATGATTTTTGACTTTGACTTTCACACAAAGCACCATATAAATGTATACTAATTGTCACGAATGTATATTCGCGTATCATTTCAGAACGGCTGCTGTTAATTAGCTAATTCTCTTTTTGTTGTGTTTGTAAATGTCAGTATGAAAGAATATTTTTGGAAATAAACAGAAGCGTGCGCGGGCTAGTAGTTACTGATAAAGAAAATAAACTAAAAATAAAACTAGTCACATTGTCAATGGCTTATAAAAAACCGGCATTCGTTTTTAATTGAAAGGGAATTTTATTTTCAAGATCAACTTTATTTAAAAAAAATAACGAGATCTTTCACTCATACTCTTTATGATTTTGCTGTGCCATTTTAAATGGTGCACTATTTATTTGTAACAGAACTAGCAGACCTTCTGCGACTTCGTCCGTCTGAACACTTTTTTCCCCTAATTCTCCTTTTTATCTTTTTCCCCACTTTCAATACCTATTTACTAGTCACGATAAAAAACTCCGATCTTCTTTTAACCGTTTACTCAAATGTCCCTCTCACCACTACGATAGTCCACTCTTCCTTTTTAATCAAACCAACAAATTCTTCTTTGAAATTGTCTCCCTCTGAACTCACGTCTATTTATCCCAATACTAGTCAATGACCACAGAAGCAGTCCTCCACCACAGTCCATGTTTCACCAATTTACAACTGCACATGTGCTCAGCATGATAGGTGGTGAGCCCATCGCCGCTTTATATGTTAGATGTATGTGCATCTTTAGTCCATTAGTCGCCTTTTACGACACCCAAGGGCAAAGAAGGGTTTGTATCTTTAAGAGAGCCGCTAAATACAATACGGATAAATTAGATAGGGTGTCAAAAGCTATCGTCTCCATTTTTTTTACCTTTCTTCTGAAGGCACGTTAAGCCGTTTGGTCCCAGCCTCTAGCCTCTAAGACTGTAGTAAAGTGAGCCATATCAAAGGCCCGAAATATTAAAATACGTACAATGTATTGTTTCGTTGAGTTACGCGTACGCAAACAATGTTTTATTATGCGGATCTAGTTGAGTTTATTGTATGTTTTAGTTTTTACGGTTACTTTCATCTTTATAAACTTGTAATTCCTACATTTCGACTTCAGAAAGTTTATGGATCATTCATGGGACAAGGTAATAATAAAGGTAGACAATAAAATCCCGAACGATGTTATAATTTGAACCTTTGACTTTAAGACACATGTTAAGGACGGACTTTTAGAAAAGGGCTATTACTTACACTGTAAGCGATTACATCAGTATGACAAAAATGCATGGAATTATCATTCCTCTAATTTTGCATACTTATTGTTCTAATGCGTTCTTAATACCCGAGTAAAGCTTTTACATTCGCTTTTGTTTTTATATTTTCTTTTACTATCTGTTTTTTTATGATTGTTGTTTGTATAATTTGGTAACGACATATTGTTTTGTAAATGTCGTTACTTCTTTATTATTATAAAGCTGTGGAGTTTCTTGCACCCGTTCTTCTCCAGAGCTAAAAGTTGTCCTGAATGGGTGGGGTAGGTGGTTTATGCCTACCCATCCATAGTAGTAAAATTAAGTTTAGACGATTCAAAATACTTATTTTAAGTTTACTGAATAAAGAAATTATTATTTTGATTTTAATCTTATTTAAATACTACTTAGTACACTATACTTACGTAACGCAAAGGCAAAGTGCTTTGTCTGATATGTTTAGGTATTCAATTAAATTCTTGCTCTATAGCTCTATATCTCGTTTCGGATTTTTCCACACAACCACAGTTTTGTGATAACCAATCCGTTTTATGTTAATAGTGTATTCCCCATCTCACCTCTTCTCGTTAATATGGCATAAATGCTGACTAAATATATTTCTTTTAAAATGTCTCTAATACATACTTACATAAGAAGACGTGAGTGGATGAAGGTGATATGTCGCATTTTCGGATTTTGGTGTTTTTTTGCGTAGATGAAGGTTATATGTCGATACAAATGCCTACAGACCTTAAAACTGTCGATTTAAGGCACATTTTGGAAAATAGAAAGTTGAAAAAGGTGTTATGTACAGTTCAGTTTAAAAATGGCTCTGGATGTATGGGCCCATATCACCAACTTCCAAAATAAATAAACAATTACAAATGTTTTTGTAACATCGAAGAAGGTGATATGTACAGACATAACACCTTTTTCCACTCAGCATATGATGCTCGAATGACGCGATGTCAGTTTTCAATGAATGAAGGTTCTATGTAACATACATAATTATTATCACCTTCATTCAATCTCGACATTTAATTGTTTTTAGGAAGCATTTTAAGAAACTAATAGTATATTTATGTAGAACTTAAGGTCCGTATAAACTCTTATATAAGTTCACCGAGCATCTTGACGCCTCATACTGGCATCTCAAAACCATTATGATGCTTTACACATATAACGGATGGATAATCGCAAATCAAAATGCTTTTGTAAAGCCTTTAGTTGTAGTGCTGTAAATCTAAACGCAACTATACAGATATTAGCTGTTTTAAGTGCATTTGGATATACAATAGCATTCTTAAATAATGGATAAATGCTTAATGCTGTTTAATAGCATAATAATGAACTATTATCATGCCACGTAAATCCATTATACAGATTTGAGCTGTTTTTAGTACCCTTTGTTGTATAATAGTACTTTTAAGTGGTAAGTAAAAGCCTAGTACTGCTGAACAGCATAAACGTGAATCAATGTAATTCTTGCATTTTTAATGATCAACTGAGTTCAGTTGTACAGCTAACAGCTCTTTAATCAAATACACGTGGTTATTGTAATGCGTATGGCTGTATATACATTTATTTTACTGTATTCGTAAAGTAAAACCATTTGTTTATCGGCCATTTTGGAAACGAACGTATATAACTAAAACCAGTTACTGAAAACTGGTGGCGTTTATAACGCCCAATCTATAGAATCACAATAAATGCCCTTGTTAATTGAGTGATATTGAAGTAGATACTCGAATGAAACTATATCTAGGTACTTTCATTTTTTTGTTGACAGCACCATAATCATTTTAATAAGCCACGCGCTTTGGTTATGTAGATAATACGTTCAGAAAGCCTTATCTCTAACCTATCAACTCTTGGCAAACTGATTCAAGTAGTACAAAAATTCTGAAACGGGTTTAATTGTTTTGCTTAAGGATCTTCAAAATGACTTTCAAGTAATGGCACTATTTCAGTCTTCATCATGTCTATTGGTATACCTGTGAATTCATATAGAACTACTTTATAGAAAATGGCACTACAGTGGTTCATCACATGTCTTCTCTCTGGCCTTTGGCTAAATAACAGTATTATAAATTATGTTTTCACAATCTTATATTGCAGGACAAAGTAGTTTAATTACAACTTCAATGTATTATAAACATTTGTACCGTGGTGTTAGAGATGTTTTTGCAATAATGTAGGGTTTATTAAGTTCTAACTGTGAACACTTAAGTAGCTCGTCTAATGTTTTTGTAATGCAATTATCTTCATTATCAAAAATATTGCTAGCTTAGTGCTTTTGTAATGCGATCAGCAACTTCATTGACCATAACAATGCTTCTTTAATGCAATTGTCCCCTTCCTTAACTACAGCTACTTGCAGACTTTCTAGAAGAGCGGAGAATTCGTGTCCTTTGTAAGGGTAGTTCCTCCGCGTTCTACAAAGCCAATGCCGGAGTGCCTCAGAGTTCTGTGCTCTCACCTGCTCTATTTCTTTTGCATATTAATGACATGTTGTCTTTGGGCAATATTCATTGGGACATCCTGCGCAAAGCAAGCCGATATCGTGGTGAAAAGGTGAGAACTGGTTGCCGAACTGAACCTGGCTCTCGATCGTGTCTCTAACTGGGGATCTGAAATCCTGGTCGAGTTGAATGCCAGCAAACCCCAGGTTAGTGCATTCTCGTCCAATTCCCTTCCTTACTCCTCCCTCTCTTCAAAACTCTCCGTTACCCATTTCGGTGAACCTCAGCATTCTTAGCATGGACATCGGCCAGGAACTGAATCCAAAATCCAAACTCCCGAGCAGCGCTGTTTACTGTACAAAACTCAGGTGCGATCGAGTATGGAGTATTGTTCCCATCTATGGGACGGCTCCGCTAAATACCTCCTCGATGCACTTGATAGAGTGCACAGGCGAGCGGTATGCATTATGGAGATGCTGAGGTTACAGCCCCTCTTGAGGACCTCCAGCTGCGTAGAGACATTGCTTCTCTCGGTGTCTTCTTCCGGAATTACTACGGAGAGTATTTTGAAGAACTTTTTGATCTAATCCCGCCCTCTCCTTTCCTCTCCCGGACTACACGTGCTGGTCTTAGGAACCACCATCATACTGTACAGTATCAGTACTCGTACCAAAAGATTTGGCAAGTCGTTCCTCTGTAAGACCATTCGGCTTTGGAATTCTCTGCCGGCGCATGTGTTTCCCAGTCCCGGGTCTTTTAAGCGGAGCGTGAAACGGCATTTATGCAGGCCGTCATAAATGGGTGCGCTTGTTACCATACATAATCCATAGTAGGGAGCGCTCTCTTCTTATTTTGGAAAGTATCGGCTGCTTACCATCAGGCAGGATGCGGTAACTATGACGAGTCAATATTAAAAAAACGTTAATGCCAATATAATGCCTCTGTAATGCAAATAATCAACTATTGTGAAACTATTTAAGATCTAACGCCGTATAATTTGTACCCAAATAATCATTACAGGTAGCCGTATAAACGTTTGTAATGCTACTATAGAACAAACTCAAAATGCGAAAACGATACAGAAATGCTGTAAGTCGGCAGTTATACTGGCTATACTGCTTTGATGTGTTACTTGGGGCTGTTCTTAGTTTACGTTTTTATTGATATGGTTTAGTTTTAGATAAAATGAGATAATGTTTACCCACACTCGTACATAACACCTAATTTTAAAAAGCTCAAAGTACAGAAAAGTTCACTTTTGTTCATGGAAGAAGGAGTTATGTTCATTTTTTCTTTAAAATATATAAAAATATTATTACAAGTGTTTAATTGATCTCATACCCTTAATATTTTAGTTAATTTAAACAAGTTTGCATCATAGTTGAGTACAAAAATCAGTTATGTACTGACTTATCTCAGAAAATAAAAGTAAAACTTTAACCTCGATTTACTCAAAATTTGAATTTTGTGACTTATCACCTTCATCCACTCATGTCTTTTTATAATCACGACTATTATCCCCGAAGGATAAGTCAGAGACTAGGCAATGAGGACAGCAAAAGCAGTGCTCTACCATAATTTACTTTTCACCAAATAGCGACTGCACATATGCTCAGCGTGACAGGTGGTGAGAACATCGCCACATCCATGCTGTTTGATGTATGTGCAGTCTTTAGTCCGTTAGTCTCCTTTTACGACCCCCAATGGTAGTATTCTAAAGCCGCAACGCGACACGGCGCACAGTGGACTGTTCGGCAAGTTTAAACACCAAACATTTTTTTTTAATGAAATTTCGTTCTAAACTGTCAATTATCTTATATTTCGCAGTTTAACGACCTAATGACATAGTTTTAACCACTATTTAAGTAAGTATAAAATTATTTTTTACAGAGAGCAGTCTCATTTTCGTTTTACTCAAACTCAAACTCTTTATTTGCGAAATATGGGTAAGTACAAACATTTAGGTCTTATGGCTAAGTAATAGAGCGACCATATCCAACCAATGATGGTGTGCAAATTTTAAAAATAGAAACAGCAGAAATAGTTTTCTAAATAAATAAAAGAATGATGTACAAAATTAAAAAAATTGAATTAAAATGTTATGAACAATCAGTTAAAAATACAATGTCTTTATATATTATTAATTAAATTAAATTAAATTAAATTAAATTGATAATAAGTATTTTTAATGGGTTGAAATAGTGCACTATTGTCAGCGTCGAGACCAAACAGCCCCCTTACTTTTGAAACCGATCCCGATCGATCGAAATTGGTATTTTGAAGTTTCGTACTCCTATGTTACGACACCAAGGGCTAATATGGATTCATATTGCGTGGATATTAAGTTAAAAAAATATAACTCAATGCCATTTAGTTCACCCAATATGAATCCAAATTAGCGCTGGTGTCGTAACTTAAAAGTACGGAATTTCATAATACCAATCCGATCCAATACCGATCGATTTCAAGAGTAATGGGGCTGGTCTAAAATGAAGGACAGTATTGCTTTATTGCGACTCTTCTTTAGGACAGAGGCCCAAATCTCGAATAACTCCATCCGGGTCAAACAAATCCTACTGCCTAAAAAATAAAAATAAAAAAATGATGCAAAGTCGTGCGAAATGAACTGACTACTGAATTTGAAAATAGACAACATACGCTACCATTTAAGGCATACCGATCGTTTTCAAGAGTAATGGAGCTGGTCTAAAATGAAGGACAGTTATGCTTCATTGCGACTCTTCATTGGGACAGAGGCCCAAACCTCGAAAAACTCCATCCGGGTCAAATAAATCCTACTCCCTAAAAAAATAATAAAATGATGCAAAGTCGTGCGAAATGAACTGACTACTGAATTTGAAAATAGACAACATAAGCTACCATTTAAGGTATCTTTTATAGGGGTACTTTTGGATTTTATTCTTAGATTATCTTAAACATACACAAGTATTTCTTTTTTTTCAATTAAAACAGATATGCATACTTTTATATTTTATTAAAAAAATATAAGACTACTTCATAAACTTAAAAAAATACGTCAGGAAGTACTCACTTTCAACATGTTCTCCCATTTTTTTCAACACAATGGAACACTTAGAAACAAAAAATAATTGATCGAAACAGAAGCTTTAAATGCAAGTGAATATAATGTTTGATGCAAATTTTATTAATACCTACTTGGAGTACTCATTACTTATTGATTTGGGGTAGTTGGTGATTATTGGATCCATTTTCGGAATACTCACATGCTTAGAAATTATAACAAATTATTGTCTTACCTACTAAATGATTTTATTTTTTGGTGTCTAATTAGGCCAAACGGTTCACCGTGCGGCGTCTCTAATACAATTTTACGAATTGTAATTTGACATGTTATTGTCGTAAGATGGCAGTCGTTAAAACCCACCAACCCGCATTGGGCCAGCGTGGTGGGCTATGGCCCAATATGCCCACGTGATATTGTTCACGTGGGAGGCCTGTGCCCAGCAGTGGGACGTTTATGATATATGGCTGATGATGATGATGAATTTGACATGTGATATTTAGATGTTCTCAACAGAGTAACGTTATAAATATAAACATTGTGAATTATCGCACTCATTACAATCATAATTAACCTATGTGTCAGTTCACTGTTGGACATAGGTACATAGGTTTCCATCGAAGGAAAGAAAAACAAAATTAGAAAATAAAATATGGGTCACATTTTCTGGATAGCAAAATATTATCATTGTTACGTTGGAGCTTAAAAAGCTTTCATTTAACTACATCCTCCGTGCATTTATGCGGTTTAATCCATTTTGTGTGCAAAACCAAATTGGTTTAAAGTTACTTTAACGTTTAATATTTAATGCAACTTTTTACACACACACACATACATACAATGCACTCACGACTATTATCCCCTAAGGGTTAGTCAGAGACTAGGCAATGAGGACTGTAAAAGCAGTTCTCTGACATTAGTCTATGTTTCACCAAATATCAACTGCACATGTGCTCAGCGTGATAGGTGGTGAGCTCATCGCCGCTCTATACTTTTGTTGGATTATGTGCAGTCTCTAGTCCATTAGGCGCTTTTACGACACCCAAGGAATTCAAGAAAAAAAAGGATACTTTTAAGAGCTGCATACTTTTTAGCCTTAGCATTTTAATTGTGTCCGTTTTTATTATTTTCCAGTGTTGTCAGTGGCTAAAAGTCAAAAATAACACGTGACATTTTCTAAAAGTATTATTTTCACAAGTTTTTCTGCAACGTTTTAATTTAATATCTTTACATAAGTATCATATTATATTTAAACGTTATTAACGCAAATAATATCAATTATTACGAGAATACTTTTTATTACCTTATTCTATTTAGAAAACGACACTACTATCATGGACATCAAAAATTCTTCTTTTCCGTTACTGAAGCTTCGAAAAAAATCATGAAAATTGTTGATCGAATAAATTAACTTGTAATGTAAGCTAAGTAACTAGTAACTAGTAACTTACTTTTTTGGCAGTCATTAAGGAAGAGGAAGATAACAGGCAATGGCTTAAAATCGAGAGACCCACACGACAAACGAAACTTCGGAGTTCGGAGGATTTTGAGTCGTGTAACATAGAAGTAACGCGAGAGGGTTAAAAAGTAACGATAGCCTGGAGTAAAATTAAACGTCCCATTGCTGGTTTCTTTTTTGATAATTTGTTTCTTGACCATGGATATTAGTCCTTCAGTCGAAATAATAGAGTTCATTTATTATGCTTATAAGATGATAATGAGTGATGATAATAAGCTAAATGATATTCCCCCCAAATCCCTTGAGTTCCAGTAAAGATGTGGGACTTTACTGATCTCACACGGACTTTTTGAGAGAATTTGAAAAGTGATGTTGCACTGTTTTGTTTTATTTGCCAACACTCATGCACGTTCACGAACACTTAAGGGTCAATAATCCACCATTAATTCACATAATATTCGACAAAACACACATTTTAGAAAATAAGACAAAACTACAGACATGACGCTTCACTTTCCCGCCAATAAATCCCTTCCATTGCTGGATAAAGTTAAGGTTACCATTTTGGAATTTGAAAAGTCCTGCCAAAAACCTGACATTTTAATAAAAGTTCGGACACTTTAGTCACAAAATGGAAAAATTACTCACTTTTTATGTTTTGTTTTTAGATAAATGAGAAGTAAATAAAGATTAAAACCGTTAACCGCAGACTAATTTGATATTACTTAAAATGTAGTTTTGTTACTCATATTCCAAAATCCGGACAAATTAAAAAGCCGGACAAAGTCCGGATTAGAGTCTAAAATCCGGACATGGCCGGATTAATATGGACGGATGGTAACCCTAGATACAGGCCTTCCTTTATGGACTACAGCACGTGGGGAGATTGGGCCCTTTCATAACCTACCACCGCCCAATGCAGGTTATTAGTTCCTGATTCGCCGGATTCTTGTTTCGTCGGATTATTTTGTTGAAGGAAAACTATAGAAATATCGTGGTTTTACCTATCTATTAAATAAAAGGCAGACATTTCGGTACATTAAAAAATGTAGAAACACCATAACTAAAAAAAACGAACCTATTTCTAAGTAGATAATTTAAGTTATGTCCGATAGTGGCAACAAAATAGTAATTTATACAATAATAAATATAACTAAGTACACGTTTTTATTATATAAGTGATATTATTGTATATTAATATTTCCGACGAAACAAGAATCCGGCGAATCAGGAACTAATCAATGAATTTGTGTTTTGTGTCAACAACCCTATTTTAGGATCCCTAGGACTATAAAAAGTTATCCCAAAACAAGAGGTGTCGACAAAGCTTCTAAGCAAAAAGTGAACCTTACGCGGAACGGTCTTGACTACTGCGAACCGTTTAATATAGCGATTCTGTTTTTGGGACTGAACAAAACCGTGTGGTAATCCATTTTGAATGTAAATTATTGAAAAAATAATACTTAATTGAAATGCACTTATTTCAATTAAAACAAAACAATTTTTTGGTTTGTTTTATTGTTACTCGTAGTACGTTTACTGTTAATATTGCAATTTATAACATACACAATAACTTTCTTCAATATTTTATTAAAATATTAATTGTAATGCAAAAAAATCGTGTTTCAGTGACGTACAACAGCGCCATCTCTTAACAGTATTTAGAACTAATCTAAGCTTAGTTAATTTGTAGTTTTATAAATGCATACTTGCTATGAGATAAAGCTCAAAGGATATCGCGTAGACTCCTAGAGGTTACTAGTATCTAGTAATAATTGAATTTCTGTTATGTCCGGTTATTAGAACAGCTGAGCTGAAATTAGCTAATAAATGTACATGTACCGACTATTCTAATTTTCTAAAATAACTGATGTGTTGTAGGTATGCAAATTGTACAAATATACATATAATCACGCCTATTATCCCCGAAGGGTTAGTCAGAGACCAGGCAATGAGAACCGCAAAAGCAGTCCTCTGCATAGTCCACTTTTCACCAAATAGCGACTGCACATGCACTCAGCGTGACAGATGGTGAGCCCATCGCCGCTCTATGCATGAATGAATAATATCAAACATGAATATCTTTATTATTGAAACCCGTACTCATACGACCTACCTGTTCTATCGAATTTTCGTTTTAGGATAACCCGTTCCTAAATCTACATTAATTACAAAACGTATTTCCTCCCCCGGCAAGGAAAATTCACCACTATTTGGTCGTGGTTCCCATACCCGTGGGAATATGGACAAAAAGTATCCTATGTGTTAATCCAGGTTATAAACTATCTGTATGCCGAAATTTATCCAAATCCATTCAGTAGTTTTTACATGAAACAGTAAACATCCATCCATACTTACAAACTTCCGCGTTTATAATATTAGTAGGATTTTGCATTCACAATGCTATATAGATATAGGATAAAATGTTTACCAGAAAAATCCATTCCCATTTCATCCATCCCATTCGAATTTCCTGAGACTGGTTGATTTTTTTCTAGTAAACATTTTATCCAAAAACATGAATGTCTTTAGTCCGTTTGTTGCCTTTTACGACACCCAAAGGAAGAGATGTGTTGTTAGTATTATTTTAATAAGAAGTTACAATTACACATGTCAGAAAAACGATTCTTCGTAGGGCGGAAAAGTATTATTTTCCTCCCGCTCTTAAGGCAACTTCAGAACTACTTTCCGTGTATGAGGAATGAAAATTCTATTTGCTACTATATGTAATAATATAACCAATAAACTATTTGTATTTATTCAATTCCAATGGCCTTTTTCTTTTAAAGAAATACCGCTTTTTCTTTAAGTAATACGGTAATTACGTAATACGTAATCATAGGGCTATTATTTAAGTGTTTCAAATGAAGTCAAATAATTTATTCATCCTTTACGAGCACTTATTGACGTCAAAACTATTTAAGTTAAAAAACCGGCCAAGTGCGAGTAGGACACGCGTACGAAGGGGTCCGTAACATTATCTATTATTTATTAAATTTTAATTTAATTATTTATTTTTGATGTGAATACACAACTAAATATTCTCTACATATTCTTATACATAACTAAATATTTAAAACGTCTACCTGTTGCCGTTATTAACATCAAGCAAAAAACGGCAAAAAAAACCGTTTGTTGTATGGGAGTGTGTACCTTTAAATTTATTTTATACTGTTTTTAGTTTATTTGTTGTCTTAGCGGCAACAGAAATACATCATGTGTGAAAATTTCAACTGTTTAGCTATCACGGTTCATGAAATACAGCCTGGTGACAGACGGACGGATGGACGACGGACAGTGGAGTCTTAGTAATAGGGTTCCGTTTTTACGCTTTGGGTACGGAACCCTAAAAAGTGTCCCTACACCAACGTAAACTGAAATTAAACCCGTTAGAATTTTAGAGGTGCTTTCAGTTAAAAAGAGATGTCAAGAAACTCAGGAGGCTTTTTTTTAAGTTTAAATGTTTTTTAGAGACAAAGGATTTTTTAAATCTGTGATCAGGATCGTAGCAAATGGGAAACTGTGATCTCTAGGAATCCATGATAAATGTATATTACAAGTAAATCGCAATGAACGAGTCCCTTCTGATAAAAAAAATACTACAACTTATAGCTTTACAAAAAAGCGTCTCCGGAAACGGCCACCTACGTACAGACGACAGGAGATCAACCTGTGACAAAATGTCAAATTTCGTCAATAACTCTTACTCCTTTGGATCAATATCGATTTTCGAAAATCGAAATTCGAATTTGACAGTTTCAGGTAGTTTGACCTGCTGGCGTGTTGTACAGTCAGCATCAGAAGTAACTGAACAAAAACAAGGTTGCAAAAGTAATAGTCACGTGTAAGTGTCTTTACATACCTACTCATCATTTAACATTTCAGAATTATATGACATTTTTTGTGTTCATAATTATAACTTCTCTGTAATTACCTATAGTGACGGTCATGTACTTTTGAATCAACAGTTATGTCAGACAATTCTGGTCATTTCAACCGTAACAATCATTTGAAAATTTCATATGCTAAGCTACTTTTGATGCTGACTGTACAGTCGAGGAAGTTCGCACGCTACTGTACTATCGCGGACTCCGTCGCTTTACCAGTCTAGAGGTCAATAAAGGTCAAAATCCCTTGCACAACGCGTCGTCTATTTGGTACGGGCACGTACCCGGGCGGGCGGTGCGTGTCATACGAAAATTTCTGCAAACTGGTAAAGCGACGGTGGCCTCGATAGTACGTAGGCGCACAGTCGGAGCGGAACAAGCGCAAGTAGGGTTACGTCCGAATTTGTCCGGTCATGTCCTTCTAAACTCTAGTCCGGACTTTGTCTGGCTCTTGAATTTGTCCGGGTTTTGGAATATGAGTAACAAAACTACATATTAAGGTAATATCAAATAATTCTTTAATCTTTATTAACTTCTCATTTATTTATTTTTTAAATTTATTTATCTTTTTACAAAAAATATACATAGTTAGCATAGTTTAATACCAACAAAAAACCACTAAGCTTTAACCTTGTGCTATCATGAGTCTACGTATAAACCAAAAACATGAGAAGGTCAAAAAGTTGTTTTATTTTTACATTCTCTTTCAAGTATAAAAATATAGAAAATATTACAATATAAAGGATAAACATGTCTAAAGAATCTAAACAGCACTGTTTAAATCAAATTATTTAAAAAGGGCTGCTTTCACTTGAATTTTATATTTGTATCTGATATACTTTTTTTTACACAGATGTGAGGGTAGGTTAATGATAAGTCGAGGAACAATATACTCGTATATAGCTGGTAGTCCTCTCGCCGTAGGCATTGTCGGCGCACTGCGTGCGTGGCCCTCGGAGACCGCCCGAGTAAATATAGGATGTTCGGTAATAGTTATTAATGATTCGTTAAAAAATTGTTATTTAGGGGCCGATTTTTCAATTGTCGGATAATAACTTATTAGTCTGTTAAAGTATTTACACGACCATTTTGAAAATGTGTTGTCATATCATGTCTTTTCTTTTTTTTCTTGTGACAGTTTAGTTTGATCCTGTTATACTTTATCAGACGGATAAGTTTTATCCGAGAATTGAAAAATCAGCCCTTATGAGTAGTATGAACTTTACTAGAGTGTGTACTGGTAAAACAAAAATCTAAAAACAAAATATAAAAAGTGAGTAATGTTTCCGTTTTCTGACTAAAAAGAATTTGAATGTACTTAGAATATCAAATATTTTAAAATTCATATTCACCTTTTTTTTGTAAATGTCGTTGCTTCTATGCGCTATGGTTTCTTGCGCCCGTTCTTTGCCACAGTTAAAAAACGACGTCCTGAATGGGTGGTAGGTTAAAAAAGATTTGGACTATACAAAGTATTTATTAATTGAGTATATTGAACAAATGTATTTTGACTTTGACTTTGGACTTTTATCGAAATGTCAGGCCTTTTGTCTGGACTTTTCTAATTCCTGAATGGCAACCCTAAGCGCAGGCGAATATCGCTGAAAAGTGGGCGACCGGAAACTACCTCGACTGGTACCCGTAGCAACATCAGCTGGGCATTTCTCATTTCGCACGCGTGCCCGTGAGTGATAACATTTTTTCAGGGGCCCCAAAGACCCGAATAATGTTCCAGATTGATTTTATGGGCCCTGTTTTTAACCCGTTTCCGATTACGGAGGGTGCGGAAGTTAATAAATTGTGAACGGCCTGCGGTCCGCGGAATGTTTAATATCCTGTGTACTTTTAATCGTTGTGGATGTTTCGGGCTCGCTCGCTCATTTGTTTTTAAACGCCGAATATATTTTTGTATTCTTTTTTGTTTTGTTTTAGACAGTGTTTTGTCGAATTAACGGTATTCGAACGTTTGAATCACCTTGTTGAGCTGGGGGGATGTTATCTGCGATTCAGTTGTAATATGTCCTGAATGGTGTGTCGGTAACTTGATTTTGACGTTTGGAATTTAATGTGAGAATTAAGCCGTCTTTAATAGCAGAATAAAATTGATGTATTGCTAATCTTAATAACTTTTAACTAACATGGGCACTGACAATAAAATAATTATTTTTATCCGGAAACTAAACGTTGTTTGTCTTTTTCTGAATGGTGATTTAATTTTGTTCGTATAACAAAAGTTGAATAAGTTTATATATAGGTAGGTTACATTCTCCAAGGCACATACACCCACGAGGTTTTTGCTGAGGATCGATTATGTAAAAAATTGTATTTTAAATGTTTTAAACAAAAAATAAAAAAACAGGGCTAAAAACTTTTTCAAACAAGTAACATATGTATTTTTGCCTTTAAAAAAGTGCCGATTCGAGTTCTGAACTGATACTGTGAGTGTCGAAAACAAGCTCGAATGATTAGTGACTTAGGAAACACTAACACGAGTGTCAAACGCAAAAAGGCTTAAAAGTATGAATTTTAATTACCGAGTAATCTGGTCCTACTTTGCTCCTAGGGTGGTAAAATGCTCCACTTCCGAAAAATTATTAAATCTGATTTTGCGTACTGATACTTTACTATTTAGTAGAATCCAATATTTTCATCTGAAAATATTTTTCTTTATCTAGCAAAACCAGTGTTGACAGATGTCAAAGTCAGTCATTAATATTTTCTGTGAATGGGAGAATTGAATCGCTCTCTATGGTGAAAATTTGAAAGTGAGTAAAATCTATTTTGCATCTCCTAAACTTGTAATGAAAACAAAATGTGATTTTTAAATTGATCTCTCATAAATGAAGGTGATTTTATAACACATCTGCTTTCTATTACCCTGTCCTATCGGAGCAAAGTAAAAATGACAAAATATAACTATTCTCCATTTAAAAAATAAATGACTGACTTGTGAAGAAAAATTACGGAGCAATGTTACCTCCTATAGGAACTACTTTACGCCAAAAAAAATAAAAATTCAAAATAGTTGGTCACTAAATACAATAATATCCTTAATGTCAGGTTAAACTTTAATAGTACTATTATAAACACAATACATCACATTTCTGATTTAAACAGGATTTAAAAAGAAGTGATCTATAAAAAAATTGGAGCAAATTTTGGTGCAAAGTAGGACTCTTGAAACACAATTGCATTAACAATTTCTAATCACAAATCTAAAAAATGTCAAATGACACTTTTGTAAGCGACAATAGCGCCACATTGGAATTAAATTGCGTGGAAATTGATTGAACAAATTATTATCAAGATGGCGTTCCTGAATTATCTTTACTTATCCCAATATCGATACATATTAATCGCATTGGAATTGTATTGAGATTGAGTTTGCGTTCAAGAGTAACCCCCCAGGTTACGGTACCTAATTAAATAACATTCAGTAAATTTTTTTGCATTTCTTGTTTATAAAATGGTCTTAAAATATTGTAAATACTAACAAGAACCCTGTAGTAGTGTATAATTACGTATTAAATAAAATACAAATGAATTTAAATTAAACACTAAATAAATATCACATTTACAACACAATTTTGGGTAAATCATTGGCATAAATAGAACAGACATCATACACTTCCACGTGGTGTCGACTTCTCTTTCAGATTTTATAATAGTCAATGTATTATTGGCAGTCATAGTATTATATTATATTCTACAGATATTTCGTACTTCCCATTAGGATTAACTTCTGAAATCATTATACATACATACATAGAATTAAATTTTCCTACACTCACACCAATTATCTAGCCCAAGAGAAGCTTCGTTATGAAACTCGTTAAATGGTTACTAGACAACGGATAAACATACTTAAATACATATTTTTTATACATAGAAAAAATCCAGACCCGAGACAATTTAGAAAAACAATAATTTCTAAATTGACCCGACCGGGGACCTCAGAGATGGTGATACTATGAAAACCGGTGTACAAAGCAATCGACCAAGGAGGTCGTCAAATTATATTTTTTTTTAAAAATATACAAGTATAATTACGACTATTATACCCGAATGGTTATTCAGAGACTAGGCAATGAGGACAGCAGAAGCAGTCCTCTACCATAGTTCACTTTTCAGCAAAAAGCGACTACACATGTGCTCAGCGTTACAGGTGGTGAGCCCATCGCCGCTCTATGTTGTTGGAAGTATGTGCAGTGTTTAGTCCGTTAGTCGCCTTTTACGACACCCAAGGGAATACACGGTTAAATCATTACTTTCTAGAAAATTTATTTTTTAAAGTTTTCGTTACCTTGCGGTGCAACGAATAGTTTTGAAGGCACATTAAAAAGTTTCTTCATAAATATAAACTCATTTCTGTGTTTGATGTTAACAGTTTGGGGTTTTGCGGCTTGCGCTGGTAGGTACAGTCAACAGATTAAGTCGATGACCAAAACCAGAATACTAATGAATCCAAAGACTTATTACTTTGCGATGTTTGACAATAAAATGTCTCAAAATAATGTTATCAAAAGCATAATCGTAACTAAGTTTAAAATTTTGTTTCATTACGCTTGTATTCCGGTTTTCATCGTGGGCTTTCGCTGTTGTCTGTACAACAAAGTAGTGGCACCATTTAGGCAACGGAAGTATTAAAACTTGGAAAAGTTCTTGGCCGTACGCCAGGAGAGACTCTTTGTTTGTTAAACCTCCTTTCAGTATCGTTCGTGGATAATCTATTGTTGATATTTCGCGGTGTTCCAAAATGGCGAATAAAGAGAAGGGTTGAGATGTATACCACCTGGTTAAGTTCTGATCACCATCACGTCAGCTGATAATCTACCATGTTGGCCGAACGATTATGATGTATTTTAAATCTATTTTGTCCATTCAAAGGTGTCTGCAAGAAATCAGTTTTAGTGATAAAATCACAAAATAACTAATAGGTAGTACTACGTACAGAAGGTTCACTCTCTAACGGTTATCACGCGAAATTGAAACTTATCGTGTGACCCGAGCGTTCATATTCCAAGGGTTACGTGTAGTGTCTCATAACCGTGTCGCGTGGCGGTGAAAGAATACTACCAACCCCTCTCTTCCTTTGGGTGTCGTAAAAGACTTAAGACTGCACATACATCCAACAGCATAGAGCGGCGATGGGCTCACCTCCTGTCATGCTGAGCACATGTGCAGTCGCTATTTGGTGAAAAGTGGACTGTGGTAGAGGACTGCTTTTGCTGTCCTCATTACCTAGTCCCTGACCAACCTTCCGGGGATTAAAGTCGTGTTATGTATGTATGATCATAGAATTATGCTGTTTACTGTACCTCATATTATTATGTGTAACGAAATCCCCGCCCCGTAATACCGTAACATCAAAAGAAACTGAGCACCTTTAGCGTAAAACGGAACACGTCCAATTATAATAATTCTACGGGGGGTAACCTGTTACAAATTAGTTGTAATACGACTAACACTTCCTACGCCCTTAATACGAAGCTCTACTGAGGGTTAGTAACTCGTGTATAATCCGTATAAAATGCTTCATTTCGACATTGTTTTAATATTATTATGAGCCATGTACGTAGCCTCCCACTGAATGAATACAACCAACCGCTGTCTTTCTTTGGATGTCGTAAAAGGCGACTGACGGAATAATAGGCTATTTGACTAAATTAATTTCAAAATCATATCGATACCCGTTCACCTATTATATCCTAAAAATACATTATTTTTCAAGAAATCTATCATTTACAATATTTATTTTGCATTTTTATATTCCGATTTAAATTTACCGCAAAAACGCTTAAGACCGTCATGTTGAGTAAATGACGTCACGACGTGCCAAACATCCGTTAAAGGCTTTATGTATAGAAATGTCACAACAATAAAATGACATTTGGCACGAAGTGACGTCACGGCTTTTGTTTTCCGTTTAATGTCTTAAGACTGAATGTGTATTATTGTCGATTTTTTTCTTTAAAAATATTAGTAATCCTATTTTTTTATAATGAATATTTTAGATATTTTGTTTCTATAAATCATAATTGATCATTAGAAAAGCCAATCCATCCGATTTATTCTTAGTGGACACAAGCCTATTCATGCACATACAGCATAGAGCGGTGATGGCGTGACAGGTGGTAACACCTGTCACGCTGGGAACATGTGCAGTTGTAATTTGGTAAAACGTGGACTATGGAAATGGAATACTTCTGCGGTCTTAGTCTAGTCTCTGACTAACCCTCTAGGTAAAACAGTCGTTAATATATATATGTATCTATGTTCTTCTTCTTCTTTTCAGCTTTTGTCTACCAGAGATCTGGAGTAAGCCTCCTTCAAACTTCTCCACTTATTTCTGTCCTGGACAGTAAGGATCCAGTTGATACCGGCCACATTATGATATTAATCCTTCCACCTCATTTGTGGTCTTTTTCTCGGGCGCTTTTGATCCCATGGTCTTCATTCTAGGACTCTCTTGCATCAGGAATCCAATTTTCGTGCAATGTGGCCAGCCCATTTCCACTTCAGCGTAGCCACTTTAACGCCAACGTCCTGCACTTTGCTCTTTTTGTGTACCCATTTGTTTGTCTTGCGGTCTAATAGCGATTCACCTACCATTCTTCTCTCCATAGCCAAAACAAACTTTGTGTCGCACAGAGGTGCGACACAATGTTTGTTTACAGCCTCCATTGTGGTAATCCAGGTTTCGGCTTTATGTGAGTACTGGTAAGTCAAGTCAAGTCAAGTCAAGATATTTATTCAATAAACTCAATTAATAAGTACTTTGAATCGTCCAAATGTTTTTTAACCTACCACCCATTCAGGACATAATTTTTTAACTGTGGCAAAGAATGGGCGCAAGAAACCACAGCGCACAAAAGCAACGACATTTACAAACAAAAAAAAGAGTATGTCGTTACCAGGTCAATACAAAATACGAATTTAAAAATAAAAAAAATGATGCAATACAAAATTACATTACATAAAATGTAGTATCAATTAAATAAAGACAATTAGAAATAGCTGTTGGAGTGCTTGGAGCATTTCAGATCCAAGCTGTTTTGTCTTCTGTGTAATCTGATACTTTATAATAAGCTTTTTTATAAAGCTTTTCTTTGATTTTGATTTTAAATTTATTAAGATCTAATTTCTGAATATCATTTGATACTTTGTTGTAAAATCTTACACACAGACCCTTAAAAGAATTATTTATTTTATGAAGCCTAGTATAAGGTACTGCTAATTTGTTCATACTTCTAGTGTTTACATTGTGAATATCACTGTTTTTTGAAAACATTCCAGTATTTTTATGAACATAAATCAAATTTTCATAAATGTATTGTGATGCAACTGTCATTATATTTATATTCTTAAATCTCTCTCTGAGAGAGTCGCCAGCCTTTAGGTTATAGATTGCTCGAATAGCCCTCTTCTGAAGCACAAAGATAGTTTGAATGTCGGCAGCATTTCCCCACAGTAAAATGCCGTACGACATTACACTATGAAAGTAACTGAAATAAACTAATCTAGATGTATCAACGTCAGTTAACTGACGGATCTTCATTACTGCATAAGCCGCAGAGCTAAGTCTATTCGACAATTTAGCTATATGTGGGCCCCACTGAAGCTTGGCATCTAACGTGATGCCTAGAAACACAGTGGTGTCCACAGGATTCACATTCCTATCTTTAATTTGTACACTAGTTGTTACTTGCTTAACATTAGGCAAAACAAATCTTACACATTTGGTTTTTCCCTCGTTTAATAGCAAGTTATTTACACTAAACCAGTGAACAATCTTTGAGATCGCATTATTCACATCGTCATAATTTGGGTGTCGTCGTTTCACTTTGAATAAAAGTGAAGTATCATCAGCAAACAATACTATCTCATGACTGTCTTTTACAATAGTAGGTAGTATGCATTGATCGAATATTTGTGCTTTTTGTCGGGACGTCAACCTTGACGACCTCCTTGGTCGAGTGGTTTGTACACCGGTTTTCATGGTGTCACCATCTCTGAGGTCCCGGATTCGATCCCCGGTCGGGTCAATTTAGAGAAAAACTGTTTTTCTAAATTGATTTCGGGTCTGGGTGTTTTTTCTATGTTTATGTATATTTATCCGTTATCTTACCAAATAAACGAGTTTCACAAGAATACTCATCTTGGTCTAGATAGTTGGTGTGAGCGTAAACAAAATTTATAAAATTCATATCTTAAAGAAGGGCTCCTGCCTGGAGTATGCTGTATGCTGCCCATCCTAGTCTTATCCTGCTGTCGATCTCATTGCATTGGTTTTCTTTTCCCATTTTTATTTCTTGGCCTAGGTATGTATACTTTTCGACACGCTTTATTCTTTCCCCTCACACAATAATGTTGGAACGATTTTGGAGCTCAGTTGTCATGGCCCTCGTTGTGTCTAGATTCATCTCGAGTCCTACTTTTTGGGATCCATTATGTGACTCTTCTATCATAAGCTGAGTTCGTTGGGGGTACTCGAAAACAAGACTATGTCATCTGCGAATCTGAGATTTGTCAGATGGGCTCCTGGGATAACTATGCCCTTGTCTTGCCAATTTAGTTGTTTAATAATGTCCTCAAGAACCAATGTAAATAGTTTTGGTGAGAGAGTATCCCCTTGCCTGACTCCCCTTTTGATGTTAATCGGGTCTGTGAGTTGTTGTAATGAATACATCCTTTATTCCTTTGCTTCACTTACTCTCATAACGATCTTCATACATTCTCTTGAAGACCTAACTTTTAACGAGGCCATCACTGATCTGATCTAAGTACGTAATGGAACACAAAAACTTACAGTACACACACGCCTATTAGAAAATACGTCGCCAACTACAATTTCCCCCAGACGGGCAAGCCAACCCCATCTGTCAGACGTGAATTTAATTCGGCAGCGTTTTAACTGAGCGGAGGTACAATTAATGGATTCGTTAGTGCCACGTCGGAATACCAATTGGGTGAGTGTGTTCATTGAATTAAGAATTCCCTGTAAAAACCTTTAGCGGCGCTCCAAGGAAGTTGATTAGGGGAAATGGTTTCGGAAGCACAATAGATGAAACGTTCAGATTTAAGAGCTAGGCATACATACATAAATATCACGACTATTATCCCTTAAGGGTTAGTCAGAGACTAGGCAATGAGGACCGCAAAAGCAGTGCTCTACCATAGTCCACTTTTCACCAAATATCGACTGCACATGTGCTCCGGGTGATCTTTTGAGTTTTGAGAACTTTGGTTGTGCATGTAGCTTTTATATGTGATAGACAATAAACGTATCCTGGACCCCTAGTATCGCCTTTGATTGACTTCCTTATTGTATGATTTTACAAAATTTGTTAATAGGGTTTTTTATTTTTGTGCTGTTTGTTAATTATATACCTAATTGTTTTTATTCACTTTTCTCAATTTTGTTTGTTTATTTTGTGTTTCATAGGGTTTATGTTGTTTTGTGTGTTTCATGCTTGTCATGTTGTGCGTAAACCTTTTTGGGTCACAATCTGGGACCTTCAGTTATGGGATTTATATTTATTAATGATAACAACGAATGTAACCTGTCGTGTATGCATATGTTTAATAAATAAATAAATAGATAAAAAGAGCTGGAATTACCGTCTGAGAATGGTAGTCTAAATTTAAAAACAGACAAAAATGCGTTAAAATTATGTAGTGGTTCTTCCTGTAACTCGCTCGTCTATCAAGCTTGCAAGCAGCATGCAAGCTCTCGCCCGCAAATGTATGCACATTCAAAAGGAGCGAAAATGCACGCGATAAATGAGCGTACAATTTCTAAGCATTTAATGTTTCTTTATACAAAATAAATCTTTTACAAAAACTCTTTCTAGTATGCTTATTTGTATTGTATTATGCCATGGATATCAGCAAGGTAATCTTTGTTTCCATAATGTATGTGGAGTATGAGTAGGTGTCATTATTGTAGCAACTGTATTCTTTAAATAAATTTATAAAAAAATTAGGAATATTGAAAGAGTTTGTAAAAAACCAATTAAATTGTACTTATCTATACTCATTTTATAAAGATCAAGAGTTTGTTTGCTTGAACGCGTTAAACTCAGGAACTACTGGGCCGTTTTAAAAAATTATTTCAGTGCTAGATAGCCCATTTATCGAGGAAGGTTATAGGCTATAATTTGTTTAGGTACGGGTACGGGTATGGGTAGTAACCCGTGCGAAGCCGGGGCGGGTCGCTAGTTTAACATACAACAATATTTAGCCGTGCGCGTAGCGGTGAAAGAATACTACCACCCCTCTCTTCCCTTGGGTGTTGTAAAAGGCGTCTAACGGACTAAAGATAGCTTATACATCCAACAGCATAGAGCGCCTGTCACGCTGAGCACATGTGCAGTCGCTATTTGGTGAAAAGTGGACTATTGTAGACGACTGCTTTTGGAGTCCTCATTGCCTCTGACTAACCCCTCGGGGATAATAGTCGTAATTATAATGTATGTATATATATATATATATATATATATATATATCCTTTGCGCGACTTATCTCTAATAAGAAAAACGTCCAAAAATACGAATGTCCAAAGGCATGTCCATGTGATAAATATATATGTGCGTATGTAAATTGTACTTTATTATCGCAGATTACAATCCAAAATAAAAGCGGTGAAAGAATATTGTGGACATTTAAAATTCACAAACCGACGACATTTTGATTATTCTACCCTCTTGAGGGATTAATACAATTAGTTGAGGCGTCTTGAAGACTGCCTGAGTCTCTTTAGGGACTAAGCTTTGGAGTTTACAGATTCAGGACAATTGGATTAGAAACTGTTTTGACAATTTCTATTCTATCGGTAATTATTACATCTTAGGTTTAGGTTTAAAGAATTATTCTCATAAATATAGGTAACTTAACTACGCCACTTACACGAGAACATAACAACAAATTAAATCTTCTTTATTATTGAAATTTTGTATTGGATAAAATGTTTATAAAATTATTTTTTTCTAGTAATCATTTTAAACTAAATGTTTACCTTCCTACCTACCGTAAGGACGAGTAGCAATGAACCTCGTACTCGAATGCCCTAGGTTTAAATTCCCAGATTTGACAGAATGTACTTTGGAATTTTCGATACGTAATTAGTATGAATTGTTGCGATGTGTTCATTTTAATCATGGAGAAAAAAAGGCTTATTATTTTATCTAAACTCAATAGATGAATAGGTAAAAAGCGAGATATTTTTCGTAGCCAGTTCCTCAGTCGTTGAGGATTGCAGGTAAAGGTGAAATCAGGTGAAATAAATGCCAAGTGCTTGCTCATAATTACATAAATTTTTACTAGCGGCCGCTCGCGGTTTCACCCGCGTGGTTCCCGTTCCCGTAGGAATATCGGGATAAAAGTATCCTATGTGTTAATCCAGGTAATAACCCAAGTAACACACATAGGCTGAATACTAGATGAATAATGGATTATTGTGTACTTAGCGCTGAATAAAATTACTGAATAAAAGCTGGGTAGCATGCTATTCAGCTACTACACTGCTTAAATGGGCACATATTATTCAGCTTTAGTTCGCAATTGCTGAATAATATCATTATAGTAACGTTATAATCGCAGTATAAGGTGTAACAGGTGGTAACAAGGCAAAATACTACCAAATTAAGGAAACACTAGTTACCCTTTATTTAGACAATTGTCGTCTATGTACGCTTTTATATTTATAGTTATTAAGTTAAAGGTTCACGATTTGCTCTGTAAGAACGTCTATTAATACTTTTAGTGACAGATGATTCATATTTACGACAGTGAGAGAAGACAAGTTTTTAAAATGATTGTATGATATCGGTATATGTTCCTTTGTATGATATCGGTATATGTTCCTTTTGTTATTAACTTCATTATTTCACGTGAAAGCTAGTGGGAATTCAAAATTACTGTTAGAGTATACATATATTTCTAAGAAAATTTTCAAGCGCCAGTACAAAAATAAGTTTTTACTACAAATTATACTAAAATAAACACATTTAATCATAAAAATTTCGGGTAAAAATTGATTGATTGTGTCATTATTCTAGTCTGTCACCAATAATCACATTAAAAATATTTATTTGTAATTCCTTACTTTACTAAGTTCGTGTTAAATAAATAAAATATGTATACCAGTGTAGATATTAAAGGTTATACAGAATAAAAAATGGTGGTGAAATTAAAGAGCGTTGTGAACCGTTATACTTCAACATTACTGACGTAGCCCGCGTAATGGGGCACATATGTCTGCTTATTCAAACTTAGCCGTAATAAAGTCTTACATGTGAATCCATATACGGCAATACACTGATTACTGGCTGAATATTCGTTCGAACTAGCATCGATAAAATGTGTGATAAAATACACTTTTAAGGATCCGCATAATATAGACTGATCCATTTAAGGGACTTGTTACGTAAATGAATTGATCCGTGACAAGATTCACGGGGATATACTTATTCAGTCATCACCAGATTAAATCAACTGATGTGAACCTCTATTAAGCAATATACGTTATAAAATACTCGAAGTGCTCTTCAAGAGTAATAAGAACGTTCAGATGAACTTGTAAACAGCCACTATTCAGTCGTAAATAATAGCAGTATAGATACGGATAAACAGGGAAATTTTACACCATTTACTGAATAACATACGAAATGTACTCCTTTATATATCATATATCTGTGTAACAGTACACATGTACTCCCTTTAGAAGGCAGCGTTTAGAGGTACACATTTATTCCATTATACAGCATATGACATATTTGCCACTACTTAATTGCCCTTATTCAGTGAGCAGGCTTGAAAATTTAAAACGGCTGAATAAAAGCGTAGGTTATATACCAAATAAACGTATCTTGCTGTTTAAGGGTGAAGAATATCTACCATTATTAAGTTCTTATTCAGAATATAGCTCCTTGTGTACTCATATTCAGCTTAAGGATCACCAGTGAATTATAATAACGGTTTTAATACTCTGTAAGCAACATTTATGACCACAAGTGATTAAATATACAGCTTTCTGTGTTACTTGGGAAACTATCTGTATGCCGAATTTCATCCAAATCGATTTAGTAGCTTTTACGTGAAAGAGTAACAAACATCCACCCACACGTTCCCGTGGGAATGTCGGGATAAAAAGTATCCTATGTGTTAATCCAGGTTATAAACTATCTGTATGCCGAATTTCATCCAAATTCATTTAGTAGTTTTTACGTGAAAGAGTAACAAATATCCATACATACTTACAAACTTTCGCGTTTGTAATATTAGTAGGATTATAAAGTAAAGTCGCCGTTTTCTTCTGTCTGCGGCACCGCACTATTCTCCTAAACCACTTAATGGATTTTTATGCAGTATTCACTAAAAGAGCGTTAACTGAGGATGGTTTTTGTTTATATTTTGTAGATATTTTTTTTTAAATGGCTGAACTATGACGGTCTTTCTAAGTTAGAGTGGACGAAGGCGTGGGCGGGCCGCTAGTAGTGGATAAAAAATAGTTAGAACCCGTCCAGCAGTGAGAGAGTACAACGAAATTTATAATTACTAATTCACTAATATTTGCCCAAGTCTATTTCGAGTGTTTGTACTTGTTTACGAGTAAATGTCCTGTTTAAATGACCTATGCCCAGCAATAGGTTAATAAAGGTTGAAAATGATGACGACGTTGATGATGATGATGATGAGTGCATAAGGTAAGAGGCTCATAGATAGATGCCAAACCTAAAATTGATCAAGATATGATTGAAATGAAACACTTTTTACGGATCAAAACTAGCGTTTAATATAGTTTTTTTTATTTTCCTGACGTTTCAAACCCTTTACAGGGTCCGTGGTCACAGGGAGACTGAGGTGTTGGTCGTCTCATTGTTAAAAGTTATTTGCTTACCGTCAATCATTTTTTATATTTAACCGGATGCGTTCAGGTTTATACAATACGAGCTAACAATATTTTTAGGTCTTGCAATGTGTTACTGTTGGGGCAGGGATTTGATGACCTGTACGATGGGGTCCCAGGCAAGTGGTAAATTCTAACCATCCCCTCTATTGAAATTTCGATGTTTTTGAAATTTCAATAGCCTTGCGTATTGTGGCATCCTAGGAATGAATCGTTGTTCTTTGGCGACTATTTGAGGTTTGTCAAATCTGATGTAAGGTTGGGTCCCTCGAGAGCATGGAGATTCGTAAAAAGTGTTTCATTTCAATGTGTAGTGCTCGCTTAAACCTTAGAAAATAAGACTTTATTTTCAAACTTTCGTCAAAACCGAAAGCTACAACTTCGAAGTCTATCGAGATTTACTGCGTCGGTACCTTGTTGTTCCCGGTCTGGTTATTGGCATTTAATCAGTACACCAACATTGGGCCGGTGCCCTGCCGATATGATGAGTAGGTAGGTACATAGGGTAAGGGCCATATAGATAGATGCCGAAACCTGATATTGCCCAAGAATTTTTGATTTTTTCGAGCTGACGTTAAAACCAAACGTTACAACTGTTGAGATTTAACCTTGTTGTTCCCAGTCTGCTTGTTAGCACTTAATCTGCACACAAACGTTGAGACGGTGCCCTGCCGAGATGATGATGAGTACAACACAGGGCACAGGCCGTATAGATCGATGTCGAAATCTAAGATTGTGCTACGACACAATGCTGAGTAGACGCCTTTTCAGTGTCACATAATATTTTTAATAATTTTTATGTTGTCTTTTTTGATGCTTAATAACTTTTTTTTTACTTTTCTATTCTAAAGCAACAAACTTCTAAGTCCGTCGAGATTTACCGCGTCGTTACCTTGTTGTTCCCAGTCTCGTTATTGGCACTTAATCTGCACACCGACGTTACGTTGGGACGGTGTTCTGCCGAGTCGTCGGTGCAATAAATCTGGCATCGCGACGCCAGCAGAACACGTATTGTGCAAGCTCGCAGTGTCTCGTATAACATCTTGTCGGATAGTCCACACTACTGTTATGTCTGTAACGTGTTGCCAGCACTCTGACTGTTATTGGCACTTTGAAAATAAAACAGTGGTCAACGCAGCCGACTGGATTGCGGATGGTGGGTTCGAGTCTTACCTGACACTTGGTACTTCAGTACCTAGTAATTTTTTCAACATGTCGTTATGTCAGGGGGGTGTCACTCCGCAGTTTAGGTACGTTCGTTTGGCGCGCCTCCCAGGCAGGCCGCCTAGGCGTATGGCAGTAAAGGTTGCCGCGAGCCATAGCACCGTATACCGAGCGGGTCGTCGCTTAACTCGTAATCCCTGCTCGCGCGCAAACCCTGCGCTTTGTGACGTCGTGACGTCAAATCGATATTAAGTCAGCGTTGCTTAACGGAATATGAACGCTCGGGTCACACGATAAGTTTCAATTTCGCGTGAAAATCGTTAGAGAGTGAACCTTCTGTACGTAGTAGTATTAGTTACTCTGTGGTTATGTTCGAGTTTATTTGAGCGTTGTAAAAAATTGTAAAGTATTTTTTCATTTGGATGTCTAGTATATAAATTCTAAGAGGTTTGGTGAGAGGATTGTTGCTATAAAATTATAAAGTCAAAAGCATCAAAAGTCAATTTCGCCAGGTCTAACCAATACCTAAATGGTGGAGTGGTCAACGGCAACGCAGCCGGATTGCGAAGGACGTGGTGCTTAGCCGCTAGACCACAGAGGCGATCGCCTACATTTCCGGGAAACGGGCATGATGTATGTATCTACTAGCAGTACTAGGCTTGTTCGATATTTGTTTAGCGTATCTCTACGAAACATCATCTATCCAATCATATTTTCAACGATATTTTGATAAAATATGTGATTAATTTTACGAATTTTAAATATTTTGGGAATGTTTCCACGGTTTGGGTAACAATATCGATATATCGATATTCAAGCAAGAAGCAACTTTCGCAATGCCGGGTCGCCTGATGGGTGACCAATTAAAACATCTCGAGCTCGTCCGTGGTTCGGACGGCACGTTAAGCCGGTTGGTCGCGGTTGTTGTCGTAAGATGGCAGTCGTTAAAACCCACCAACCCGCATTGGGCCAGCGTGGTGGGTTATGGCCCAATATCCCCAAGTGCTGTTGTTCACGTGGGAGGCCTGTGCCTAGAGTGGGACGTTTATAGGCTGATGATGATTATTTTAAACGCGCGGGTAACGGCCGGCCGGTCGTCTGTTGACCCGTCCGCGTCAGCTGTTCAAGTGGTACCTACGAATCCCTTTTTTGGCATTGTTGTCATGTTTAAAACACTTGACCTGACCAGCCCTTGAAGTTTCTTGCGGTTTCTAGAATCCACCTTATATAAGGTCCTTCTTTAATAGTACACGTATGAGTAGGTGCAACTAAACAATCAGGTTACGTGCAATAAAAAAATTTCAATAGTTAATTTAATGTGAGACTGTTTTTCTTTCCTTAATAAAAAGTAATTTTTTTTATCCACAACGGGTAAGCGCTTGGCCTTCATCTCACCTGATAGTAAGTGACGATAAGGCCGAAGGTAGAAGCGCGCTTCACCCGGAATCCTCAACCACTGAGGAACTGGCTATCTTATCTCAAACCGTCGGAACACAACAATGCTATAAACATCGTTGTTATGGCGACAGACTTAGATATGATGGTGGTAGCTAGCCCGGCGGACTCAACAGCCCTACCACCAACCAAACCGAGCACACAAAGATGTAACCTCCGCTGGGAATCGAACCCGGGACCTCTGGGTCTAAAACCGGTGGCTTAGCCACTAGACCACAGAGGCGGATAAATTATATATTATAATAAAATTACTCCTTAACAGCTGGCCTTGGAGATCATCTCGGGTCAACAGTGCATTCATATTGCAGTGTTGCACGCGGGCGAAAAGAGAGAGCTAGTGTTGTTTCATTTGATTAACTATTGTGAAAGTCATAATGCAAAACTCTCCAAAAGTTGTAATTAGGGCTTATAAAAAAGAAATTAACTTTGTACGGTTTTTTCTATTCACACGTTTTCTCGGTTTATTCTTCGTTCGTCCCACTGAGTTTCGTCCCCCATAAAAAAGTCCTGGTTCGTCCCAAACAATATGCTTCCTTCGTCCCAAAATATTATTTTAATATTTTTGTTTTCGCTTTGTCCATATTTTTTTCATATGCCATACTTCCATGACCTACTTCCATACCTATTGCCTCCTCAAAAAAACATGTACTATTTAAGAAGGAGCCTTTATAACATTGACCCTCACCAAACATTCATTGTTCAGCTGATTCAGTGTCCCCACCTTAGGGTATTTTACCCCAAATTTAGGGTATTTTTACACCTTTAGGGTATTTTTTAGGGTAGAAAATTATTTAGGGTACTTATTTATCAGGGTAAAATAATTTAGAGAATGTTTAAAACTCCTTGCAAGCAAATTGGCGATTGATTAAAAAAGTGTTTCCGAACGTACGTAGCTTGTTGTTAATATTCAATTTCATTTATACGAAAATTGATTTGTCTTTTGGGAAATAATTTTTGGGGTAAAAAAAAATAAAAGTGCCTAATTTAGGGTAATTTCGCCGAGCGTTAGGGTAAAGAAAAAATCTGAGGTGGCAACACTGAGCTGATTGATCATTCGCCTTTCGCTCGGCTGGTCAATGCTAACCCGACAATGCGATTGTCTGTCCGTCAGTCACGCGTACCACCGCACCTTATGGGGGGCAACAATGGCGTTTTGGTCATTCGTAACAAATTAGTGTCGTGTTATCGTCATCATCATTATGTTTGGCTGTAATGAAAAATTTGAGTTTGTAGAGATCATTCATATTATGTCCATCTTCGTTTATACTGACTATTAATATTAGTGTTGTAATTGAAAGCAACAAAAAAAGGCGGGTCAAAGCCCTATTTCAATTTAATGTTGATTGGACAAAACATACAAAGGATCATGGGGGGTTTTGTATGAACCCCGTCGCCACCCTACAACAGTCATGGGATACGTGTCAATTTGTTCATTGGGACCTAAAGAAGCCTAAAGTACCTGTGTTACTTGCAAAAAGTATTGGGTTTATTTATAATTAATTTTTTTTTTATTGTTTTCTTGCTTTAGTTGGAGTTGCTCGAGTGTGTCATGCTCTCTCAAAGTGTCTCTGCGGTGGTGGCATGTGCGTCGGGTCGTTACGTTCTCTAAAACATGGTTGAGCGAAGCGATGGCTGATTCACATGTCATACTCGTGAACTGGTGCCGCCTGTGGAGTCTGGTCTGCTCTTGCATTCTTATTTTGTTGGAAAAAAAAAAATTCAAAAACAATAAGTATATTTTTATAACCTAAATCCCGCGTATTTTAACCCGTGGAGCGCTCGACGCCTAGGAAAAAAAAGCGCCTCAAGCGCTTCGCTATATAACAATGTTTTTTTTTTTTTTGGTTTATCTTCAGAAATAACCTAATTACGTAATTCCTGTATAATGTATCCATAAGTGTTATATATGAATGTAATCTGCATGAAATTTCCTATCGAAATATCATAAGCTTAGTAAAAAAATAAACTTACATGAGGGTCTGAGGTGATGATTGAATTATGATGAATGTTATCATCGCAGCGTACCTACACTTTCACACCTCAATACACATATTTCCCATACACTTTCACTCAAAACAACACTAACACCACAAAGTTCACTTATTCAAGTATTCACATTTAAAATTTCAGGCTTTGAAGTCACATATTAACTTAGTTATTCACAATAATATGCACCGCATAGGCAAATACCTAACAGCGGCCATCACCGAACTGAGTCCGCGAAATCTCGTTTTTTCGTTGTTTTCATTGTTATTAGTTACATTAGTTATTTGGTAATGAAATGTTATTTTATCAATAACTGTTTATGTAATCGACAAACTTACAAACTATTATTTATATTTCTTACTGAGGAAAAAACCTACTCGCCATACACGCTTACGAAAAAATCACACTTCAAAAGTTCATGACTTTTTTTTACAAAGATAAACACTGATTCCATAATAACCATTATTTTACCACAATCTACACTCTTTTCCAAGTAATTAAATATATACTTTATATAAGATTACTCGCCGTTTTCGTCGAGAATTCATTTTTACCTACCTACTACAAAGTGAGTGACGCAACAACTGACAAAAAAAACGTTCGACTTTTTTATATAATTTTTCTGACTTCCGTTCCAAATTGTAGTCAAATGGTTCCTAAATAAAAGTTACTCCATACAAACCAAATAATAATTCAAGCTAAACGGAAACACCGCTAGTACCAATCGAAAAGCTAAAATTTGAACGCCAGTGGCGCGCTGTAAATCTGTTCTACCTTAAGAACACTTTGCGCACGTGCAAGAAAAAAAACATGTATCAAACCTGAGTACATTTGACGCTCGACGGGTTAAGAACGTCGCCATAGTAAAAAAATATCTATCCTAGACCCTTCAAATGACACTAATTTCAAATCTGTTGGATGGTGGGGACAAAATGTCCCATGGTCCTTTTTACATTTGTAATAAGTATTTAATTTTAACCGTGTAGCGTAGCGGTGAAAGAATGAAAAAATGAAAATGAAAATGAAAAAAACGTTTATTGCAACAGTCACCAATTTACATATTAATGTAGCCCTGGCTTTTGAGAAAAAATTACTTGTGTTACAAAAGCCAGTTCCTTCCTAAGTTGACAAAACTCACTGGATTTTGTTGTAATAAAAGGTTACATGAACCAAGAACATTAAATTAATATAATAAAAAAAAAGATAAAATCACCCTTGACCTAAATATAACATTTTATTCTTTTCAGTTACGTAATTATTACAATTGCTACAAACAGAAATGTGTTACTTGTGCGAGAGGTGTGTGTGTGTGGGGGTGTGTGTGTGTTTGTTTTAAGTACCATACGAGGACGTGGGCCTGAATACACAAGGCACATCCGAGGACGTTTTCAATCCGAGGACTTTTTTGTGGGTCCTCGGTTTGACTTGACTACGGCATTGTACTCTACGTGCGATTGTGAACCTTCCTGTATACTTAATAAGGAAAAGTCAAGGAATCCTCGGATTGGTCTTGAAAATTTCGGCTCACACACCGACAGAGTGTGAACACTAGGCGGCGCCACTATCGATTTGTACACACTCGCTATTACATTCGACTCATGTTTGTTGTACTGTGTGAGGACTTATGTGTAAATTTTACACTCAAGACCTCGTATTGGTGTCAGTACCTGACAGTGTGTATTAAGGTCCTCATATTGATACATTTTCACGTCGTGATCAAAGAGTGTTGTTTTTCCGTCTTTGTTTTGTAACAACGTAAGCAAAGTAAGTATTTTCACAAGCTTTTATTGAGTTTCACCTGTCCGTTTGCAAATTAAATTTCATCCACTTCCCGGTTACCGATAGAGCTGAAATTTTGCATACATGTGTAAATCGCGTGACAATGCAATATTATGATGACATGGTGCTGATCTGATGATGGAGCTGGAAGGTGGCCATAGGAACTTTGCAAAGAAACGACAGAATCTCATCGAGTTTGGGCTCGTTTGAATCGCCTTGACGAGTAATTTGTCTTTCAATAGTATCCACGGTCTGATGATGGACCTGGAATGTGGTCATAGGAACTCTATAATGAAACGACGCAACCCCATAGAGTTTCGGCTCGTTTCATTCGGCTTGATGAGTACTTGGTTTTTCGATTGTTACCAGGGTCTGATCTGATGATGAAGCTGGAAGATGGTCATAGGAACTCAGTAAAGAAACGACGCAACTTCATCGAGTCTCGGCTCGTTTGATTCGTCTTGACGAGTACTTTTGTGCTAGATGGTAACCAGGGTCTGATGATAGAGCTGGAAGATGGCCATAGCAACTCATTAATTAAACAACATAACTCCATCGAGTATGGGCTCGTTTGAATCGTCTTGACGAGTACTTTTGTGCTAGTATAAGTTTAATAATAACTTATAATAGGTAATGTACCTATCTCACGATATGGGATTATTGTGACGTAGACGAATATGGTTAATTATCGTTAAAGATTGCAATGTAGGTACTTATACAATGATATTTTTCTTATCAGGTTTAAATTATTATTTTATAAAAAGAATTTTTCTTTAATTTTAAACGGTTTATTTAGCTTGCCCTGTTTATTTCTTTGGATCAAATCTAGTAATTAAAATTAGACCCACTTCCTGTTGACGGATTGATCTGAAATTTGGTACGCACTTTTAGTTCTACTAAGAATATAATTTAATTCATTTGGTATCATTGTAAATCCAAGATAGCCGCCGCTACAAAATGGCGGATTACATATTTTATCACTACATCCTCAATAAGGGTATCAAATGAAAGGGCTTGATTAGTAGAACAGAGTTCTCTATGAAATAAAATAAGAATCCAATATGGCCGCTAAAAAAATAGCAGGTTCATTTTTCTTATGACAACCCCTTCAATATGGGTATTAAATAAAAGGTCTTGCCTAGTAGAATAGATTACACTATGAAAAAAATTAAAATCCAATTTGGCCGCCAACAAAATGGCAGGCAAATTATTTTTTCACTACCCCTTCAATATGGATATCAAATGAAAGGGCTTGAGTAATAGAATACCGTTTAAAAGTTTTGATATATTTTTAAATCTAAGATGGCTGCCGGAAATGCCAGATTTCATATTTGTTTCAATATGGGTGATGGATATCAAATGAAAGGGCAAGTTGAATGAATTAAAAAGAATGAGAAGTATGATATACTTCTCATTCTTTTTAAATCGTTGTAACAAAATTAAAATTAAAAATAAAGATTAAAATGATGTAGACAATGTTCTAAAAGCTAAAACATAATTCTGTATGTCCTAGGTACCAGTCATCAAACCACTCTCCTCATCAATCTAGGGCATTGAACAGACAAAAAAATAAAATCGTTGGGCGTGTGAAATTTCTATCAAGTGAACTTTCTGTCAAGTTTTTTCTGATCACTGCTTTTGCAAGCCCTAGATTAAAGAGGAGAGTGGTGTTATGACTGGTACCTAGGACCTACCGAATGCTTTTTTAGCTTTTCGTACATTGTCAATTTGTCAACATCATCTTAATCTTTATTTTCAATAATAACTTCAAAAATTTCTTTACTATTATTTTTTAAATAGACTTCAGATCATAACTTTTAGTTCAATCTTCATTATTGACCACCGCTCTAGTCGAGTGGCTCGCACGCCGGCGGACTCTTATGTCGCCATCTCTGAGGTCCCAGGTTCGATTCCCGGCTGGGTTAATGCAGAATCAGAGAAATGTATGTGATGTTGTCTAATATTTTTAACGGACTTCTGAAAGGAGAAGGTTATCAATTCGGTTGTATATACTATGTTTCTTTAATGTATTTTCAGGTTACACTGATTTGGATGATTTTTTTGGTATCGATAGGTTTTAATCGTTACATTTGAAATATGATGAAGATATGATGAAGACCCTTGGCGACAGGCAACACAACTCCTCAATGACGAATGATCAAGTTGTGATTGGTTATTGTATTAAATACAAAGAAAGTAGCTGGTACCTATGAGTAGACAAAGGATCACAGACTTCGTAGATACCTTATGGAACTCCTTAATAACCGACAGTACATGTATTGTGATTGATTATTATGTTGAGTACTAAGAAAAGTAGCTGATTACCTAATCAGCTACTTTTCTTTTACTATCAACGAGCTAAGTATCCATATGGTAGGTAGTATGGTAGTAGCTAATTAAGTAACTATCAATGAGCAAAATATCCCAGACTTCACAGATACCATATGGAACTCCTCAATGACCAACAGTACACATATTGTGATTGGTTATCATGTTGAGTACGAGGACAAGTAGCTGGTTAGGTAACTATCAATGAGCAAAGGATCTCAGACTTCACAGATACCATATGAAACTCCTCAATTACCGACAGTACACATATTGTGATTGGTTATCATGTTGAGTACGAAGAAAAGTAGCTAATTAAGTAACTATCAATGAGCAAAGGATCACAGACTTCACAGATACTCTATAGAACTCCTCAATGACCGACAGTACACATATTGTAATTTATTATAATGTTGAATACGAAGAAAAGTAGCTGGTTAAGTAACTATCAATGAGCAAATGATCACAGACTTCAGAGATACCCTATAGAACTCCTCAATGACCAATAGTACACATATTGTGATTGATTATTATGTTGAGTACGAAGAAAAGTAGCTGCTTATGTAACTATCAATGCGCAAAGGATCACAGACTTCAGAGATACCCTATAGAACTCCTCAAAGACCAACAGTACACATATTATAATTGGTTATTATGTTGAATACAAAGAAAAGTAGCTGGTTAGGTAACATTCAACGAGCAAAGGATCCCAGACATCAGACATAGCATATGGAACTCCTCAATGACCGACAGTAGACATATTTGGATTTATTATTATGTTGGATACAAAAATAAGGAGGTGGTTAGGCAACTATCAATAAGCAAAAGATCCCAGACTTCACAGATAGCATATGGAACTCCTCAATTACCAACAGTACACATATTGTGATTGGTTATCATGTTAAGTTCGAATAGAAGTAGCTAATTAAGTAACTATCAATGAGCAAAATATCCCAGACTTCACAGATACCATATGGAACTCCTCAATCACCAACAGTACATATATTGTGATTGGTTATCATGTTGAGTACGAAGAAAAGTAGCTAATTAAGTAACTATCAATTAGCAAAGGATCACAGACTTTACAGATACTCTATAGAACTCCTCAATGACCGACAGTACACATATTGTAATTTATTATAATGTTGAATACGAAGAAAAGTAGCTGGTTAAGTAACTATCAATGAGCAAAGGATCACAGACTTCAGAGATACCCTATAGAACTCCTCAATGACCAATAGTACACATAATGTGATTGATTATTATGTTGAGTACGAAGAAAAGTAGCTGCTTATGTAACTATCAATGCGCAAAGGATCACAGACTTCAGAGATACCCTATAGAACTCCTCAAAGACCAACAGTACACATATTATAATTGTTTATTATGTTGAATACAAAGAAAAGTAGCTGGTTAGGTAACATTCAATGAGCAAAGGATCCCAGACATCAGAGATAGCATATGAAACTCCTCAATGACCGACAGTAGACATATTTGGATTTATTATTATGTTGGATGCAAAAATAAGGAGGTGGTTAGGTAACTATCAATAAGCAAAAGATCCCAGACTTCACAGATACCATATGGAACTCCTCAATCACCAACAGTACACATATTGTGATTGGTTATCATGTTAAGTTCGAAGAGAAGTAGCTAATTAAGTAACTATCAATGAGTAAATTATCCCAGACTTCACACATACCATATGGAACTCCTCAATCACCAACAGTACATATATTGTGATTGATTATTGTGTTGAATACGAAGAAAAGTAGCTGCTTATCTAACTATTAATGAGCAAAGGATCACATACTTCAGAGATACCCTATGGAACTCCTCAAAGACCAACAGTACAGATATTGTAATTAGTTTTTATGTTGAATACGAAGAAAAGTAGCTGGTTAGGTAACTTTCAACGACCAAGGGATCCCAGATTTCAAAGATACCATATGGAACTCCTCAATGACCAACAGTACACATATCGTCATGGGTAATCATGTTAAGTACGAAGAGAAGTAAATGGTTAGGTAATTATTAATGAGCAAAAGATCTCAGACTTTACAGATACCATATAAAACTCCTCAATGACCGACAGTACACTTATTGTGATTGATTATTATGTTGAGTACGAAGAAAAGTAGTTGGTTAAGTAACTATCAAAGAGCAAAGGATCACAGACTTCTATTGTACAAAATATATAACAACGTCGGTGGTTAGGTACCTAGCCGTAGTCAACTAACAATCACTATGACGAAAGCATATGCATAAGTTCGCAATGTAGAAAACAACAATGCTGATAACATAGTCGTCATGGCGACATACTTAGATAAGATGGTAGCGGTAAAACTGGTGGTAAAATGTCATAGCCTGTCATAAAAAATATCAACATTTTTAGTAATTTTAACCGCCTCTGTGGTCTAGCGGTAAGACCTTAAACCGTGACGTCCCGGGTTCTATTCCCAGTGGGGGATACTATCTGTGCTCGGTTTGGTTAGTGGTAGGTGTGGCGGCCTGCGTCGCCACAAAAATTATTATCCTCACGTATAGTTAAAGAGTTTGTTAGCGCATTCCTAAACGCGTGTTGATCCGATAAAGATAAGACGGCATCCTCCCTCCAACATCTACGTAGTATAAATCGTCTTGTATGTTTTAGAGACAATAAGTTAGTTACAATGTAGTCACTATAAATATACAACATCACATAAAGAGACGCAGTCGTTATTAACCATCACCATGGAACCTTCCATCATCACAACCTCCTATAACTCGCCAGACGGAACAGTAGGCCTTGTTCAAGTCCGCCTGGCTATAGCTACCACCTACTTATCTTAGTATGTCGCGTCGCCATAACAACAATGTTATCGGCAGTTCGAGTTAAGATAGCCAGTTCCTTAGTGGTTAAGGAAACCGGGAATAACGCGATTTCACATACCTTATCATCACTTAACATAAATCAGGTCCGGTCAAGTAAAGAGCTTATGTACATCAGGGCCACATCGAACGTTAATTACAAAATAAATGTTCTCGAATGGTACTTAAAACATGTTATGTTTACTCATTTTGGTCCTCGCTTTGTACATGCGGGACTCGGAAAAACGTCCTCATATTGTTTCTGTACAGTCAAACACACGGTCCTCGAATTGTATTGGATTCAAGAGAAAGTGTGTGAAAATGAGTCCCCGGATTGCCATGTGTAGTCAGGCAATTGGGTCCTCGAAAGGTACACACAGACGTCCTCGGAAAGATGTCTCCACAAGCGTTGGCAGTGTATAATAAGTCCACGCATTGGTCAAGAAAAGTAAATAAATAAAATGCTGCAATAACGTTAGACAAATAGACCTGATCATTAACAAAGTGTTTTCTGTTTCTTTCTATCATTCTAAAGTAACAATACAAGGTCATTAACATGGTTTTTGAGAGAGTCCTCGGATGGGTCATATAAAACCATAGTCCTCGAAAGGCCGTCTGTACAAACAGCGGTGTGTGTGTGTGTGTGTGTTTGTTTTAAGTACTATACGAGGACGTGGGCATGAATACACAAGGCACATCCGAGGACGTTTTCAATCCGAGGACTTTTTCGTGGGTCCTCGGTTTGACTTGACTACGGCATCGTACTCTACGTGCGATTGTGAACCTTCCTGTATACTTAATAAAGAAAAGTCAAGGAATCCTCGGATTGGTCTTAAAAATTTTGGTTCACACACCGACAGAGTGTGAACACTAGGCGGCGCCACTATCGATTTGTACACACTCGCTATACACTCAACTCATGTTTGTTGTACTGTGTGAGGACTTATGTGTAAATTTTACACTCAAGACCTCGTATTGGTGTCAGTACCTGACAGTGTGTATTTAGGTCCTCATATGGATACATTTTCACGTCGTGATCAAAGAGTGTTGTTTTTCCGTCTTTGTTTTGTAAGAACGTAAGCAAAGTAAGTATTTTTACAAGCTAGGTATTTAGTTTCACCTGTCCGTTTGTAAATTAAATTTCATCCACTTCCCGGTTACCGATAGAGCTGAAATTTTGCATACATGTGTAAATCGCGTGACCATGCAATATTATGATGACATAATAGATGAAAGGTGGCCATAAGAACTTTGCAAAGAAACGACACAATCTCATCGAGTTTGGGCTCATTTGAATCGTCTTGACGAGTAGTTTGTCTTTTAATGGTAACCACGGTCTGATGATTGACCTGGAAGGTGGTCATAGGAACTCTGTAATGAAACGACGCAACCCCATCGAGTTTCGGCTCGTTTCATTCGTCTTGATGAGTACTTGGTTTTTAGATTGTTACCAGGGTCTGATCTGATGATGGAGCTGAAAGATGGTCATAGGAACTCAGTAAAGAAACGACGCAACCTCATCGAGTCTCGGCTCGTTTGATTCGTCTTGACGAGTACTTTTGTGCTAGATGGTAACCAGGGTCTGATGATAGAGCTGGAAGATGGCCATAGCAACTCAGTAATTAAACAACATAACCCCATCGAGTATGGGCTCGTTTAAATCGTCTTAACGAGTACTTTTGTGCTACTATAAGTTTAATACCAACTAATAATAGGTAACGTATATCTCACGATATGGGATTATTGTGACGTAGACGAATATGGTTAATTATCGTTAAAAATTGCAATGTACTTATATTATACAATCATATTTTTCTTATCAGGTTTAAATTATGATTTTATAAAAAGCATTTTTTCTTTAATTTTAAACGGTTTTATTTAGCTTGCCCTGTTTATTTCTTTGGGTCAAATCTAGTAATTAAAATTAGACCCACTTCCTGTTGACGGATTGATCTGAAATTTGGTACGCACCTTTGGTTCTAATAAGAATTTAATTTAATTTATTTGGTATCATTATAAATCCAAGATGGCCGCCGCTACAAAATGGCGGATTACATATTTTATCACTACATCCTCAATAGGGGTATCAAATGAAAGGGCTTGATTAGTAGAACAGAGTTCTCTATGAAATAAAATGAGAATCCAATATGGCCGCCAAAAAAACAGCAGGTTCATTTTTCTTATGACAACCCCTTCAATATGGGTATTAAATAAAAGGTCTTGCCTAGTAAAATAGATTACAATATGAAAAAAATTAAAATCCAATTTGGCCGCAAACAAAATGGCAGGCAAATTTTTTTTTCACTACCCCTTCAATATGGGTATCAAATGAAAGGACTTGAGTAAAGAATACTGTTTAAAAGTTTTGATATATTTTTAAATCTAAGATGCCGCCGGAAATGCCAGATTTCATATTTGTTTCAATAAGGGTGATGGATATCAAATAAAAGGGCAAGTTGAATGAATTAAAAATAATGAGAAGTACGATATACTTTTCATTCTTTTTAAATCGTTATAACTAAATTAAAATTAAAAATAAAGATTAAAATGATGTAGACAATGTACTAAAAGCTAAAACATAATTCTGTAGGTCCTAGGTACCAGTCATCAAACTACTCTCCTCATCATTCTAGGGCATTGATCAAACAAAAAAATAAAATCGTTGAGCATGTGAAATTTCTATCAAGTGAACGATTTTTTTTTTCTCTGATCAATGCCCTAGAATGCCCTAGATTGATAAGGAGAGTAGTGTGATGACTGGTACCTAGGACCTACCGAATGCTTTTTTAGCTTTTCGTACATTGTCAACATCATTTTAATCTTTATTTTTAATAATAACTTCAAAAATTTCTTTACTATTTTTTTTAAAATAGACGATCATAGATTTTAGTTCAATCTTCATTATTGACGACCACTCTAGTCGAGTGGTCGCACGCCGGCGGACTCTTATGTCGCCATCTCTGAGGTCCCAGGTTCGATTCCCGGCTGGGTCAATGCAGAATCAGAGCAATGTATGTGATGTTGTCTAATATTTTTAACGGACTTCTAAAAGGAGTAGGTTATCAATTCGGTTGTATATACTATGTTTCTTTAATGTATTTTCAGGTTACACTGATTTGGATGATTTTTTTTTGTATCGATAGGTTTTAATCGTTACATTTAAAATATGGTGAAGATATGATGAAGACCCTTGGCGACAGGCAACAAAACTCCTCAATGACGAATGATCAAGTTGTGATTGGTTATCGTATTAAATACAAAGAAAGTAGCTGGTACCTATGAGTAGACAAGGGATCACAGACTTCGTAGATACCTTATGAAACTCCTTAATAACCGACGTACATATATTGTGATTGATTGTTATGTTGAGTACGAAGAAAAGTAGCTGATTAGGTAACTATCAATGAGCAAAGGATCACAGACTTCACAGATACTCTATAGAACTCCTCAATAACCGACAGTACACATATTGTAATTTGTTATAATGTTGAATACGAAGAAAAGTAGCTGGTTAGGTAACATTCAACGAGCAAAGGATCCCAGACATCAGAGATAGCATATGAAACTCCTCAATGACCGACAGTAGACATATTTGGATTTATTATTATGTTGAGTACTAAGAAAAGTAGCTGGTTAGGTAACTATGAATGAGCGAAGGATCCCAGACTTCACAGATACCATATGGAACTCCTCAATCACCAACAGTACACATATTGTGATTGGTTATCATGTTAAGTTCGAAAAGAAGTAGCTAGTTAAGTAACTATCAAAGAGCAAAGGATCCCAGACTTCACAGATACCATATGGAACTCCTCAATCACCAACAGTAGACATATTGTGATTAGTTATCATGGTAAGTTCGAAGAGAAGTAGCTAATTAAGTAACTATCAATGAGCAAAAGAACCCAGACTTCACAGATACCATATAGAACTCCTCAATCACTAATAGTACACATATTGTGACTAGTTATCATGGTAAATTCGAAGAGAAGTAGCTAATTAAGTAACTATCAATGAGCAATAGATCCCAGACTTCACAGATACCAAATGAAACTCCTCAATCACCAACAGTACATATATTGTGATTGATTATTATGTTGAGCACGAAGAAAAGTAGCTGTTTATATAACTATCAATTCGCAAAGGGCCACAGACTTCAGAGATACCCTATAGAACTCCTCAAAGACCAACAGTACACATATTATAATTGGTTATTATGTTGAATACAAAGAAAAGTAGCTGGTTAGGTAACATTCAACGAGCAAAGGATCCTAGACATCACAGATAGCATATGAAACTCCTCAATGACCGACAGTACACATATTTGGATTTATTATTATGTTGAGTACTAAGAAAAGTAGCTGGTTAGGTAACTATGAATGAGCGAAGGATCCCAGACTTCACAGATACCATATGGAACTCCTCAATCACCAACAGTACACATATTGTGATTGGTTATCATGTTAAGTTCGAAAAGAGGTAGCTGGTTAAGTAACTATCAATGAGCAAAGGATCCCAGACTTCACAGATACCATATGGAACTCCTCAATGACCAACAATACATATATTGTGATTGATTATTATGTTGAATACGAAGAAAAATAGCTGCTTATGTAACTATCAATGAGCAAAGGATCCCAGACTTCCGAGATACCCTATGGAACTCCTCAAAGACGAACAGTACAGATATTGTAATTAGTTATTATGTTGAATACGAAGAAAAGTAGCTGGTTAGGTAACTTTCAACGAGCAAGGGATCCCAGATTTCAAAGATACCATATAGAACTCCTCAATGACCAACAGTACACAATCGTCATAGGTTATCATGTTAAGTACGAAGAGCAGTAAATGGTTAGGTAACTATTAATGAGCAAAAGATCTCAGACTTTACAGATACCATATAGAAATCCTCAATGACCAACAGTGCACATATTGTGATTGGTTATCATGTTGAGTACGAAGAAAAGTAGCTAGTTAAGTAACTATCAATGAGCAAAGGATCACAGACTTCACAGATACTCTATAGAACTCCTCAATGACCGACAGTACACATATTATGATTGGTTATTATATTGAATACAAAGAAAAGTAGCTGGTTAGGTAACATTCAACGAGCAAAGGATTCTAGACATCACAGATAGCATATGGAACTTCTCAATGACCGACAGTACAAATATTTGGATTTATTATTATGTTGAGTACTAAGAAAAGTAGCTGGTTAGGTATCTATGAATGAGCAGAGGATCCCAGATTTCAAAGATACCATGTGGAACTCCTCAATGACCAACAGTACACATATCGTCATGGGTTATCATGTTAAGTACGAAGAGAAGTAAATGGTTAGGTAACTATCAATGAGCAAAGGATCACAGACTTCACAGATACCCTATGAAACTCCTCAATCACCAACAGTACACATATTGTGATTGGTTATCATGTTAAGTTCGAAGAGAAGTAGCTAATTGAGTAACTATCAATGAGCAAAAGATCCCAGACTTCACAGATACCATATGGAACTCCTCAATCACCAACAGTACATATATTGTGATTGATTATTATGTTGAGTACGAAGAAAAGTAGCTGCTTATATTACTATCAACTCGCAAAGGATCACAGACTTCAGAGATACCCTATAGAACTCCTCAAAGAGCAATAGTACACATATTGTGATTGATTATTATGTTGAGTACGAAGAAAAGTAGCTGCTTATGTAACTATCGATGCGCAAAGGATCACAGACTTCAGAGATACCCTATAGAACTCCTCAAAGACCAACAGTACACATATTATAATTAGTTATTATGTTGAATACAAAGAAAAGTAGCTGGTTAGGTAACATTCAACGAGCAAAGGATCCCAGACATCAGAGATAGCATATGGAACTCCTCAATGACCGACAGTAGACATATTTGGATTTATCCTCAATCACCAACAGTACACATATTGTGATTAGTTATCATGTTAAGTTCGAAGAGAAGTAGCTAATTAAGTAACTATCAATGAGCAAAAGATCCCAGACTTCACAGATACCATATGGAACTCCTCAATCACCAACAGTACATATATTGTGATGATTATTATGTTGAGTACGAAGAAAAGTAGCTGGTTTTCGTACCTATCATTGGATAAAAGATTATAAAGTCTTAGTCAAAATATGTTAATTTAATAAACTCAATTAATAATTACTCTAAATCGTATAAATCTTTTTAACCTACCACCAATTCAGGACATCATTTTTTAACTGTTTCAAAGAAGGGCGCAAAAAACCATAGCGCACAGAAGTAACGACATTTACAAAAAAAATGTCGTTACCAGGTCATAAAATACAATACATACTCATCATATACCAGGTCATATAATATTTATATAGATACAAAATACAATAAGTATATAATAGACTTCAATGGTAACTTATGGAACCAAATAATTAGCTATTGTACAAAATATATAACAACGTCGGTGGTTAGTAGTAGTAGTGGACTACCTAGCCGTAGTTAACTAACAATCACTACGACGAAAGCATATGCATAACTTCGCAATGTAGAAAACAACAATGATAATAACATAGTCGTCATGGCGACATACTTAGATAAGATGGTAGCGGTAAAACTGGTGGTAGAATGTCATAGCCTGTCATAAAAAATTTCAACATTTTTAGTAACCACCGCCGCCTCTGTGGTCTAGCGGTAAGACCTTAAACCATGAGGTCCCAGGTTCGATTCCCAGCGGGGGTACTAACTGTGCTCGGTTTGGTTAGTGGTAGGTGTGGCGGCCTGCGTCGCCACATAATTTATTATCCTCACGTATGGTTAAAGAGTTTATAAGCGCATTCCTAAACGCGTGTAGATCCGATAAAGATAAGACGGCATCCTCCCTCCAACATCTACGTAGTATAAATCGTCTTGTATGTTTTAGAGACAATAAGTTAGTTACAATGTAGTCACTATAAATATACAACATCACATAAAGAGACGCAGTGGTTATTAACCATCACCAAGGAACCTTCCATCATCACAACCTCCTATAACTCGCCAGACGGAACAGTAGGCCTTGTTCTAAGTCCGCCTGGCTATAGCTACCACCAACTTATTTTAGTATGTCGCGTCGCCGTAACAACAATGTTATCAGCAGTTCGAGGTAAGATAGCCAGTTCCTTGGTGGTTAAGGATACCGGGAATAACGCGATTTCACATGCCTTATCATCACTTAACATAAATCAGGTCCAGTCAAGTAAAGAGCTTATGTACATCAGGGCCACATCGAATGTTAATTACAAAATGAATGTTCTCGAATGGTACTTAAAACATGTTATGTTTACACATTAGTGGTCCTCGCTTTGTACATGCGGGACTCGGAAAAACGTCCTCATATTGTTTCTGTACAGTCAAACACACGGTCCTCGAATTGTATTGGATTCAAGAGAAAGTGTGTGAAAATGAGTCCCCGGATTGCCATCTGTAGTCAGGCGATTGGGTCCTCGAAAGGTACACACAGACGTCCTCGGAAAGATGTCTCCACAAGCGTTGGCAGTGTATAATAAGTCCACGCATTGGTCAAGAAAAGTTAATAAATAAAATGCTGCAATAACGTTAGACAAATAGACCTGATCATTAACAAAGTGTTTTCTGTTTCTTTCTATCGTTTTAAAGTAACAATACAAGGTCATTAACATGGTTTTTAAGAGAGTCCTCGGATGGGTCATATAAAACCATAGTCCTCGAAAGGCCGTCTGTACAAACAGGGGTGTGTGTGTGTGTGTTGGGGTGTGTGTGTGTGTGTGTGAGTGTTTGCGTGTGTGCGCTATTGTGTGTATTTGTGTTTAATACATACTTCTTACATGTTAGATATTAAGAGATCTTCAGTAGTTTTATAATCGTAATTTTGAAGCCAATTGGTTATTTTATTTTTTATTTGATAGTTACTGAGTATCCCACTTATATACTTTTTATTAAATTTATTGTACAATAGGGGGGCCAAATAGGAGTATTGTCTTTGGGCAAATGCACTGTTTGTCTTGGGAACTACGTAACGATCTACTTTATTACGATTGTTCAGTCTTTTTCTAACAAGTTGATGGTTTGCAGAGTACCTATGGAATCGCCGAATACACTGGTATACGAAGAGTTTTCTTACACTAAGAACCAGTGCCCTTTCATAAACCAGTGTAGTAGGATGTCTAAAAGGTAAAGATAGCAGTACCTTCAGCACAACACGTTGTGCACGTTCAACGTTAATGAAGTGAGACTTGCCAGCACCACCCCAAGAACAGATGCCATAAGTGATGACCGATTGACAGAGTGCTTTGTATGTTTGCAGTAGGAGTTTAGAGTCAGCCACTTTACGCAATGCCTTAAAGATGTATATAAATTTCCGCACCCTATTTGAGATTATTTTAACATGAGGAGCCCATTGCAATCTATCATCGACAGTAATCCCTAGATATTTCACAGTTTTTGATCTGATTAGTTTAGGACAGTCACAAGTATTATGGAGATTTTGCGAATTATTAAAACTGCAGGTGTTAAAATGAATTCGTAATTCAAAGTCACTTATAGGACTTGAAGCATTCGTCTTATTAAAACATAGGAACGTTGTTTTCGTAGCGTTTAGTGATAGAAGACTGTCTTCCAGCCAATCAGCCACCCTGATTAAACCTTTTTCAGCCAGTCGTTTTGTTTCGTCCCATGTTCTGTCATGGAATAAAATTACTGTATCATCAGCATACATAGTTATGTCTGCACCTTCAAGATCTAGTTCGCAAAACTGATTTATGTATGCTAAAAACATTGGTCCCAGAGTGGAGAATACCTACTACCACCCCCTCTCTTCCCTTGGGTGTCGTAAAAGGCGACTAACGGACTAAAGACTGCAATATACTTCCAACAGCATAGAGCGGCGATAGGCTCACCACCCGTCACGCTGAGCACGACTGTGTAGTTGCTATTTGGTGAAAAGTGGACTAAGTATGTGCAGTCTTTAGTCCGTTAGTCGCCTTTTACGAGGGAGAAAGGGGTGGTAGTATTTTTTCACCGCTACGCGACATGGTTAGAAAGAATCCCACTCTTCGAAAAAACAATTAGTTTTCAACATCACAAATTCCTCTGACCCCGACAAGCGGCTTTGTTTGTAATCGATTTTTGATCAATCAACCAAACTTAGATGGCTTACTTAACTTTACCAATAACTTTAAGCTGACTTAAGTTCAAGTTTCGATAAGCAGTTAAATTGAGAATTTAATCTCGCGGGTGACGAATAGCGGGAAAGCGATATTGACATCGGCCCTACTATTGGTCTGTTTACGATTATTGTTATTATAACTTACTAGCAACCCGCCTGCGGGCGCCTGATAGGCTACGCGGACGACCTGGCTTTACTAGAGCTAAGGAAAGAGCACATTATAAGAGCAGCGGAAATACTAAACACCGAAGCAAGGAGGGTTGGGCTAAGAGTCAATCAAAGCAAAACGGAATGTATGCACATACGCCGCTATAAAAACACCAGTGCTCCCAGAGAAAACTTAAAAGTCTCCGATACAACCTATAAGGGGGTGGAAAAGTTTAGATACCTGGGCTGCACTATAACGGATACTAACACCAGGGAAGAAGAAATAGATCTCAGGGTTCAAAATACTCTTCGTTGTAGTGCAGCATTACACAAGGTGTTAGTGTCCAAGCTTATCAGCCGACGAACAAAGATCTGTATTTACAAAACAGTTATACGGCCCTTACTGATGCCGATGTACGGTTGCGAGAAACTTCTGGTGACGGAAAGAAAAGTGCTGAGAGACATTCTTGGTGCAACGCGCACGGCAGAGGGAATATGGCGAAGAAGGAAGAACGAGGGAATCGAGCAACTGATGGCCGGGCCCAACATAATCGGCGAGATAAAAGCACACAAACTTCGCTGGCTCGGTCACCTCCCTTCGTCGTACCTCTGAACTTTGAGGGAGCTCCCCTTGATACCAATCCGACTATTGGAATCTTTGGCGTCGATATTTCGAGTGACGTTCAGTTTCGTGGTCATTTGGAAGGTAAAGCTAAATTAGCTTCGAAAAAGCTGGGTGTGCTTAATAGAGCGGGTCAGTATTTCACGCCGGCTCACCGTTTACAACTGTATAAAGCACAGGTCAGGCCGCATATGGAATACTGCTCTCATCTCTGGGCTGGAGCACCCCAATGCCAACTCCTTCCATTTGACCGCATTCAACGCAGAGCTGCTCGAATTGTCGACGACGTGGTTATTTCAGGACGGCTCGATCCACTGGCTCTTCGGAGAGACGTTGCGTCTCTCTGTATATTGTACCGTATATATCATGGGGAGTGTTCTGAGGAATTGTTCGGCTTGATCCCTGCCGCTGATTTCCTTCACCGCACTACACGCAATCGACTGTCATTCCATCCACATCACCTTGATGGATGGCGGTCTACTACTGTGCGTTTTTCAAGAAATTTCTTGCCTCGAACTACAGTGTTGTGGAACCAGCTCTCGGCGGCGGTATTTCCGGACCGTTATGACTTAGGGACCTTCAAGAAACGAGCCTATTCCTTCCTTAAAGGCCGGCAACGCGCCTGCGATTCCTCTGGTTTTGCGGGTGTCCATGGGCGCCGGTGTTTACTTTCCATCAGGTGACCCGCTTGCTCGTTTGCCACCTTCTGCTATAAAAAAAATAAAAAAAAACCTGGAGAGAATGGGGAGTGATCGTGCCGTCAAGCGCGCGTACTTGGGAAGACGGCCGGAGACCGGTCGGTCGGCCTAGGTACCGCTGGGAAGATCAGGTCATGCGGGATTTGCACGAGCTCCAAGTTCAAGATTGGAGGGCGATAGCGCACGACAGACCGAAATGGCGGCTCTTATTGTCGGAGGCCAAGACCCACTTTAGGTCGCTGCGCCATCGTAGGAAGTAAGTAAGTAAGCAACCCGCCTGCGACTTCGTCCGCGTGGACACCCCGCGACACTTATGCTCACATAATGGAGATTTGTAACATTATGCACAAATTTATTATCCTATTTCGATAAAAACGATAAATACAACTGCAAAATTAATACGAAATGCAAAAATGGGCATTTTACGCAAAAATTACATTTGAGATGTAATAGGCCTCTTAAGTCCATTTTTTAGCTAGTTAGTCACCCTCAGTCTTCTCCGTTTTTCACGCTCTTTATAACTCGTATAGTGCAAACAAGGCTTAAAGATCAGAGCTCATACTGCCAACGCCAACCGTCGCAGTGTCCCGTATGGCCCCTAATCATTCTCTGGCACCCAATCTGTAATTGCTTTTCAGAATTCACCGGGCACGCGGCAAACGTGGACGGCCTAGCCCCACTTCAATCGGTAACGACAGCGTCTTAGAGTTGCGTAACTGTCGATAGATAAGTATCGATAGTTAACTTTGAGAAACATTAAAAATATCGATAACCATTTTTCGTGATATGCTGAAATCTGAAAGGCCTACGTCTAGTATTGATGCGATTGGTTAATGATGATAAAAGGCTAAATATCGATTAACGATACTACTTAAAGAGGGTTTACGCATTTCGGTTTCCCACACAAACTTCCTAGTTCAAAATTATACAAACTATTAAGCCATTTTATATACAACTTTGCATTCTAAAGTAAAATACAGAGATCTAAACACTGTAATTTATTTTTATTAGGTCTACTACCACAGATTAACTAATAGTACTACCGTACAGAAGGTTTAGTTTCTAACGATTTTCACGCGAAATTGAAACTTATAGTGTGACCCCGAGCGTTTATATTCAGCTAAAGCAACGCTGACTCGATTCCGATTTGACGTCAAGAGCACGCGCTAGCGTAGGGCCTCCACTCATGGATATTTTAAGTACGATTACGACGCGCGACGTACGGAGCGTGCGAGCCGAGCGGCAACCTTTAGTGCAACACGCCTGCCTGGTGCCCCCTCTTTACATTGGCAGACGCATCCGCGGCCGTCATCTGCGGATGCGTCGGCCGACGTGTAGGAGGGTGATTTGCGCGTCTGTGGTAGGTATTTAACGTCTGCTGTGTCTGCAGACGTTAAACACCGCAATTTTTAGCGCAAATCACCCCCCTACACGTCGGCCTACGCATCCGCAGATGACGTCTGCGGATGCGTCTGCCGACGTGAAGAGGGGGCATGGGAAGCGCGCCGGCCGAACGTACCTAAACTGCGGAGTGACACCCCCTGCTACTACCTCTTAACTAACGTTTGTATGGAACAATGTTTATATTCATAACTGGTAAGTTACTAGCGAGTGAGAACTCATAGTACGGACCCGAGCTACGGGAGGCTGTTCCCCAAACTGTTTCAAATTAAAGTTTAGTTTAATTCCTACAGTTGTTGTTGTTGATGATTCCATTATGTCACATAATTGGTTATAATTTTGATTTGGAAGTTTGATGTTACAATTTGTTATCGGATGTAAACATTATCCTTAGAAAATTAAACGAGTCGTTAGTAGGTACGTCAAATATGTATTTTTATAATAATTACTTATGCTCGCGAATTCGCCTGAATCGCGACGGTCACCAATTTCATCCATACACGAATATTTTTGCCAACCGCGTCGCGCAGCGGTGAAAGAATACTACCACCCCCTCTCTTTCCTTGGGGGTCGTAAAAGGCGACTAACGGACTAAAGACTGCAAATATATCCAACTGCATAGAGCGGCGATGGGCTCACCACCTGTCATGCTAAGCACATGTGCAATCGCTATTTGGAGGACTTCGCTATTTGGAGGACTTCCGCGGTCCTCATTGCCTAGTCTCTGACTAACCCTTCGGGGATAATAGCCGTGATTATATGTATGTTATGTATGAATGTGAAAATGTCTTACCTGAAGATCCATTTCTTAATATTGATAGTTTAGGAGATTGATTACCTCCTACAATTGATCGAGACTTGCATTCTTTGTCTCTTCTTAATACTAATTGTACTATACTAATTGTACTGGTTACCGTACACTAAACACGCTTACCGCCACAAACACAACCAAAAAAGAAATCAGTCCAATCGGTTGAGCCTTTCTCGGGTTTAGCAACACATTTGGCGATTCATTTTTATTTATTCGTACGGAATTTTACTGTGGAAAAATGCTGCTGAAATTCAAATTATTATTGTGCTGCAGAAAAGGGCTATTCGAGCAATATATAACCTAAAGGCTGGTGACTGTCTCAGAGAGAGATTTCAGGATATAAGCATAATGACAGTTGCATCATAATACATTTATGAAAATCTAATGTACGAGTATGTTCATAAAAATATTAAAATGTTTTCAATAAACAGTGATATTCATAATTTAAACACTAGATGTAAGAACAAATTAGCAGTACCTTATAAATAATTCTTTTAAACGGTCCGTGTGTACGATTTTACAACGAAGTACCAAATGATATTCAGAAATTATAACTTGATAAATTTAAAATCAAAATCAAAGAAAAGCTTTATAAAAAAGCTTATTATAAAGTGTCAGATTACACAAAAGACAAAACACTTGGGTCTAAAATTCCAACAGCTATTTCTTATTGTCTATAATTAATTTATGTGGAGTACCATTTACATAGTTTACATTCAAACTCATTTTTGTATTTCATGACCTGGTAACGACATATTTTTTTTGTAAATTTCGTTGCTTCTGTTTGCTGTGGTTTCTTTGCCACAGTTAAAAAATGACGTCCTAAATGGGTGCTAGGTTAAAAAAATTTGGACGATTCAAAGTACTTATTAATTGAGTTTATTGGATAAATATCTTTTGACTTTTTGACTTTTATACAGATTAAGGCTTTATGTTGGTGACTGTAAAATACATTATTTATTTTTGTTTTATTTATTGAGTTTTAGGATATATCTTTGCTGCAATCCCGACACACATTCGGTACTTCATTTACTCTTTTATCGTACTTCATCATAATGGTCGGTTTATTTTCTCTAAAATTCAGATTTGAATTAACAGTCTTTATGAAGCCTCGACGCGTTACAAATCTGTTGGTAGTTCTGATTGTTCTATCCCCGTGGGTGGTTAATACAATTTGATGAGGCATCTCTAAGACTGCCAGTCCCCCAAGGGACTAACTTCGGAACTCTAGGATTCGGGACAGTTGGCTAACAAACTTTTTTGACAACTTTATTGGTACAAGGATGTACTGTACTGTACTGTACTGTACTGTACTGTACTGTACTTGTTTGATGTTGCTTGTCTGATGCTGTCAATAGCGATAGTGAAAGTTAAACGGTGCTTTGGAAGTCTGTAAATAGATGAGTGATCAAAATAGTAGGTACGTGAAGCCGGTGGCCTGAACTCTGGTGTTTTGCAGTGGGATATTTAATGATGATAAAAAGGTTATAGACCAGCAAGCAAAATATTCTTAGAAATAGAAATATCGTTTATTTGCGTTAGAATAAGGTACACAGTAGATGTTCGTAGCAAAATATATAAAATCTGCCTATTCAGCCATTACAAACAGCATGCAAATATCTTTAATTATACATTAAAATTAAAAATCAAATTAATGTCAAAGTATGAACATTCAATTATCTTATTTAATTTAAATTACATATTATTATTATATAAACATTATTAGATGTCAAGATTTATTAAAATAATCATTAATCGTATAAAAAGCATGTTCGTCGTTGTATAAGGCCCTTTTAAATCTATTATATGGCAAGCCGCTCGCGGTTTCACCCGCGTGGTTCCCATTTCCGTGGGAATATCGGAATAAAAAGTATCTTATGTGTTAATCCTGGGTATCAGCTAACTCCATACCAAATTTTATTAAAACGCTCCAGCCGTTTAGACGTGAAGAAGTAATAAACATATACACTCACAAACTTTCGCCTTTATAATATTAGTGTGATTGTCATACTCATCCAGTAACAGTACGAGTACTTTTGGGAATTACAGCAGTTCAGTTTTCATAAATACCACTTCAGTTTTCAAAAATATCGTTGCCATTTCGGTGTTACTTATAAGATTTTTTATTTAAAGTTACACACGAAGTCACATTCACACATTTATTTAAAGTCACTTTGAACACGAAGTACAAAAGCAAAAAGCGTCTAACAAATTGTGTCGTAAATATAATTCATAATAATTATGCTACAGTAATAAGTGTCGTTATCATTAATACCTTCTCGTATAACGCCATTGTTTTAATTAGAACAGGCAATAACGACTTTGACGACCCGAAAACAACTATTTGAAGCTCGGAAAGGCATTATCTACAGGGGTCCGGAACAGTTTATGTCGTTGTAATTCTGCGTAAAATATTTAGATTGCACACACAGCTGTTGGCTTTACGTTTTCGGCTTTTATAGTCAACTTCAGCTGTACATAGACCTCCTAAGGAATTTCACTATAACACTATTAAAATAGAATTAAGAGCTGCGTGAGGTGGCGGTGTCGTTTAAGGCGACTAAGGCCTCTTTCTCACCGGATCGGTGCGTTTAAGTTTCGGTACCGCCTCTGCACCGAATCTTAGTTTGTCCCATATCACTCTATCACACATCAGGGGTACTACGGGGTTCCGGTTCAAGCCCCCCGCTGGTTGTGCCTTTGACCAGGCGCCGCCGGCGGGATCCGGACGTGGGTTGGACTCGTAGTGGCGTGTGGTTAGCTGTAGAGCTTGGGAATGTTCGTCTGTCCTGGTATTGTGTGCCAGGACTTCCAAACTCGTGCACAGCGAGCGGGGCCTAGTAGCGGTCTCTGAGGGGCCAGAAGCGAAAAGTCCTGCGGGGAACGTGAGTTTCCCTTATAGTTGGCAGCTTTGTCCGGTGGTTCTCATTGGACATGGGTGTTGACATCTCCGGTACTAGTCTGGATAACTAGTAGAGGCGGCCTCCTAGATGCCGTAGTCTCCGGTCCAGCCAGCCGCGTAGGACGTGGGAACTGGCTAGGCGCCCGGATGGGTTCCGAAAAGTGAGTGTGCTTACTACTCCGCTACCAAGGTGGACACTTGGGAGTCGACTTTAGAGTCGACGACCCTAGCAGTGGCAACTGCGAGTTGTGCCCTTCGTGCAACGAGAAGTGAGCGAGCTCGACAGCTCCGGTTACCTATCTGGACAATAGGCAGTGAACTATACGTGTTCACGGGGATACTCTCCTGAGACACTAGTCTTATGAGTACCGAATGAAGAGCGCGCTGCGGCGGGCACTAATTTGGCGTCAAGACCTGACGTTGGTGGTCTCCTGCGCGAGTGTTCTACTGGCGCAGGGACGTCTGGCACTTCTTGCATAACCTAACGGTTGGTCTCGAGGTGCCAGTACAAATAAACTTAGTGAAGTAAGGAGAGGGGATGTCCCATATCACTATTGAAGTTGTGCTTCGTCCCAAATTACAAGTTGGAGAAAGTTAAAAGGAAACAAAAGTCAACAAAAAAAGTGTTAGTAGTGTGGTGAAAGAATACTACCGCCCCCTCTCTTCCTATGGGTGGCGTAAAAGGCGACTGCACATACATCCAACAGCTTCGAACTGCGATGGGCTCACCACCTTTCACGCTGAGCACATGTGCAGTCGCTATTTGGTAAAAAGTAGACTATGCCAGAGGACTACTTTTGTGGTCCTCATTGCCTAGTTTCTATGCATATGCGCGCATATGCGCTCGGTATACAATCTGTAACGAAACGACTTGGTCTAAAAACTCTCTAACGGACCCAATACTGCACATACATCCAACAGCATAGAGCGGCGATATGCTCACCATTTGTCATACTGAGCACATGATCAGTTATCATTTGGTGAAACGTGGAACTGCGGTTTTCATTGCTAACCCTTAGTATAATAGTCATGAATATAATGTAATAATATGTACTATTAAAATACCCAGAACTTTCCTAGGACTTTTTATTACGTTGTCGGTCTGTCTACCTGTGCTGCGTCGTCTTTATTTATTTATTTAAGAAACCAACAGCGTTACAAAATAATATTGATAATATGTTGTTATGCATGTCAATAAGTAAGGCTAATGACAGGTTTCTCTTAATTTGTTAACATATTCATTCAGTGACGGCCAGTACAAAAGAAACAAAAACTACAACATAAGAACTAGGTTAATATTATATTCAAACCATTAACATTTCAAAATTAACTTAAAACATATTTCAAAACCAAAAAGTACCTAAGTATTAAGTAGTAAGCAAGATTTGTTTTGTTTTATTTCTTTTAAGTAAGTGCTTACATAAAAGAAACAAAACAAAACAAATCTTGCTTTAAAAACCAGGATAATAGCAGATCTTTACAGTACATTTTCTGCAAAATGGGAATCTTCTTGTAATGTTAAAACGGATTACGTTGAAGAATACGGAGCTGTAGGTTCTGGTACTATTTTCCTAAAGACATTTATGAACTCAGCCATCTTTGGCTATGTCGTTTCCGTACGTTATTGGTCAAATGCAGTTTAGAGAGTACTGGATAAAGTAATCTTACGACCACAATTGGCACCAACCTTCACCGTACCTTTCGAAGCATGAAGGAAATCGTTATGTAAGCTCGTTATGTTTTAATTTAAACACACCGATCTAGTGACGAGACTTCGCCAAAAAAATCAAAGATGCATGCTGCTGCGCCATCAAGTTCCTCAGAAAAAAACATAACAGTGCATAAATTAAACACATATTATCATTAAGAGGCGCCTAATGAAGACCACAAACTCACATGCCAATGTTTGCCTCCACACGGAGTGCCCAAATAAATAGACAGGTCCTTATCAGAGCATCTGCTTCGAGTTTCCTGTCCTTATCTTGGACAACTATACAAGGAAAAATGAATTTTAAAATCACACAGTCAATGTCGATTTTTGTTCCGCTGTGCATAGGGATATCTGCGTTACATTAAAAATAATGTGACCCCTAAGGCTTTGTAATAAAAGCGATTCAAGATCAAGAAATAAGGTAATACTCCATCGTAAAGTTACATTTATAAACTTGAACGTACGCTTGTGTTCCGATCCCGATAAGATATTAGATAGATAAAAGCTGTGATAAATTAAATATTTACGCATGAGGGTGAGACGTTCCAATATTGGTTTTCCAAGAATCGGTTTTGCGAACTGAACGTCGGTAGTTTATATAAAATGAATTAATCTGAGATTTCGTTGACTTAGGCGTTAGGCGTGGTATCAGTATAATTCTATATTTATAATACTCGGTGGCTACATCATCCCCTGAGGGGTAGGAAGAGACCACGGCCTTATATTCTACTACCTTCACACCAGGGTGACCATTTGTGGCAGTTTTCTGCCATTTGGGCAGATTTGGCACTTAAATTTTAACTGTGGCAGACTATGCTGACGATTCAGAATTTGGCAGATTTCAAGGAAATGTTGCGACGAGCTATTTTTTAGACAATCATTTCAATAATGTTAACTCTTAATTTGGCAGCACAACATTGACTGGTATTTCTCTGTAAAATCTATATAGACCTAATTGTTATGGTAGACAGATGTTAAAAAGAATAATGAAAAAAAGTTTTTTTTCATTACTTTCCTGAAAAATGATTGTTGCTTTTTTACAACTTGGCCAACAAACACTGAGGTATAATAAAACAATTTATTTTTCACATGAAAATACCGTATTACATTTGATACACAAAATCTCTACCCTTGCATAGCCGACAACGCCCCTTTTCTCCAACATTTGGTAGATGACTCATGCCATCGTACTTTACGTCATCAATAGGCCGAGCCACGATGGGTTTCTTGATTTTGTCTTCAGTTCAGGAACTGGTAATCATGGTACTCTGCCCGTTGTTTGGCACTTTGGCACATCGCTTTCATCAGATCGTGCGTTTGCAATGGGAATTAAAGCTAATATGCGATTCGACCTATGAACAAAATAAAAAAAACATGCAACCGAAAACTGAACTCAAGCTAAAAAAAATGGATTACACTATCAACATTTTTTATTGTGTTCCATACACCGTAAAATGATGATATCTTACGGTCAAGTGCAGGCAAGGCTATATACATTTGCCATTCAATTTTGAACCTAATTGCTTAGTTACAAAGTTCAATATGTGTACACCAAACACAAAATAACTAGGTACTTTGTTGGATCGTTGCCGATGTTGCTTTATGGAATTAAACCAAAACCAGGGAAGATTTTTGAATATTTGGCACGGATGCTTTTTAGCAGCATTTGAGGTTAGGAAGCATGTCATGGTTTAGGCACAATATTGCGTCGCATAATATTAGCTGATTTGATTAGTTTGCTATAATATAAATAATATTTAGACAAATCACAAACCATTTAACTGCACAAAATAGTGGAAAATCATAAAACTTACGGATCGGTTGTTTCTTTTCTGCTGCATCGTGGTCGATTGACAGAATAGGGATGTTTAATGACTTACAACTCAATCGTTAACCGATTTTGTAGTGATGTGTTGAACGTAACTTTATAACCAAATCGAATGATTTCAAAAATAATAATAATTTGCCGATGTAGAAATGTTTAAAGTAATTGTTGCTAAAAGTTATCAAAACCAAATTAAAGGTTAAAGCAGATTTAAAGGAAATGTTGCCGACGACCTTTTTTTTAGGTTTACAATTACAATTTAGAATAGTAGGTATGTACACAAAAAGTTGGAGATGAGCTTTTTTTTTAGGTAATAATTTCAATTTTATTTAGAAATTTGGAACGTGGCAGATTTCATTTTTGGCCAGTGTCGGGCAGATTTGCCAGGTTTGAAATGGTCACACTGCTTCACACGCTATTTTGGTTTCATTTACTCTCGTAACATTCTTCACACGACTGTGATCATACGTTTTTGATACTCTTGCCCAAACTTTTCCCGATAGAGTCTCTGATCTGGTAGAAGCACGTTAGCCTAAGTCTTTCCCTTCCAATCTGTCGTGTATTGTTCCAAGAGCCACTCGACCGCTGAGTAGTAAAGACTTAATTTCTTTATTATTTTCTATAGTATTGCTTGCAATCCACGCCCTCTGGTGGTACAAAATTGTATTACAAACACTGCAGGCGCACTTTTGTCGACCGTCCAGTAATTATCAAGCCAATACCGCTCGAACAACAAATTAAATGAATTAACATAGTACGGTCAGAGAATTAAGTAGCTACAACGGGTGTAGTTCACTTCCATTGAATGTTCGATTTGCGTGTGTACGTCTAATTTGAGAGCGGTTCTGCTATCGCCTTTCCTTGGGCCGCGGCCGGTTTATGTTGTAGTTATTAATTTATTTTATGCCACAATAGAAGATAAAAAGGTTCTATCTGGTCAAGTATAACCTTTTTTCCATAATCACGGATGTTCTGATGTTATTATAAACTTGTAGGATACTACTCGCATTATCTTAAGTTATGACTTTATTCGATTTACATTTTAATCTTCATTTATAATGACAACCTCCGTGGAAGAGTGGTTGGCAGGCCGTTGGCGTCGTCGCTTCATTTCTGAGGTCCCCGTTTTTAATTTCCCCGAGTTTAATTACCGGTCGGGTCAATGTAGAAAATATTGTTTTTCTTAATTTATTTCAGGTTTTGGTGTTTTCTATGTTTATGTATGTTTGTCCGTTATCTAGTTTACCATTTCAACAAGTTTCAACGTAACTTGGGCTAGATAATACTATAGGTTATATACCTAATACATACTTACTTTTTTACTTAGGTACTTCACCCAACATCCCAAACTACTAACTAAATAACTGGCAATCTGATCTTTTACTGTTACACATTACACAACAGAATTGTAGTAACATTAACATTAACATTTAACACACGCAAAACTGTTTTACGATCTGTGCAATAACAAATACGATTGCATAGATATAATTAATCGTATAAGTTATTCTGTGCCACTGCGCGCACATATGCGATCTTTGCGTCCCAAACCGCTATTTGCTGTCGCTGGTTCTCGCACAAACGCTGGCATTCGATCCCCTCTGCATCGCATGGTCGACACATACAATAAAAAATTCAATACAGTAGACATATTTTCTTGTAGTACTGGTTCATACAATAGACAGATACTTGAGTTATTGTTATATAGCTAAATATTTTATATTCCATTTTACTTAAAGTTAAAATTATTTATGGGTATATGGGTATGGGTATATATTTATATGTATTTACTTATTTACTATTTATTTATTTGTATGTATATATTTATGCACACACAGGTCAAAGCACAGTGATAAATAGACTAATTATTTAATAGTTACATTATACACACTACATTGTGTTTAGCATTTCTTAGTTCTAGCGTTAACATTAAAATTGTACCTCAAATTAAATATTATGTTCTATAACTTGAGTCCCCCATTTTTAATAGTTTTATACATAAAATGTAACCATTGCAGTTGAGTTTACGATAAGTAATAAATTGTACTATTTGTTAAGTTAGCTTAAGCTATATTGTAAACCTGTTTGTGGTTCTATAAATAAATTAAAAAAAAAAAAAAACGTTGTTGTTAAGAAAGATCTCGAAGTCTATCCAAACGAGTACCTACCAAAAATGTCCCAACAGAACCGTGTACCATGGGGAATGACCTCAAAGTTTAAAACGTGATTTAACAACTAAACCACATAGGTTAGGTGTTCTATCGACTTCCGAATAATAAGGAGTTTATCTTCGAGTACCTCAGATACTTGGAAACACGTACACCGGTAGGTGTTCCGAATTGTTTGTTAGACGATAAGCGCACAGGTATTTCGGGAATATGCTAATGATGTCGACAGAAGTTTTCTCTTTCCATGACTTTGTTGTTCCGAGTACGTAGAGCGAGGGCGTTAAATGATCTTACCGTTAAATATGTGAAGGAGGTTGGTATAATCTTGTTTGAAAATACGTTTTTTTATACTTACATACTTAAATCACCACTACACGGAAAGAAATTCTTAGTTGGGTTTACCATATTTCAACAAAATTTTAGGGTTAATATAGCACCTACTCTTGAGTTTTGTTGAATGAACAAAAACTGTATTGTTGATCAGTTACGGTAATTTGAACTTATTACATATATCTTTTGTTGTTTTAACGTATTTATTTTGTAAATTTAACTTTAAAAATGGTTATTTCAACAACTTGAACAGTAAAATCAACAATTACCTATTGAATTAAGCATGAATTGTTACGCCAACATGTACAAATAGGTAAAAACAACTGTTTTCATATCAACAAAAACTTTTCTGTGAAAACAACAATTTGTTCATTTTGCTTTAACCCATCACTTTGTTAATTTAACTAATGTGTCGCCAACCCGTGCTAAATCAACCTTTTTGTTCTTTCGGTGTAGTATCTACGAAGGGTTAGTCAGAGACTAGGCAATGAGGACAGCAAAAGCAGTCTCTACCATAGTCCACTTTTCACCAAATAGCGACTGCATATGTGCTCAGCGTGACAAGTGGTGAGCTTATCGTCGCTCTATGCTGTTGGATGTATGTTCAGTCTTTAGTCTGTTATTCGCCTTTTACGACACTCAAGGTGGGGTAGTATTCTTTGATTTTTATACACTTTTAGAATTTCGCGTTTTTAAGACATCCTGTGACCGCGGCGGCTGGAGGAACTCGGCGAAACGTCGGGTATAAAAGGTATGCGTAGGATGCCTTCACTAATCTCAGAAACATCTCTTATGATAGTAAATTATATTCTACCAAACGCCATAAATGTGTTTAGAACTAGAGTCAGCAATTATCTTGTACCCTCATATTTAAATAAACTTCCAGTAGATTTACAATCAATGTATACTAACAATGTTAAAATTCTTAGATCTAAGTTAAAAAAGCATTACATAATGGCAAGGGATGTTAGCGGAGGTCTGGGTTGACTTTATCAAATTAGATTATCCTTGACATCTTCTGCTAATTAATAAATATACTATATATATTTATTATATTAATTAATCATAGTAGCGACTCACCGACACCCAGATAAACCCTACGAGGTTTTCGTGTTGCCATCTTTATGTAGGTACCTAAATTGTTTTCTTTTTAATTTTAAATAAATTGAAAAAAAAAGAATATTTGCGTTAAATCACGTTTATATATGAGTTGATTTTTTTGTTTTTAGCTTCGGAAACTTAGCACTTAAAGCCGTTGGTCCCGGTAGTTGTCGACTGTCGTAAAATGGTTGTTGAAACCCACCGAACCGCATTGGGCCAGCGTAGTTGGTGGGTTATGGCCTTTGAGGTATTATAACAAGAGATGACACCGCGAAAGCATAATTTTTTCGCACTGAGTTGCGGCTAGGGTTGCCATTCGTACCTACTCTAAAAATAATAGAGTATTGTCCTCTTTTTCATGTAGGCGTACTTTGTAATCTACGACACCAATAAAGTACGCTAAAATACTCTATTTACGTAAAACTATTTACATAAAAGACAAATATTTGTTAAATGTCGCAAAGAGCAACAAAAAATACGTTTTTATGGATAAATAAATAATACTCTTTTTTATGCTACGTACTTTATTTTAGTTCTAAAAAAACGAAAAAATTTTTTATTCGTCCTAAAAAATAAAAAAGTGGCAATCCTAGTTGCGGCCCACGTGTTGCATAAAAATTACTAGGCGTTTAATTAAAAGCCTAATTATATTTACTAAAGTGACTTACTAAAAGTAATCTCTCCTAGACAACCTTTAGATAGCAGTACGACAAGCCAAGCTAAATAATGCTAATAATTATAATCATGTAAATGTACTGTAACCTACACTAATTTTCACATAACAGTATATCAAAAAATATAAGTGAGAAATTCATATCACCCGCTGAAAAGTAACAGAGTGTACCGGTATTATAATTCCGCCACTACACAATAGGTATTTGATTAATATACCATTCCAGCGGACTTGGTTCCTTTCCTAATACCGTGAAAACATGCCATGTTGTTCTCTAACCACTGGATACATTAACTGACGATGCTAATTCGTTTCCGTAGCCCTACCATGGGTTTACGAAGGCAGAGTGACCAGTGCGAGTTCTCAGAGAGCTGAGTGTAAGTTTATAAATGTGCAAACGTTACTATCGCGTTTGAGTTAAGTTTTGACAGATAGATCTTAATGCTAAGTAAATAAGATCGAGAATCAAAACTCTTAACACAAACGCGATAGTAACGTTTGCACATTTACAAACTTACACTCAGCTCAGCTCTCTGATAGTTAAAATAACTACTTATAATTACTTACTACAATTTATTTGACATCTCTACTCTCCAGTCTACCACGTGGTGTAGATTTTATTTTATTTTTATTTGATAAAAAAACAATGCCACATAAAAATATGATATTTCACAATATAAAAAAGAATAACTAACTATATAAATATATATACCATAATAAGTGTTCCGGAAATGTGAAAAAAAATTGTAAACACTTAAAAAACGAAACCTACCTATTCTTAAAAAAAACGTAAATTTTTTTTACTATGAAATCTCCAGTAGTCCAACAGTGGACGTCTTTCGGCTGATGATGATGCTGACATCGGACTGCTATCAAACTGGCGAGTTTGTGTAACCAAACAGTCGTAATATTTTTTAGCAAAACCCATGTTTGGATTTGAATTATGTAGGCAATGAGGACAGCAAAAGCAGTCCTCTACTATAGTCCACGTTTCTCCAAAAAGCGACTGCACATCTACTCAGCGTGACAGGTGGTGAGCCCATCGCCGCTCTACGCTGTTGGATTTATGTGCAGTCTTTAGTCCATTAGTCGCCTTTTATTTTACGATACCCATAGGAAGAGAGGGGGTGGTAGTATTCCTTCACCGCTACGCGACGCGGTTATAGAGACTAGGCAAAAACATAAAACTTTAAACTATCGCGTTGGATTGCATTAAAACTATTTTAACGGGACCTAACACGATTTATTTTTACTTACTGCTTGACTTGACGTGCTGCGGCCGTGGTCACACACAACACAAGCGAACTGTGGCGGTGCGCGGCGTTCGTCGGCTCGGGCGAGTTTTGTTTCTCCACCCTCACACGTTCACTTAAATTGTCACAGTTCAATGAATCGTCAGTAACACAACTCCGGCACACTACACTAACCCCTTCGTACATAAGGCTACGCAAATCTTCGATACTCGACGATTTTAGTATCCAAGCGACTACCGCCATACAAATCCATTGAGGTTCGTTCGTACACGAGTCGCGTCGCCGACATTCGTCCCGCGACTCCAATTTATTGGCGCTAGTCGCTTGGAGACTAAAATCGTCGAGTATCGAAGATTTGCGTAGCCTTGTGTTCGAAGGGGCTTACAGTATCGGAGTTTCTTTTTATAGGCAGACGTTGTGGTTTGCATTTGCCAATCACTGGATTCCACGCTGCTGATGATAATTTAAAGTGAAAATTTAATGTTAAAAATGTAATAATTTGAAGTTAAAAATGAAACTGACGATTCATTGCACTGTGACAATTTAAGTGAACTAGGCAATGAACCCGCAAAAGCAGTCCTCTACCATAGTCCACTTTTCACCAAATAGCGGTATCGAATATATTTACCCGTGGTACCACCTCAGAATACATTATCCGACGATGCTAATACATTTCCGATGGAGATATTTTCGAGTGCCGCGTTCCTTGTATTGGCCGCAGTTTAATGAATGCCATTTAAATTGTTTAACATATTTACATGTTTTAGTAGGCGTAATTGATATTTATTAACGTGGTTTATTGTTGCATTTAAATATTTTGTCAGATTGTGAGGAGCGATCACGGTTCGCGACACTAGTTGCGTTGCTTGGTTCACAGATCATTTATTAAAATATTCGTCAGAGTTCTTAGTTAAAATTACTTGAGTACTTAGATATCCTTAGTATATATTAAAACTTTATTTATATAGTTATAAGAATTTTTTTTTTTATGGAATAAGGACACCAGAGTGCATAATTAGTTATGTCGCAGGCAAATTGTAATATTCAGCATTTTACAAACGGCGCTGCCCGTTTGCCAACGCTCGCTGTTTTGTAAAATGCCGAAGGCAAATTGATGATCGTATTCATGTGGCGCCAATATTCATATGTTAGGGTAACCATGGTTTAAGAAAAAATTAAATAGCTGTCGCAAATTATGTCATCATCCTGTATTTATTTATATAAAAAGTAACATACTATAGTATGTAACTTGTTATAGGTCAAAAATCGTAAGGTTTGCTTAGGTTATGTTAGAAGCATGTCGCTGTAGCGGCCGGCGAAGTGCCATAAGTTAGTAGTTTTTTTTTCTACTTTGGGGATATATATTGTACATACTTAGCGTTCTTTTTACAATCAAACAATAACCTATTCCAGCAATATTATTTTGCATAACAATAATACTCTGAGTCCAAAGAACGCCAATTTTCATGGGCACTTTGGCAGTTTTTACGTGTCGGATAACCTCAAAAACTTTTTTGTTGTCCATGTCATTTTCATTACCCCGCCGGGATAAGGAAATTTTATTTGATTCTCTATAATGAAAGATATTTAATTGTCACTCGTTTCTTGCATTTAACTACACCGTTTCTACTTTTACTTTCGTAGACACTTGCATTGCACGACGCCATTTTTTTGTTTTGATTAGCAGCGCCGTAAGTGGTAGAAAATGGAACTAGTTATTACAATTTTCTTTCTAAAAGAGTTTTGTTGATTATTTATTACAAAATGACGAGGCATTTTACAATTTGCCTTTGCCATTTTACAAACTGGCAAACGTTTACAAACAGTCGACGCCTTTTGTAAAATTCCGAATTATACAATCTGACTGCGACACATACATTAATAACAATACAAAATAATAAATATTTCCCTATATTACATAGGTGTACGCGTTCGTAAGTTTACCCTTGTGGTAGAGCCATGCTGCGTTGCAGCACGAATTGTGCCGGCTCGTCCGGCGTAATACCACCGTCTCACTGAATATCGATTGCTGTTGTCTTTCTTACGGTAAGTGAGAGTAATGAAGGACCATCTCTCCCCGCTCCCCCCCTCCGTAATTTCTACTACTTCCTAATAGGTCCTACTTATTAAGGCCGGCCACACATGTGCAACTCCTCTGATCTTACATCTTAAAATGAACCTGGGCAAACGTTTGACCATTAACCTGCTTGGTGAGCAGGATGTAGTCTAGGGTGTTGCATGCTTACCCAGGAGATGCCTATTCACTCTTGCCTTGAAAATACCAAGGTTGTAAGATCGGGAAACACATGAGTAGGCAGCGCGTTCCATTCTTTAGCGGTTCGCATAATAAACGAACTAGAAAACCGCTTGGTACGGACAGATGGAATATCAATTATGTAGGGGTGGTAGGCAAGCCTGCGTCTAGTGTACCGATGGTGGAATGGGGCTGGAAGAACAAGATCGTGTAGTTCCTTCGCGCATCTTATCTGCGATCCCATCCTATCACCCTGCTTCCTCAGCGAAAATGAGTGCCTTAACTTCGGCAACGTCTTTGAGGGCGAAGAGCCTAAAATCTTGCGAGTAAAGAGTCGCTCCCTTGGAAGTAGTTGTTCTTTGCACTTAACCGCCTCTGTGGTCTAGTGGCTAAGTCACCGGTTTCAGACCCAGAGGTCCCGGGTTCGATTACCAGCGGGGGGTACATCTTTTTGTGCCCGGTTTGGTTGGTGGTAGGGCTGTTAAGTTCGCCTGACTAGCTACCACCATCTTATCTAAGTCTGTCGCCATAACAACGATGTTTAAAAGCCAGTTCCTCAGTGGTTGAGGATTCCGGGTGAAACGCGCTTCCACCTTCGGCCTTATCGTCACTTACCATCAGGTGAGATGAAGGGCAAGCGCTTACACGTTGTAGAATAAAAAAAGGGGGCTTAGGCGTTAAAACGGAAAAATTGGCTGTTTTCTATTAGCTGTTATTAAAAATGTTTTAGATATTTCGCACTGAAATTTTCAATGTGTATTGCAGAACGTATATGTGATGGGATCATTGTTTCTAAAGCACGATTGGAAACATTTTGCTTGAGAGAAAAAAATCCTAAAGTTACCTCTAAAATTTCATATAAATGCACATCACGCCCGTGTTTTACAATAATAATTCCTATGAAATAATAAACACATAGATATGTAAATATCTATTTTCTTTTCTTTTCGATTTCTTCACTAATATGAATTTCCAAAAAAAACAAAACATTTTTATTAACTTTTTGATAAAAATGTGAATGGCGCTTACGAATTACCGCGGACCCCGAAACACCCGCGAGGGCTCGCGCAACAAATTTAAACCCCCCTTAACAGTTGCGGGATTATAAATACCTATTTTATGTAAAGATGAGGCAAAAGAGCAGGCGGGTCACCTGATGGAAAGATATCACCGCCGCCCATGGACACCCGCAAAACCAGAGGAGTCGCAGATGCGGTGTCGGCCTTAAGAAGTAGGATCTATAGGAAGGAGAAGGAATTGTGAGGGGAGAGGCGGACCTATTACGGAACACATACCTCCATACATACATATAACCACGACTATTATTCCCGAAGGGTTAGTCAGAGACTAGGCAATAAGGATAGCAAAAGTGGTCCTCTACCATAGTCCACTTTTCGCCAAATAGCGACTGCACTTGTGCTCAGCGTGACAGGTGGTGAGTCCATCACTGCTCTATGTTGTTGGAAGCATGTGGTCGCCTTTTACGACACCCACGGGAAAAGGGGGAGAGAGGGGGGTTGTATTCTTTCACCGCTACGCGATACGAAACAGCTTGATTACAACAATTCCATTTGTTACTTGATATCATTAAAGTACATAGTTAAAAGTTTCATCCGTGTATATAATAGCGAAGTTAATGGTGGCTGATAAAATCCATACAGTTTCCTTATCGGATTATGTAAAACCGTGGCGTGTTGTACACCAATAACTAATCGCTGGGTAGGGTAAAGCCACCGAAGTATACATCACTAACACTGCATTATTATATTTAATTTTGTAACCGATGGTAGAATAACGACGATTTGAAAATGCTAGTAGCATTCTCAAGCTTAGTTGAGCGTTATTAACGAAAACAATCGAATTAAAGATACCACGTTGAAAAAATTACTACCCACCTGAGATAGTAATTTTTTTCTAAGTTTCGTTATCTGCTACTAAGCTTATTTAAATAAAAACTTCAAACTTCACGTACGTACGTAGTACTTTATTAATTCCATGCACATATTCAGCCGCTGACAACTGACAGACAAGTCTCGACAAGCAATATAATATTATCAATAAGTTAGTATGTACTACTTTGCTCTACCCAAGAAAGAAAGAGAAAAAATCATTTATTGACACACAAATAAAAAAAAACAAAACGCAAAATAATAAAATTGCCAATCAGGACCCCGCCGCATACAAGATGCCCGCCGTAGTAATGATGTGAGTAATGAAGCAAGTGAAGTAAAAATGATTTTGGACGATTCAAAACTGCTTAACAATTATGTGACATGGAATATACAACACAACATACATACATATAATTACGACTATTATCTCCGAAGAGTTAGTCAGAGACTAGGCAAATAGGGCAGCAAAAGCAGTCCTCTACCACAGTCCACTTTTCACGATATTTGGTGAAAAGTGAAATACATTAAATATTTGGAATTTTAGATTTTTTTTGGAAGTGTGTACTTTTTTGTGACTTTACCCTATATTATATCTTATTGTGCTATTACTAACACACTCCTAATGGGAAAATTCGACCGATACTAGAATTGGATGCGTCAGTTATTAATTTTAAGTAGTTAGTGAATGCCTGTATGGACTACTAAACTATTTGTCTTATGGCGGCTCCACATTAGTGCCGTGAAGCTCCGTAAACAGGCGTGAATGTGAATGTGGACCCTTACTCTTGAAACCGATCGCTATTGGATCGGATTGGTATTGTGAATTTTCGTACTCCTAAGTTACGATACCAGAGCTAATATGGATTTATATTGCGTGGATATTGAGTGACAAAAATACAAAACTTATTGCCATTTAGTTCACCCAATATGAATCCAAATTAGCGCTGGTGTCGTAAGTTAAAAATACGAAAATTCACAATACCAATCCGATCCAATAGCGATCGGTTTCAAGAGTAACGGGGCTGATCGGGGAACAGGCGTGATCGCGCGCGTATTTTGTCCCGCGACAATGGGTTCGCGCGGCATTCACGCGTACAAATCCACATTCACGGGCACGGCCCCGTGCCAGTTTACCAAAGAGGAAATTAATCAGCTTACTCCAGACTATACTTTGATCGGTTACGATGTATTTCAGTCATCCACCATCTTTTTTTTTCCAACGCTTTCTAATAATATTTTGGACGTCTAAATAGTATGTTGCCATTGAAAACAAAGTTGTTGCAGCAGAAGCTTCTAGGTCCATTTCCCGGCGGGTTTCACGAACGATTGTGAGCATTCCGTGAATGTGGAGAGCACGACATGTGCCGTGAATTCATGTCGTGAATTCGTGCGTGAATTCACGGCACTAATGTAGAGCCGCCATTAGACACAGAGGTGTGAGGTTCGAATCTAAGTATTGTTTCCAACGGGTTGGTTGGTGGTAGAACTTGTTTTAAGCCCGCCTATAGCTACCATTAAACTACATAAAAATGGAGGTTAGATAATTCAACAACGTTTCTGTCACACTCAAAATTTATCTGCTTCATCTTAATATCTGGAAAGACTACATGTCATTTATAAAGAGGCTACGTAACAGACCCTCAACTAGATATGAAGTTCTTTTAACAAATTCTTACCCTTAGGTTTCTACAATCCCTACCACTAACCAAACCCATTGCAACCTGTTCTTACCCGTGGTACTGATAGTCTTACTGGTAGTACCACGGGTAATATTTTTTGCCCGTACTACTACTATCCTGTCTCGTAGTACCACGGGAGGTTTTACATTACCCCGTGTTGTAGAACCTTAGGTATTTCGTGTTTTTTTGTTTTTTTTTTATTTTTATTGTTTTTAAACTTGTACACTACTGGTTAGTTATTACGTTATTACATAGTTACTACATATTAGAAAAAGGTTCTACAATACTCGATTTATAAAGCATAAGCATACCTCGAAATACGTTTGTAGGGAATAATAAATTGAGAAGTATAGTACCAGGGGTAATGTAAAACCTCCCGTGGTACTACCAGACAGGATAGTAGTACTACGGGCAAAAACAATTCCCATGGTACCAGTAAGACCATCAGTAGTACCACGAGTAAGAACAGATTAAACAATAAATAATAAATAATAAATCTTTCCTACAATCACACCAATTATCTAGCCCAAGAGAAGCTTCGAAGAAACTCGATAAATGGTTACTAGATAACGGATAAACATACTTAAAATACTTAAATACATACTTATTATACATACACAGAAAACACCCAGACCCGAGACAATTCAGAAAAACAATAATTTCTAAATTGACCCGACCGGGGATCGAACCCGGGACCTCAGAGATGGCGACACCATGAAAACCGGTGTACAAACCACTCGACCAAGGAGGTCGTCAGATTGCAACAATACTATTTAGTTCTACCCATGGTCATTAACATGGAGATTGGTTACGAATAATTCATACATAGATTCTCCACTTTGATCCCCCAAAGGAGTTAGTCTACGACTAGGCAATGAGGACCGCAGAAGCAGTCCACTGCAATAATCCACGTTTCACCAAATTACAACTGCACATGTGCTCAGCGTGATAGGTGGTGAGCCCATCGCCACTCTATGTTGTTGGTTGCATGTGCAATATTTATAAATACAAAATACAAATTATTTTATTTAAATATAAAGTATAGTCAGTATTAAAAGCCGTGACTGTGTCGCGTAGCGGTGAAAGAATACTACCACCCCCTCTCTTCCCTTGGGTGTCGTAAAAGGCGACTAACGGACTAAAGACTGCATATACATCCAACAGCATAACAGTAACATAAAGAGAGAGCGGCGATGGCTCACCACCTGTCACACTGAGCACATGTTTAGTCGCTATTTGGTGACAAGTGGACTATGGTGTAGGACTGCTTTTGCGGTCCTCATTGCCTAGTCAGTCTCTGACTAACCCTTCGGGGATAATAGTCGTGATTTATGTAGGTATGTATGTATTAAAAGCACAATAAAATTAACTTGTAACATTTAGTTCGATAGTCGCCTTTTACGAAACCCAAGGGAAGAGATGGCTTGGTAGTATCGTCTTAGTGAGCCACACGGCTAAACTAAACAAATGAAATGGAATACGTAACAGAACACATGTACAGTTCATTTCTATTCCAAACCATGCATGGCTAATACACTGCCTTAAGCTTCAATTTCATGTTTCGCAATGTTTTTTTTCCCTCGACTTAATTTACTTCTGCCTTATTACGTATCTCCTTTTGCGCCATAGTGTAAATGAAATAGTAACTCGTCTGCCGCCAAAGAAACGGCTTTCTTATATTAGAAGGAAGGAAACGAGCAGGCGGGTCACCTGATGGAGAGTAATCACTGCCGCCCATGGACACCCGCAAAACCAGAGGAATCGCAGACGCGTTGCCAGCCTTTATAGAAAGAATAGGTTTTAGAAATAGGAATTGTGTGGAGAAGGGGGTAGAATGGGCCTCCGGAACCCTCACTGGCCGGACGAAACACAACAGCACCAAGTGCCGTTATTTCACGCCGGTTATTAGTGAGAGGGTGGTATTACGCCGGGCGAGCCGGCCCAATGCGTGCTGCATTGCAGCGTGGCTCTACCACTCAGTCAGTGTCACTCATTTAGCACCACCCAGGGGTCACATGTATGGTATCAAGGGTAAACCTACGGACGCGAGTATCTTTAACCCCCAAAATATTTCTGCTGCTTCCAGATATTGTATTATTTTGGTACGTTTACACGCTTGCCGAGGCTTGGCAAGCGTCCCCAAACACAAGCATGTCAACAGGGAGTTTGGCGTGGCTTGCGTGAGCTTGCAAGAGCTTGTCGCTGATCCGGACCGGTGTTGGTTTTTTAATACAGATCAAAGGAAGCTTGCGGCAAGCGTTTGCGACGCATTTACACGTTGGCGCGTGTTTGGTGTCACTCACGAGCTCGTGCTGTACGGATTTTTAACATTCACCATCTTTTCGGTCGAACTTTTTGCTTCCTTTGTTTTTGTTAATATTTTAAATAAAAATAATAATATGTCCAACCAAATGCAAGCGCCGAAACAACTTCGACGTCTGTTACCATAGAAAACATTTTCTGTTACATCCGCGTCTGCCATGCTTACCTGTCTGAAACACACTAACGCACTCGCAAGCGTGTAAATGACACGCAAGCGTTTGTTTAAGATAGGAGCTTGTGGACGCTTGCAAAGCCTCGGCAAGCGTGTAAACGTACCATTAGGCGTGATGGCTGCTGGTTTGTGATCACCTACCAGTATTTGGCAAGCGAAAAGCAAGCAAAAAGTATTTTACTCATCAATTTTAGCGATGACTTGACTTTAATGAAGGAGGCCTTTGCCCAGCAGTGAGACAATATGGAAGCTTAACTTTTTTTACAGCTACTAATTATTCGCGCGCAATTTGTCGCGTAGCAGTGAATGAATACTACCACCCCCTTCTTCCATTGGATGTCGTAAAAAGCGACTAACGTAGTAAAGACTGCACAAACTTCCAACTGCATAGAGCGGCGATGGGCTCACCACCTGTCACGCTGAGCACATGTGCAGTCGCTATTTGGTGAAAATTGGACTATGGTAGAGGACTGCTTTTGCTGTTCTCATTGCCAAGTCTCTGACTAACTCTTCCGGGGGTCATAATCGTGATTTTGTGGATGTATGTAATTTTTTTATCAAATTGAATAATGCTATGATTCATTGTGTCGTTTATTTTATGTGACGGCTTTTATGTACACAAGTCGGTCGTGAGATTCTTAATACAATGGAATAAAAATCAAATTGTGTACATATTGGTGCTCGTGACTGTACATACACTCACGATTATTATCCTCAAAGGGTTAGTCAGAGACCAGACAATGAGAACCACAAAAGAAGTGCACTGCCACAGTAAGTACTTTTTTTTTAATTTCACATTACAATTAAAATTACACCAATAATCTATACCAAGATAAGTAATCTTTTGAAACTCGTTAATATGGTAATATAACGGATTAATATACATAAACATAGAAAAAACACCCAGACCCGAAATCAATTTAGAAAAACAGTTTTTTCCTACATTGACCCGACCGGGAATTGAACCCCATGGGATCTCAGAGATGGCTCGACGCCAGACCCGTGTGCTAACCACTCCACCACGGAGGTCGTCCTGTCGCAACAATGACTTAAAATTTGTAGAATGTGAAATAGGTTTACCTATATCTATATCTTTTCCTTATATGCTTGCTATGTTTACCGTACTTCCTCCCAGCTTACTGTTTTCTTTGCGCTGTGGCGCCGCCTCCGGTTGTTTACAGGCTGAGCGTTTACGTATGCTGTTGTGGGAAAATTAAGAAAAACACTCGCTACAAAGGTTATGCGAAAGTGAACAGAGAAGGCTGTGGTAAATTTTGTTTGTTCATTTTTTTTACAATTTTTTTCTGTGCCTCGTTCTGTTAGTATAAACACGTTGTCATTTATGCGAGCGTTCGTTGGAACAGTAATGAGGTTATTTTATTTTATAATAAAAAACACTAATTCTTAATTTAACTGTTATTGTTATACTTGCCAATTCGTTTTTATTATCTATCTTGTCCAAAATATACGGGGATTAACGCTAACTACTTGTAAGGCATCCTACTTTTTATACCCGGCGTTTGCCGCACAAAGGGAGCCGGCACCACACCGGCAAATCGCGAGTATCTCGACAGTCAGTCGAAAGGTCGAAACGACGGTTATAAAAAGGTATGCGTAGGATGCCTTTAATAAGTAGTTATATACATACATATAATCACGACTATTATCCTCGAAGGGTTAGTCAGAGACTAGGCAAAGAGGACCGCAACAGCAGTTCTATGCCATAGTCCACTTTTCAGCAACATAGAGACAGCACGTGTGCAAGCGTGACAGGTGGTGAGCCCATCGCCGCTCTATGATGTTGGATGTATCTGCAGTCTTTAGTCCGTTAGTCGCCTTTTACGACACTCAAGGGAATAGAGGGGGTGGTAGTATAGGGCGCGCGACACGGCGAATAAGTAGGTCTCCATCTAAATGTTTGTTTATAATGGAACTTAAAAGTTTTTAGCTATCTTATCCAGCTAAAGGTTTACATGAGATCTAGTGATAAGTCGCTTTTAGTAAGTACATCAATTTTATTTCTTTTTCGCAAATGACGCTGTTTATCAACCTTCGTTCAGAAGAGGATATCTAAGAAAAACAATACACTAAATTTACTTTATCATGTGTGGTATCAATCTCAATATTTAGCACCGAAATTTCCCGTTAGAGCGAACATCTCCAACACACAGAGTTGAGTTGAGCCGAGCAATTACGGCTAATAGTTAAACAAAGCCTCCATTCTGTGAGTGTGAATTCATTATCTGTGCGATATGAAAACGTGGTACGATATTTCTTAGGGCTGGCACTGTGGAAAGGAAAGGAGTATTAACATATTCGATCACAAAGATTAACAGTCACTTTAATTCTTATAGGTATTGTCAATAAAACGTTGAAAAACTATTACCTCGGATGGCAATCGAACCCACGTCCTAGTATACTGGGCGGCTGCATTGTTGGATTCCACCTGTGGTAATAATTTTTTTTACGTTTTACTATCTTTAAGTATAAATCAAGTTTAGAAGAAATACATAATTATTATATGTAGAAAATACCTAGATCCAAGATAATTTAGTAAAAAAGTTATTTTATTACTACATACCTAATTTTCTAAATTGCCGTTACTTGTGGTCTACAAGTGCGGCAGTAATAGTAAGATAGTGTTACAGTTCTGTACTTCTTCTGTTTTTGGACCCATTCTATTCATTAGGAGCATGATAAAGTATAGTAGAAAGTATTGGTATCACCAGTACTGCATACAATAATAATTCAATCTTACTTATCTAATCGTAGTCAGGTAGTTAAAATCGGAAATTGCCAAAGTAAACCTAAACCTATAACGTATGGTGTACCACAAGGGTCAATTTTGGGCCCGTTGCCATTTTTAATATATATAAGTAACTTAAATGAATTAGGTCTTAAGGGAGAAATATCTTTGTATGCTGACGATACTTGCTTGTTCTATTTCGGACACTCAATAGAGTCAATTATTTCAAAAGTTCAGAATGACCTTAATTTGTTGAATGATTGGTTTCAACACAATCTACTTACTATAAATATATCTAAGACTAACTATATCATATTTAAACCGAAAAATAAAACCATTCCTGACTTTCAGCCTCTTACTATAAATAACCAAATAATCAAAAGATCCAATCGAAAAATATCTTGGCCTGCTTCTTGACGATCAACTCACGTGGAAACCCCACTTACAAAAAATAAAATCCAAATTATCAACGGTAACAGTTACCCTTCGGGGTTTAGCTCCATGTTTACCGCATAAAATGAGTTACCTCATATACAACTGCCTTGTTAAACCTCACATAGACTATCTAATTGAAATATGGGGCTCAGCTGCAAAAAGTAACTTAAATCCAATACAGAGAGCTCAAAATAAAGTCGTGAAAGTTCTATTTAACTTTAAATATCTAACACCAACCAAGGAAATATATAAAGAAACTAAACTGTTAAACATAAGTCAATCGTATGTTTACTTCACAAGTTTATTAATTCGTAAAATAATATCTAAGGACATTCACACACAAATAAGTTTTACTAAAAAGCAACAAATTCAAAAAATTAAACTCAGAAATGCTAATGACTTAATCTTACGCGCACCAAGAACTAATTATGGAAAAAGAAACCTTATGTTTGAAGGGGCGCAAATATACAATTATATATACAACTCCCCAAAGACGTAAAAGAATCTAAGTCAATGACAAGCTTCAAAAGACTATTAAAATTTCATATAATTAAATCTATAACATAAAAATGCACCCCGCTTCCGCGGATTACACTATTTTTTATTATTTTATTTTATTTATTATTATGATTATAATTTTGTACTCTTACTTAAACTCTTTAATATTGTTATTGTTTTCATTCAAGCATTCAACGTCAAATTTAAATCTAAATATAATTCAAATAATTAAAAATCAAAGTTAAATAAAATATCTTATTCTAAGCAGACTTTACAAAAATATTTTAAAATATCTACAGAATAATAAATAAGTACATTTAATACATGCATAAATAAATATTGAATTCATTAATATCTATAACAAATAATAAATAATACCTGTATAAATAAATACAATAGTCATATACTTATATATCGATAAAAATACATAAATAATTAACATCATACGATACGACTCCACTCGGAAAACGAGCCACTTCTAGTGCACGGTGAGCGTAGTATGAATTTATATCCGTAAACGCAGTTTTTTGTTTGCGCTCCACTCTGCACTACACCTGACGCTGTGACTGTGCGCTGTTATTTATATTTTTACCCCCGACTTGTGTTATATTTTTCTACTGTTTACTTTGTTAAAAAGTTTATGTACTCATGGTAAGTGAATTGTTGTGAATTCTTAATGAGAATAAAGATCTTATACCTTAAACCATTAAAGGATACCACATTAAACCTTGTAAAACCTTTGTAAATCGCTTTCTTTAACTACCTGAAGATAGGGGGTTCTTACCACCCAACCGCTTCAATACCTAAGGAGCAATCTCATAATACAGAAGAAGAAGTAAAACAGACAGTATTCTTATGATTTTAGATTCCGGGTGAAGTACGCCTCCATCTTAGATCTTCGATGACGTTATCCTCTCAGTTGAAACAGCCAAGCGTTTCCGCATACCCAAATAAAAGGAAAAAAAGTAATGCAACTAAAAAGTTTCGCGTCTCAAAAGAAAATGTCTCAGTTCACTTTTATCCACTTCCTCATCCGGACAGCGGCAGAGCTCTTACCGTAACGCAATAATGGAGACTGACGAAATACCACATCTATTTTCGTTTGTAACAACCCTAGTTTAGGTACTCACCTCATCCCTTTCGAGAGGTGTGAGTGTGACCCAATTTGCTTCCGAAACCTCGATAAAATACACTTCCAGAGGAACTGATGGGATGTTAAAGCAAATTGGTGTCATTAGTACTTTTTGTGTTATTATGCCGGCAAAATTAAATGAGCATTCCGCTTTATGGTGCGCGGCCAACACAGCCTTTGGGCGAGTTAAGGTTAACCCAGGCTCATGACGCTAACCACATGTACAGTTGTAATTTAATGATCAGAAATGATTTCCTTTTGCCAATATAAAAATCGGTTGCTTAGTTGTTATACAAGTTGCTTATTGCGTTTGTTAAAGTGTTTTGATTATTGATATCACGGGGTGGATAGCGAGGCATAGAATAAACCAGAATTCACGCACGGAGTACGAAATGGTTTCCCTGCTGGAAATCGAGGCTGATGGAATGTGGGTTTCTAAACGGTGGTCTAACCACTACGCCACAGTAACGTGTCCACGTTTCACCAAATTACAACTACACATGTGCCATAGTCCTATGGCAGTGGACTCTTGGCTTAGTCGCCTCATTGCCTAGTCTCTGACTAACCCTATGGGGATAATAGCCGTGAAGTATTTATGTATGGCAACACGAACTGCCGACTCTAAAGCTCACTACGAGATGTTCTGTACCGGAGCGGAACACAGCAATGCAACAATGATTAGCGGAAAAAGGTATTACAATCAGGAGCACAATCTCATATTAGACAGATTTTAAGATTCTGGCCCAAACAAAAGTGACAAAACAAAAGACTTTAAGTTTATATAAGTATAAACTGTTTCGTACTACTGCTGCAAAGGTCTTTACGCCATTTTCCCTTAACGTTTTTTTACATAGATATTCACAAACGAATCCAGTTAACAAAATTACTCTATAAAGATTTTTTTCCTTGTACCCATCATAAAAACCGTTGAGTGACAATTGAAATGGCATCAAAGTCAAATGAAATAAATGACCGCCCATGAAAGTGAGGAAGTAACTCTTATTCAAATCGAGCGATTCATGCCGGCCCGCTAATGCCCTGCACTGGCCTGCGATTTATAGGCACTCTCAATAGACCTCTGACGAAAAGCCTTAAACTAAAGCCTACTAAAACTCAACCTTATCACTTACCAAATAAGAACGAAATTCGCCCGCGCGATATCTCCTTTCAGCTGATAATAATTATGTCTCGTTTCTAAATGTCATCGCTGAAAGCGATTTGACTTATCGTGTGGTTTGATGACGTCATCATTACACAATTTACGGACTGGCAAGTTTAATTTGAGCTTCCTCAGTGTCTGCTTCTTTATTTTAATGGGGATAAGGTTGAAGTTCCTTTTAAATTATTCTGTTTAAATTGTTTTTTTTCTGCAACTGTGCATCTGATTTTATCTTGTTTTTTTTTGATACCATTACAGCACCAGGCCTCCATATTACCTGATGTCTGTCTCATATCCGAATTTTGGTATAACGAAGCTATTATGGGGTGGATAGAGAGGCATAAAATAAACCAGAATTCACGCTCGGAGTACAAAATGGATTCCCTACTGGAAATCGAAGCTGGAATGTGGATTTCTAAACGGTGGCCTAACTACTACGCCACTGATGCTGAAATACGTTCTCAAATGGTTGAGCATTTTGAATGAAGCGCACAGCTTAACCGATACTTATGTCAATGATACTGAATAATATACTCAACATTGTCGTTGAGGATTCCGAGTGAGTGGCTGAAGTGCGTTTCCGAGACTTACATTAGAGACACAGAAACACACACGCTACATCATCTTCACTGTCGCTACACTCTTAGTCGTGGTCGTCAAGTCAGCAATAGAGACTCGCCCTACAATACGTCGCCATTTTTCTCTGGCGGCCGCTTTCATCATCATCGGCATTGGGTGCCATCTTCAATATGAAGTTTGGAGGTCAGTTGACATTTCTTGGGGTCCCATAAAGTGTATTTTAACTGATGATAGCCAAGTCCAGTCCACTGTTTGATGTCATTCAACCATTTACGTCTCGGACGTCTCGGACCTCGCTTTCCCGGAGTTTTGCATTTGAGGATTAGCTGTGGGAACGGCTATTTCCTAGTGTATAAATACAAGCGGCTATCCACTTCTGCTTTAGAACATCATTCTCAACTAGGTTAGACCAGTTCCGCCCATCTCATCGGTGATCTACTGCGCGGTCGGATGCCTTCACCTCGAAGCCACTGCCCAATATAGTGGTTCAGTATACCCTGTAAAGTGCGCTTCAATCTAAGATTTACCATTGCAAACTGATGTCACAAACGTCCAAGAGTGGCGGTGGCCGAGACTTATCGGACGTCGCTCATATGTCGGCTCGGTAACAACCAATAAGAAATCTTGGACTCCGCACAATCTGTAGAGCCGTCTTATTTAATTTGTTACCCTGTTTTTAATACCGTAATATGCACCAAGTACATAAACGGCCGTACACTTGACATGCCCGTTCCGCCCGAACTTTTTCAATTTGTTTTCCGACCAGCCAACTTTTAATTGGGCACCGTGTCAATCGAAAAACTGCCGATGTGGGAGACTTCCCTCATTTCTCACAACGTCAAAAATTCGGCACAACATTTTGGTAGCCGTAATTAGTCTATGTACTGTTCAATACAACGTCGAAAAATACACTTTTAAACTCTTGCGTTCAGTTGTACTTACACAAATATTTAACGAGTTTCTATACCGTATTTTTATACCGGACTACTGCTGTGGTCTGCCGACAAGTATAAAAGGCACTTAGTCTGCCCTAAAAATTGAGCCCCAGACAACCTTCTGGTTAGCAGACGTACCTACTATAAATAACTGTTGAAAGGCAAAGGTCTTCAATATTAAAACCAAGTCATCGATATAAATTATTAATTTTGGCTTAATCAGTACTCTTAGAAAATGCTGGCTGGTGATCAGAAACTTAGGCAGCGCATCTAATAATCCGTAACCCATTTAATTCAATCTGGTACTATTTGATCCCATTACCTGCGGGTATCAGTCTGAGCCTAGCCCTTGGCCACTAAATATTTTTCGGTGTACAGCCCAACCTTATTTTTCTACAATTAAAAAGAAGTTACGCTGCTGTAATGAATTAATTTCTTCGAGGCCCACTCGTGAACGGACAATTCAATTTGCAAAATTGTTTTCGAACTGCCCGTCCGTTAAACACCACTTTTGTTGTTTTAATAAATTAACGCCAGCGCCTTTATGTGGCACAATTGTTTCCTGTCCTCCTTTTCTTTGAACGTAACAAATGTTGATGAGATTGTATTGTCACTGGAAGAAGTTTTATTTGATAAGTTAGTATTGACAATTTAAAGAATATACCTGCTGACGTGACGGGTTTCTGGTCAGGTGGAATTTAACTGTTGCAGACGAGAACAATACGAGAGTGTTCCGAGACCCGGATTCTTAACTGAATTCTCTGACATTTCAGGTCAGGTCCGGCACAACACCAATAGCTGGCCATGATAACCTAATTGATAGTACACATGTTCAACATAATCTATTCTTTTGTTGCACAAAGAAATAAGGGTTATATACACATTAAACAAGACATGAACAAAGATGCGGGGCTTATTTAAAACAGTCCCTTTCAGCTGTGATAACAAAGTAGGTTTTGCACTATCACTATTCAACGTTTCTTTCCTCTTTAAATGTTTAGGTTTTGAACTTGTAGAGTTCCTTTTTAGTAGTATATTTATGTCATTCTGTCACAATTACTCTCGCTCTTTTCGTATTTCCAAATTCTATCTGATATTCTTCTGAACGTGATTTTCGTGCGCTCTAGATTGAGCGATTGGTTAAAAAATTCGAAGAGAAAAAAAATCTAAGTTGTCATTTTAAATATTATCATTGTCAGCTGTAGATGTACACAAAATTCCGAAATCTGATGGCGCATTTGATAATATCGCTTGAAACGAATACCATACCTACAAACTACATTCACGTTTGCCATTCTGTACTAATTAATTTAGCTAAACAGCTTTATCAGCAACATAAACAGCCATTCAACGGATAGTCAAACTTCCTACCGCGCTAACCGGAACAGTTAACATTGTAGTTTCGTTATAATTTACGGCCCCCTTTATTACTGTTGGCTTGAGTTAAACGTCGGCGGCAATATGCAGTGACATCCCACGGATGGGCCATTGTGCCCCGACACCCCAGCTTAACTGCTTAATTTGTCATTGACGTTATTGTGTGTGACGGGAATTCGGGAAAATTCAGCTTATATACACGCCGAATACAAAGCTAGTCTGAAACCGCTCAAAGTCAGATTCTATACAAAAGTGAAAACTGGTTTTTATCATATTTACTCTTCCTCTTCACGCCTCGTTTGAATTTTCATACTACTGCTTAGTATTTATAATTTTTTCTTGGATTCGCTCAGTAAATTAAGAGTGTTAGACATAATCTAAGACATACACATACTCGTACAATTAAGTGGCGTATTAAATGTCAGGAAAAATATGTCTACCGCGAAACGACATGTTATAATTATGTTTAAATGCTTATTACATAGCATATCTCGCACAGGGTACATGTTGCTAAACGTGATAATAAAATTGTATACGTGTTGCATAAAGTAAGAATACAATGTGTTCGTTTTCTTTAAAAAAATATTATGTCGACATCTTTTCTTACAGTTTACAGAAATTCATTTGTCACATGCTAGACATCTTCTTGTTTGAGTCAAAACTGTGAAAATAACTTGATTCGTATTTCTAAATTCCGATTTCGGGATATCTCGCACAGTTTCCATATCATATTACTGTCACTTTAAGAAATTTTTTTTTGATTTTTTTTCACATGACCACAATATTATGTTCGAAATAAGATTTTTTTAACCGACTTTAAAAAAAAGGAGGAGGTTCTCATTAGTTGGGAGCTCTTTTTATTTACTTTAGCCGATTAGTTCAAGACAGTTAAACCGTATAAGATATTTTTTTTATTTAGTCACATTTTGCTCTCTGTGTAGGTAGGTATCCACTTGCAGCCAATCCAATTCTCTAAAACTATTTAAATAATTAAATAGCATTATAGTTTGGCTCTTAAACACTAGGCAAGCTGAGCGATAAACACTCGCTCAAACATTTATTGCGTATCAAAACTTATTTATGGCACGTTTAACCTAAGTAATTAACTACAGGATCCCGTTAAGTGCTAAACTGTGCTTAGCAAGTTTTATAGCATGTTAACAAACCTTACATTAAATATGACGTGTAAATAAGATTCATTAACCCTGCTCTTGCCTACCCTATTTTTATTGTAATAGTTATAGCTTCGATCATGTAAACTATATAATATTTAGAGATACACGATTGCTGTTTGAAAAACGGCACCATAAAACAAGGCAAAAATCAAAAATGTGCCTAGTTTTTTTATTAAAATTTCTAATTTTATAATTTGGTCCAACTAGCTTGAATCTAGCGAGTGTAGTTCTGAAGTGATGTAACTCCAATAATATTTTTGAGAATTTGTACTTTATTTGCCTAAGTTTAAGGTCTAATTTACAATAAATGATGTCTTGATGTCGTAGAGTGTGTGTGTGTGTGTCTGTGTCTTACGTAGTAGTTTTATTTAGTTTATGTAAGTAAGTAAATTAAATTTGTTTAAATTAAATGAAATTGTGTTGTTTTAGCTATATAGGTATTATTGTTTGTATTAAGTAAGTTTTTTTTTTAATTTTATGTTTGCTGCGCATAATAGTGCCTCACTGCATAGATAGGCATGTACGGAAAACCAGCGTCGAGGTGTCATTCTGTTTAATTTAGTTGTCCAAATTTGAATTTGTTGTGTTGTACTGAATAAATTGTTATTATCTTTATCTACCTACCTTATATCTCGTTTCGTTTCTGATGTTGATCTATGGATAGGTATGTTTGCGTGTACGCAGGGACATTGTTTGAGTTTGATTTTGTATATGAGACCGTACATCTGTTGTTTTTATGATCGAAGAGTTATCACTTTTTTTGTTTCATCGATACAGTAAGTCATTGTTTATTTTATTTAAATTGATGAAAAAGTACCTTATTTTTATTATTTTTGTCAAGATATTTTTGTGTATGTAGTTGTGTTTGTCTTGTCATCTTCCTTATGTTTTTTTTTATCTTGTAATGGAAAATGTCTTAAAAAAGTACTACAGTCCCTCTCTTCATCGTCGTAAAAAGCGACTAACAGACTAAGACAGCGCATACATCCAACAGCATAGAGTGACCCATCACGCACAGTACACACGGCGTCAGATCAACCTACTAATACTGATCCTTAAAACTAAACGATAAAGTTCAAAATTGATTGTAGAAATTTGACAGTTTTGGGTAGGTTGATCTGACGCCGTGTGTACACATGGCGCCAGATTTATTATTGAATTTTTTCCAACACAATGCTATATAGATATAGGATAAAATGTTTACTAGAAAAAATCAACCAGTCTCAGGAAGCTCGAATGGGATTTGAACCCATGACCTTTGGATTGCCGGTCCACTGCTCTTACCGCTGAGCTACCGAGACCCCAGAAGACTCGTTGAATTTTATCTAGTAGTTTGTGATATACGCTGTGAGCAAGCGGGTTCGAATCCCATTCGAGCTTCCTGAGGCTGGTTGATTTTTTTTCTAGTAAATTATCCTATTTACAATACATTTACATAAAAGAGCAAAATAAGAAAAATAGTGTTACAATTATATTATACTAGCGGCCCGCCTGCGCCTTCTTAAACGCTAACTAAGAAAGACCGTCATAGTTCAGTCATTTAAAAAAATATATCTACAAAATATAAACAAAAACTATCCTCAGTTAACGCTCTATCTTTTAGTGAAAACCGCATAAAAATCCATTGCGTGGTTTAGGAGAAGAGTGCGCTGCCACAGACAGAGGAAAACGGCGACTTTATAATATTTTATGACTAGCGGCCGCTCGCGGTTTCACCCGCGTGGTTTCCGTTCCCGTGGGAATATCGGGATAAAAAGTATTCTATATGTTAATCCAGGCTATAAACTATCTGTATGCCGAATTTCAACCAAATCCAAGTAGTAGTTTTTACGTGAAAGAGTAACAAACATCCATCCATACTTACAAACTTTCGTGTTTATAATATATTATTATAGTAGGATACATGTATGTTTCTTACAATTCAACTACTGCTATGGATATGAAAGTGGAAGCAAATCGACATTTTGATCATTATTTGAACATTATTTGAAGTTAAGAGTACCTTAAACGCGTTTAATTGCCAGCTTAGTTCCTTTCCACCTCTCTTTTTGATGTCACCTCGTGTCTTCCGTTCCAACCGTTTACGACTAGTTGGGGCGTGAGGATTAAGCCGGAGCCAACGGCTTTTCGTGCCTTTGAGGATCAGCTCGGCAAATTGGCAAAATGTTTCCCTATTTCGTCAACTAGCCAGCAAGTGTTTATAGAGCATAAATTAGGAACAACAGGGGTTAAAACTAACTTTAACTGCCATTAACGGGTACATACTTTAAGTATTCATAGTGTAAGGGCTCTAACACACGAGCAGCAGTTTGCTGTCGACGCATGTAACTTTACATACGTCGACAGCAAATTGCTGCTCGTGTGTAAGAGCCCTAAACCTCCTTTTTTGAAAACGTGGACTAAAGTTTTAACTAGTTTTAACTGCTGTTGAATCGTTTTTGTTTATAAAAGCAGATCTATCTGCTTCACCAGAGAGAACCATCGTTTTGGATTATGTTTAAGTCCGCATTTTAGATTATTATAGAGCAGTGCGTGAACGCTTCTTCGGTAGGGGTACACTTTTACTAATTTACTTACGACAAAGAATTTCCACCCATTTCTGATATACCGACGTTTGTTGTCACAAACTTTTCTTTTTTTTTATAAAACTAGCGGCCGCTCGCGGTTTCACCCGCGTGGTTCGGGATAAAAAGTATCCTATGTGTTAATCCAGGTTATAAACTATCTGCACTGAAAGAACAAAAAGGTTGATTTTGCACGGGTTGGCGACACATTAGTTGAATTAACAAAGTGATGGGTTAAAGCAACATGAACAAATTGTTGTTTTCACAGAAAAAAATTTGTTGATATGAAAACAGTTGTTTTTACCTATTTGTACATGTTGGCGTAACAATTCATGCATAATTCAATAGGTAATTGTTGATTTTACTGTTCAAGTTGTTGAAATAACCATTTTTAAAGTTAAATTTACAAAATAAATACGTTAAAACAACAAAAGATATATGTAATAAGTTCAAATTACCGTAACTGATCAACAATACAGTTTTTGTTCATTCAACAAAACTCAAGAGTAGGTTAATATACCTATATATTAACCCTAAAATTTTGTTGAAATATGGTAAACCCAACCAATAATTTCTTTCCGTGTGTATGCCGAATTTCATCCAAATCCATGCAGTAGTTTTTACGTGAAAGAGTAACAAACATCCATCCATACTTACAAACTTTCGCGTTTATAATATTAGTAGGATAAGGAGGCAAACGAGCAAGCGGGTCACCTGATGGAAAGCAATCACCGCCGCCCATGGCCATCCGCAAAACCAGAGGAGTCGCAGATGCGTTGCCGACCTGTAAGAAAGGAATAGGATTAGGGAAGGAATAGGAATTGTGAGGGGGAGGGGCCTCTGTTGTTTCCAACCATACTCATCTCCTAGATCTTTTTCTAAATCGTCAAGGTATTTCGAGTATCTAGCATAATCCTTACGCAGGGTCCTCATGAGGATCATAGAAACCAGGCCTACTAAAAATATAACCATCATTTAACTGTTGAATATGCTAAACCAATATATTCTATGCTGGAAAAAAATAGGATCCAAGTATTTGTCAAGCCAAAAATCTTCACAGCGTACACAAAGGCCTTGTAGGTTTGTTCATTGAGCTTTTTGCCATGCTTCATCGTTACACTCCTCATGTTTTAATTTTTTCTTTCTGTGATATAAGTACATATACCAATAAAAAGATGCAATTTTGTACAACCCGTTGCATCGAACCCCAAAACAAAATAAGTACCTACACTTTTATATTACTTACCGACATGATAGCCCCCCGTTTCCGATACACGTAAGTTGGTATTACGCCCCTTGTTTTCTCGCATGCCAGGTAGGTAGTAATCATTGATAACTGTTATTATGGCGCCGCCGATATAGCTAGGGGCTACTCTCGACACATTGTTTGGGAGTCAGCAATCGGCATTATCACTAAGGCGTTTTGTTTTATAAGATGTACATTCGAAAGGAAAGGTGATTATATTTTTTATGATTACTTATCCGTAACATACAGTGGCTAAGCGGTTAAGCACTCGGCTCGATATCCTGAGGTCCCGGGATCAATTTAATAATAATAATAACACCTAGAGAGGCTCTCGCTGAAAGGTTGTGTCAAGGGTCAGATGCAAAAGGCAGCCCTTTACTCCTTGACACGGCACGTATTGTCAGGAGGTTCCTCACTCTGCAGCACTAGGTTAAGTTTTTATAATAAAAAAAAAATTATTAACTTGTATAATATTTAATAAAGGAAATAATAATAATAAAGTTTATTATCGCCAACGGTTGTACATATAATCTTACAAGTAATGTGACAGTTAAATTTTTAAACTACAGTGGCTTGCAAAAATAAGTATCACACTTTTTTCTGTTGACCCATAGTCTGTCTCTGTCATATGATCTAACGTTCGTGCGAGTTAAAAGAGTGCAGAACCTGTTTTGTTTACATTTATTCAGCCAAAACCCACGCATTAAGTCGTCGTCCTGGAGCGGGACAAATGCACATGTCCGACAAATGCGAAATGGCGTTTGCCACTCCAAGGGATAACTTTTAATGTACACAAGATAAACAAGACACACAAGACTTAAAAATGTTACTATTGTATAATTTACTATAGTTTCAAAGAAAGCTGATAAGATTGCTATAAGTAAAACGTTTTTTATTATAAATCTCTAACTTCTATAGTTAGTTAAAAATGAAATATTAAAAGTGTGATACTTATTTTTACAGGCCTGTGTATATATAAATGTTGTGTACTGTTACTGGGTCAAAAAATGACCCGTATGAAGGACATTTAATGGTCGGGCAGAGTGTGTTTTTGGATTTTTAGATGCGTAACCTGGGTTTATCACTAATCCGCATTAGGCAAGCGTGGGGACAGTATTTACTATTTATCCGTAAAGCCAAACTCACAGGCCCGCAATGGGCCAGTGTGGTGGGTCATTCATGGCACATTCTCCCCATCTGTGGACTGTGCCCAGCAGTGGGACGTTTATAGGATGAGGATGAATGCCGAACGTATCAGTAGCCACGTCGCAAAGCGTTAGGCTCGATATTTACAGATTCTGAGTTCAATGCCCAGGTCGGGTTAGAAATGCTTTTTTATTTTTATTTTTTAACTAATACCTCCATAATGATATCGGAGTCTTTCTATGCTTGTTTTGTTCTCTTTTATTCAAGTTCTCGCGTTTATGCTTCTCGGTCTAAGTATGCTTCGGACTTTTCGATGCATAGCTCGTTGTAATCAGTAGCACGTCGCAAAGCGTTAGGCTGGATATTTACAAATCCTGAGTCCAATTCCCAGGCCGGGCTAAAATGCTTTTTTTTAACTTATAGCTCCGCTATCATACCGGAGTTTTTTTGCTTGTTTTGTTCTCTTTTATTGAAGTTCTCACTTTTATGCTTCTCGGGCTAAGTATGCTTCGGACATTTCGATGCATAGCTCGGGTTTGTAATCACTTTGGTGACTTTATTTCAATAATGGAGGCATTGGAGGCTTTTGCATTTCAATAATGGAGGCTTTTGCATAGTAGTTGGATATGAAAATATATCAAATGTTATATTTGCTAATAATTGGTCGTAGCGTAGCGTTTTAGAAAGACAAATTCCTAATTGCAATAAAACTATTTAAGCTAAAGAACCGTGTCACGTACCAGTGAAAGAACCCCCTCTCTTCCTTGGGTGTCGTAAAAGGCGACTAACGGACTAAATACTGCACATACATCGAACAGCATAGAGCGGCAATGGGCTCACCACCTGCCACGATGAGCACATGTGCAGTCGCTATTTGGTGAAAAGTGGACTATGGCAGAGGACTGCTTTTGCTGTCCTCATTGCCTAACCCTTCGGGTATAATAGTCGTGATTATAAAGTATGTATGCTAAATAAACCTACACAGTCATCTATCTATGAGATTGCGTTGCCTGAAGCTGCCGGGTTTAAACAAATAAAAAACATTACCGTTTTGCGACCGATTGTACTTTAAATAGGCATTATTAGTCGAACTATAATCAATGACGGCAGCGGAATTATCCCATCGCCGTTGTCAGGCCTTCCTTACCTTTTATATTTGCTCAAATTATAGTTTCGTCTCTCTTAATTCTGGGGTGAATGTGCGAATTGGTAACGCCGATTCCTTTTTAAAAGTGGTGTGTGAAGAAGTATTTCTCTTGTGTAAAAAAGTAAAGTACCTACAGCCTGTATATCCTACTGCAGGGCAAAGAAATGAAATAAATTTCTTCGTGTCACACACATACATGTAAATATACAATTTTAATCAAAAATATGTCATTGTGACACATAGGTATCCACTCAGCATTAGTCAAGACACCAAAGGTGCCCCGACGCTGATCTTTCGCGGATACCTGGAGAACAACAGAAAACAGCATAAATAGCATTTATTATCCTATTTTCTGTGACTGACTTCGCCTATGAAAAATAATTCTAAAATGTAAAATTAAAAACAATAAAAACATATATATCAAAACATTCTAGTAAAAACAATATTAACTCAATATCAACAAAGATTATAAGGCATTTTGTTTATTCGTCTAATGGTTATTAGGCATAAAAATCTAGTAGAGACAAGATAGAATGGTGAGGTTAAAATTTCAAAATCCGCCATAATTTGAATTGGTTTTCTTTTTCAGAATTTGACATATTTTTTACTTAATAATAGCTATATGAACCTGATAAACAAAAATTAATTACTTAGGTACCATAGTGTAATAGTAGTTTAGGGTGCAGCCGTACCCCTAAGCCGCCAACATGTTTATTTTATACGAAAAGTAATTAATTATAGGCAAACACAAAATTTCCAAAACCCTCTTTTTTCCTGAGTGCATTTGGTTCTTGAATAAGACTGTATATTTTTGGATAATAGTTTATGTTGTTGGATAGAGTTAAGTTTGGTAATAACTCGAGAATTACATTTAAATTCGTTTTTCCGTCGTAACTCACACATCCTATAACAAGTATGCTTAAATATCATTATGCGTAAGCAAATTTAGGCTTTAGAATAGTATGCATAACAATTATTATGCTTGTAGTGTTGTAGTAGTTATGCTTAAAAATGTAGGTACTTACCTAAAAAGTTATGCCGAATTAATGTTGTGTGTAACTATTACTAGAAAAAGTAAAAGTATGCCAAGTTAAATTATGACATAAAATTTTATACAAAAAAATAGGGATCCTAATATATGAGGTTCCTGAAATTGTTTTATTAAATATCTTTCTTAGTTTTTTAATCTTTATCTTTTTTAATTTCTTGGCATTGGCCAAGGAATTAAAAAAGGTTAAAATTTCATATAACTCAGAACCTCATACAAATCGAGTCACGCAAAGCTGTGTCATTAAATAAAACGATGTTTGCGCGATTGCTAAATTTAAATTAATGCAAAAAAAACAAAAAAAAACTGTTTTCTTGTTTCAAATTCTCAAAGACGGGGCGCGATTTACACAAATTAAAGATACGCAAATTGTAAACCATCAATCTTCGTTTCAGCGATAATTATATCAATTAGTTAGAGCACAGCATCCGGACACGGGAGACTGGTTAATTAATGACAACGGTGCCATCAACGCACTTAAGTCGACGTGTTAGAGTACAAAATCGAATAATTGTTGCAGTAAAACGGTCGTAATTTCTGTGATCGCATGTTTTTTTCCTTGAAGTCAGTGTCGCCTGAGGGCGTACTGGTCTTGTGTGTGCGATTGGTCCGAACTATTTGGTGTGACAAAGTGCTAAAGTGTAAAGCTACTTCTGAGGCCGGCCGTACGTTTAGTACCTTGTCACTGTATGTGTTGCTTGATTCTCAAGGCGCCTTTGAGATCCTTTTTGGTATATATAATGAAGGTCAATTTTAAAATTATATTAAAAGATATTTTAATTATGGTAAATTTTAATATAATTTGCTGCATTAGGTTAAAATACCCATGAAATAAAAATAAAGAATTTATATGTCACCGACTCGAAAAGATGATAAAGGAGTGACAAAACTACATTACAATCGAACAACTTTCGCTAGGAAAGTAATTCAGGATAAAGGGTTGAAGATATCTATAGATCGTTACGACTTGGCACTGACAGTGCGAGGTGATTGCGAAAGTGCCCCCGTACACCCGCCATCAGATCAACCATCCAAAACTGTCGTATTTCTCTAACAGATATCAATCCTTATATCCATAAGATAAAGTTCTAAATGTATTGAAAAAATTTGACATTTTGGTACCTTGGCAAACTGCTTCGTGTGATATTACAATCGTATTATTAACTATTTAATTTTTAGACGAACCTTTTTTTGTTAACATAGACGAGCTATATTTTGCTCCAATTTACAGAATGCATGGTAATTACGCAACTCCATACAAAACTGCTAATAATTATTTAGCAGTTTAACTGTTCGGACGAAAATGTATGGAACATCAGATATTTTGTTGGCAATTTCAGAGTTGCTCTTATTACGAGTACATAGTTGTTCTTTGAACTTAACAAGAGGGGCCAGTTGCGGAATTATAATACCTATTAATATCCTCTATGTATGTACGATCATTTTATCTTGACGACGTTTCAAAGGAGAATGACCTTTTAGCTATGGGAATTAGGCTAGTATTTTAGCTAGCTAGCGTAACACAGCGCTTTAATGAAATAAGTAGTAATCAATAGCAGCAATGCTCTGAATTATGAAGAAAAAATTACATAACATTAACATGCGGGAGTTTGAAGCTGTCTTCATTTTTAGCTTAAGACTTTTTAGGTATTCTTAGGTTATGACCACTGCACTTTTTATATGAAATTATTTAAATGCTTAAGTATCTAGCTATTTACTTACTGATCCTACTTTAAGAAAAAGATATATAGAATAAAACAAGTTTTTAGATCATAGAATAGACTTAGTCTATTATCACTTGACTCCTAACGCAACGTTCTATAGAAAACCTGTTTTAACAGTAATCATTACAATAAAATTTAAGAGAACATTTTTGATATATTAATGATTAAGACGCAATAGATATCGAATAGGCTGGTTTGGTCATTCTCCTTTTTAAATGTAAACTTTTGCTGGTGTTGATTTGAAAAAAGTTCTTACATGTAAACAATAATAAAATAATGCGCTTCCATCATTTGTCACCCGTGTGACAGCTACAAAAAGTAAAAAAAATAAACTTTTGTTTATACATACATTACACACCTACGTACACACGATACACATATATACATATAATCATGACTATTATGGTGTGGTTAGCCCATCGCCGCTCTATGCTGTTGGATGTATATGCAGTCTTTAGTCCGTTAGTTGCCTTTTACGATACCAAGGGAAAAGAGGGGGTGGTAGTATTCTTTCACCGCTAAGCGACACGGTTACTTTTTTTTAATAAAAATCACAATAGTAAGCAGCCTCGTATGGCGCATCCACAGTCTATAAATGTCCCACTGATTTGCACTTACACTGGCCTTCCAACGTGGATAACTGTACATGGGGATATTGGGCCATCCATTACACACTTCGGTGACCCAATGTGTCATGTACAATCGGGGTCACCGTCGCTGGGTTACGTTTTTGTAACTCCATACATTGAAAGTAAATTCGCCACAGGTCTTCATAGTACATCATTTTTGCATAAAGTACCGGTAGCAAAGAAAGTTCGTTTTGAGCGCTCGAAATGAAAGGTAGTTATTTTATTCTTAAATTATTGATGTTTTTACTACACTTATCGTTTGATTTTTCTGCTGTCTGTGTCGAACATAAGAGTGTGGCGAATTTACACATACTTTTTTCTGTGGCAAACTAACTTTGTGGCGAATGTACAACAACCCCCGTCGCTTTACCACTTTCCAGAAATTTTCGTATGAAGCGCACCGCCCGCGCCTATGTAGACGACGCGGTGTGCAAGGGATTTTGGCCTTTAGACAAAGCACAAAGTGCTACTCAACATCTTTTTCACTGCGTACAGCAAAGGAGTGGAACTCCCTCCCTGCGTCTGTGTTTCCGAGTACATATAACCCGTCCATCTTCAAAGCAAGAGTAAATAGGCACCTTCTAGGTTAACTCGCACCATCGTGGATCCTGTCTTAGCCCCTGGGCATCATTGGGATCAAGAGCAAACCCATACCTAGTAAAAAAAAAGACTGGTAAAGCGACAGAGTTCGCGATATACTAATACATAATATGTAAAAATCACAAAACAACTTATCAACAAGTTTAAAAAGTCAAAAAATACCTTGTATAAAAATCACAAAGGCGCTATCAGTGTTTCAAACAAACCAGCTAATCTGCAAGGCGGTGATCCAGTAACCCCTTTTTCTTCTATTTCAGGTACTCCACTCAATAAAACGATTGGAAGGATCTCAGCCCGAAATCCGGTTGCTCACAATGCCAAACAAAGGGCTGGGATTCGGGCGTCTCCCGATTTCATCTACGAAGTAAGGATGGTGAGGTTATATCGATAATTTAATGCAATAATTTTTCCAACGCAATTTTGTTCGTCATCATCAATATAAACCGTCATTGGTGGCCAGACCACCTGGTAGGCTACTCTTGAAACAGAATTGCATTATCAATTTCCAATCACAAATCTAAAAAAATGTCAAATGGCACTTTTGTAAGCGACAATAGCGTCACATTGGAATTAAATTGCGTGGGAATTGATTGAACAAATTATTATCGAGATGGCGTTCCAGAATTATCTTTACTTATCCCAATATCGATACATATTAATCGCATTGTAATTATATTAAGATTGAGTTTGCGTTCGAGAGTAACCCCCCTGCATGGTCGAGCGGTTAGCACGCTGGGTCTGGCGTCGCCATCTCTGAGATGTCTTCCGGGTTCAATTCACGGCTAGGTCAATTTAGAAACGACTGTTATAAAGATACACATTTAGATTCACAACTATTATCCTCAAAGGGTGAGACTAGGCAAGCACTGCCATAGCCCGCGTTTCACCAAGTTACCACTGCACATGTGCTCAGCGTGACAGGTGGTGATCTCATCGCCGCTCTATGCTGTTAGATGTATGTGCAGTCTTTAGTCCGTTAGTCGCCTTTTAAAAACCCAAGGGCAGAGAGGGGGTAGTATTTTTTTAATGAGCAGCTACGCGACACGGCTTATAAACAGTTATAGTATCGACATTTATTACGTTTATCGATAAACCGTTTACACATCACTAGTTAACGATTTTCTGCGAGTTGTTTACTCTCTTTGTAAATACATAGGGTTTATTATATTTGATTTGGATGATGAAAAGTGAAATTCGATACAATGTGAAAAGGCCACAATAATTGAGTGTGGAGTATGAGCAACGGCTAAAGCGTTCGGTGTGCGATCTGGATGGGTGACCACTCTAAAAACATCTCGAGCTCTTCTATGCTTCTGAGTGGTAGTGATAGGTAGTAGTGTGCAGCACGAGTTGGGCCGGCACGCGGAATGTCGACGTGGAACAATCGCACTCGCGGCTGTTGTGTTTCGTCCGGTAAGTAAAAATACCGGAGGTTCATCTCTCCCCTGTTTCTACTACTCTAAACATAAACTTGCTCAACACTTGCACAACTTGCAAAACATACTAAACCATACTCTGTTTTTATTATGTAAGAAGGAGGCAAACGAGCAGGCGGGTCACCTGATGGAGAGCAATCACCGCCGCCCATGGACACCCGCAAAACCAGAGGAGTCGCAGATGCGTTAGACCTTTAAGAAAGGAATAGGGTTAAGGAAGGAATAGGAATTGTGAGGGAAGGAGGGGGAGGGGGAAGGGGCATCCGGAACTCTCACTGGCCGGACGAAACACAACAGCACCAAGTGCCATTATTTCACTCCAGATATTCGTGAGAGGGTGATATCACCCTACGCCGGGCGAGCCGGCCCAATGCGTGCTGCAACGCAGCGTGGCTCTACCACTCAGTCAGTGTCACTCATTTAGCACCACCCAGGGGTCACGTGTAAGGGTTTCAAGGGTAAACCTACGGACGCGAGTAACTTTAACCCCCTCTGTAAGTAACTTTTGTTACTTAGAGGGAGAAAAAATAAAGGCCTCCTATGAGTTTCTTGCCAGCTTCTTCTAAAATCAGAACTGAGCTCCATGAGCTGCTGGCCATGTAGGAAAGCTTGTGCCCAGCAGTGGGACCTTCAGCCACCACGGCTTCATCTCACCTGATGGCATGTGACGTTACGGCCGAAGGCGGAAGCGCGCTTCACCCGGAATCCTCAACCACTGAGGAACTGGCTATCTTATCCCAAACTGTCGGAACACAACAATGCTATAAACATCGTTGTTATGGCGACAGACTTAGATAAGATGGTGGTAGCTAGCCTTAACAGCCCTACTACCAACCAAACCAAGTACACAAAGATGTTTCCCCCGCTGAGAATCGAACCCGGGACCTCTGGGTCTGAGACCGGTGGCATATAGCCACTAGACAACAGACAACACAGTTGTTATGGCGCCAATCTTTAGATAAGATGGTGGTAGCAAGTCAGGCGGACTTAACAAGCCCTACTCTTTGTGCTTACTACTCCGCGACCAAGGTGGACACTTGGGATTCGACTTTAGAGTCGACGACCCGAGCAGTGGCAACTGCGAGTTGTGCCCTTCGTGCAACGAGAAGTGAGCGAGATTGACAGCTCCGGTTACCTATCTGGACAATAGGCAGTGAACTACACGTGTTCAAAGGGAAACTCTCCCGAGACACTAGTCTTATGAGTACCGAATGAAGAGCGCGCTTCGGCGGGCACTGATTTGGCGTCAAGACCTAACGCAGATGGTCTCCTGCGCGAGTGTTCTACTGGCTCAGGGACGTCTGGCACTTCATGCATAACGGTTGGTCTCGAGGTCCCAGTACAAATAAAACTTAGTTAAATAAGGAGAGAGGAAGCCCTACCTTCAACTAAACCAAGTATTACACAAAGTGTACGTACTGTTTGTACGTACCCCTGCTGGTAATTGAACCCGGGACCTTTGAGTCTTAACACCGACCACAGAGGCGGTTAAATAGAAGGTTTAAAAGAGTTACAAAAGTTAACTATTGGTTACTTACAAGTTTTTACACATCTCAACCTTTTTGTTGAAACAACAGAACTGAAGCTTGTAGGTAAGGTGGCAATCTTGAGATCTTTATTTATTCCAACATTCACCCGAAACTGTTCAACTCATCCTAAGACGTTTACTATTAACGGCTTTGAAGATCGCTGGTCATTTAGCCGTGCATGATGGATGGCGCCGTCTGGACTCGCAATTTATACGGCTCACGAGTCCATCGGCGTGTGTAAATAAGGTGCGTTGGAGTGTGTGGCCGCGGAGATGATGGATGACCGGTTGAAGGCTATTGACATACGTACGCACTTTTGAAGGTTCACTTTCCATTATGAGTTATTGAATAAACGTTTTTTGGCACGACAATGTCAATAGTCAAATGTTAGTAACAATATCGCTTTGCTAGACTTTTTTTCCATATACAGAGTGTCCCAGATATCGACGTCATGCCGAAACTGATAGGCAACGTTATAATAGTTATCAGAAAAATATTCAAAAAAAATTGTAAGTCACGTATTTTCAAAATTATAGACATTTTTAAAAAAATTCAAAAATTTGTATTCTTTTTTTTGTAATCATGAATAATGATTCTGTATACTCTGGCCTAAACTTTAAAGCCAGCTGCTCAAGGTTTGAAGGAAATGTCACTTTTTACACAACCAAATATTCAAAATTAATATTTCGCCCGGCGCTAACATACAAGTACTAATATGAAAAAAATGTACTATGGGAGTTTAGCAAGTAACTTCAAAAGTTGGCGCATTTAATAAGTATTTCAAAATGGCATGATACATGCTATATTATAAAAAAAACGAAAATACATGACTTTGATTTTTTTTTTCTGATAACTATTATAACTTGGCCTATCACCCGGTTTCAGCTTAACGTCGATATCTGGGACACCCTGTATAACCCAGCAAATGACCCCACTCCACCTTATGTTAAGTGAAAGTGAAGTCCAGGCGCGAGGAGAACTGGTGCAGCGTAAGAGACGTAGCGTCAGTCATCCTCACTCTGCCGGACCACAAAGTGCCTCTTCACGCCTCGTTTGAGGGACTCTATGTCATAGGTAGGAGGAAATACGTGTGCTGGTAGACTATTCCATCTGTTGGAGGTACGACAAAGAAACGATGTCACCAAATATCTTTGTGCGTGATGGAATATTGGAGACTGTAAATTGGAGACTCCGTAATAAATGCTTTAGAAACTAATGTGGATTTTATCGATTGCCATCTTACGACAACTACCGGGACCAACGGCTTAATGTGACAACCGAAGCACGGAGGAGCTCTAGATGTTTTTAATTGGTCACCCATCAGGCGAAACGGCATTGCGAAAGTTGCTTAACTGACAAGATCGCAAACCTAACGTATTAACCGCTGCACCCCGTCGAGCTACTCATACATACATATAATAACGACTATTATCCCCGAAGGGTTAGTCAGAGACTAAGCAATGAGGACCGCAAAAGCAGTCCTCTGCCATAGTCCACTTTTCACCAAATAGCGACTGCACATGTGCTCAGGTTGCCGCTCTATGCTGTTGGTTGGCTGCTGGATGTATGTGCATGTGTTAGTCCGTTAGTCGCCTTTTACGACACCCAAGAGAAGAGAGGGGGTGGCAGTATTCTTTTAAGTCGAGCTACTCAAAGCCCTTTATTACGTATTGCGAATCAGCACGTGACAATATTATTTCTGTACCACTTTATTATATATTATTATTACGATGGAACTCCCGAAACGCTTACCAACAACTCCCGAAAGTTTTCAATACCTAATTTCAATATTCGGCTCACTCATGAATAATTCATGTTGCACCTTTCAAAACGTCAAACGTACACTTTTATCCTGATTAAAATGCTGAAAAGACGTCGAACCGGTGAAATGTATTTTTAGGGGTCCGCGAGAAGCTGCTTCTACGCCGGTTGCCAAAATGCCAACAAGGTTCTGAAAATAAATTGCCAGATTCATTTGACAGCCGAGCTTAAATAGAACCTCCATGGTAAAGTGATGTGGGAAAGGGGAATTTCGATTACATGAAGGTTTTGTCATTTTATATTAATATAAGTACCAGAAATAAAGATCAAAAAGAAAAATAATAGAAAGATATTCTGATTCTGATAGTAATAACAAAACGTTTAATGGTAAGTACTTCCAGCTACACGTTATAATCTTATACTTACACAACAATGTCATGTGCAACAATCATCAATTTCATGTAAATGACAAATAATTCACATTGAATTATACTTTTATTTACACTGGTGCACTGGTATATATATCTACTATATATACGTCTTTTTCAATGTATTTTTTCTAAAGGATAAATTAATTAATTAATTAAAATTTGTGTAATTTTTCGTTAATAATCATAAAAACTATGTTATTTTATTTTATTCATTATAACATTATGTCTCGTCCCATTTTGTGTTCCGTAAGACAGAGTAGATCTTATGGATCACACAGGCGGGCGAAAGTTTTTCATTTCGCGAAATTCACCGAAAACCTCAAGAGATTCGTTCGGATTCCACGTTCAAGTCTCATTTTCTCAATTCGCCCCAATTTTCGGGGCAATCCGGGGCACTTGGGGTAATCTTGGACATAATATAAGGGCTAAGTCATGAGAGCATTGATAGAATAAACTCATAGTACTTACTAGCACGCCGAAAAGCCGATGAATTTTCACAAAGACCCCTAGACTAGGCCCCAAAACTATAATGTAAGTGGTTATTTGAAAGAATTATCATTTCATATGAGGAATGATAGCCAACTTTCTGTACTTTATTTCGTCATAATGCGTAATATTTTTTCAATTTATTTTCATAAACAAATATTCATAAAATAACAACAGACCAGTAGGCTTACTCTTGAAACACATTTGCATTAATCAATTTCCAATCACAAATCTAAAACATGTCAAATTGCACTTTTGTAAGCGACAATAGCGCCACATTAGAATTAAATTGCGTGGAAATTGATTGAACAAATTATTATCGGGATGGCGTTCCTGAATTATCTTTACTTATCCCAATATCGATACATATTAATCGAATTGGAATTGTATTGAGATTGAGTTTGCGTTCAAGAGTAACCTCCCTGACTGACCCCGCTGTATTGGAGTCGAATATTTTTACAGCCAGACACGACTTTGTAGTGTTTTTTTTTATAATACAATTTACCACTAAAATAGGATTATAGAATTCGTAGAAATTAACTCATAGGCATTGCGCACTTCCTCTGTCTCCTTTGATTCTAAAATCTGAGGGTGTCTGAAAAAGATTTTAAAACGTTGTTTCCGCTTTTGCCCTTAGTATTATTTTAATTTTTCTGGCAAACAGAAAGGAGAATGACCTTTTTACTATGGGAGTAAGGCTAGTTTTTTAGCTAGCTAGCGTAACACAGCGCTTTATTGTAATAAGTAGTAATCAATAGCAGCAATGCTCTGAATTATGAAGAAAAAATTACATTACAATATCATGCAGGAGTTTGAAGCTATCTTCATTTTTAGCTTAAGACTTTTTAGGTATTTTTAGGTTATGACCACTGTACTTTTTGTATGAAATTATTTAAATGCTTAAATATCTACCTATTTACTTACTGATCCTACTTTAAGAAAAAGGTGTATAAAATAAAACAAGTTATTAGATCAAAGAATAGACTTAATCTTATGTTGATTATCAGTTCAGTTTAGCATTTATTTATCACTTGACTCATAGCGCGGCGTTCTATAGAAAACCTTTTTTATCAGTAATCATTATAATTTAAGAGAACATTTTTGATATGTGTATGATTAAGACGCAATAGATAACGAATAGGCTGGTTTGGTCATTCTCCTTTACAAACTCAAACTCAAAATATGTTTATTCAATAAACTCAATTAAAAAGTACTTTGAATCGTCCAAATCTTTTTTAACCTACCACCCATTCAGGACGTCATTTTTTAACTGTGGCAAAGAACGGACGCAAGAAACCACAGCGCACAGAAGCAACGACATTTACAAAAAAATGTCGTTACCAGATCATAAAATTCAAAATTAAAGTATACAGAAAAGTATATTATGATTATGTGCAACGGATTTATTGTTATATTACGTATTTTTGTCTTTATCTATTTATTACACTTCTGATATAATTAATAATTATACGACTTACTTAAAATCACGACTATTATCCCCGAAGGGTTAGTCAGAGACTAGGCAATGAGGATAGCAAAAGCAGTCTTCTCCCATAGTCCACTTTTCACCAAATAGCGACTGCACATGTGCTCAGTATGACAGGTGGTGAGCCCATCGCCGCTCTATGCTGTTGGATGTTTGTGCAGTCTTTAGTCCGTTAGTCGCCTTTCACGACTCCCAAGAGAAGAGAGGGTGGTAGTATTCCTTCACCGCTACGTGACACGGTTAATAATTATACAAGTATAAAATTAAATAGGCGACTCCTGATGTAATTGATAGCTTCTTTAAATAATTAAGCAGGCATTGGGGACAGCTAGGCTTTGTAAGGCTGGAAAGGGAGGTAGCTATTTATGGCACGACACTTTAAGCACGCACAAAGGAGTTTGTCATTCTGTATTATGAGATATTTCTATGTTACGAGAGTCGAGCGCTAAGACGACGACCAAAGAGGAAAAAAGAGTTATTTATCTGGTGTCAAACGTTTCGATAAACTTAGATATGACGTCCGGTAGACGAAAGCTATTACATAAAGAAGTGATCAGTAAAGAGTGAAGATCACCAGGCTTACAATCAGCTCAATAGGAAGACGATATACTGAAATAATAATAAAACTATCTACATATCTGCTGTTTTACTTCAACATGACTTAATTTTTATGGAGCTTAAATCACATTTCTTGCTTACTGACCTTCGATCAACAATACAACTAGATGTCGGGTCGGCGCTAAAAATGTGTCTCGGTAAATAAGAGCGTACTTGAGAAGTGAGCTCTTATTTTCTCGCAAGGCATAACAGGAAAAAGTACTTTATTTGTTGCCGCGTAAGGTTGATTTCACCACTAAATGTAATTGACGTCTTTTCTTTTTTAAATGACCGGAGTAATTTATTGCTTTGAAAAAGTATTTATTCACGTGGACAGAATTTAGCTTTGATTTTGTTCGTGACGCGTTATCTAGTTGGTATTGTTGATCGATTTTACTGACAAAAAAAAAATAGGTAGATTGATTACCTATGAATTTTGGCGAAACGCACGTATGCTTTATAAATTTTAAATATTGTCCTGTATGAGTAGAAAACTTATAAAAATCCTTAAAATTCTGCATATTTGCATTTAGTTAATTAGACACTAAATTACGACAGTTAATTATTGTCAAAGATGATCATGATGATTGGGTCAACGGGAAAATGATTCTTCAAGGAAAAAACTAGAAGGAACAAACCTATATAATATACCTAGGCCAGTACATGCTTTGTCATTGCATAAAATAGTGTTGTCCTATCAAATAATTAAAAATAAAGTAATTACTTACTTCTAAGCAATGTCTGAGCAATTATTTTGTAATTATTCAAGTAACGTTATTATGTTGAGGACCCTATTGTTTTAATTGCAAGATTGCATGTGGCATTAGGGGTCAGAAGAAACATCCGGTGATCACTATTTAATATGGCAATACAACGAATCCAGAACAAATCATTTTATTGTGTTACAAAGAATTTCTTCATTCCTTTTATGTCTTCTATTGAAAACTTGATAGGTGACGATTCGCAAAGCCGAAGATCGCGGAACTTTACCCGAAATCTTCAATCACTGACTCTCAGTCAGAAACAATCGAAGCCACTAACATTGTTGTATTGGCAACAGATTTAAATAGACAAGAACAAGCTTTTCTACCAATCCTGAGGTAGCCCGGGAGCAAACACAGCTCGCATAGACAACACGCAGGCTCAACTATACAGCTATCTCATCACCAGACCATAAACGTCCTACTACCAGGGGGATGCCACTCCGCAGTTTAGGTACATTCGGCCGGTGCGCCTCCCAGGCAGGCGTGGCAGCCTTACGGCACTAAAGGTTGCCGCTCGGCTCGCACGCTCCACGTCGCGCGTCGTCGCTTAAATCGTAATCGTACTTAAATATATCAACCCTACGCTCCTGACGTCAAATCGATATCGAGTTAGCGTTGCTTAACGGAATATGAATGCTCGGGTCACACGATAAGTTTTAATTTCGCGTGAAAGTCGTTACAGAGTGAACCTTCTGTACGGTAGTACTATAAGTTATTCTGTGCTACTACTGAGCACAGGCCTCCCACATGGATATCAGCATGTGGGGGGATTGGCCCATAACCCACCACTCTGGCCCAATTCGGGTTGCTGAGTTTCTTACGACAACAACCGGGAGCAACGGTTTTACGTGTTTCCGAAGCGCCTAGGAGCTCGAGATGTTTTTAATTTGGTAACCCATTGCAATGCCGAGCGCATTGCGAAAGTTACATAACGACGATCGTGAACCGAACGCTTTAACCGCTGCACTATGGAACTCCTCCTACCACTCCAGCTATTTGTACAGCCAAAAAAATTGGTATTCAACACACCCGCCATCTCATAACTCAGCACAACCGATCGAGTCGTGAACACCCGACTGTTGCCTATCGCTACCATTCCTGCTTTGCGCCAATATCCTGGACTGAGCACGTACCTTCATAAATCCGCGAATTCTTAAGGCGAACGCGCCACGAATAATTTATATTAAAGAGTTGGAGAATGCGATTTGAGGATCTGCGAACACGAGAATGTAATGCCGCGAAATAAATAGCACACTTATGTATCTAATGTTGCCGACGCGTACGGTTTCGAAGTGATTGTGTCAGCTTAAGTCTTGTCAGCTAGGCTGTTTGATGTAGCTACCTCATTATTTGCTAGTGAGACGTTCGTTCTTTGTGTTTGTCGCTTTTTAAAACGGTTTATTTCTTACCAGATATACTTTTATGTCGAGTTTTTTATGTAATAATGCTATTTTGGTTTATTCTGGTATGGATACGCTAAGGCAGGCTGAAGTATGTCTTTATCACACCAATAGGCCATCGTGGTTGTAGTCGACCAATATCAATAATTCTAATAGAGAGACTTTCGCTGAAAGGTTGGGTCAAGGGTCAGTTGCAAAAGGCAGTACTCCTTGATACGGCACGTATTGTCAGGAGGTTCGTCACTCTGCAGCCCTAACCACCGATAGCTTGGGTCTATCCCCGCTGCCGGTAGCAAACTAGGTTAAGTTTTTATAATATTTTATATTGTAAATATTTTTTTTATATAAAAAATTGTAAACAATTTTTCTTAAGATATACGTATGGAATAAAGAGATAATAATAATAATGTTGTTTGTATTATAATAAACCCACCAATCCGCAAGTGGGTTATTATGACTAGTGTTGGCCAGGACTCGAGTTCTTCAAGTCCTTTTTAGGGACTGGACTCAATTTTTCGAGACTGGACTCGTAATGAAAGCTCAAGTCTTTTTGTCAGTGATAAGACTCACGACTCCTTATAATACGACTCGAGAACTCGACTCTTTTTACAATAGTATAGTGACTCTTACTCTTAAGACAAGTTCATTGCTAGTACCGAAGTCTTTTTAGAAACAGTGAGTTCCATATCCATTCTGTTGATATAGGCGTTCTGCAACAACCTCCACAAGCGAGCCAATGCGACGAGTGCGCCAAAGAGGAAAAAAGAAACTTAAAGAGTTACTACTTCGATCATATGATCGAAAAGTTACTTTAATTTTTTTATCGAAAAATACTTGCCCATGGAGATGACGCCTTAGCAAAATTTATATTAGTATTATACAACTAAAAAGGTTTTTTAAGCACTTGAGTTCCATAATATAGGCTCAGTTATAATAAGTCGAGTCTTTTTGCATTAAGACTCGACAAAAGGACTCAAGGCTCAGAACTCAGGACTCATTTTAGTCGGAGTCTTGCGAGCGTTGCCAAAATGAGTCCAGTCGCTAAATTAGGACGTAAAGAACTCGGGTCCTGGCCAACACTAGTTATGACCAATCTCCACATGCGCTGAAGTCCATATGATGATGATTGTAATAAAAACGTTTCGCCTTCTAAAAACGTAATTATAATTTAACCAGGTAATAAGTATCCTACTTATGTGCACCGGATTATAGTCGGGTACAAATTTATATGTTTCCTTATCTACCAAGACGGGCTGATCCCAAGCAGATCAGTACTTAATCCTAACTTAGTTGTCTCCTACAGCCGAATAGTATTGTTCAAGATAAGCCTGTGGTGGAGCCATGTTAAGTTATCTATTTATTTTGCTTTTCAAAGTTCACGTAATAAAAATAATAGTTGGAATGTGGAGCTATAAGGAATTTCGTTCTATGGAAAAACTCTTGAGTGAATATGTAGGATTAGTAATAGCGGTTTATAGATACTTTTTTATTTATTTATTTCCTGAGCACAATTTCTAATACAAGCAAAGATACATTGAACAAACACCTAGGTAGGTGTTAGTGTAACCATGATGATAATTATGTTTGATTTTTAATTGTTTATTTATGGAATTTACACCTGGAGTCCTCAACCACTGAAGAATTGGCTATCTTATCTCTGTTGTGTTTATAACGGTCAGGCTAGGGTTTAAATGGGACTTCTTAGCGTTAAAGTGAAGCGTCATGTTCGCAGTATTGTATTATTTTCTATAATTTGTGTTTTGTCGATTATTAATGTGAAATAATGGTGGATTATTTACTGTTAAGTGTTCGTGAACGTGCATGAGTGTTAGCAAATAAAACAAAACAGTGCAACATCACTTTTCAAATACTCTCAAGAAGTCCGGTTGAGACCTCAATAAAGTCCCACAGCTTTATTGAGTCTCGAAGGGTTTGGGGGAAAATCATTTACCATTAAACGTTCATTATCACTCATTATCATCCACTTAATGTAAAGAAAATAATAATTACTAATAAAAACCTGACACTGGCTAAATGTGCTGATCGCACGAATCCATTATTTAAGAGAAAAAAAAGGTTTAAATGAAAAAAAAAGAAAATTCGACACGCAGACGAAGTCGCGGGCGGACAGCTAGTAAGCTAGTTGAATAGCGTTAGACATACTCGAATTCTATGTTACAAACGATTGTCTGGGTTAATTTTATTCGGTTTGGTCGCACACTCACGTTGATTTATTGTCGCAGTCTGTCTGTTAGCCAGACTAAAGCCAAATTGAAAGTAATCGACTGTGATGTATTAACGAAGTTAATGAATATTGTATGGAGGTTACTTGGACATAATTGGAGAGCTATCGTGACGGTAAGTAAATAGGTTATAGAATCAGCCTATAACGTCCTACTGTTGGACGACTAACGACCCGTATTGTCAGAAATGTGCGGGTTCGAATACTGCTTGTGGTATTTTTTCGACATTTTCCATTTTGCAATCCAGTTATATCAAATTTTGCAATTTTGTGCAATGCAGGATATAGAGTGTCGGTGCTTGCACCTCTAGGCTCGTTAGACTACTGCTTGGTCATTTTTTTTTTCCTATCTGCTTGCGTAATCTTCCACGGAATGGGAGGCTTATCTTCTAATTATCTCTATCGTTCAATTCTATCATTTATTCCTCTCGCACTTTTATTCATAATTCTCTTTATCATGCTTCATATCTTTTATACCTAATGGCTGTGTACTGTCGTCTGCCACATTTGTGTTTGTTCTACTAGCTTGTATTTTTCTTTTCTATTATTCATTCTTCTCATACTTTCATTCCTAATTCTCTTTGTCATGCTTCATATCTTTTATACCTAACGGCTGGGTGCTGCCGTCTACCAGCTATGTGCTTGTTTACACCATTTTTCCTAACTATCTAAATTTTTATTTCTTATTTATTATTACTAAAATTTGGGGTGTCTATCTAGTACAGGTGTTGAGCAGGTGCAATAAGTTACGATTCCCCAGAAAAACATGTGCATAAAAAACTTACAGCTAGGTCGACTTTATTTTACAGCTGCTTGGTCATTGCCACAGCACCGCACAACGTTAGTCCACCGAAAACGGTGGAGACCAAGCGTCGTCTGTGGCACTACTCGTCGGCGGATTGGGACGGACTGCGTGATTACTTTGCATCCGTCTCATGGGGCCAGAGCTGCTTTCTTGGAAAGGACCCATCGGAGTGCGCTTCTGCCAACGCTGATGAGATCTTGTTGGGTATGGAATATTATATTCCATTCACAGATCTTGCCAGCGTTGGCAGACAACGGCCTTGGTTCAATCGCGACTGCGCCAAAGCTGCTGAATGCAAGCAGGCGGCGTATCGTGCTTGGACGAGGGCTTGCGCACTGAATGACCCTAGTACCAGCTCCTTGAAAGCAGCTTTCAACAAGGTCTCTAGGTCTAACAAGAAGGCTCTCGTAGGAGCGAATGCACAAAGAGTGGCAAGGGTGGGGCGGGAGTTAATCTCGCATCCTACGGGTAGCCGTAGCAATTGGCGGCTCGCTAAGGCTGTGCAGGCCAACTTCTGCTCTCCATCGCTGCCCCCGTTGAAACATCCAGCTCCTGGGTTGCAGACTTTCTTGAAGAGCGGAGGATTCGTGTCCTTAGTGAGAGTAGTTCCTCCGCGTTCTTCAAAGTCAATGCCGGAGTGCCACAGGGTTCTGTGCTCACACCTTCCCTTTTTCTTCTGTGTATTAATGACATGTTCTCCTTGGGCATTATTCATTGTTATGCGGATGCGGACAGTACGGTGCATGAGCGATACTTGGGACATCCTGCGGCAAAGCAAGCCGATATCGTGGTGAAAAGGCAAAAACTGGTTGCCAAACTGAACCTGGCTCTCGATCGTGTCTCTAAGTGGGGATCTAAAAACCTGGTCGAGTTTAATGCTAGCAAAACCCAGGTTTGTGGATTCTCGTCCAAGGTAACTCCCTTCCTTACTCCTCCCTCTCTTCAGAACTCTCCGTTACCCATTTTGGTGAACCTCAGCATTCTTGGCATGGACATCGGCCGGGAACTGAATCCAAAATGCTACATCGAGAGTGCTTTTTTAACTGCCTCCCGGCAGTTTAGTATTCTCAATAAGGTGAGGCGGTTTTTCACTTCCGAGCAGCGCTGTTTGCTGTACAAAACTCAGGTGCGATCGAGTATGGATTATTGTTCCCGTCTATGGGACGGCTCCGCTAAATACCTCCTCGATGCACTTGATAGACTGCAAAGGCGAGCGGTACGCATTATTGGAGATGCTGAGGTTACAGCCTCCCTTGAGGATCTCCAGCTGCGTAGAGACATTACTTCTCTCAGTGTCTTCTACCGGAATTACTACGGAGAGTGTTCTTTTTGATCTTGTCCCGTCCTCTCCTTTCCTCTCCCGGACTACACGTGCTGGTTTTAGGAATCACCATCATACAATATAGACTATCAGTACTCGTACCAAAAAATTTGGCAAGTCATTCCTCTGTAAGACCATTTGGTTTTGGAATTTTTTGCCGGTGCATGTGTTTCCCAGCTCCTACAGTCCCTACAGTAGCTACAGTGAAACGGTATTTATGCAGGCCGTCATGAATGGGTGCGCTCCCCACCGTGCTTATTCCACGGTGGAGAGCGCTCTCATTATTTTGGACTGTGTCGGCTGCTTACCATCAGGCAGGATGCAGTCACTATGACGAGTCAAAAAAAATATAAAAAAAATCTTCCCTGTGATTTTCAAAATGACACATTAATCACTTTTCTTTCTTCGGCCATACTCGGCCAGTCTCTCAATCTATTATAGCTCACAAAAACAACCTTAAAAGAAATTATTCTTCTATGGGTGTTTTGTGAGCTCTTTTGTGATTATTATAGGATTCAAATCGTCAGAATAATTAAGAAATAAGTAAAAGTAAAAATTTAATACGGGTAGATTCGTAAAGTGTTCCATTGTAATTTTCTTGGAACTCCTGAAAAGTCATAAGTGCCCTTTAGTTGGAAACGAGGTCGGCATTATGTTGTTAATCAAAGCAATTTCATTAATGTCGAGTGAGCATAGTATAATTGTACGAAATATTTAACGTAACAACATCTGAAGTATGAATTAATAAATGTAAGTGAGTACTTACCTACATTTGATTTAAATGTCAAGACACATTACAATAGGCGTGCCTCGGTGGTTTAGTATATAAATACTCTACTGAACCCTATATAAATTCAGTACGTACCTACTTAAGAGGGTGCCGCACGGTGCCGCGCGATCGCAAAACTGACATAAGTCTGTCTCATAATGAACTTCAAAACAAAATGAATCATATTGATATTTAAAATTAGAACAATTCTGCTTTGAAGTTTCAGACCTAGTAATTTGATTAGAGCAATGTTTTTATTCTGCGAAATATACAAAACCATCACGCGCTTGTGTTACAATTTAAAATTTACTTTTTTAAGATGGGGGTGACCTGCGGAATATTAATACAAATATTTTCATGTAAGAATTATTGTTTCATGCGTTAAATTAAGAAAGTTGTTGAAGAAAAATGTTTTTAGGAGTCATTCGATTTATGTATTGTTTGTTATTGTTTAAAGAATTTGTTTCAAATTTCAACAAGGCCACGCCTTTGTGCAATCTACAGGCTAACTTACGTTGGTTCTTTTAATGAATTTAACTTATTCAGCGCATAGTACAAGTAACTTAAAAATACGTAAATTTTCACAATTTCGTGCAGGATCCCCTTAAGGAGGGTTAGGCGGTAAAAACGGAAAAATTAGCTGTTTTCTGTGAGCTGTTATTCAGAATATTTTAGATATTTCGCACTGAAATTTTCAATATGTATTACAGAACGTATGTGTAAAGGGATGACTGTTTTCAAAACACGATTGGAACCTCTTAAATTTCACATAAATGCACATTAAACACATAGGTATTTTCGATTTCTTGACTGATTTCGATTTCCAAAAAAACTAAACATTTTTATTAACTTTTTGATAAAAAATGTATTGTGAATGGCGCTTATCAATTACCGCGGACCCGCGAGGGCCTGGAATTTCCGCTGCCCGCCTAACCCCCCCTTAATATTTATGGCGTCTACAATAGCTGAAAGGATAGATAAATATAGATAGAATACGAATAGAGAGCCGTGTCGCTAAAAGAATACCACCAACTCATCTCTTTCCTTGGACGTCGTAAAAGGCGACTAACGGACTAAACACTCCACATACATCCAACAGCATCGAGCGGCGGTTGGCTCACCCACCCACCACCTATTAAGATAAGCACATGTGCTGTTGCAATTTGGAGAAACGTGGACTATGGCACAGAGGACTGCTTCTGTGGTCCCCATAGCCTAGTCTCTGACTAACCCTTCGGGGATAATAGTCGTAAGTCTATGTATGTAACAGCAACCTCTCAAACCCCAAGCGGTCGCATGAGACCGCACCTACAAAGACACCCTTGACTTTGTACCGTGTTTTCATAGACTTACAGACTACTTTAGTATGAACAAGGTCGATTATTTCGGTTCTGTGGTACATTTTATGCATCGTGATCGCAAAATATCGCATACTCTATGCTCGATTCTGTCCAATTCGACGTTGACAGTTGCGCCAATTTCTGTGTCTGAAAATTTCCAAGAGTAATAGACACAGTGAAAGAGAAGTGCCTCGCTGGTTCAGTGGCAGAGCGGTCCTCTATTTTGCTCTTTAGGATTACTGCGTTTTAGACATTATGCTTCCTAGTCAATTAGCATACAAAGGTGTTTTGCAAGTTAGGAGTTCTGATTATGAAGGAATATTAGTAAATAATAGTTATCGCGTCTGTAGCCGAAAGGATAAATAAACATTATTATAGAATGTGATGCGACCCATCACTTCGCTTGGGTGTAAAATATGGGCCGTAAAAGAAATAAAAAATAGGGAATAAAATAATTAAAATAATATTTTGAGACGAAGAAAGCATATTGTTTGGGACGAACCAGGATTTTTTTTTATGACGAACGAAGCATAACTCCGTAAAGGCGACTAACGGACTAAAGACTACATTTACATCCAACAGCAGAGAGCGGCGATGGGCTCACCACCTGTCACTCTGACCACGTGTGTAGTTATCATTTAGTGAAACGTGGGCTATGGCAGTGGACTGCTTTTGCGGTCCTCATTGCTTAGTCTCTGACTAACCCTTCGGGGATAATAGTCGTGATTACATGTAAGTACCTTAAAAGTATGTATGAATCTATTTTAAGAAGAACTTTAGACTTGTTATTGATCGGGATATCTTTCAAACTTGGTTGGGGTTTTGTAAACAACATAGTTCTTCGAAATATAGTCCATAACAAAATAGTTTACTCTTAACAATTTCCGTACATCGTACCTTGTATACTTTTGCTTGTGCAAATAAAACGCATTAGGCACTCCTTGTCGACCCAGTCGAATAAAACAAAACGTGGCGACAAATGCTTCAATTTAAAATGGCGAGATCCTTTTGGTTTCTTAAACGATGCTTATACGTCGTGAGTGAGGGTACAAACAACCTCTCTACTTCAAACCTCTTTGAGGGTGAAACTGTTTGACGAATGTAATAAGGAAAAGTCATGCAGCACCCATTGACATCGTTATGGATCATTTTTATGAAAAAAAATTTAGTCGTAGGGATTTCTTGGCGGGAGAGTGAAGCGTCATGTCTGCAGTCTTGTTTTATTTTCTATTTGTGTTTTGTCGAATATTAGCATATTTTAATTGACACTGGCTAAATGGGCAAACCTTATAGAAGAAAAAATAAGACATCCAATGTTACATTTGAAATAAATTAAAAGTAAAGAAGAAAAAAAGTAATAGGAAATAGTACATTTATGCAGTGGTAACTAGCCCTTGTTCCATATTTATAAAAAAAAATATAGAATTAGAATTCACATCCTTGAGATCTAAATGAAAATATTTTAAACATTCAGTTAAGATAATACTGGTTTTTAGAATCGTAATATTTGATTGAATAAACTCGAAGAAAACAAGTAGAGATAGGTGAAATTATTACGTGTTACTGTCCCTACCAGTGAAGATAAAAAGCCATAATATTTCCTAGTATCCCCACCTATTTAGACGCTTTTATTTTAGACATGTCCCCACTAGTAGATATCTCTACCAGTGGGGACATGTCTGGTAAGATAGGTAGAAAAAAAATCCACCTATCTTACCAGTGGATTTAGCCTCGTAGGGATATGAGAATGAGAGTAAGAATGAGAATATTTATTTGTGAAATTTAGGTAAGTAGGTATTACAATGATTTCAACCTCAATACAACCTTATTTTTCTTTATACAAAAACAATTAAGGGTGAGTTCCACCCATGAAACTGAACAACTTTCCCCAAGAAACCTATGCGCAAACAATTTTATTTGTCATTTTTGCACATTGGTTTCTTGGGGAAAGCTGTTTAGTTTCATGGGTGGAAATAATCCTTAATTGTTTTTGTATAAAGAAAAAATAAGATTGCATAAGTCTCACTACATTTCCACCTTAGTTAAGGTATACAAATACAAGTTTAAAAAACTACAGTCTAAAACAATGTATTGTAGTCTAAAAGTATTAGTAATAATAAATGTCAAAATTAAGCAAAATGTCATTATTATCAATATTAAATAACTACAAAAAAATAAAGTAAGAAAAATAAAATAAAAAAACATGTCTAAATTATTTCAAAGATTTGTCAGCTAGAAATTCCTGTACTTAGTAATAAACGTTTTTTAAAATATTGATAGGCAAGGTCTTAAGAGTAATAGGAATCTTATTAAAGATCTTGTGGGATAGGTGGAACAGGGGGTAATAAGTCATTAGTAATGTGTGGTGGCGGTCAGACTATAATACATACTTTTTTTTCCAGAATTTAAACCATTATTTTCTATGTCTTAGATGGTTTGAAAAACTCAAAGCGCGACCTATCTAGCCTTAACTCGTAAACCCTACGCGCGCGCGTAAACCCTGCGCTCCTGACGGACGTCAAATCGATATCGAGTCGGCTTTGCTTAACGGAATATGAACGCTCGGGTCACGCGATGGGTTTCGGTTTCGCGTGGGGGTCGTTGGAGGGTGAACCTTCTGTACGGAAGTAATATTAGTTATTCTGTGCTTGTACCAAGACGAAAAACGAAACAATTTTAAAACACACAAATTTATGCTTATTAATTTTTGACGTTTTCTATGCTTAAGTTTTTATAAAAAAAGATATTTGAATGATTAAAAATGTCAACCTTATTGGTTAGGTACTAATGTTTTCCAAAACTCATTTCAACCGTTACTTTATTTTACTTTAAAAACTCAGTTATTTCCAATTTCTATTACTTACCACAATATCAAAACGATAATTGGAAATCACATTTAATTTTATTCCTTAAAGTAATACCTTAAGTTAACAATTCATTGTGATTTATCATTCTTCACCTTTCATCCTAAAAAAAAACGATAAATTACCTATAAATATTAGCCGTTTGTGTCGCTAGGGGAGAGACACTTGCCCGCTATTTTTGTCTCGTACCAGGATACGTTTGTTTACACAATTCTATGACCACGGCTTAAATTTCGGTTCGACGCGATTCTGTTTCGGCGTGCAGTGGTACTGGGGGTAGCGATGCGCATTTTATCTGGCACAGACTATAGCTCGTTAGATTAGTTGTTAAGTCTTAACTATAAGTTAGTTAACTGTTTTTATTATTATTATTATTATTGACGTCAATAAGTGCCTGTAAAGGTTTACATTGAATAAATAATTTGACTTTGACTTTGACTTTGTAACTAGCATAAACTTATGCTATCTCACAGCTGGGCTAAGGCCACCATCATTGAAATCAAGTCAAGCCAATTTGGCTATTTGACAGTTGTAACAATAAAATATGAAATATGTCAGAAATGGTAGTTTATGATTTAACGATAAATTATCCAATAGTTTTTTTTTATTAAGATAATTTGTAAATATTTTATTTTTACAAATAAATTTGCGATTTTTTTATCAGTGGAGACCAAGTGGAGACCCGAAACCATAAAGTTACTATACCTAACGGAAGGTATAGTAACTTTATGCCCGAAACACGGGCGGCCATGATTGAGCTTCATGTGACATCACATTTCACAAAATCATCAAAAACTCAATTCAAATTGAAATGTGACGTCACAGAGCAAAATGTCACGTGACCAACCGTTTTCGCACGAAATTTGAAATCAATAAAGAAAAATTATTCTGTTAAATAAAGCTTTTTCGAGAATGAAAATATTGTAGGGGGTATAAAATATGCGTTTGTAATTTTTAAAATACTCTTTTGTAAACTGTCAAGTAGCTAATTGAACAGTATTGGCTAATCACCACATTGGAGTGTCTCCCGTGTTCTGTTAGCAACAACACGTATTGTGAGACTCCATTTTTTTTCTATATACCGTACAATACTAAATAAACTTAAACACTAATATTCAATATAATTATATTGGCTGTAATGTGTATATATATATATATATATACGGAAGTTTGCTTGTGGGATATATATATATATATTTCAATTCTGTTTATCTAATTATCTCCATTCACATGCCCTGCGTTGGCAAAATAGACGAACCTTGTTATAAATTACCATCTTTTGTACCTACTCTATTTTCTGTGATTACATTATTTCATTTCATTTCAAGTCACTTCAAATTGGCTTAATGCTACACGCGATAGCCATTAATTAAGATATAATAATAATAAATGAATCACCACCCTTGCGAACTGGTACCAAGAAAAATTTTAAGCACACTTTACCGGACCGAGGTACCTAATTACATACAAACATATAATCGCGACTATTATCCCCAAAGGGTTAGTCAGAGACTAGGCAATGAGGACAGCAAAAGCAGTCCTCTACCATGTAAAATCAACTATAAAAAGTTTAAAATAATAACTCAGTTGAATAAACATATTTTAAAAATGTTTTCAACAAACTATTTAGATCCCTGTGTTTTACTTTAGCATGCAAAGTTTCATCAAAATTGGCTTATTGATTTTTAAAAATTTCGATTTGGAAGTTTGTATGGAAAACCGAAATGCGGCTAGTTTAAAAACTATAATATTTGGTGTATGATAACCCGTCCTTCTAACCGTAGACAAATAATTCCACATTTTTCTCGTTAACAGAAAACATGATTTCCAAATGCAAAAAAGGTTTCGTCGGTTAGTTAATATCAACATAATCTTATACAAAAAAATGTTCTTTCCCTTTATAAAACTGAGAGGATGCGATGTTCATCTGGAATTTAGATAAGGCGCAAGGGAGACAGCTTTTCTACTCCTTCGCGTTGGAGAGAGACAGACGCGATTGGGTTAAACCAGGCCAATCTAAAAGAATTTCCTTCATCAATACTGTACTGTACTAGAGTTTGTTTTACGAAGTTTTCCTTCACTTCAGTTAGCTGTATTTGTTTTTATTTTACTACTGAGTCGACAGACAAGCATACGGCCCTTGTGGTGGACGCGCTGCACCGAGAACATCATGCACACAGAAGCTACCACAGACAATAGATTTAATCGCCTCTGTAGTCTAGTGGCTAAGCTACTTGTTTCAGACCCAGAGGTCCCGGGTTCGATTCCCGGCGGGGGGTACATCTTTGTGTGCTCGGTTTGGCTGGTGGTAGGGCTGTTAAGTCCGCCTGGCTAGCTACCACCATCTTATCTAAGTCTGTCGCCATAACAACGATGTTTAATGGCATTTTGTGTTCCGGCAGTTTGAGATAAGATAGCCAGTTCCTCAGTGGTTGAGGATTCCGGGTGAAGCGCGCTTCCACCTTCGGCCTTTTCGTCACTTACCATCAGGTGAGATGAAGGCCAAGCGCTTACCCGTTGCCAATAAAAAAAATAGATTTACATAGATAACACAAATGCATGTACTTTGCGTGTCCGAAAACCCCGACCAAGCGTCGGCGTTGGTCGACGCTAACTTCATCCGCGCGCGTCTGTTAAGGGGATCCTGCACGAAATTGTGAAAATTTACGTATTTTTAAGGTAATTGTACTATGCGATGAGTTAGTTAAATACATTAAAGAACTTACGTAAGGTAGCCTGATCATTGCACAAGGTCGTGGCCTTGTTGAAATTTGAAACTAATTCTATAAACAAAATCTAATAACTCCTAAAAACATTTTTTTTCGACAACTTTCTTAATTTTACGCATGAAACAATAATTCTTACATGAAAAAATTTGTATTGATTTTCCGCAGGTCACCCCTATCTTAAAAATTAAATCATTTTTAAACCAAGCGCGTGATGGTTACAAGCAAATTACTAGGTCTGAAACGTCAAAGAATTGTTCTAATTTTAAATATCAAATATGATTGATTTTGCTTTGAAGTTCATTAGGAGACTTATGTCAGTTTTTGCGATCGCGCGGCACCCCCTTAAATCAAAAATAAAATAAAACTTAACCGAAAAAATATGCCTCGCTGCGTGATAATTAACAGCAATATCCCAAAAATTTCGAGCACCCAAAGGCAGGAACGTAATGTCGGCTATGACGTCACTGTAGGTGTTAAAAAGTCGGCACGCTTGGTTTCAATACATACCCGTGATACTTGCGTTATCTTTGCAAAGCTACCGTTCTTAATTATGCATCTGTGCCTTGTGATTTCACTAGATCTAGTACTCTTTAAACAGAAACCCAGCGAAATGCTGCTTGGCGTAAGAAATAAGTATTAGGGCGGACTTCATCAGCTCCCTTATCTGCTAAAAAATATGAATATAGACATGGGCTTCATTTGACATTTGAAGCCCATAATATGCCCAAACAAACAAAAAATGGGCTTCTAATGTCAAATGAAACCGATGTCCATATCCATATTTTTTAGCCGATAGACCCGCAGGTCGGATTCTGAGTAGAATCATTAAGCGAAAATAGCACAACACAGCATTATCCTTAGTCATAAAAAGGGACGTGTGTGTAGCGACCTACAAAAAGAATAATACCAACCCCTCTCTTCGTGAAAGGCGACTAACGGACTAAAGACTGCACATATATCCAACAGCATAGAGCGGCGATGAGCTCACCACTTGTCACGCTGAGCACATGTGCAGTTATAATTTGGTGAGATGTGGACTATGGCAGTGGACTAAGTCTCTGACTAATCCTTTGGGGATATTAGCCGTAAATCTATTGCTAGAATCTATCCCTTTTTCATAGATATAAAAAATGGAACTCCTTACCTCGTCTAGAAACTGCTTTATAAGGCCGCGGGAAAGACTTGAATAATGAAGCAACCGCAAACTTTCTAAGCTCGAGCATTTGAAACTTTAAGAGGAAATTAATTTTGAAACCCATTCTAACCATTATTTAATTAAAAGCATTATTTGATAATTTTAAATGGGTCTTATTTTAACAAGTTTCGTTAGCTTTAAAGTCGACTTAGAGAATTGGAATGACACGTACTCGCACAAAAGAAAATTATATTTGTGATACGAAATATTTGGAAGGCTCAAATTTGCTTCGGAGTAGGTAGGAATTTGTAACTTCTCCTAACAAACTTTATCGACTAAGCGACAACTCGGACACTTTAAATTCGGACACAGTGTCTGAATTGACATTTTTAATTTAATTATTTTTTCACTGACAATTCGGACACTCTTAAATTATTGGAGCTGTTCAGTACAGTCAGATAAAAAAGCTTCAAAATATAATATTATGTAGAAAATAAAAACTGTCCGAATTGTCAGTGAAAATATAATAAAATCAAAAAGTGTCAATTCGGACACTGTGTCCGAATTTGAAGTGTCCGAGTTGTCGCTTAGTCACTTTATCGAACCTGACACCACTGGGTTTCAGACTTGTAGCACCACTAGACCACAAAGGTATCGTATTTTAAAACAGTTGCATAATTTCTGCAACTGCTGGTGGTGTAGTGGTGGCTCAAGGCGACTAACGGACTAAAGACTGCACACAAATATGAAACTGTATAAAGCGGCGATGGGCTCACCTGATGACGTGAGGGTTAGTGTGTGTGTGACTGTGCAATGAGGGCTGCAGAAGCAGTCCACTGCCCATAGTCCACATATTATAACTGCACATGTGCTGAGCCCATCGCCGCTGTGATATGTGGTGAGCCGCATCGCCGTTTAATGCTGTTGGATATACTCGTATAATAATATGCAGTCTTTTTTTTTTATCCACAACGAGTAAGCGCTTGGCCTTCATCTCACCTGATGGTAAGTGACGATAAGGTCGAAGGTGCGCTTCACCCGGAATCCTCAACCGCTGAAGAACTGGCTATCTTATCTCAAACTGTCGGAACACAACAATGCTATAAACATCGTCGTTATGGCAAATAAGATGGTGGTAGCTAGCCAGGCGGACTTAACAGCCCTACCACCAACCAAACCTTTAGTCCCCTAGTCGCCTTTTACGACACCCAAGAGAAGCACTGCTCCGTAAACGTAAATAAACTTTAGAAAATAATATTCCTGGATCTCACCATTTCCCAATCCTCACACCGACTGTTTTGATCTCTCAAACGTGTTGGCTCATTCGATTTCCTCTTTCATTATAAAAACAATCAGGCTTTAATAAATACAGGAAAATGCCCAAACCTTTTTTTTTCAATCTATTTCTCAATTTTCTCTGAGCGTTGAGCTTTTGCCGTCACATTGTGACATTTTCAATCTTGGACTAAACCATTCTTCGAATCGACTCAGTAGGTCGGTTTGTTTTGTTGTATAATGTGATTTATTGAAGCAAATTACGTTTCTGAAGTCACTTTAGTCGTTTTAAATAGATTTTTCTATTTTTCTACTGGTTTTAATTTTTTGAGAGAGCTGTGCTTTTTCGGAGCCATGTGGTGACAGCTCATTATGAAAAGAATAACCAACCCATTTTATCTCTTGGGTGTCGTGTCGTATCGTGTAAAAGTCGACTACTAACGGTCTGCCTGCCTGCTGAATTTTTTTTCGATGATTTGTTTCTTGACCATGGATACCAGTCCTTCAGTCGAAATAATAGAGTTCATTTATTATGCTTCGAAGATGATAATGAGTGATGAACGTTTAATGCTAAATGATATTCCCCCAAACCCCTGGAGTTCCAGTAAAGATGTGGGACTTTACTGAATCTCACACGGACTTCTTGAGAGAATTTGAAAAGTGATGTTGCACTGTTTTGTTTTATTTGCCAACACTCATGCACGTTCACAAACACTTAACGGTTAATAATCTACCATTATTTCACATTAATATTCGACAAAACACAAATTTTAGAAAATATGACAAAACTACAGACATAACGCTACACTTGCCCCCTGCCTGCTGAAGACTGCTCAGGGTTGCCAGATACGATTTTCTGGTTCTACACTACACCAATAAAACTACGAACAAATAACATTATCTGTAGTTTTACTGATATAAACCTTTTTTCTGTAGTATTGATTGACATAAAACAAACTAAATCGATTGGAAACTATTTTATTCTCGGACCAAATATTACATGGACAAAGTCTTACGACGTTGCCGCTTTTACATACGTGTATCAAAGTAAAGTATTTGTATCTCTGTTTGTATGACTCTAGTGTGATATGAGTAAAAGAGATAGTTAATGTACGTTTGGCAGCGACGCACTGTCGGTGTCACGTGTCATTTCATGACCGACTACTCGGTCAAAACATTGCTGGATTGTGCGAAATAATAGTGAAATATTAAGAAATCTTAGTGTTTGTGTTATTTGTGTAATATACAATTGACATAATGTCTTGTTCAGCTGTTTATTGTTCGTTAAGAACAACAACAGGAGGTGTGAAAGACCAGGAATTATCATTTCATACGTTAGTGATTTCTCATAATATGTATGCTTTACTATGAGTTTTTTAATAATTAAAACGGCAAAGCATTAATTTTTGCTAATTCTAAATCATACTATATATCGTACACTATTCATAAGAATCAGGTTTTAAACCTTAATTAAATGTAATTTAAAGACTTTGTTTTTTTCATAATGATTAGTGATGTACGTATTTGTGTATCGAAGCTTATCGATATTACTAATATTCTTTTTATTATTCTTTTTTTAGGTTTCCAAAATGCCCGGAAATAAGACGTGAATGGCTATTAGACGTGATTGCTGAGAGCCTACAAAATATTCAAAGCTCTGTTTCAAACATTTAGAAAAATCTTTTTTTACAGTAAAAATTTTAGCCTTAGTTCAAAATTGAATCATAATAATATGGGCGGGAATATGAATAGTAAAAAGTATTGCTCTTCACTTTACTACACAAATTATTATTTTTTATTTGTTTGTTATAATAGAAGGACACAAACGAGCAGGCGGGTCACCTGATGGAGAGTAATCTCCGCCGCCCATAGACACCCGCAACACCAGAGGAATCGCAGATGCGTTGCCGGCATTTAAGGAAGGAATAGGAATTGTGAGCGGGGGGAGGGGGGGGAGGCCTCCGGAACCCTCACTCCCCGAACGAAACACAACAGCACCAAGGGCTATTATTTCACGCCGGATATTAGGGTGTTACCAGACCAATCGATCGATCGTCGATCGACGGCATCGATCGATGGTAGAATGGATTAGTCGACGTCGATCGATAGTGTCTACCAGACCTATCGACGACATCAATTGATGGTAAAATGGATTAGTCGACGTCGATCGATAGTTTCTACCAGACCAATCGATCGATGTCGATCGACAATCGACCGGTAAAATGGATTGGGTGTTAAATTGAGCTGTTTGATTAGACGCACCGGCCGCTTCACTTTTTTATAAATTCATTTCGTGCTCATGGAAAATAATCGTAATATTAGATTATGTTTATGTTGATAATAATGAGTGATGATAATATGAACGTTTAAATACTAAATGATATTCCCCCAAACACCTTGGGAAGCACTTTAGATTAAGCAACACCGAAAAAGGGAGTGGGAGGGGGAGGGGGAGCCAAAGTGCGAAAATGCATAGTTTTCAAGATATTTTTATTTTGAGGTTATTTTAGGTTATTTTGAGGAAAAAAAAACAAATATTCTATTAAGTTACCATTACCGTACCCCCTCCATCCCTCTCCTCTCTACCTCCCTCGAAACTACTAACCTCGAAATTCATGACAATCGCTACGCAAAAAAAAACAAAAACAAAAACCGCTGCTTAAAATGTCATTTGGATAAAATAAGTGATCGTTGGCTTTAAAAAACGGCCGCATCCAGATTCTTCTGCGTTTGCGTCTCCGTAATAATAGTACGAGCAACATCGTACCGGCCAAGAACAACGATTCCTTTTTGAATACATTTCGAAAGAAACTGATGGAATTTAGCCAGGGTTAATCGATCAACGTCGACCGACCGTCGATCGATGGGTTAGACGAACGGTATCCGTCGATTGATTAAAGCTACCACACCTATCGATCAACGTCGACCGACCGTCGTCGATCGATTGGTTAGTCAAACGGTATCCGTCGATCGATTAAAGCTACCAGACCAGTCGATCAACTTCGATCGACGTTGATCGATCGATTGGTCGGGTAACACCCTTAGTGAGAGGTTGGTATTTACGCCGGGCGAGCCGGCCCAGCGTGCCCGGCGTGCTGCAACGCAGCGTGGCTCTACCACTCAGTCAGTGTCACTCATTTAGCACCACCCAAGGGTCACGTGTAGGGTCTAAACGGTAAACCTACGGACGTGAGTAACTTGAACCCCCAATTATAATAACGAACTAGGTACACACCACATTAAAGTGATTATATCGATATACTAGTCACATCTTTAGTCACGCACACATGTACAGATAGAAAGCTGCACACTAACAAAATACGGACATGCTAAAAATCCAAAGACTCTGTCCATTGTGATATTTGGTCCGAGATTTTATTGATACCTAACCAAATCACAACAGAATCCTCCATCAGTGGTGTCATTTCTATACACTTGTGCAGAATTGAATTTTTGTAACATCTTTCTTGTGGGTTGTAATTTTATGCAGGCTCTGATTTTTGACGTAAAACTGACTCTCATTATATGGTTAGCTGTTTTTGTCATCATTTTATTCCTAAACGTTCGTATAATGTATGTTCGTTTCCTTTATGGACGCGTTCCAAAACTAAAAATTAAACTACCCAAAATTCTCCACAACATTTTTTATTTTCTCCAAAATTTCTCCAGCAGCCATATTTTTACCCAGAATTACGAAAAAAATACTTAATCTGGCAACGTTGAGACTGCTCCTCCTACATCCAACAGCTTGCTTGCAGCTTGAAGCAGCGATGGGCTTAAGTCAAAGTCAACCAACCAACATCACGCACGCTGCCTGTCTGTGAAACGAATTTACATTACTTCTTTCTTGCATACCTATCCTATTTTCATTTTGTGCATTATTTAATCATTATTCACATTTTTAGTTTATCACCGTGTTCAGTTCTGTAGGCTATATGGAACGGTAAAGACAAAACGATAGCGTGATTCAGAAAAAAGTCAGCGCCATCTCTTGGCAGTTTATGGAGCTAAATTTCTAACTACTCCATTGTAATGATGATTGTACAGTGTATACAGTGCCTCACACGACAACAGAGGAAATCGTTAATAACCAAAAGTGGAACACAATGCATTCGGCCGGTATACCGTATAATATACCGCTTAGTAACTTAAACAAAGAACAAACAACACAATGTTTGTATGCTGAAGGAAAGCATACGATAATGAAGTCACATTAAACACTGGGGCATATAAAGTGACCACAGGGATCGGCCCGTCCATATTTTCATAAGACCAGCGTAAATTAGTTGGGAGTCGTGTACGTCATAAGCGGTAGCGGGGAGTACATGTAAGGTGGCGCATGGAATTACATTTTGAACAAATGTAATCTTGTAAATAAATGTAAGATGGCGTCGAAGATAACATTCGAAAGAAATATGACATTCGTAATATTTGATTACTTGTATTTCAAAACTCTCGAATAAACTCAAAGATGTTGAAAAAAATGTCTACCTCAGGCGGGAATCGAACCCCCGTCCTCTGCAATCCGGGCAGCTGCGTTGACCACTCCGCCGCCGAGGTATTAGATAGATCTAACAAAAAATTTTTCATTGCTTTTGACTTTATGTTTTTATAGCAACAATGTCTTATCAAACCTCTTAAGAGGGTTTACGCATTTCGGTTTTCCATACAAACTTCCAAGTCGAAATTTTCAAAAACCAATAAGCCAATTTTAATGAAACTGTGCACGCTAAAGTAAAATACGGAGATCTTTTTTTCTTTTTTTATACTAAGCCCGGCAAATGACCCCACTCCACCTGATGTTAAGTGGAAATGAGGTCCAGGCGCGAGGACAACTGGTGCAGCGTAAGAGACGTAGCATCAGTCATCCTCACTCTGCCGGCCCACAAAGTGCTTCTTCACGCCTCGTTTGAAGGACCCTATGTCATAGGTAGGAGGGAATACGTGTGCTGGTAGACTATTCCATCTTTTGGAAGTGCGGCAAAGAAACGAGTCACCAAATTTCTTTGTGCGTGATGGAATGTTAGAGATTGTAAATTGGTGACTCCGGAGAGCAGCACGCGTACTCCTATGGAGGAAGGGAGAAGGAGGGATGAGGTCAAAGAGTTCTTCAGAGCACTCGCCATGGTATAAACGGTAAAAGACGCTAAGTGACGCAATATCTCTACGCAATTGCAAAGGCTCAAGAGTTTTAGTGACCTCTGCATTGCCGATAATGCGCACAGCGCGGCGCTGCAATCTGTCCAAGGCATCGAGAAGGTACTTTGCGGAGCCGTCCCAAAGGTGAGAGCAATACTCCACGCAAGACCGCACCTGTGTCTTGTATAATAGACACAACTGATCAGGCGTGAAGAATCGTCGCACCTTGTTCAGGACACCGAGTTTACGTGAGGCATTTTTAATCAAGGTTTCGATGTAGTCCTTTTGGTTCAGATCGCAGCGGATATCCATACCGAGCATGTTAATACTGCTCTGCAGGCCTAGAGATGTACCCTGAAGAGAGGGAAGGGGAAGTAGTTTGTTGAAAACATTTTTAAAAAACGTGTATTTAGCTGAGTTATTGCGATTCAAAGTTTACTATAGAAGGTTTAAAATCTCAATAACTCAGCTAAATAAACGTTTTTTTAAAATGTTTTTAACAAACTATTTAGATCCCAGTATTTTACTAAAGCATGCAAAGTTTAATTAATATTGGCTTAATGATTTGGGAAACCGAAATGCGCAAACCCTCTTAAATCCTTAGAGATCTGCACGAAAGTATTTTACAATATTTTAAACATTCTGTTAACATTCAGCTTATCTTAACTATAAAACGTTGTACGTCAATTTTTTTTAACGTTTTCTTATCTTTGAAATACTTATATCATTTTATATAAATTTTGTTATTATTTTGTAACAGTGATTACGTTGAATTCCTTCGTAAGTTCAACACAAAAAAAGTTTAAAAAAAATTAACTATGTTACTTGAATAATAAAATTATAGCTGCAATAGCAGTTGGCATTTTTTTATTAATATATTTTTTGTTTTTATGTCCTTGTAGTTGTTTTATGTCTTTATTATTGTAATGGAAAGTTCCCCTTTATGATAGGGAGGGCATTTTTCATTCTAATTGACGCTGTAAAAGAAAGGGAGAAAAGAAATGCCCTTGCTGAGTTTGTTGCCGGTTCTTCTCAGTACAAGGCTCCCGCCCCATAGTTAGACTTACGAACCGATGGCATAAATGACATTCATAAGTGCTGTAACCTAAACATGTCCTAACCTGAATAAATGATATTGAATCTTGAATCTTCAAAAATAGTAGAAAAAAAATTAAATAACAGCACGCAACAGCACTAGCAGTTTAACAAAATGTGTGTCTGTAAGTAAGTATTGGAAAAAAAAAGTAAAGGACGAAAATTGCATAAAATATCTTGCACGGTGTCGGCGGTGAAAGAATACTACCACCGCCTCTCTTCCCTTGGGTGTTGTAAAAGGTGACTAACGGACTAAAGACTGCACATACTATACATATTGACTTTTAGTTTAATGTAAAATAATAGATTATGGATATGAGACGAGGTGTAGGGGATATAATTTCTTACCTTTAGAGAAACGACAAGTAATTGGCATAATCAGACTGTTAAAAATTGCGAGTGGTTCTATTGATTGCCCTTCTCTATTGGAGCAAGTTAACATCTGAGTACCACGAAAATTACCGGTTAGACGAACTAAACCACTATTAATACCCAGAGTTTATAATAATTATCTCCGTAACTTTTTCTTTATTCGAGCGAGCAATTTCTTCAATGACCTGTCAAGAAGCAAGCAGCGAGTTGGAATTGTTTCGGACTAAACCCAAATATTTGATTAAGTTTTATATGTACTTCAGAGTTTTTCAACTCACACTCCGAAAGTGCTGCCGTCACTTAATATGTTTTATTTTTGGTTGTTTTATATTTTTATATTACTATAGTTCTAGTATTGTTTAGTATTATATTTTTATATACTGTTCTGTAGCTTATGTGGCCCATGTACATCTTATTTTCTATATGCGAATATCTGTTAATAGCTAAGTAGATTTATAGAAATGTATCCATCCATTGTAGTGCTGTTGGTGGTCTGAACTAAAAAATAAAAAAAAATAAAAAAAATACATCCAACAGCATAGGGCGGCGATGGGCTTACCACCTGTCACGCAGAGCACATGTGAAGTCGCTATTTAGTAAAAAGTGGACAATGGCAGATGACTGCTTTTGCTGTCCTCATCGCCTGGTCTCTGACTCAAAAGATCCTAATGGGTCGACTGCGTGCGAGAGAGCAGGCCCTACTAAGATAAGATAATATAAAACGCTATCGCTTATCGATCGTGCCACCCCCTTATCCTATAACTCCCTTTAGTTATAAACATCACCCTCATATTTATTTACCCAAAACAAGGGGCCAGAATACTATATCCAATCCCCTGGTTTGCCCGGTCAAAATATAGGTAGGTACATTTATAATAAATAATAAAATCTTTATTGAAAATCTTTTTTTACGATTTATTAACATAATGCAACGTTTAGGTTTTCCTACTTTCCAGGCAAAGAGAAAAGATCTACTTAATTCTATACAAAAAAGTGCTAAAAAGATTTTAAGATAATATTCATTAGATTATAAGAGGCGCTCGATGGTGCAGCGGCCAGCACGTCTGGCTTGCGATCTTGCCCGCTACTTAATCGCGTCCGGTTTGCGATCTTGCCCGCTAATCGCGCTTGGCTCGATATCCGGAGGTCTCCCGGGTTCAATTCCCAGGTCGAATAAGTGTATTTTCGGATTTATCGATTCATAGGGGTATAGGGTTCGTGATCACCAACTCGCATTTACTTATCCTCTTTATAGCAGGAGTTAAATGAGTTTTGTAAGACTTCGAGATGAACTTCGATATGTTTCATTCTAGCATAGCAACAGCAAGGCGGCTATTAAGTCAAGATTTCTTTATTAAATAGTTTAAGACATTATTATAATCCACTCTCAATATTAATCTGTAACTTTTTTTTATATTTCTTAATATTTTATGTTTTGTTTTTTTGTCCACACAATGCATTGTTTATTCTGATTTACACGTGGAGACCTGTTATTGGCCATCTGCTACCTATGTCTTAATGTAAGTATGTTTCATGTGTTGTTGGTCTTCCAGAGTAAAATAAATAAATATAGTTTTGTAAAGCTTTTTCTGTCTAGAACATCAAACTAATTTCCTTTGTTAATAACTACATTGCTATTGTAACCATTTTTGTCATATTGTTAAATATATTATTTCTACAAGTGGAGACTTTCAAATTACTTTTTCGTGTCCTAATTAGTTTTTAGTATAACCGTGTCACGTAGCGGTGAAAGAATACTACCACCCCCTCTCTTCCCTTGGGTGTCGTAAAAGGCGACTAACGGACTAAAGACTGCACATACATCCAACATCATAGAGCGGCGATGGACCTGTTACGCTGGACACATTTGCAGTCGCTATTTGGTGAAAAGTGGACTATGATAGAGGACTGCTTTTGCGATCCTCATTGCCTATTGTCTGACTAACCCTTCGGGGATAATAGTCGTGATATGTATGTATATGTAGTTTTTAGCATAATATTGTAATACTAAAGGCTGATTTTTCAATCCCCGGATAAAACTTATTCGGATGTTAAAGTATTATGCAAGCCTCTTCTTTTTTACAGTGATATTTTGGATTAATCGCGTAATTAATACTTTATCAGATATAATTTTTTTCCGAGAGTTGATAAATGGCCCTTAGTCTTCCTTGCATAAAATAAATAAATAAATACCGCATTCTCCACTCTACACCAGAGGTGCTGTTTCTTTACGCTCGACTTTATGAGAGTTTGACCTTTTGCCAGCAATTTATGAAGTCGTGGGCGTCAATTTAATATTACGATTACGGTCGTTGTCGCAATAAGGCGGTCGTTTACACCCACCTACTCGTATTTAGCTAGCGTGGTGGGTTACAGACGAATCTTCACATTTGATATTCACTTATTAGGCTGACGATGAAAATGCAATTTAAAAATGCGTATACCTTTTTTGAATTTTTTAGACTTGCCAAAGTCAATCTTAGCTCAGCTAAGGGGGTTAAAGTTACTCGCGTCCGTAGGTTTACCCTTGAGACCCTACACGTGACCCCTGGGTGGTGCTAAATGAGTGACACTGACTGAGTGGTAGAGCCACGCTGCGTTGCAGCACGCATTGGGCCGGCTAGCCCAGCGTAATACCACCCTCTCACTAGTATCCAGCGTGAAATAATAGCACTTGGTGCTGTTGTTTCGTCCGGCCAGTGAGGGTCCCGGAGGCCCTTCCCCCCTTCCCCTCACAATTCCTATTCCTTCCTAAAACCTATTCCTTCCTTAGAGGCCGGCAACGCATCTGTGATTCCTCTGGTGTTACGGGTATCCACGGGCTCGTTTGCATCCTTCTATTATAAAAAAAGCTCAGCTTTATAGTCTTTTGATATCATGTATCAAAAGCCAATCCATCGAAAATTATAGAATTATATCCCCTTAACAGTCAAGATGACTCCTGGAGGTTTATAACAATATTGTCTGCTTTTACGACAGCTTATGTTTATAAACATTGTTATTTCTTTAAATATCAGCAGGTAAAAGAAGATATTTAACGTTTCTAAAGAGCATGTGATTTAAGTTTATTGAATACATGTAGGTATGGCTCTTGTGATGAAGCGCGATCACCGCAGCCCATAGACGCGCGGCACCCAGGGCATCCCGCGCGCAACGCACACAGAAGCTACAGCTCTTAGGGTTGCTTCAAACATATCAGTGAAGACACAGTTCCGACACAGTACCGGCACAGTACTTTTCATACATTCTCTATGAACGCATCCCCACTTGTCAGTGTTAATACTCTCTGTGTCAATGCCGCCACCGGAAAATCACGGACCTATTCGTTTTGACAAAGTTCATAGAGAATGTATGAAAGAATATTTTTCACTGTGCCGGTACTGTGTCGGAACTGTGACTTCACTGATATGTGTGAATCGACATTTATGCCTCGACGCCCTGTGATTTCACTGGATCACTAGATCCACACAGGGTACTAACCCTACCCTTCAAACCGGAACGCAGCAATGTAAAACGGTGCTGCTTGACAACAGAACTCTGTGTAGACCACCGAGCAAAAGTTAGTATAGTATAGTATAGTAAGTCTAAGTTAATAATAGTATGCTGATTATTCAATATCAATTTTGGATCCCGAAACTTTTGATATTTGCTCGCATAATTTATTCAGTGTTACATACGGCTTGATATTTGCATATTTAAACAAATTGAGAGATGGGATTTTGTTACAATTATTTGGAGTGTTTGTTCGTGGGTTGATTTACCTAAACTATTTAGGCTGGTGGACATTTGTACTCAAAGTTGCGTAATGTCCGTTTAATAATTAATCATCAATTAATAGAAGAATATATTTATAATGTCAGTTATGATGATTAATTTATGAACAGTAATGGGAGATTCTAGTAGAGTCACTGTCAATTACAGATGTTAATACCTTCATAAAATATTAAAGGGTTCGCCTTGGTGAGAAGTTCTCTTCGTGGTGTGACTCGACGGCTGGTGTCCCGCAGGGCGGCGTTTTATCTCCTCTTCTCTACGCTATACTTCCATTTCCGATAACCTTTCTTCTTCCTACCACCTATATGCAGACGATTTACAAATATATTGCCAGGCTCCACTTACTGATCTTGCCGAAACTGTAGTGACTACTAACGTAAACCTGGAATGAATAGATTATTGGAGTCCAGGCTTTGGACTCAAAGTCAACTCAGGTAAAACGCAGGCTGTTGTCGGCAGCTCCAGGTTGCTTTCTAAAGTAAATTGGGAAAACCTTCTTAAAACATAAGCATCAAGCACTGACAAATTTCGACGGTTGAAAGCCAGACCTCGGTAGCCAAGTGGTTAAGGCAGCCGCCCGGAATGCGGAAGGTGCGTGGTTCGATTCCCGCCTGAGGTTGTCGTCTTTTTTCAGTGTTTAAAATTTTACTTAAGTATATTTAAGCGTTAATAAAAGGCTAAAATATAAAAGTTTAAAAAATTTTTAACCGTTCTTAAAGTTAAATTTGATTGAGTGGACGTTCCTTTTACCCAATCTGTAATTAATTTGGGCGTTGTTATTGATAGTTGCTTGAGTTGAGGGCCGCAGCTGCAAGCTGTTAGCCGCAAGTATTACGTATCCTCAGCTTCGTTAAGAAGACTACGCAACTTTTTACAAGTGGCACCAAAATGGGTCCGTATCATTTCATATTATGACAAATGAACTAATTTCAAAGGACATAACGTTAATTGGATATAATTTTTACTACTAAATACACTTCCTATTACAATATTTCGTATATTATTCATTTCATATAATACTCATATTCTCTAATAACTATTTCTATAAAGCTATATTGGTAGACTAATCATATTCTATAACTTTATTTGATAAAATTTTTGCTTATAAATAAAAATAGCATTTTAACCCTAAATTGATTTCAAATATTGTCTTAGAAAGTTAATACGTTGTGTTTTCGTTAGGGTTGTGCTAAAAAGTCAGTGACAGAAGCAAATCGCGGCAAAACCGACTCCACGTAGACTTGTCTGCCCTACGCTAGAGTGTAATTTAAGCCCGCGTAGGCGCGAAAGGGCTAAGCTCGCGTGGGACCGCCGGAGTCCCGCAGCGCCAGAGCCGTGACAGAAACCAAGCCTGCTGCATGCTGCATGACTGCCTGCCAGCTTGCTCTCTTGCTCGAATACTGCCTGCTTGCTTGCATGCTGTTTGCTTGCTTGCACGCTGCTTGCTTTTTACATGAATAATATTTTATATTTTTAGATTATTATATAAAATGTATATTATATGAAAAGTACATTATATCAAATGAAATAAATAGAATGTAAAATTATATTAAATGTTTATTAAGTATATTAAGTCAGTTGTAATATCAAATGAAATTATATGAAATGAAATTATATTATCTGAACGTTAGACCATAAGTATTTATATCAAAAATTACACACCCCACCAAAATTGGTCTAGCACAATCGCTGCTACTTTCCGTGCTAGACTATGCTGACGCCTGCTATCTTGATCTCTCGGAGGACTAGCTAAATAAACTTCAAAATCTTTGTATCCGATTCACATTTGGCTTGCGCAAATATGATCATGTTTCTGAATATCGCACTAAACTCAAATGGCTTCCTATTCGTCTTCGCCGGAATACTCACATCCTCTCCCTTCTCTATAACATATTCTTTAATCCCACTTATCCTTGCTATCTAAAGGAACGTTTAAATTTTCTTAATTGTTCATCTTCGCGCTCGTCACGGTCATCTGAAAACCCAACCCTGAAAACTCCTCTGCACAACACCATCTTTTACGATTGTTCCTTCACCGTTGAAGCTGTTCGTCTCTGGAACTCGCTCCCAGTTGCGATCAGGCGTGCGAAATCGGTTCACGCATTTAGGACCTTGTGAAAGAATTCTGCTTATCCGTTTAACCATATTATCCTGCTGCAAAGCAGCCGTTGTCCGCTACTTTCTACCTGAGACAAGTATTTATATGTATATATTTATTACACCCCCACGTTATTATTATATTTATGTAAGTATTTATTTATTTTGTTTTTAACACTGCTTATCATTTGTACCTCCGATTTGAAAGTTTATAAGTTCTCTCCATCCGACTGGTTGTCTGGTAGAGATCGCTTAGAACGAGAAGACCGCCAAATTTTAACTCTATTTTGAATCGTATTTAACTATATTATTGTAATCGAGTTCTTGTTTTTTAAGTTCTATCTTTGTGGTTTTGCAATTAAAGAGTTCCATCTATCTATCTTAAGTTGGTTCCAATACTTTGGTTGATGCTTTTGTAATCTCACTGGAGATATTGAAATTAAAAATGTGTACAAAGTTCATTTTGAAAAAAAAAAAAAATATATATTTACGACTATTATCCCCTAAGGGTTAGTCAGAGACAATGAGGACCGCAGAAGCAGTAGTCCACTGACATAGTCCACGTTTGGTGGTGAGCCCAACGCCGCTCTATGCTGTTGGATGTATGTGCAGTCTTTAGTCCGTTAGTCGCCTTTTACAACACCCAAGGGAAGAGAGAAAATGTCGCAGCAAAGTACCACGGGGATAATTTTAAAGAGTGGACTATATGTACTTAGGTGTTGGTATCAAAATTATTAAATTACACAATGCTTTCGGTATTATAATTTGCCTTGGCAACTACTCATAACATGGCAAAAACACTTACCTCGACCAGCTTTCTGTGAAGACGCGATCTGTGGCTAGTTCTGCAGTTCTTGGTTCGGTTTTGTGTTTATGTATTTTTGCTTATAGTATTGCGATGAACGGCACACGCACTATTTCGTACATTTCTTTTAGAAAGCTGCTACACCACATGGCTCCTACAATATACAAATTATGCTTTCGTCGAAGTTCGCTGAAGAATCCACTGAGCTTTTTTTATGTTTCCAAGGGGCGTCGTTGGAAAGTACACGATGAGTTTAAGCTAGAGCCTGACCGCTCCAAGTTACTTGCCCGTTCCCTAAGTGATTACGGGATTTCCATGAATATTTTCAGCAGTGAAAAAGTTTAGGGAAAATGGGAAAAAAATTAACCACTCCTCCTTGTCGGCCGGTTAAATTTATTCCCGGTTAGAATGGACGGACGTAAATCCTGTTAAGGGGACAGGATCATTATAATGTAATTTTTTTTTATGTAATAGACTTCCAATATGGAGGTGCGCTTTCATTCAGTTTTTAATTAATGTTACCTGGCTACCTATTGAAATGCATAAAATTTTCGCCATAAATTGACAATGAATCATGTTAATGACCAGAATCGTCACTTGTCATATGTCTTTATAGCATAACTTCATAGCGCATAACATAAATAGCCAAAATTTAAAAGGCATAACCATAGAAAGGCATAATTTCGATAAGCGTAACCAAAGGCATATTTATTATTTGCCAAAATGTTCAGAAGACATAATATTCGAAAAGCATACATGCAATAAGAATAACTGACAAAATCCCTAAACTCTCACAGGATAACACTTATTTTATTTACCATAATTTCAAAAAGCATACATTTGGTACATTTGATTATATATACATTTGTTAATTAAAATAACCTTATGATATAAAACTTATTGATATAATGAGCAAACAAGCGCGCAGCATGCAGGCAAACATGCAGCATGCAAGCAAGCATGCAGCATGCAGGCAAGCATGCAACATGCAGGCAAGCATGCAGAACGCAGGCAAGCATTGCAGCATGCAGGCAAACATGCAGCAGACATGTTTTCTGTCATGGCTCCGGCGCTGCGAGGCTCCGGCGGTCCCACGCGAGCTTATCATCGCTGCTCCTTAGCTGTACGCAGTATAAAAGATGTTGAGTAGCGCTTTGTGCAGTATTTAGTCCGTTAGTCGCCTTTTAAGACACACAAGGGAAAAGAGGGGTTGGTAGTGTTATTTTATTGAGCCGTTAAACTACACGGCTTAATAAAAAATTATACCTAATGTAAAAAGTTATTATTGTTAAGTTTTCTTTAATAGTCTATGCAAATGAAAAAGTAAAAAGAGCGGCCCGAACGACGCCATCACGCTCATTACTTAAGTGAGAAAAAAGCGTAAGGTCATCTAAGAAACTCGTTTACTTTCGAAGGAGAGTTAATGAAAAACCGGCTAAGGTCAAAACCTGTTAGGGTTTGCTTAGATCTACAAGCGAATATGGACCGTATTGTTGTTTGTATTGACGCTGAATTGTCGCAACATCTTAATCGACGATACTTTTTAAGTATAAAGGTTATAGAAAGATATTTAGATAAACGCTTTATTGCACACACATAAATACAGGAAAACGTACATTCAGGATGTTTCATGTAAGGTATCAAGCCGATGCGTAGTGATAGGGGACTACCATACCTATCTATTGAACACCCATGTATGTTCAGCAATTTTTGGTAGTTTTCGAGCTATAGTTTTTATTGTCTAAGTATTTTAATACGACATCACTTTAAATATTTTGTTTACAACTAATTTCAATTAGGAAGATGATTAGTTAGATAAAAAAAAAAGTGCACAGAAATGTCTACGCAAAAAAAAGATACCTACTTACTATTTATGTGTTTAGTAAGGCTGATTTCACAGTCACGCGTTTGATCAGCGCCGGCCACACGCGCGCGCTTACAATTATTATTACAACTACATAGTAGTTGCGCGTTTGAACTGCGTGACTATGAAACGCAACTACTATCTAGTGGTAATTGTAACCGCGCGCGTGTGGCCGGCGCTGATCAAACGCGTGACTGTGAAAGGGTCCTTCAAACGAGGCGTGAAGAAGCACTTTGTGGGCCGGCAGAGTGAGGATGACTGATGCTACGTCTCTTACGCTGCACCAGTTGTCCTCGCGCCTGGACCTCATTTCCACTTAACATCAGGTGGAGTGGGGTCATTTGCCGGGCTTAGTATAAAAAAAAAAAAAAAAAAAAAAAAACAGCCTAAATGTTGTTTCTTCTTCTCCGCAGCTAAAAAATGACGTCCTGAATATGTTGTAGGTTAAAAAGAGATGGTTTGGGCGATTTAAAGTACTTAGTTTATTGAATAACAAAATTTTTACTATTTACTTTTGACTTTTAAAAGTTATAGAATCTTCGCTCTTCCAATAACCTTCTTCTAGAAACTCCTCTACATCATTCCAACTTTTTTTCCGACTCCTTCACCGTTACCGCAACTCGTCTTTGGAACTCTCTTCCCCTCAAGATTCTCGATGCTCCCAACATACAATCTTTTGAGCGAATGACTCGTGAGCATTATTTTAATTTTCGTCTATAACATCATCAGCGCCAATATTGTTTATGTAGTCTATTATACCTATGTATATAATTATATTATGTGTATAATTATATTATCTTATATAAATGATACCTATATATTTAGTAGGTATCTTTATTGCGCCGTCTATCTTCTTTTTCTAACGACTGGTAGAGAATGTTTGAGCATTATGTCCGCCATTTCCGCCAATAAAGCATAAATAAATAAATAAAAGAAAACAGCTTTTAAAAAATCTTCACAAAGCATATTGATTGTCGCAATACAGTGAAATTTAATGATAATTAGTTAGTTAGTTAGTTAGTTATACAGCACGACGTAACTAAACACACAAACAGTTAAAATTCATTCCAAACTAGCAACGTAGTTTGGCGCAGTTAGCGGAAACAGTTTTAATTACCAGTTTTAGTTTTACGGCGAAATTGGTTATTTTTTTAACCAGCAACTAGACAGTAGAACTTTGTCGTTATCCGATTTTAACTGCCACTGCATGTCGATTGTCTAAAACTCGATCGTAAGCTCGCCTCTCACTTCGACCCACACGTTCCGATCAAGAGTGACCTGCTACAAGATTGGTATTAAGAGTGACCTCTTAATTCTACTCTACGCTAATGTCATGTCACGTTAGCGTCGAGCCGAATTTAGAGAATGCGGATTTTATAACTCACAGGAGTGAGTTTTCAAAACAGCTGCACCTATTTGACTACTTAAGGGGAGGTATTTAGAGAGCTTTCCTCTAGCTCTCTCGACGGTACGACGGTAAGGGACGGGTATAACAGCGAAGAAGCGCGAATAATCGCGTTTTTTATTTTAAAATTGATAGATGTAATAAATAAAAAACGATCGGTTATAATCCTTCAAGTTATCTATGAACTTCATTTCGGTAAATTATTCATAATATCAAATCAATTATTTTAAGAATAAAACCTGGAAAAGAAGATAAAATGACACAAATATATGTAAATTTGTGATTATTCTATTGAGCCTACTGTATCAAAACGTATTTCCATCGGGTGTTTTTGACAGAATAAAGCCTTAACAACATTTCATAATTTTCGCAGATTTTATTTTTACTGGTTACTACTTCAAAAAGTAATTCTAAAAACGTGTTATTTTAATTTTTCACTAACACCTAGCCTTAATTACTTTTTGTTGTGTTTGTAATCGTCAGGACATGGCTTGAATAAAAGAGAATGTATGAAAACTTTAACGGTGTCGCGTGGCGGTGAAAGAATACTACCACCCCCTCTCTTCCCTTGGGTGTCGTAAAAGGCGACTAACGGACTAAAGACTGCACATACATCCAACAGCGTAGAAACGACGATTGGCTTACCACCTGTCACGCTGAGCAAATGTGTAGTCGCTATTTGGTTAAAAGTGGACTATGGTAGAGTACTGCTTTTGTCTTCCTCATTGCCTAGTCTCGGACTAACCCTTCGGGGATAATAGTCGTGATTATGTATATCGTATGTATGTGGATATTACTCACGCGTTGTTTACGCGGACGAAGTAGAAGGCATTGACCTAGAAGTATAGACAAGAACGTCCATACAAACCATTTGTTAAAATTCTGGAATGAGAGACCTAAAATTCGTTGCAGCCGCTGCAGCGCTTAAACATTTAAATGTCGTCTAATCAACAGACAGACATCGCAGCGCCGCAGCGCCAGATCGGTCAAAGGCAACGTAGTGTGTATCAAGATGGCGTCCCAAATAGATTGTCAATAACATTAATTAAAAAAAATCTTTTCTCTTCTTATAATACGATATAACTACATAATAGTGACTTAAATAAAAATTAATTTCACCTAATGGACAACTGAATTGTAGTAAACGTCTAGGTGTACACTTTGAAAAGAAATAAAAAATATTTTTGCAGCTCCGCACGCGCGAATGTCAAAGCCACACTAAACCAAGGTGCCGAGTCGACTACGCAGATGAGTGGAACATAGTGCGTGTTGAGACGGGCCTATCTAGTGTAACGTTTATTATCTCTGGTAAGTAGGTCGCTCAAAGTTAATGATAAAAATCTTTATTAGACCTTAACCCATATAAGTATCTACGTTTACCAAAAAATATGATACGATATAAAACACTGTAAAGAGATCTAGGTTCAAACAAAAAAGGCCATTTCAAATTTTCCAGTCGAATTGCTGCTTATTTTATGCTACAAGACATAATTCAGCATTTACCCACCCTCACGTTCCACCACTATGACTCTTAATGTCTGTACCATAAAATCTATATTCGTTTAACTTTGTCAGCACATTTTTTCAGGAGTGTCCTTTGGGGTTATCCTCAATAAATGGCTGCAATGTTTTATAGCTCTTATGCTATCCACTTTAAGCTCAAGTTCGATTATCTGTGCTAAACAGGAAAATCTTGTATTGAGAAGGTGGTGTTTCGGCAAGTTCAACGCGATGACGTAACATGTTATATCTCAAATATTGTATGTTACGTGGATATAACATTAGATTGGGTTTCTAGTAATAGAATTTCGAAATGCTTTTTATAGGGTGGCTATTTATAAGACCGCGTCGCGTAGCGGTGAAAGAATCCTACCACCCCCTCTCTTCCCTTGGGTGTCGTAGAAGGCGACTAACAGACTAAAGATTGCACATACACTCAACAGCTAGAGCGGCGATGGGCTAACCACCTGTCACGCCAAGCACAAGTTTTTTTTTATAATAGAGGAGGCAAACGAGGAGGCGGGTCACCTGATGGAGAGTAATCACCGCCGCCGATGGACACCAGAAAACCAGAGGAATCGCAGACGCGTTGCCGGCCTTTAAGGAAGGAATAGGTTAAAGGAAGGAATAGGAATTGTTAGGGAGGGGGGAAGGGGAAGGGGCCTCCGGAACTCTCACTCGCCGGACGAAACACAACAGCACCAAGTGCCATTATTTCACGCCGAATATTCGTGAGAGGGTGCGAGCAGGCCCAATGCGTGCTGCAACGCAGCGTGGCTCTACCACTCAGTCATTCGATACAAGCACCCAGGGATCACGTGTAGGGTCTCAAGGGTAAACCTACGGACGCGAGTAACTTTAACCCCCGCAATCGCTATTTGTGATAAAACAGAGGACGGTTTTTGCGGTCCTCATTGCCTAGTCTCTGACTAGCCCTTCGAGGATAATAGTCGTTATTATATGTATGTAAACAAGTCATATCAACAGACCACGTTCCTACAGTCACATAAAAAAACTCCATACATAACGAGGACATTTATCCCATACAACCGCAAAACTTTAATTTCACTAAGTGAACATTACAGATCCACCAATTCCCGGGTATCCGGGAAGGTGGACCCGATTCCCATCGGCGTAATATCGGTAAAGACTTCCTTTAACGGTCCAGATTTAGTCTGTTCACCCTAGGGAGTTTTGTTTCAAGCACCAATACCGATATTAGGGGGTTTTAAAAATGTTCTTTGAAAGCTTTCCTGTGCGGTGGCTGTATATTCTTTGCTTTTGTTATTGATAATGCATGTTTGTAGAAGAGCTCGATTGCTCTGCGTTCAATACCCGGTCTGTTTAATTCAGAAAAACGGATTTTCTATATTGACTGTGGATCTGGCTGTTTTCTTTGTTTATCCGGTCTAGTTCATAATTTTAACAAGTTTTAAAAAAAGCTTATTTGGGTGAGCGTATAAAGTTTTTTCTTGCTTCTGCGGTCCTTATTGCCTAGACTCTAGCCCTTCGGGAATAATGGTTATAACATATGTGTGTAGGTCTCGTTAATGGATGTATGTCAAAGGCAAAGTCTCACATGCGGCAACTTTAACTATACTTTTAAAAACATTTTTATGCAGCCAACGCACGCTCCGCTATCGAAGCGATTAACAAAGATCTTCTCTTGGTGAAGACTTGGGCTTGTGAATTTGGATTACTAGTGAACCCAGCGAAGTCTATTTATTTATTTATTTATTTATTGCACTTATGTTTACAGTATCACTATCATACAATACAGTAATTATAAAAATAAATGATGGCCTGTTGCATACCCTATTATGGCGTCGCAAAACTAACATATCAACTTATCTAACTTTTATAATAATAATGATTATCATATTGCTAAATTATATTTTAATACAAAATAACAAAATATATACTAAATAAAAGTTGCAAGGGTGAGCTTTCCGTGGATTACGTTTTTATATATTTTTTTATTTATTTATTTATTATCTTTGTCAGACATGAACTCCTGTATTGAATAGTAGCATTTTTGTGATATGAGTACTGCTTTAGTTTATTTTTAAATAATTTTTCATTTGTTTTGTTTTTTAAAGTTTGTGGGATTTTATTATAAATGAATGTGAATGGATCTGTAGTATGGGCTGTTTTTATACATTTATTTTTTTTCATTTTTTTATTTCTAGGATTCAGGAAGAATGAGTTTATTTTAATGTTTTAGTGAATTCAAAGTATGTGAGATTTTTCTTTACAAAAGAAGCTGTTTCTAGAATCTAAATGCACGGAAAAGTAAGAAGATTGCCATGTCATGTGCGTCGGTGCTGTGTCCCCACAAAATAGTTCCGTAGCACAACCATGCGTATGCGTATGCAAGTCGCAAGCAATTATTGTAGGTAGCAGTAGGCTTTGAAGCATATGGATTTTCTTTCTTCCTATGATGGTGTGAAGCTTGCATATGCCGAAAAAACCAAAAACCTAGGTATCATTATTGATCACATGCTATCTTGGAGATCACAGCTAAATGAGATGAGTCAGCGCATGCACTATTCCTATCATTCCCTCAAGCGACTCCAGTTTTTCTTACTGTACAATACCAAAATTAGGCTCGCTCAGTCCCTTTTGCTCCTTCTTTTCGACTATGCCGATGTTGGCTATTCTGATGCTTCTGAGGAGTTAGTGCCTTCGCACACGGCGGTGTATCGTAAGCGTATCGTAATACGCGCGTAGGACGAGAGCAGTACGAGCATGTACATGTTCAAACAAGTCCGCACACGAAGAGTTGCTGCAGCGAATCGTGGGTAGGGTTGCCACATGGTATCCAAAAGGAGGACATGTCCTCCTTTTCCATGTTTTGTCCTCCATTACCTACTGTAAGTCCTCCTTTTTGCTAAACGTCTATGTGCTAAAAACAATGACTGTTTCTCAGAACTGCTCAAGATCTGCGAGTTTTATTTTGTGTAAGCGCACATAACGCAAATGTGGAAAGAGTTTTTTTTACTGATTTATACTCAGTGGAGCAAAGAGAGGAACAAACTAAGTGTGCAGTCAGTTAAATCTTTAATTCTTGCTCAATATCTACCACTTCAAAAACATGAAATGTGAAGATTTTTATAATTATTTGTTGAAAACCCAAGAACTTCTTGCAAAAATTGGCAGCTCAGCTAAATATGATTATTATAAAGTAAAATAATATAAAAGAATCGTTTAATTGTGAATGTCCTCCTTTTTTAAAGAAATTCCTCCTTTTTAGACCCATCTGCCCTCCTTTATCAAATTATCATCTGACAACCATAATCGTGGGAGACACCGCTTCGTGTGCGGACTTGTTTGAAAATGCACGTGCTTGTATTGCTCTCGCTCTACGCGCGTATTACGATACGCTTACGATACGATTACGATACACGTGTTCGAAGGCATTTACTTAACAATCATAAACGACTGTAAAACCTGGCAATGCGATTTATATTTGGTTTGCTAAAATACGACCATATTTGCCTTCTTTTTAAAATTCTTAACTATCCCCAACTTCCACATTATTTACGCTCCCGATAGTCTCTTCCCGGCCTAAACGTTCCTTTGACACAAGAACCTATCTTTATCCTCATTCCAACTCCAAATATTTCGACAAGTCGTTCACAGTGAATGCAGCTAGAATGTGGAATAAACTGCCTTCTAGTATCCGTGACATTACCTAATCGGTGGAAGAAAGCTAAAAAAGTACTACCTGTGCAACGCTATTATTAATCATATGTATTTATGGATCACAATATTGATTTATCTATGGCTAAATGTGTATTAAAAATTTACATTTTATTAGACCCGCATACTTGTTTTTAAAACCACAGCTAGGGTTGGCTGGAAGAGATCTCTTTTAGATATAAGCTTACCCTTGTATACAATGTGATTGGGGTGGTACTTCTAACCCATTAAGGCTAAGTACTGCATCTAAATTCATCGACAAAAAAAATAATATGAGGGGTTCTACCCCCTTCCCCGTATAATTTATGACCATTTTTACTTTATGCGATATCAAAAGTTTCATACGTCGGAGAAACATGAAAAAATGGCAAACGGTAGCTAATGACACTGGCTACCTAATAAATTACTTTGTTTTGTATGTTTGCGATTATTTTGGTGAGAAAAAAATCATTACTTAATTATTTTGTGATTTAAAATCACTTTTTTATCATATTTTTCTTGTCGATGAATTTCGATGCACTACTTAGCCTTAACAGGTTATAAGTACCACCCCGATATATGTCTTGTGTAACGTGTGTGTAAATGTTGTTTATTTGTACAATAAAGGATTATTAAACATTTTAAGCGCTATTTTCATACCAAATAATTCACGACTATTTTATCCCTAAAGTGTTAGTCAGTGACTAGGAGTTAAACGTTTCACCTAATTAGAACCGCATAATGTGCTCAGCGTGCTCAGTAGTGCGGACATCGCCGCTCTATGTTGTTGGATGTGTGTGCAGTCTTTAGTCCGTTAGTAGTCTTTCGGGGCGGCAGTACTCTTTGAGCCGCTGTACCAGAACGCTCTGTTGTCAGTTTTGCAATGAAAACAACCTATATAATAAGGCTAACATCTTGTCTAAAGCGACCGCCATTTTAAGCTTTCACTCCAACCGAGTTAAACCTACAATGTTGTTCAACAGGAAAGCAAGAATGTTCATAATTTTTTCCCTTCGTACATTTTCTGAAATAATGATAAATGTGGGGGAGCAGAGGGGCTCTGCTAATTTACAACGAAATTAATTGCCAGCCACTGTTTGTACAAATTAACCTTTCCACGCTTCAAAGAGATACCGGATCTAATTGTAATTTTGGCTTTTTCTAAATATTGTGTTTAGTTTAAAATTCTAATGGTTGTCAAATTTTTCATTTGTATTACATTTGTATTGGTTCATTACTTCGTTACTTTTATACCAGATAGCGCTACTTTAAAAACTGAATCACTCTATTAGAGTTTTTGGTCTATTTAGATTTACGAGTAAGCATGAATATAATTATATAGGTATGATATAAGCTATTAATAAGGTTGAATATAGTATCAGCACAGACTAAGTATCAGTTAAAGGAGCTTCTGTGTTTTATAATACATGTATAACAAAACACAAAAGCTCTTTTTGAAATTGTATAACAATAATTATATTTGGTCAGGACAGGAGTCCTGGCCAAGCATAATTATTCTGTTACAATTTATTATTATGATTTGCAAATATTAACCGATCAGACCTTTCCTGTTTATGCTCACTTGACATTTCTGGGTAATCTTTCGATTTTGAGCGATAATTGGGGTTTGTTTGTCGTTTCAACCATACTCGTACTACTTATAATTAATTGATTGACCAATTAAATTTTTTACTGTGGCGTTTGTGTTTGCTTGACATAATAATTTTAGAAATAGAGTGACCGTTCGAGCGATATTAAAAAATCTGGGTAAATAAAATGAGATGTGAGGGAAAATCATGACTATGTGGATGCCACGCGATTCCAGGAGACGACGCGGCAGGCCCAGAAGGAGATGGCGAGATGAGCTAGACTCCTACTATAAAGACTGACCATCAAGAGCCCTTAATCGCGAGGATTAGAAAAAGGGAAGGGACGCCTTTGCCCTGCACGACGACCATGGCTGAAGTAGTAATAATTACTAAAATATGGGGAATTTTGTTTGACGTTTTGATTATTCGGCACTTAGGCCGACCTTGGCATTGAATCCAGGACCTCCGGATTAGATTTAGAGCGAAGCGCTTAAAACTCTGCCACCGAGGCAAGATAGTAACATATCGATATTTTATGACAGATAATCCCAAGAGAGAGAAATAGAGAATATTTATATGCCATAAAGCAAATTATCAAATGGATTCTATAGCTCTTGCATATGCGTCCATACATTTTAAAGGTACATAAAACGGATCGTTATTTTATATTTAATTTACACAGTTAACGTTTTACCCCGTGAATTCTTGGAAAATTATAGTAAAGTTAATTTAATATTTATGTTAAAGCTCAGCTCTGTGAGCAATTAGTAGAACTGTAATACATTGTTTAATCACTTATGCCACAGTCAAAACATTGTACAGTAGCACAGTTTAGGAACAAGAAAGTAAAGAGAACAACCGTAGTAGAATAGCTAACACTGTCGCGTAACGGCATAGAATACAATAGTAGGTACAAGTGTAGCGGTGCAAGAATACTACCATCCCCTCTCTTCCCTTGGGTGTCGTAAAAGGCGACTAACGGACTAAAGACTGCACATACATCCAACAGCGTAGAGCGGCGATGGGCTCAGCACCCTGTCACGCTGTGCACATATGCAGTCGCTATTTGGTGAAAAGTGGACTATGGTAGAGGACTGCTTTTGCTTTCCTCATTGTCTAGTCTCTGACTAACCCAACGGGGATAAACGTCGTAATTATACGTATGTATGTAGGTAGTTATGTAGGAAAGAAAGTAGTTTTTTTTTATTTTACCCGTAACATTGCGACTTCTTAATAAAACGAGGATTTTAATGATACAACGCAACGCCTGGCACGTTTAGTCCACTAAAGTTAAAGCTGAGCAACTTTTAAAGTGTTGTATCCTAGGATGGACGACCTAATTGTATTAAACCGAGCTCTTTCATTCTTCAAATTTAAGCCATTGATCTTGGTTGATCTGTGAATTTCTTTACACTAAACACACTTTGCTTGATTATATTCTATTCTTTCTATTCCTAGGAATCAAACTCTGGACCGCCGGTTATCGGACCGAGTGGCAATCACGAGACATTATTAATCATACTTTTTGGTTAGGGTACCCTAAGTCTTACAATTTGAACCCTTACTCTCATAGGAATAAGAGTCAAAACATCGAAGTCAAAAGTGTACTACGTTTGTACAGTCAACTGCGTCAATCCAAAGCTTAGTTCCCACAATTTCGCTTATTCAAAACGGGTTCAGAGCAAAATTGAATTTTGTTACTTTTTCAATTTTAGTTTTTCCCGCTTTTAGAAATATCGCATAGGAAGGCATCAAATGGAAAACGCTATTCGCGTTTTTTGTGCTATAGTTGAACCTGTGGCCGGTTTCGACGTCAAAACTACGAACTCTGGTAGTAACAATTCGTTAGGAATCGAGGTATGAAAGGTATTATTTTAACTGTTCGGGTGAGGACACGGTAATGTTGCATTAGCGATTAGCGATTTAATAATTTTACATCATCATCGGCTGGGCAGCTTTCGGTAAGCTACGTTATATCTTCTCGTGCAAACTGCCATAGTGTCTCAAGACGAGTCTTCGACCAGTGTGTGTTGTGCTAGTGATGGCCCAATACGTGGTCGCTCACTATGGGCCTAAGGCTGATTTCACAGTCACGCGTTTGATCTGCGCCGGCCACACGCGCGCGGTTACAATTACACTAGATGTAGTTGCGTTTCATAGTCATCACGCAGTTCAAACTACTATGTAGTGTAACGCGCGCGTGTGGCCGGCGCTGATCAAACGCGTGACATCAGCCTAATTAGCATGCTCAAAGTCACGTAAGAACAAAGGAGTTTCTAGTAAGAACTAAGAAGGTAACCGACGTCGTGTCGCCTATAATCGTCCCACTACTGGGCCTTTTCGGCACACGTGGACCGCACATAGGGTTACCAGATCCGAAAATATGGTTTCCTGGAAAAATCCATGCTTTAGCAAAAAATTTTTTGACATTTCGGAAGCAAAAGTATCTTATTTATACGGGGCGCGGCAAGGCGCGACGACAAGTTATTTATTTTTTGTGCATTCTCTTATTTTGGTCTTCCAGTCACAAATAGCAAAAATAGAAAGAGAAAATAAGTCCGTCATGGATATTCTAGTAATATTAAATAATAAATAAGCAATTAATTGATTGTTAATTATTAGATTTTTTTCTTTGGATTATATTTTTTTTTATTTCTTATATTTTCCGCCTTTTTTTAAATTCCTGACAATTTCCAATTTTCCCTGTTTCCCTAACATCTGTCAGGGAAACAGGGAAAATTGGAAATTGTTGAAATTGCTATTGAATAGCTGAAATTCCGGATATGTCAGGAAAATTCCTGTCATCTGGTAACTCTAACCGCTCATGGCGAGATGGGCCATAACCCAACACGCTGGCCCAATGCGGGTTGTCGTGTTTAAACGACTGCCATATTTACGACAAAAACCGGGACCAATGACTTTACGTGCCTCACGAAGCACGGTGGATTTGTCATACAGAAGAAAACCTTGTCGCGTAACAGTTAAAGAATACTACTACCACCCAACCAGCAAACAAGTCGTATAAATAAAGGGTTTTACGACTTTTAGATCATACAGGAGTTTTATATTGGTTATTATCTAACTCTGTTATCGTATAGACGTAGTACATCTGACGATTAAGTCGTCTAACTAAAAAGTCTAATTACGACCTCGAATAAACGTTTTTTCAACTAAATTATACAACAATAATATAATGGTCTTAACTAAAACGTTTATTTAACAAACATCTAAGTCGTAAGAACGTTTTAGTCGTAAAAAGGTTTCTTTAAAGACAGTATCGTCGAAATAGAGTCATTATTATAACATCTAAACACATTGTAGGTTTAAAAACGTTTTTAAAAAACATTTATATAACGATTATATAGTGGAATTATGGTTAACTTCAATATTACATAAAGGTATTAGTGTAACTATTATATACCTTTTATTCAACAGTTAGTTTTGTTAACGTAAAACAAGAACTTTGACAATTCATACAGTTTTCTGTGAACCTGTTATATATCTTTTATTTAACAGCATATTTTATAGACGGTCAATTAAGGTTTTAATAAAACAAAATTAGACGTTATGTGGTTTTAATAGAATCTTATTAAGTTTAAATAATCACGACAAAAAATGGACATTAATAACTTGAAACGATATAAACGAAGTGGAACTTTCAGAAGAAATGAAACTGGTCTACATCTAAGATTACCACCATGTTCGTGTCAACCCTAAAACAAATAGCAATGGCGCTCGTTTGCAGTCGTTCTAAAAACGTCTATTTGAGTGAAAGTTATATTACAATCCAAAACCAGTCTACTGATGACATGTACAACAATGGCTGACCTTAGACGTATAAAACATTTAAAAAATATATTGTAAATTAACGAAATTTTGGATATTTTTAGAGAGCTACACTAAAAAACTAAATATCATCACATACAATATCAATAAAGTGGCATTTCCATAGAAATCTAGACGTCATCTTGATACTGCAACTGCACAACATAGATTCAATATTAATTTCAATAATGTATCTACCATTTCTTAACTTTTTTTATTTCACAAACATCAGAAGGAAACAAAAATTTTGTGAACCGAAAGGATTAAAGGCAAATCGTTTTATAAATAAAATTTTTAAATATTTATGCTCCTTTAAAGTCAAGTAAACCTTATTTAAAAGTTACGTTATACCTTTTATAAAACATAATAGTCAGCTTCCACACCTTTACCCAATTTTTTGGTCACGTAAATGTTTTCCTTGTGCTCTTTATACAACATTTGGTCATACCTTAACCGTTAAACTACTTTTACTTAACATTTTCTGACGCCATGTTAACCTTTATTTAACTATTACGCTACCTATAGGTCTTATTAAATGCGCCACTTTCGCCTTTTATAACCGTTTACCCTACGTTTATACGACTAACCTAATCGGATCAGAGTTGCATGTAAAACGTTGTCTCGAGTTGTCCTATAGAAGACTTTATTTTGCTAGTTGGGCACCCTCCCTTAATTGACAAAAGTTCCCTTAGGTGTCGTAAAAGACGACTAAAGGACTAAAGACTGCACATACATCCTATAGCATAGAGCGGCGATGGGCTCACCACCTGTCACGCTGAGCACATGTGCAGCCACTATTTGGTGAAAAGTGGACTATTGCAGAGGACTGCTTTTACGGTCCTCATTGCCTAGTCTCTGACTAACCCTTTGATGGATATTAGTCGTGATTATATAAGTATGTGAGAAAATTAAAAGCAGACTGAAAGCTCTCACAACAATATGGAAGAAAGAAAGAAAGAATAAAAGCTTATTTGGCATAAATATACAACAACTAGACAATAAACAGAATAAAAATACATATATAAAAACATGCCAAATAGGTCCCCGCTCAGCCTAAGCCGAAGCACAAGTGCCACGACGCTGGTATTCTGCGTATATAGTGCGTATATACTGCGTACCAAAACATGGGCGATCAAAGAAGAGGGGTTTTAGGGGGCTAACCTGGTTCGACGTTGCTCCCGCGTGCTAGCTGTAGTGGACGCGCGTCTCACTCGTTCTTGACTTTCCACGGCAAAAGTTCGTGAACACAGTAGTAAACTCGCGGCGATCACTTAGAAGATGTTATGACTTGACCGATAAATGAGGAACACGAGAGCTCGACTCAAGGGCTCTGTCGCGTAGGCAGGCTAGATCGGAAGTGAAGATGGCCGACACGACACGACGCGATATTGGTTTACCCCCATAGGATCGAGGATAAAAAATGATGAGGGTAGTAGAAGTTAGGTTAGGGACGTAGCATCGGTACAAGTCTAATTCGATTGATAGTGATGTGAATGTAATTGAATATGGTTGATCTAAATCTACCATACCGCCCCCCAAAGAGCGGCTTAGCTCTTTTAATTGAAACAGACAAATTGATAATAAGTTAACTGAAAGCTGATTGAAAAAGTGTAAATGTTATCTTACTCTAGTTACCTACTGACATGCTAAATGAATTGATAAATGTTGAAATATCTAGGTTTCGGGAATTAAGCGACATAACTTGGCTACAGGACGCTTGAAAACTCCTTTGGTTGTTTTAATGTCTACGACCCGGACAATACCGTCATTCCCCGGATAAAGTTTGGTAATTCTAGCCTTTTTCCAGAGCAACGGAGGTGTATATATAGGTGCATTTATAAAAATAAAAATAAAAACAGATGGTGTCTCTGATGGGTGGTGATTAATGAATCTTAACAAAATAAATCAGAATAAAACCCTGCTATAAATCCAGTACTCAAGCTTTCGTCAGCTGCTGAGTAATAGTAACAATAATTACCACTATAAAGAATGCAATCCAAACATCCACTAATTCACAACAACAACACAACACAATTATACATAAAAATCCAATATAATTAATAAATTAATATCTTTATTGTTGAAATTTTGCATTCACAATGCTATATAGGTAGATAACGGATAAAATGTTTACTAGAAAAAAAATCATCCAGTCTCAGGAAGCTCGAGTGGGGGTTGACTCCCACTCAAGCTTCCTGAGACTGGTTGATTTTTTTCTAGTAAACATTTTATCCGTAATAAATTAATGTCATTCGGCTTTCTGTGTGTTCAGCAATTGCTTCCTGTACCTAATTTTAAAGGAGACAATACTCAGACTATGTCGTGTAGGTGGGGGAATGTTGTTCCAGCACTTAGAAGCCGAATATCGAAAACTGCCACGAAAAGCAGTAGTCTTTTAGGTTGGACAAATTAATCGGTCATGTACTCGTTGGCGTTGAGTAAATTGTAATTTTCCATATAAATATGGTGGACTTTTATCTTTTATTACACCAAAGAGCAAACATGCAAAATGTAACCTACGTCAAGTTTCCATATTCATGAGGTTATTGTTGTTTAAATATGGAGTTATATCTTGGAGGTACAGGGAAACAGAATGTAACGCAAGAGTTTTGGAGGCGTTGTATCAATCTTTTAGTGCGAGCTAGTAAATACGTACCCAACACTGAATCAGCATAGTTTAATTTTGATAGGATCAGTGACTCGCAAAGGTAAACTCTTGTCTCCAGACTCAAGTACTGCCGCACCTGATACAACACTCTCAGTCTGTAATAGCACTGCTGGACATTTGACCAGTTGTCAAGGGATTTATTTCCCTTACATGCTTTTCAAATCTTGAACTACCATCCATACAGACCCCAAGATTTCTAGCTTCCTGCACCTGCTTAATATTAACATTATTAATTTTTATTTCAGGCGCACAACCGATGATCCGACTGACTTGATTCTTCGAGCCCAATATCTTGATGTGATGTTACTGCAGATACCAAGTACGCTGATGAGCTGTGTTTTCTAGTAGAGTTCATTCCTACCTTCGGTCTCAAATCAAGACTGACGTTGTTAAAAAAAATATAAACTTTCCGCTACCCGCTCCGCTCATGACCTTTTGACCAACCTCAATCAGTCAGTAACCAAACGACAGGATATTGAGTCTGACGCCCGAACAATACCTGACAAAATAACGTGTTACGCTGTTGTAACAGTTTTTTTTTGTTGAACACTGCGATTCGCGACAACTGGTGAAAACAAACATTCAGATGTTCAGTCAGGTCAGCCCTTGACCACAACCGGTGCAGCTCGGTCTAAAAACATCGGGTATAAATAGGTATATGCGTAGTATGCCTTTAATAAGTAATTAGCTTTAATCCTTGTCTAAACAAGAAGGTAAAACATGTTAAGCCACAAGAATCTTGGCACAAATATGTAGAAAGTAAGGAATTGTCAAATAGTTTAAGAAAATTGCAACAATTAAGCAAAAGAGAGAAATGTATAAGTAGTCCTGAGCAGAAGCTCAATTGAAAAAACTTATTTTGCCCATAGATATATACCCATAGATTAAGAATTATTAATACAACATGATGGTAAAGTTAAGAGATAGGATAAAGTAGGTAACGGGAGTCCCACCAGATATAAAGAGTAAAAGATGACGAATGGCTGTGAAGTATGAGGTATGAAAGTGTGAGAGGAATCGAATAAACGCGAGAACTGGTATGAAGAATGAGGAATAGATTCCAAATACGCTCTGATCACTTTATAGCTGTAAGTATTAAAAACAAAAAGAAAATCCTTGTCTAAATGTTTATTTATAATATGGAACGCGAAAGTTTAAAAGTGTATTATTACTGGTGAAAACAAGTAACAAACGAATTCAAAGAGGTTTGATGAGACACTGTTGCTTTAAAAACATACAGAAAAATGTTTGAAATCTTTTGACAGGTCTAACCAATGCCTCAGTGACGGAGTGAACTCAGCCGATTGAATGCGGTGAACGTAGATTCGATTCTTACCCGAAGTAGTCTTTTTTACATACATACATATAATATAATCACGACTACTATCCCCGAAGGGTTAGTCAGAGACTAGGCAATGAGGACCGCAAAAGTAGTCCTCTACCATAGTCCACTTTTCACCAAATAGCGACTGACCATGTGCTCAGCGTGACATGTGGTGAGCCCACCGCCGCTCTAAGCTGTTGGATGTTTGTGCAGTCTTTAGTCCGTTAGTCGCCTTTTACGACACCCAAGGGAAGAGAGAGGGTGGTAGTATTCTTTCACCGCTTCGCGAATTCGAATGCGAAAATCAAACTACTAGGAAAAATTCAGCGAGTCTTCTGGGGTCTCGGTAGCTCAGCGGTTAGAGCAGTGGACCGGCAATCCGAAGGTCGCTAATTTGAGCGTTATTAAAACATTAAATATTAAGAACAACAAATAGGTACCTACGTTAATTGGCAAAAGTTTTAACTAATAGGATTCGAAGCCACACCTTCTGACATTAAGGGTCGGGTGCTACCATTTAGGCTATCATGACTCTATCCGACCCGTGCAAGTATATCGACACTGTCTTCTCATACCTAATATTTTGTAAGCCTCTTACATGGGAAGATTTTCTAAAAAAACAACATACGGTCTTATCAATTTTATCTGTGTCTTAAGAGGGTGTACGCATTTCGTTTTCCCATACAATATTTCAAGTCGAAATTTTTAAAGACCAATAAGCCAATTTTAATGAAACTTTGCATGCTAAAGTAAAATACAGAGATCTCGTCGATAACATTTTTAAAAGAGGTTTGTTTGGCTGAGTTATTGCGATTTAAAGTCCACTATAGAAAGTTTAAAATCGCAATAACTCAGTTAAATAAACGTTATTTGGAAATGTTTTCAACAAACTATTTAGATCTCTATATTTTACCTCGGCATGCCGAGATTCATCAAAATTGGTCTACTACTATTAAGTACGTAATTTTCTCATAACAATTATTGCGTAATGTCTGTGTAGGTACGTAATAATATATTTATATCAAAAGAATCTTTGACCTTGTCCTGGGATTATACCCAGAATCCGACGGAATGGCGACGACTTGAATAGGTATATTTTACTGTCGTCAAGCTCCATTGTATTGAGCTTTCTGTGCTCCTGTATGTGTATATACTCGTAGCTAGGTACGTTCGAGGAGCTGGCTGTCTCGTCCCTAACTTCAGCCATGCTCTTCTACCGCAGCGCAAAAGCCTCTTGTGTAAGTTAGTAATAATAAAAAAAACACTAGAAAAACACGCTTTTATAAATGCACAAAAGGACACAGTTTACACTTCAGGCCAGAAATAGAGACAACTTGAACGATCCATAATTTATTTTTTGTTTTTACGTGCATCATAAAAGCGTGTTTTTCTAGTGTTTTTTAAAATATTAATTTATTTTACACTTTTTGGTCTAACCTTGAAACCTGATCGTGTTCAAAGTCCATTACGTGGCCTTTCTCACAAGTACAAACACGACTATGATACGATATTCTATCATGGAATGCCAGTGACTATCTTCCGGCTTCAACATAAGAACTTGAAACCTAATCGTGGTTAAAGTTCATTACAAGACTTTTCTAAGAAATCCAAAACAGCTATGATACGATTTTCCATCATGAAGTTCCAGTTCATATCTTCCGGCTCCATCATCAGATCAGTTCGACAGTACCATATTATTGTATTGTCATCAGAACTACATGCAGCTGCCAACTTTCATTACGCTACGACCCTTGGAAGATGGTTAAATTAGTTAACTTAGATTCCATTACAAAGTTTGTTACATACAGGACGACCTAATAAAAGCGTGTTAAAACAGTTTTCTTATAAAGATTAAACAAAAAAAATATACATAAAAGTTGCGAAAAAATTACAATTTAAATAATGTTGGGTTGGTGGTTAAAGTTACTCGCGTCCGTAGGTTTACCCTTGAGACCCTACACGTGACCCCCTGGGTAGTGCTAAAAGAGTGACACTGACTGAGTGGTAGAGCCACGCTGCTTTGCAGCACGCATTGGGCCGGCTCGCCCGGGGTAATACCACCCTCTCACATTCGTGAGAGGCGTCCGGCGTGAAATAATGGCACTTGGTGCTGTTGTGTTTCGTCCGGCCAGTAAGAGTTCCGGAGGCCCCTCCCTCCATCACAATTCCTATTCCCTCCTTAACCCTATTCCTTTCTTAAAGGTCGGCAACGCATCTGCGACTCCTCTGGTTTTGCGGGTGTCCATGGGCGGCGGTGATTGCTCTCCGTCAGGTGACCCGTCTAATCGTTTGCCTCCTTCATATATAAAAAAAATATATCGTTAACTTTTAAACATTTTTAAAATTTTCGAATAATTTTCTTACATTTTTTAAAATGTAATTTTTTCGCAACTTTTATATATATTTTTTTTTATTAAAAAAAGCAGTGTCCGACCATGGCTGAAGTTAGAGACAAGTCCGCCAGCTCCTCGATCGTACCTGGCCTACATATAGGAGCAGATAATTTTATAAACTAACATTGGAGAACAAAAATATATGATGTTCATATTTTTCTAATCAAAAATTATAACGAAAAAGTTTCCTTTGGAGCAACGACAACCCTGATTGCACCACTTTCCCGGCGTGACCGTAAATTTGGGACACCCTGTACCCAGTAACAGCCTGTACATAGTAAGGGCTGACAAAACGGCAGGTGGGGTTACGCCGCGCGGTTAAATACAGTCATTACGCACTGTCGAAGCCGCCGCTTAGTGTAGCAATTTTAACTTTACATTTTACATGGGTTGCATGGCCTGTGGTGCAAGTGACAGGCTTTTCAATACATACTCAAAAGTTTATGTTTATAAACCTCGTCGCGTAGCGGTGAAAGTATACTACCACCCCCTATTCTTCCTTTAGGTGTCGTAAAAGGCGACTAACGGACTAAAGACTGCACATATATTTAACAGCACAGAGCGGCGATAAGCTCACCACTGTTACGTTGAACATAATTATGCGCAGTCGCTATTACATGAAAAGTGGACTATAGTAGAGAACTGCTTTTCCTGTCCTCGTTGCCTAGGCTATGACTAACCCTTCGTGGATAATAGTCTTTATATGTATGTATGTTATCTTCAAAAATAACTAGCTTCCCGCCCACGCCTTCGTCCACGCCAACTAAGAAACACCCATATTCTTCAGCCATTTTGTACTAAATGTTAACAAAAACCATTAATTTTCAGTTGTCTCTCTTACTGTAACTAAAAATCGCACAAAAATTCATGGCGTATTTGGCATGTCATGGTTTGAAAAAAAAAGTAGAGCCACGACACAGGAAATCGATGACTTTACTTGATAATATATAATGATGTTAATAAAAAGATGTTTCCAAATCGGTTTACAAATGACGGAGTTCTGACGTAACAAACATTAAAAAAGGGACTTCTTGGCGGAAAAGTGCAGCATCATGTCTGCAGTTTTATTTTATTTTCTATAATTAATGTTTTTTCGAACATTAATGTGGAATTATGGTGGATTAAGTATTTGCTGTTAAGTGTTCGTGAACGTGCATGAGTGTTAGCAAATAAAACAAAACTGTGCAACATCACTTCTCAAATTCTCTTAGGAAGTCCGTGTGAGATCTCAATAAAGTCCCACAGCTTTATTAAGTCTCGAGGGGTTTGGGGGTGTGCCTACTTGTACTAGATAATATTATTGCATCATCCTTTATTGCATTAGGCTCAGGTTTTATGTGTATCAAATATTTAGGTCAATATTAATCTCATTAATGTATTGAATCACGATTTTGCACTCCGCACCATTCCCTAATTTGTAATACTTTAATCATAATAACGCAGTTTCTTTATTTCGATATGAATCTTGTTTGTCACTCGCTGTACAACTGTGAAACAAGCAACATTACACGTAGTCATATTTTTATCTGTTGTTTCTCTAATCAACCTTATCAAGAAAACCTCTCGCCAGAACTCTCAGCCAGACGCAGTTGTATAGGGGAATATCATGTACCATTAAACGTTCATTATCACTCATTATCATCTACTTAATGCAAAGAAAAAATTACTATTATATCTTACTTGACACTGGCTAAATGTGCTAATCGCACGAAGCCATTACTTAAGAACAAAAAAACCTCCTTTTCTTGAAGTCGTTTTAAAAATCATGCCACGAATGTATGTTTGCGGATCACTTCAAAAGGGCTGCTAGAGTCTGGCTAACGAAAGCTGAACCATCAAAAACGCGGCAAATTCAAAAAAATCATGACTGGGTAACACCAGGGTCACTCACACGGCTCAATTCAATTTGACATACGACGTCTCTATGTGTGTCTATCTGAGGTGTCACCTCAGATAGAGATACATAGAGACAAAGTGTTGCCAAACAAATAACTACGAGGTTCAGCTATCGTTAGCCAGACTCTATTTGTGTTGTAATTGTCAGGGCAATGTTTCTAAAAAATACCCTTATTGGAAATTTCTACACGGGGTACAGAGAATTCACGCAGACGAAGTCGCGGGCGGGCTACTAGTTTTCTGTTAATAAGGCATACGTGGCTAAAGTTCAAATTCAAATTCAAATTATTTATTCCAGTAACTTAAACATATTTACAAATAAATGTTGGGATTCTCCTTTTATGGAAAATATACCTGTTTTAAGAAAATCCGCTCCTTCATAACAAAGTTTTCTTGATAATTTAAGTTACATACCAATAAATCAAATAATATTAATAAGTATATTTATTTGCCAAAAAAACATAGACAAAAAGGTCTGTGGCTCAGTGTTTGCAGGAGACCCACAAACCCTGTTATTCTGCCACAGCTATAAATGTGTAACAGGCATAATAACATTTTCATAATAATTAACCTAATCTAACTTTACAATTTTATTGTTTTATTGACATCAAGCTATTTAATCACTATTACAACCCTCTAACAATACTTAATGCATATCTCATATTTTAAATTTAAATAATAATAAACAGCAGTAGGTAATTTTTGTAATGAAAATGAAAATAAAGTTGTTCTAACTCTTTAAATTTGTTTTGTTACAGGTATTAACAGCAGATGAATTATCTACATGGCTACAAACATCTACTGTAATGTATAGCGGGAGTGGCGTATCTTAAAGCCCACGTGAGTCTTCGTATCTTAACTACCTATATATTTTTCTGTGTTTAATGTTAGTAGCATTCTAATTTTTCTATGGCAACATTTACATGTTTCGAAATTTAATGATAGCATAACTAGTTTCTAAGTTTTATTTTGGTTTCATAAAGAAAATGTATAAAATTACAGCTTGTTTCTACTCTGCTGCTGTCTTTGTTTAAATCCGCTTCTAAAATCAGCATACTCATATCTGGACTTATTGCACCTGGTAAACACATAAATTAAATACATACATACATGTATTATAATCATGACTATTATCACCAGAGGGTTAATCAGAGACTAGGCAATGAGGACGGCAAAAGCAGTCCGTCAGTTTATGAGTGGTAGAGCCGGCTCGTCCGGGGTAATACCACCCTCTCACGAATATCCGGCGTGAAATAATGGCTGTTGTGTTTCGTCTGGCCAGTGAGAGTTCCGGAGGCCCCTTCCCCCCTCCCCCCTCACAATTCCTGGTCGGCAGCGCATCTGCGAGTGTCCGTCAAAAAAAAAGTCCAAAAAAATGTCCTCTACCATAGTCCACTATTCACCAAATAGCGACTGCACATGTGCTCATCGTGACATAGGTGGTGAGTCTATCGCCGCTCTATGCTGTTGTATGTATGTGAAGTCTTTACTCCGTTAGTCGCCCTTACGACATCCAAGAAAAGAGAGGGGATAGTAATATTCTTTCACCGCTACGCGACATGGTTAAAAATACACATTCAAAGTCAAAGTCAAAGTCAAAATATATTTATTCAATAAACTCAATTAATAAGTACTTTGAATCGTCCAAAATAAGTACTTTGAATCGTCCAAAAATTAATTAATTAAGTATTTATAAATACTGACCACAGCTGGACATTCAAATCAAGTAATCGCTACATTGATCATAAAGCCTTCAAGCAAAGCAACTGAAGGTTTTCTCCTATAACTTGAACCGTACGGGTTGACTATTGAGTTACTGGACCTAATCCCTGTAGTTAGGGCCTTTGGAATTCGCGTCGTTATGAAGTGGCTAGCGTCCTTTCAATGTAGGCTCACTGGCCAGAATTCAGGGGTCTTTTCCTTTGCCTTTTGATATATTATGTCAATGTGACAACTTCACAGTCTGTCGTACTTTGTTTATTACTCGGACCGCGCGCCCGCGACTTAGTTTGAGCGAACACTTACGCCCGAAATTAATTATTTCTCTTTCTCCTGTTTTGCCTACTAAAGTTAGCAATTTGAATTTTCCATACAAATTAGCTCATATTTCTAATTTTATTAGGCAACACCGATATAGTGCAAGAGGTATTTTATCTGTAACCGTGTTGCGTAACGGTGAAAGAAGGGGGTGGTAGTAACCCCCTCTCTTCCCTTGGGTGTCGTAAAGAGCGACTAACGGACTAAAGACTTCACATACATCCATCAGCTTAGAGCGGTGATGGGCTCACCAGCTGTCACGCTGGGCACATGTGCAGTCGCTATTTGGTAAATAGTGGACTATGGCAGAGGACTGCTTTTGCGGCCCTCATTGCCTAGTCTCTGACTAACCCTTCGGGGATTATATTCGTGATTATATGTATGTATTTACCTATATAACAGTCCAAACACAATAATGCAATGCTAGTATAATTGATGTTATGGCGACAATTTTTTTATTTAAATAAGATAGTGGTAGCTAGCCAGGCGGACTTAAAACAAGCCCTACCACCTACTATCAAACCTAGTATAAACAGGAATCTAAGTCATGACTACTGGTTCTTAAACAGTGGCTCAACTACTAAACCACATAGGCGGCTTAATTGCCGTTTAACTGACAGTGCATTACAAATGATAACACTAATTGCTCCTATGATAATTGGATCACACTTCGTTTGTGTTATTATGATTGCATAGTCAGTGCCATCATGTTCACGGAAGCTCCAATAAGATAGCAAGACTTAATTTAAGCAAACCTTCCCCTGTGGTTAGCTATGGCTTAACTGCTAGTGTTGGCGTAACTTCGAGTATCGATATCGATATGTTGAGTGACTGGCTCGTTTGAGTTGCGTTCGATCAAATTTAAAAATAAGTGATAGAATCGAAAACACTCGAGATCTTTTAAACCTTAGGAGGCACGTTGAGTCGTTGATTCCAGTTATTATCGGAAAAGCCCATCAACTGTGGATATCGACAACGCAACAAAAATAAATTAAAAAAAAATGTACATAATATGTTTAAATAAAAAATGACACCTTTTCAACAGCACGTTTGGTACAGTCACCAGCAATAAGATGTGATGTGCAAAAATATCTGATCATTGGTTAAAGGCATTTATATAGGCATATATTAAAACAGTTTTAATGCAATGCAACGCGATAGTTTAAAGTCTTAGGCATATAATATTATATGCCTTCCACCAATGATTAGATTTTATTGCCGGCCGTCGATAGTCACATCTTAATGCTGGTCACTGTATCATAGCTAACCTTTTACCTGTCCGAAGAATTAATACCATTATTGTATCGATAACTTAAAGTTGGATGCAATGCAGCACTATCAACAGCTATCTAAAATAGCTCTCATGTTTAATATTTACCGTCCCGTGTAGATTTTAGAATACGTGTGAACGTTACATGAACGTGTAAGGAATTCGTAGAGTTTGTTCCTCATCATGATATGTTTCTTTGGAAAACTTTCTTGAATTCAGTACAGTTCTTTTAATAATCTATAATGTCCCTCTGCTGAGCAAAGGTCTTTTTAGTTTCCTGTTACAATTAAAACCAAAAATTAATTATTATGTATAATAATACTTACATAATTTAACGACTATTATCCCCAAATGGTTATTCAGAAACCTGGCAATGAGGACTGCAGAAGCAGTCCACTGCCATAGTCCACTTTTAAAAAACCCTCATGAGTAAAGGTTATTATAAAGTGGAAGATTATGTAAATGAGAAATATGTATGGTCATAGTGCATGTACGAACATAATTTATTAGTAAATATTGTACTAATATATTTCTTTTTATAACTTTTGTTACTTAGAGGGAGTAAAAAGTAAGGCCTCCTAAGTTTCTTGCTAGCTTCTTCTCAGTTGAAGGCTCTCTCAAAATCCGAACTGGTGGTATAGATTAGTTAGGTATGTAGGTAGTTAAGTTAGTTGATAAGATTTAACTACCTGTTAGTTAACTCTTTATATTAATTTTTTTAACGTCAATAAGTACGTGAAGGTTTATATTGAATAAAGCATTTTACTTTGACTTTGACCAAACCTCTGGGATCAAACCTCTTTATGAGAGTAAATGAAGCAAAATATGTGTTTCAGAATCGTGGCAAATGGAAAACTGCGGTCCCTTTCTACCTCTCTGTAAAGAGGGCCTCTCTTTACTTCACTAAGTTTATTTGTACTGGCACCTCGAGACCAACCGTTAGGTTATGCAAGAAGTGCCAGACGTCCCTGCGCCAGTAGAACACTCGCGCAGGAGACCATCTGCGTTAGGTCTTGACGCCAAATTAGTGCCCGCCGCAGCGCGCTCTTCATTCGGTACTCATAAGACTAGTGTCTCAGGAGAGTATCCCCGTGAACACGTGTAGTTCACTGCCTATTGTCCAGATAGGTAACCGGAGCTGTCGAGCTCGCTTACTTCTCGTTGCACGAAGGGCACAACTCGCAGTTGCCACTGCTAGGGTCGTCAACTCTAAAGTCGACTCCCAAGTGTCCACCTTGGTAGCGGAGTAGTAAGCACACTCACTTCTCGGAACCCATCCGGGCGCCTAGCCAGTTACACGTCTTACGCGGCTGGCTGGACCGGAGACTACGGCATCTAGGAGGCTGCCTCTACTAGTTATCCAGACTAGTACCGGAGATGTCAACACCAATGTCCAATGAGAACCACCGGACAAAGCTGCCAACTATAAGGGAAACCATGTTCCCCGCAGGACTTTTCGCTTCTGGCCCCTCAGAGACCGCTACTAGGCCCCGCTCGCTGAGCACGAGTTTGGAAGTCCTGGCATGTAAAGAGGGCCTGATGTATTATGTAATTACAAGAGAGTCATCATCATAGCGTTGACAGTACTCTCAGTTTGGATTGGCATATTGGAAACATATCTCAGAAGGTTTCAAACACGCTCAGATCTTTGTACAGATTCAAACATTTCCTTCCTTCTAGTACAAAGATTATCTTAATGCAGGCTCTCGTCCTTCCCATCCTTGACTACGCTGACGTATGTTATACTGATGTCAGTCAAATTCATCTCAACAAGTTAGATCGTCTCCTTAACAACTGCATACGGTTTATTTTTGGGCTGCGTAAATACGACCACATTTCAGATTTTCGGCATCAACTCAAATGGCTTCCTATTCGGGAGCGCAGGAAAGTGAGAGTTGTTTGTTTCCTCCACAACATCATCAACAATCCACTTGCTCCGGAATACTTGAAGTCTAGGTTTCAGCTCCTGGGTGCGTCTCACCAACGTAATCTTCGCTCTTTCAGCAACCTCCTTCTTGAGACCCCAGCCCACCATTCTGGATTTGTATCCAACTCGTTTACCCTCACTGCAATACGACTCTGGAACGCCTTGCCCTTGCACATAAAAAAAGCTACCAGTAAATATATGTTCAAAAGAGTGGTACGCGAGCACTACTTTAAATCTCTGCATTAATTTCATAGTCTGACATTATATGGTATTTTTTTTAAATATATATTATTGTAAGTAAGTTTATATAATAATATCATATTTCTATATTTATTTATTATTTTGCGTAAGTATATTTTTCTTATGTTACGTATATGTATTTATTTATTATTTTATAAGTATTATATCTTAATCATGTATTACATATATTTGTCTACAAATAATTAGGTTTTTAGTCTAGTCTTTTTTTTTTTGCAAGCTAGCTTTTCTCTAGACACGCTTACTGGTCGACTGGCAGAGAATGCCTCAGGGCATTAAGTCCGCCTTTTGCTGTAATTTTGCAATAAAGAATAAATAAATAAATAAATAGCGTATGGCAATCCCTGCTTGGATCAAATATCTTTCAGCCAGCTTTCTGCGTCAGCGGTGAAGTTGTGCAGCTCGGCGATGCCTCCTGGAAAACAGCGAAGTGGGCATTCATTCACAACGTGGGAAAGAGTTTGGTCAGGTGCTCCACAGTCGCAATTTGGTGACTCCCTTAGACCCCATTTGTGAAGGTGGTGAGAACCGGTTTAACCGAGTCCACTCTTTCCTGTTGGCATTAAAACCGGGTTGCTTTTTTGTAGGGTCAGTGACTAGACCTGCATTTGTACCCTCGAATAAGCCCCATTCCGATTGCCACGCTTCATTTACGGAGCTCTTATGTTTGGTGCACTCCTCAGTCCAAATAGGTGATCTTGATCGCAGTCGATCTGCCGGCCTAGCTTGCACATGTCTATCGATACTAAAGACACATGGATGCGATTAGAACTCTACATAATATGTTAAAAATAGACTTAATAGTAGCTTTTGCATAAACTGTGGTGTTTTTGTCTATAACATGACAACTTAAAATGATTTGTCGTCTCTCGTACGCGACATATGTCGTGTTGCGTATGCTAGGCCTACAGGAGGCAATTTATGAGAGTAAATGAAGCAAAAGATGTATGTCAAGATTGAAGCAAATGGAAAACTGTGGTCTCCTCCTACCTCTCTGGGAAGGAGGCATGATGAAGGATGAACTTTCACTCACGACTATTATCCTTAAGGTCAGAGACTAGGCAATGAGGATCACAAAATCAGTCCACGTTCACCAAATAACTACTGCACATGTGGTCAGGGTAGGTGGTGAGGCTATCGCCACTCTATCATGTTGGATGTATGTGCAGTCTTTAGTCCTTTAAGGAGGGTGAGGCGGTGAAAACGGAAAAATTGTGTGTTTTCTATTAGGTGTTATCCTACTAATATTATAAACGCGAAAGTATGTAAGTATGGATGGATGTTTGTTAGTTACTCTTTCACGTAAAAACTAATAAATGGATTTAGATGAAATTCGGTACACAGATAGTTTATAACCTGGATTAACACATAGGATGCTTTTTATCCCAATAATCACACGGAAAAGGAGACCACGCGGGTGAAACCGCGAGCGGCCGCTAGTTCAACATACTTTAGATATTTCGCACTAAAATTTTCAGTATGTATGTACAGAACGTATGTGTGAGGGAATGACTGTTTCCAAAACACGATTGGAAACATTTTGTTCGATTGAAAAAAATCCTGAAGTTACCTCTAAAATTTCATATAAATACACATTGCGACCGTGTTTTACAATAATAATTCCTATAAAACCATGAACATATAGGTATTTACCTTTTCGATATCTCGACTGATTTGGATTTCCAAAAATCTAAACAGTTTTATTAACTTTTTGATAAAAATGTGACTGGCGCTTACGAATTACCGCGGACAACGCACCCGCGAGGGCCCGGCATTTTCGCTGTCCGCCTAACCCCCCAAGGCGACCCAAAAGAAGAGATGGATGTATGCTTGTATTTCGGTTAACATACGTATAATACCTCGTATACCAGCGAATAAACCTGTTCCCGCATGATTCACAAGGGGAATAAGTCATCAATACGGCGTGGTCGGTGCTAACGACGGCCATTTTACAAGGGCACACGGTACTGAAACATTACGCACGAAACATGTGTTACAGATTGTTTTAGGTATTCGACTGGAACTCATTAACCCAAACGTGGATATTGGTGAAACGTTTTAGTAACAAATGTGAGTTCTTTGGCAAAAACCCGGGCTGTACATCAAACAATACAAAACATAACATTTCCTGCCTTGGAAGCTAAGACTTTAGGATATCTGGTCGAACGCTCTGCTATTTAGCTATATACATACATATAATTACGACTATTATCCCCGAAGGGTTAGTCAGAGACTAGGCAATGAGGACAGCAAAAGCAGTTCTCTACCAAAGTCCACTTTTCACCAAATAGCGAGTGTAGGTGGTGAGTCCATCGCCGCTCTATGCTATTGGAGGTATCTGCACTCTTTAGTCCGTTAGTCGCCTTTTACGACACCCAAGGGAAGAGAGGGGGTGGTAGTATTCTTTCACCGCTACACGACACGGTTACTTAGCTACCTCGGCAATTTTTTTCTTAACATTCGTTAACTTCACCATCCTAACGTCCCACTTCTGGGAACAGGCCTTCTCACGTGGACAATAGCACGTGGGGAGATGGGGACAAAGTCCACCACACTGGCCATTAGGCGGGTTAGTGAATTTTAACGACTGCTATTTGAAGAGCCGTGTAGTTTAGCTCACAATAATACTACTAACCTCTCCTTTAACTTTAACCTTTTTAGTCGCTATTTAGTAAATAGTGGATTATGGTAGGGGACTGCTTTTGCTGTCCTCATTGTCTAGTCTCTGACAAAACCTTTCGGGGATAATAGTGGCGATTCTAAGTATTTTATATATTTTCCCTCGTACAGGGAACAAAGAGTGTCCAATCTCAAAAAAAACATAAAAAAAAGGCTGTGCCACCCAAAATTCAAGCTTAATTACCAGACAAAGAGTCCCGTGACAAGTTTACTCGTCACAGTCGTGTGACGGGTTGTAATCAAAAAGGTCGGGTGCCGCGCCGTCCGTCGCCATTAATTTATCCGCAGTAATTAAAGAACTGAAGGCACACAGATGGGACAAAATCTAGTTTAGTTTCGTTTAATAGGCTATCCTCGGCGTCACAGAGTAAACAGATACAGGCCCGCTGGGACCTCTGCAGTGGACAAGTTGCGCCACTCATTATTACCCTGTTTACCCTTGTAAATAACGACTTAACCGTATAATCGTCTCACGTAGCAGTTGAAGAAAACTACCATCCTCTCTCTTCCCTTGAGTGTAGTAAAAAGCGACTAACGGACTAAAGACAGCACATACGTCCGGCAGAGACGTCGTCCATGAGAAGCGACGGGCTCACCACTATGGTAGTGGACTGATTTTGCTATCCTCATTGCCGAGTCTCTGACTAACCCTTCGGTGATAATAGTCGTGATTATTTGTATGTATCATCATCATCATCAGCCTATAAACCTCCCACTGCTAACACAGTCCTCCCACGTGAACAATAGCACGTGGGGATATTGAGCCATAACCCACCACGCTGGCCCAATGCGGGTTGGTATGTTTTAACGACTGCCATCTTACGACAACAACCGGGACCAACGACTTAACGTGCCTTTCGAAGCACGGAGGAGCTCGAGATGTTTTTAATGGTTACCCATCAGGCGACCCGGCATTGCGAGAGTTGCTTAGCGTGCAAGATCGTAAGCCAAACGCGCTAGCCGCTGTGCCATCCAGCTCTCTCATATGTCTGTAATAAAGACTTAACCGCCTTTGAGGGGGTAAACCACCGTACCCAATGATGACCTAATTTTTTGCTGTTACTGCGGCCCAATTCACGTATTTTGTAATCGTCGTCCTATTGAAAAACAGTCATAAATCCGTATTCACCTTTCATTTCGATAGAACGATTATTCGATAGGATCGCAACACAGCGATTAGTCAACTATTTAAACTTAATGCCGCCTTTACAATAAAATAAATTCAAATACTTTTTGTTTACGAAAACATGCAGAAATGTTTATAACTTTGTAAAAATATTATTTTTAACAAAGTTAGAATGCATCTACATCAGTTTCTGCAATAAATCTAAAAAATTATGTTACTTACGTAAATACCGCGGAGGCAACGATCGAACTTCGATTAAAACATTATTGATATTAATTATGATTAGCAATTATTGATACAGGTCTTCCCACATGGATAGCGAGATTGGGCCATAACCCACCACGAAGGCCCCATGCTGGCTGGCGGATTTTAATGATTACCATCATACGACACCAACCGAGTCTAACGGCTATACGCACCTTTTTTATAATAGAAGGAGGCAAACGAGCAGGCGGGTCACCTGATGGAGAGTAATCACCGCCGCCCATGAAAACCCAGAGGAATCGCAGACTCGTTACCGGCCTTTAAGGAAGGAATAGGGTTAAGGAAGGAATAGGAATTGTGAGGGGGAGAGGGGATGGGCCTCCGGAACCCTCGGGCCGGACGAAACACAACAGCACCAAGTGCCATTATTTCACGCCAGATATTCGTGAGAGGGTAGTATTACGTCGGGCGAGCCGGCCCAATGCGTGCTGCAACGCAGCTTGGCTCTACCACTCAGTCAGTGTCACTCATTTAGCACCACCCAGGGGTCACGTTGAGACCCTCTCAAGGGTAAACCTACGGACGCGAGTAACTTTAACTCCCAAAACGTCTTCTAAAGCACGCAGGAACTAAAGATGATTTTAATTTGGTCACCCATCCAGTTACCGGCATTGCGTAAATTACTTAACTGACAATATCGCAAACCGAACGCTTTAGCCGCTGCTCCATCGAGTGCCGCATATGGTAACTACTTATTCTTTCACAATTATTGACATACATAGATCCAAAAAGTCAATCATAGACTAGGCAATGAGGACAGCAAAAGCAACTATCTGCCACAGTCCACGTTTCACTAAATTACAACTACACATGTGCTCAGCATGGTGGTGAGTCCATCGCCGCTCTCTGCTGTTGGATGTATGTGCAGTCTTTAGTCCATTACTCGCCTTTTACGACACCCAAGGGAAGAGTGAGGTTTGTACTATTCTCCTAATGAGCGTAGTTTTTATTGAGCTGGTATTTATTTAGTCTGTGCCATTGCGATCCCCCATACGAGTTGATCTACACTTAAGGGGTATTATTTAGCATCAAATGTCTGTCTCTTGGACATCTGCCCGTTACGGCCACTCGTCTCGGGTAATTTAGGCATTCTGTGTAATTGTGTGTGTTATATTGTTACGAGTACTGTGCTTATACTGTGGTTGTTGTTTCTTGATGCTTGGATTTTAATTTGAGGATTTCATTTGAATGAATTTGTAAATGGGCAATCTAAATTAATTGTATTATTTATTTTATATCTAAGATCATGTCTTAATACATAGATTAATAACGCATAGAACGATAGTCTCGTATTAGAAAACTGTCATGGCGTGAGGCAAGAAAAAAATGGATGTAGGAGTAAGTTACGCGTACTATCTCGGCGACACGCACACAAGTGTAAGTAATGTTGCTAGAGGAATCAGATTTGCCCCAAATGTAAGGAAATTGAAACGGTTGATAGATAGATAAGTTTAGATTATTAGTACTGATGCGGGGCCGTTTCGGTACCAAGCCAGTATGGCTTGGTTTTACTGGCCTCATTTATCGTGCGTGTTCTCGCTTTCTATGCGTTATTATTCTAAGTCTTAATAAATGTCCTACATAAATTGAAATCACATCGTGATTTTCCAAAATCCTGTTTTGCGATGCCTTTAAACAGAATCATTGTTGGTAAACATTCTCCAATGTCCAGAATTCACGACACTTTCAACACTTAACACGGATCTTATGTCTTGGATGTTTTCCATGATACATACACACATTTAATCATGACTATGATCCCCGAAGGGTTAGTCAGAGACTATTCCACTGCCATAGTCAGTTTCACCAATAAACAACTGCATATGTTATAGTAGTATAGTATGCCATACCGATATGAAATCCCCTATACAATGTGTCTGGTCATGGATTAGCGATATTCTAAGGATTTTCAGAACAACTATTCTAATACACAAAGACACTACATAGTTAAGTCTAAACTACTTATCAGCTATGTGGCAGCCATTTTGTTTTTTTCTTGAAATATTCTCTACGTGGACACAAAAAAAATCATATCTCCCAAAGTGTAGGCGTTAATGGTATAATAATAGGCTTATTCGAAGCGCAAAACTCTAGTATATCGTATAAAATTTGAAACAGGGAGTTTTTACGTTCATAATTTGAAAAAAAATTGAATTTAATGTAAAATATTAAAAAATAATGAAAATAAACTAATTATTGTAATTAAAATTATTTATTGTTTGGACTTAACTATGTGGTGTATTTGTGTATTAGAATAGTTGTTCTAACAATCCTTAGAATATCGCTAGTCCATGACCAGACAGACTGTATAATAAGTATGTTCAGTTGATAGAAGGAGTACAGTACAACGTAAGTACTTGAGATCCATGCACTATAGGTGTTATGGTACATATTTGTCGTACAACCAGCTGTTACATAAGTATAATCTGCAATCCCTTCAATCCAGGCGTAAACTATTTAAGTGTATAGTACTTCATGGAATTATAAACAACAAATTTGATTGTAATGAGTTGACCAACAGGCTGTGTTATATTGTTCCAAGAACGGTTCATAGAAGTGAAGTGCGTGTTCGAAAGTTATTCGCAACAGGTAAATGTCAACTAATGCGGGTATCCGCTCACTTATGCGACGGATAATTGACACTTATAATTCAGATTTTGTTGATGATGACATATTTTTTCTCTCTGATGTGCAATTTAAACGTTCCATCCGCATTACACTTGGATATTTTTAGTTTAAACCAATTGTATGTATGCACAAATAATGAGCGATTGATCTTTATTGTATTATTGTTATTTGTCTATTTTATATAATTACTTTGCACTTTTGTACTTAGGTACTTAAAATGTAGGTAAGTAGTTTAAATTCGTTGTTGCTTAGCATCTCACTACATCTTCTATTATACTCATTTAGTAAGATGTGATTAGCGTATTTGACTGCATATTGATTATAGTCACATAGAGTTAAGTTTACTTTATAAATATGTTATTTTTTTTATATTGTTTAATATTTCTCAAAGATTGATTGATATTTGATCCACAATACATTGTTGTTGATTTGATATTTATTTACAAGAACAATTAACCTAAAACTAAAAACCTTAAAAAATATAATATAAGTTAGATAACAGTTCCTAATAAAGAGAAAAAAAAATGTTCTCAGCGTGACAGGTGGTAGCCCATCGCCGCTCTATGCTGTTGGATGTATATGCAGTATTTAGTCCGTTAGTCGCCGTTTACGACACCCAAGGGAAGAGAGGGGGTGGTAGTATTCTATCAATAAGCCGTTGCTAGCATAGCTCCTATATTCCTCCAATATTCGATACTTTAGTTATTGTTCTTGGAGCATACATGCATTTTTGTTTCTATGTTCTAATAACGCAAGTTGGTGGAAGCCTCGTTAAAAGTTCCCGCTTCAAACGGATTTGTGGCCAACAATTTGTAGGAATTTCTGGAATATTATGAAACTTTGGCTCACTGTACTGTCGTATAGCAAGACTTCAATGTTGGTAGAAACGGAATACTGTTTTTTGGTAAGTAACAGCTTTATACTTTTAGTTTGGTTATAGGCAAAAATCAGTAGTCCCGCACAAAACTGGATGACACTATTCAACGGGTTTTAACTAGTGATTTAACGATTACTATTTTGATTAATCGTAGTCGACGATTATTGATATTAACCGTAATCGTCCAATCTATCGATTATTTAGCGTTTACTTAGACATTTATTTTCCTCAAAAAACTACACAATATTGCTTTTTAAAACCAGTTAGCAAAAGATATCTCTTAATCAAACCATCGTCTGTGGCGTCGGAGAGGCTCTTCTCTACTGCTGAATTAATTCAAACCGAAAAATGGAACAGGTTGATGCCCGAAAAGCTAGAAATGTTTATTTTTAACATAAATTTAAAGTTCCTACTTTAATTTTAATTTTTGTTTTTATATATGTATATTTTATTTGATTTTTCTTAAGGTATCTCATGTTGATTTGTCGTTTTTTATTTGTTTTTTTTATTACTAAAACAAATGATCGTAATCGTCAATTATTAGGTGCACTAAACGTAATCGTGTTCGTATTCGCTAAGTGATAATCGTTTCATCACTATTTTTAAGAGCATTTACGCATTTCGGTTTCCCATACAAACTTCCAAGTCGAAATTTTTAAAAACTATTAAGTCAATTTTGATAGACATTGCATGCTAAAGTAAAACACAGGGATCTAAATTGTTTGGTGAAAACATTTTTAAAAAACGTTTATTTAAGTGAGTTATTGCGATTTTAAACTTTCTATAGAGGACTTTAAATCGCAATAACTCAGCTAAATAAACGTTTTTTAAAAATGTTTTCAACAAACAATTTAGATCCCTGTGTTTTACTTTAGCATGCAAAGTTCCATCAAAATTGACTTAATAGTTTTTAAAAATTTCGACTTGGAAGTTTGTATGGGAAACCGAAATGCGCAAACCCTCTTAACGACTACCCGATGGCATGGACTCGCTAGATAGCAACTACAAACTGGACCAACGGCTTTTTCGTGCCATCCAAAGCGTGCTTCGGAAGGCACGTGACATCTCTAGCTCATCCACGGATGATGTTTTAAATGTGGTCACCCATCTATTCGCCTCTTTAGCCGAGTTGCCAAGCTCGGTTTTATAATCACGTACCCACATCAAAATTTGGCAAACATGATGATTAACTTAACACGTCGTTATAACCCACCAACCCGCATTGGGCCAGCGTGGTGGGTTATGACCCAATATCTCCACGTGCTATTGTCCACGGGGACATTAATAGACTGATGATGATGATGATGATGATGATTAACTCATAGTCTGTCCTAGAGGTTGCTGACAATTTAATTTCTATTGTGTCTGTTTTTTTTTTGCTGCTGCTCCCCGCTTCTTTGCAGGACTTTGTTTTCTTTAATTCATTTTATCTTAGAGGGATTAATAAACTTGAGCTTTAAGAGCTCTACTCTATGTTTTGTTTTTCTTTCTTTTGATTTTTTCTTTTACATCTCTTTTTTGTTTCTAGTTTCTTTCAAACAATATAGTTTTTTTTATGTCTATATATTTATTTTATTTATGTTTAACATTTCTATTCTTACAGGCTTGTGTCTGATATTACTAACCAATACCAATCAATTGTAATGATGACTTGATTTTAAGGATGGAGGCCTTTGCTTGGGACATCCACTCTCCTTACATCACTAAGTTTTATTAGTACTGGCACCTCGAGACCAACCGTTACGTTATGCAAGAAGTGCAAGACGTCCCTGCGCCAGTAAACTACTCGACTGCAGGAGACCATCTGCGTTAGGTCTTGACGCTAAATCAGTCCCGCCGAAGCGCGCTCTTCATTCGGTACTCATAAGACTAGTGTCTCGGGAGAGTTTCCCCGTGAACACGTGTAGTTCACTGCCTTTTGTCTAGATAGGTAAACGAAGCTGTAAAGCTCGCTCTAAAGTCAATTCCCAAGTGTCCACCTTGGTCACGGAGTAGTAAGCACACTCACTTCTCGGAACCCATCCGGGAACCGGAGCCTAGCCAGTTCCCACGTCCTACGCGGCTGGCTGGACCGGAGGCTACGGCATCTAGGCGGCCGCCTCTACTAGTTCTCCAGACTACTACCGAAGATGTCAACACCAATGTCTATTGAGAACCACCGGACAAAATAGGGATTCGCATTGGGACAGTAAAAGGTTTTGCATTAAGCCGCGTTTCGAATATTTAAAAGGAGATAGTTTGATTATTAATTTCAGCCGTGTCAGTCGCTACGCTATGCGCCGTCGAGCTCCTCATAATAATAATTAACATAATTTAATGGCATCTCAATGCTCAGGATTGGAGGGCGATAGCGCACGACACACCGAAATGGGGGCTCTTATTGTCGGAGGCCAAGAGCCATTTTGGCTCGCTGCGACATCGTAGTAAGTAATAGCACCTCAAGCCCCAAACAGTTAAATTTCACTACAAAGACGGTTGTGAAGTGTCAAAAGTGTATTCATATCACAGCCCTTAAGCGTACTTGAAAGGGCAAGACCCTTATATCACTCACTTGTCCACCTGTCTGCCTGTTTCTGCCATTTTCCTCAGAAACTGTTTAATCTGCAAACTTGATACGAGCGATATAATTGTGTGGCCGTGTTTGTTTACAGTCAACGAAATGAATTTATTAGGTACAGGTTGGTTTTAATGCCTGGCTAGCTACCACCTTCTTATCTAAGTCTGGGGTCATAACAACAATTGTTAGGAATATAGCGAGCGACGCTATAGATACACAGTGGAGATTCCCCATATGCGTACGAAACGCTTTGCGTCTACTTTCATCATTCGTACTGTAAAGCTGTGGAACTCCCTGTCAAAGTCGGTGTTTCCTATCAGGTGCAATATTGGGGTCTTCAAATCTCGAGTAAACAGGTTTCTTTTAGGCAAGCATGTTCCTTAGGCCACATCATCACTTACCATCAGGTGACATAGTGGCTAAATGCAAGCATATCACACTATAAAGGAAATACTTTTGTTCCGACAGTTTATAGAGATAAGATAGCCAGTTCCTCAGTGGTTGAGGAGTCCGTATAAAGCGCGTTTCCACCATTGCATAATGGTGTCCCGTGTCGACAACAGAAAGTCATCGCTAAACACATATGCAGTTCTTATGTGGTGAAACGTGGACTGTGGCAGGACACTCCTTCGGCGGTCCTCTTTGCCTAGTCTGACTTTGGGGATAATTTATTGTTGTGAATCTGTATGGTTACATTATGAGGCTTTTTGCGATAGCTTATTTGTATAGGTACTTTAGAAATTGTACATATCACTTGACTTTGACAACCTCCGGTTGGTTAGCGCGCCGGGGTCTGGCGTCACACCATCACTGAGGTCCCGGGTTCAATTCCCGGTCGGGTCAGTTTAAAGAAAACTGTTTTTCTGAATTGATTTCGGGTCTGGGTGTTTTTCTATGTTTATGTATATTTATCCGTTATCTAGTTTAACCATATTAACGAGTTTCAATAGAAGCTTATCTTGGGCTAAATAAATGGTGTGGGCGTAAATTTAAAAAATCACGACTATTATCCCCGAAGGGTTAGTCAGAGACTAGGCAATGAGGATTGAGGACCGTAAAAGCAGTCCTCTGCCTTAGTCCACTTATCACCAAATAGCAACTGCACATGTGCTCATCGTGACATGTATGTGCAGTCTTTAGTCCGTGAGTCACCTTTTACGACACCCAAGGGAAGAGAGGGGGTGGTAGTATTATTTCAGCGTTGAAGTGAATTATCTGTTCCCTAAGGAACTATTCGTTAATCTGTGGCACTACTGTTTGCCGTGGGTGCTATTTTGCATTCTGCTTGCTCTCTAAGCTAACTTTTACCTCCTCTTTGCTGCTATTATATTTTTTTTTGCTTTATTTGGAAAACAATCAGTGACAAATTAACTATTATTATAAACTTACTTAACACTATGCACCATTAAAATGTTTTCACATTTGTTTAGCTAAAGAAAAAACACACTATCGTCACTTAAGAAAGAATATTTAAAAATAACAAACAGATTAACTGAACAATAAGATGACTAAACAGTTAGAGAACTATTAAACCAGGATTTAGCCAATGTATCCTTGAATGTAGGTATGTGCCTTAGAATTAAATAAATCAAGTTTAAAGTGGACAATATGTACTTAAGATATATTACACGCTTAGGAAGGTACCGCTTGTGAAAAGAAAATTGTCGAACATTGAACTATAATATTAAAGATTAAAAAATAACCTGGTTATGAAATGAAACATATTAGTAAATTAGCCGTTTTCCTAAGTCTGTGGCAGCGGTATCTTCTTCTAAACCACGCATTGGATTCGTATGCGGTTTCCACTAATATAAAGAGCGATAACATAGAATGGTTTTGGTTTATAATTTGTAGAATTATTTTGAACAAAATGGTTGAAGTATGAAGGTGTTTCTAAGTAAGCGTGTAATAAGGCGAGCTAGTGAAAATAAATATTGTAAATGACTACTTGACAGTTCTAGAAAAAGTATTTTAAAAATTGCAAACGCTTGTTTTATACCTCTTACAATACTTTTTTTTACGAAAAAGCTTTATAGAAAAAAAACATATTTTTCTTCATTCATTTCAAATTTTGTGCGAAAACGGTTGATCACGTGACATTTTGCCCTGTGACGTCACATTTCACTAAACAAAGGAATTTTATCTTAAAACCGGACAGATGCTTTTTGATAATTTTGTGAAATGTGACGTCACATGAAGCTCAATCGTGGCCGCCCTTGTTTCGGGTCTTGTAACCGACAGATAAAAAATCGAAAATTTATTTTGTAAAAATAAAATATTTACAAATTATCTTAATAAATAAAAACTATTGCATAATTATCGTTAAATCATAAACTAGCATTTCCGACATATTTCATATTTTATTGTTACAACTATCAAATAGCCAATTAGTTTTAACCATAGAATAGATAAAGAAGGTTTTAACTGTGCTCGTGCTTTCACGGGTAAGGTTCGGATTACAACACGCGGATTTCAACTGTTTTCCGCCATTTTGCATTTCGCTTTCATTCCAAAACTAACTTGGCCCCTCATTACAATTGTTTTGAGCTTTGAATAATTTATACGCTTACCGTTTGTGCTTATTAATAGCAATTTTGTTGTATAAATGGCAAACACTGAACCGTCCTGTTTAAAGTTGAAAGAATTTTTATTCTACAGTTGAAAAATAAGTTTCCCGTAATTTTTCATAACCTTGTCGCGTAGCGGTGAAAGAATACTACCACCCCCTCTCTTCCCTTGGGTGTCGTAAAAGGCGACTATTGATAAAGACTACACATACTTCCAACAGCTGTCAAGCTGAGCAAATGTGCAATCGCTATTTGGTGAAAACTGGACTATGGTAGAGGACTGCTTTTGCTGTCCTCATTGCCTAGTCTCTGACTAACCCTTCGATTAAAATAGACGTGATTAAATGTATATGTATGTAAGTACGTAATTTTTCATCAATAACTGATGATCGTAATTTTCAAACTGTGATATCAGTTGAGGAGCGTCTGTTCAAAAGGAGATAAATCCACATTCCATTTTTTTGGTTTTTATTTTGGTATTATTGCTCTCTATGTTCGAATACACAACTTAGTGCTTAAAATTGGCTTCAAAAAGCGTTATTTCCAATAGAAAAACGATGTTCAAACTCACAGTTTCAATCAAAGAGAGACATTTCCAAAGAATATTAACAGAAAAATAACACAATAAATGTTTTGAACAAATGGAGTTATATTTCATACAAAATGACCACCGTGCCAAAATGGTCTGTACAAAAGGAGATATTTCATTTCTGTTTCAATTATTATCTTTTTAATCGATTTGTGATGTCAAACAAGGCATAATATTCTGTGGTAACTCAGTAAATAGTCAATCCACCTTTATAATACCAAAAAATGCCTCAGAACTATGTATAATATTAATAATTGATGACCATTAAGGAATATTTTTAAAGATTTTAAATATCTAACTCTAATGTGTATTTATACACATTTGTGTATTTGTAAGGACAAAAAAAAAAAATTTTGTCCTAAAAATCAATCCAAAATGAATATACGCGCTCTCAATATGCTTATGATGTTTGTATCATTGAACATTATGGTAAATATGTATGGCTAAGCAAAAGTACTGTGATTATGGTGATAAATATCTTAAATCATTTACCGAATCATATCAAATCTACTGAAAACCCTTATTTTTAAAGAACCATAAAGAAACGTTGTTTCTTTTTTTCTTTAATTTGCCAAAGATATCAATTTTAAAAGAGGGAAAAAAAATAATTTGGTTCAAAAGGAGATATTTACAAAGCGTGCTGAACAAAAAGAGTTATAATCTAAAATTCTAATCAAAAGGCGATATTTGTAAACTTCAACAATTTTTAAAAAATACCGTAATTAATAAAAAAAAAATTTTTGAATTACTTCTGAACTATGGTGGTAATACCTACTTAACACTTTAAAAAGAAAAACCTACAAGTTAAACTCAGCATGATATCAGTTTTTAGTGTTTTCTGAAAATTCCTCTAAGGTGGAATTATCTCCTTTTGAACAGACGCTCCTCAGTTATGAGTCATCATTATCATATTATTATACCATTATATCATCATTATACATCATCATCGTCCATATATATATCATTATACTTGTTTTGTTTCTAAGAGTATCTTAGGTAGTACTTATTACTGCGATTATGTTTGTTTTGCAGAGAGAATGTGAGTAATGCGCGGCTCTAATTTTGGTTGTGTACTGCTATTATTATTATTTTTTCAACTGTATGTAGAAACTTGTAATTAGCTTTAGAATATTTATTGACATAATTATGTAAGCAGTAAATTTTCCTTAATAAATAAAATAAAATAAAATAAAATATTTTTTATTCTATAACGGGTAAACGCCTGGCCTTCATCTTACCTGATGGTAAGTGACGCTAAGGCCGAAGCTGAAAGCGCGCTTCACCTGGAATTCTCAACCACTGAAGAACTGGCTATCTTATCTCTATTATCGGAACACAACAATGCTATAAACATCGTTGTTATGGCGACAGACTTAGATAAGATGGTGGTAGCTAGCCAGGCGGACTTAACAGCCCTACCACCAACCAAACCGAGTACACAAAGATGTACCCCCCGCTGGGAATCGAACCCGGGACCTCTGGGTCTGAATCTGAAACCGGTGGCTTAGCCACTAGACCACAGAGGCAGTTAATAATTAATCAGCCCATTAATGTCCCACATGGTCTTATAGCGCATGGAGGACGTGGTTAAAATTCTTGTTTTCTGCTATAGGTACCTACCTAAAGGTTAAAAGATTATCCAGAAGCCTTAGGTCTATTAGCCCACTTTCTCCGTGTGGCCTAAGCCCAGCAGTGGGATGTTTCCCACAAACGTCCCTCGGCTGGTAGGTATCACAACAATTTTTTCTTTTGCGTTCCTATCGCCTTGTACCTCCGTCAATATTATTATTGAGTTCAAAGTCAACGGCTCCATCAAGTTACGATCAAAAGACAAATTAATCCAACCACCTCGCAATCTAGATGATGTCCTATTTAAATCGACATCAAACGAAACGTCTCAACTCCCTACTTGAGGTATTACAACTAGAGACGATACCGCGAGGCCTGGTTGCAAACGCCTCCAGTAGCCTAATTCACGTAACAAAACTTCAACGACATGCAAGCGATTTGATCGCTGAAGTTACTTTTCGTATTCACTTATCAATCGCACGATTTTGTTTAAGTCGGTTTTGTTTAAGCGTATTCACGTGCATTAATCGAAGTTCGAACATTGCCTCCGGGGTATTCACCTATTATTTTGATGTTTACTTTGATCGGATGTCAGCGATTACACGTCAAATTAGACAATTTCCAAGTCGTTGGAAAAAAATATAAATATTTATGCCACAGACGTATAATGTTTTCGTAACAAAAAGTATTTGAATTTGTTTGGTAGAATTGTAATGGCAACATTATGTTTAAATAGTTGACAAATCGCTGAGTTGCGATCATATCGAGTAATCGTTCTATCGAAATGACAGGTGAATACAGTTTTATGACTGTTTCTCAATAGGACGACTTCTAAACGTAAGCAACATTTTGACTATTACGAAATAAGTGAATTGGGCTACAGGCCTGGATCACACCGGTAACACTCCGTGTACGTGAGAGCTCGAGCGCCGGTGACCTTGAGCGGAACGTATAAACGCTAGGGTTGATACCGAAATAGAATTTAGACTTGTGCCAAAGAAAACATTTAAGTTATCTTCATAGTATGTTATGTAATGTAAACCTGTGCAAGGACAATTAAGTAGGAAAGTGAAAGACAGGTCGTACGGATGATAGGTAAGTACAGACGGATAACGTACTACCTTCCTATACTTCTTACGATTTTATATTATATTCTCGTAGTAGTATTAGCAGTTACTTCATTAAGTAAGTACCTACTAACCTAGTTAGGTACTTGTTAATTGTAATAATATAGGTAAGTATTTAATAATTGTGGGTGACTAGTGGAATTGATATAATAATACTTAACTAATTAAAGGTACTCGTATCTACGTGCGTAGGCATAAAGACGCGGGGGGACTTTGTTTTATAATATGTAGGTAGGTAGTGATGAATGATTTAGTGATAATAAGAGTACCTACTTACCTACCTACTTCAAACGTCAAGAGTGATTTAGGTATACTACGTGTACTACAGAAAGTAGGTAATAGAATATTAATATAAAGAAGGCGCTTAATTTTCTGGATCGATAGGCAATGAGAAGAAACTTTTATCAGTTTTTTTTATCATATCATTATCATTAACACAGCCGTATCAATAATGAAAGCCGGGCATGATTACTCGTGCCTGTATTCGTAGGTCAGTCCGTGCGTGCGGTACGCGGTACTACAGACGCTCGCTCGCTGGACTCAGCCCTCGGCCGAGGCACAATATAAATATGAGCTAAAGCAGTAAGGAAGCTACGTACAAACACTTGAATCGACGCACGCCCACAGACGCACGTCTTTACAGGGCCCCTAAGCTGACGTCGCAGCGCGTGTGGCGTCGAACCGAGTGTTCACTGCTGCATATTGCGGGCGCTGTGCGCGCGATTTTTAAAAATGCCGCGAGTGTATTGCATAGTATACGGCTGCTTCAAAACCGGAGCTTTCGTTTTTTAAACTTCCTGTTGATGTTGAAAGGTAAGAATGATTTATTATTACAAAAAAAAGCTTTTTCTTTTAAATAAACCGTTTGGTTGTTTAGGTGATATTTGGAGTAAATACTTAAGTATATTTTTTGAGCGCGCGTTATTTTAATGGTGAAAAATAATAAGAATTGATACTACGAAACTTCATCGTTAATAAACTTTGCTTTGAAAATCGATCTGTGTGGCTTCTGACAATGAATCCGTTATTAGAATGAGAAAAAGTAGCCGCCATATTAAACTTTTTAGCTATTTAACCTATTGCTTTGAAAATCGATAACTGGGGATCTGTGTGGTTTCTGACAACAACTCCGTTATTAGTATGAGACAAAATAGCCTCCATCTTGAACTTTTTAGTTATTCGACCGATTGCTTTAAAAATCGATATCAGGGGATCTGTGTGGTTTCCGACAATGAATCTGATAATAGAATGAGGAAAGTAGCCACCATCTTTAACTTATTAGTTATTCAACCGATTGCTTTGAAAATCGATATCTAGGGATCTGTGTAGTTTCTGACAACGACTCCGTTATTAGTATGAGACAAAATAGCCTTCATCTTGAACTTTTTAGTTATTCTACCGATTGCATTAAAAATCGATATCAGGGGATTTGTGTGGTTTCTGACAATGAATCTGTTAAAATCTACAGGAAAACTTTTTTATCAGTGCGAATAATTTTTTGTATCATTCAGTAACGTTAATAGACATCATTTAAGAAGTAAACAAAATCAGTTTTATAGTGCCGTGTCCATGTTTTCCGATAATTTATTTAAAAAAGCTATTCATTAGAATGAGTTTTTTTTACGCTATAAAATTTAATAATTAAGCTTTTCGAACGTGTCGTACCAGGCGAAAGTATTTTTCAGTGAGTAATTTATAATAACTAACGAAAAATAAATATTTCTTAAAATGTTAAAGATTTTTTAATTACACAATTTTGTTTGTTAACTATTCAATTCATTCGATTATTTGATCATTATAGAACCCAAACAAACGTTTTGATAAATAATAGAAAAATTACCTTTTAATTTTATAAAAATTAAAAGTGACAACCCTTAAGCTTTGCTAGTTATCTCAAAAAAGCGCTAACTAGCTGAGATACAGCGCTAACTAAACAAAAACTTTTTCAATTTTACAAAAATAAGAGGACAACCCTAACGCTCAATTGGCGCGTAGGTATATAAAACAAGAAACAGGCCCAGCTTCCGTACTGCTTTAGCTCATATTTATACTGTGGCCGAGGGCAGTCACCAGACTGCCCGCTCCACCACCGCGCGCCGCGCAAGGCCCCCGCGCAGATCCAGACACCCGCGCAGATCCAGACACCCGCGCAGATCCAGACACCCGCGCAGATCCAGACACCCATACATAGCCGCGAGTGATTTTAAGAGCACGCATGCTTAAGTGTCGCTTCTTTTCACGGTAGTGTATATTTCCTTGCGCAAAGCACTCCGCGCTTTAGGTATGAAGCTACAAGTAGCCGACCGGTCGGACGCCCGCGAACACACTGCAGTCGTTAGAAGAGCTACGCGATAGTACGCGATAGAAAGAGAGTCAACTTCTAGGTGAATTTAACTGTAGGTATGGGAGCACTGTGCGACCTGAATTGCACTTTATTGTGTCTTTGCAAGAGTCGCTATTTATTTAAATGACTTAGCGGAGTGAGTCTTCTGTACTTGTACTATTATGTATTCTATGACGCCTCAGTGATTGTGTGTGATCCAAGCGATTGTGGACTTTGCGGCCGCAAATCTTGCTTGTTCCGCAATATTCATGGCGTTCGTCTCTAGTTATAATAAATACTTCAATGCTTTCCAACCAACTAATACAGTTATAGAACTGTCCTCTCTCTTGCTAATTCCCGCCTTTGACATTAGTTCCATACATTTATTGAGCTCATAGTGGCATCTCATTATTACGGTAATCTAAATACTTTGAAGAAAACACACACATAATCACGACTATTATCCCCGAAGGGTTAGTCAGAGACTAGGCAATAAGGACAACAAAAGCAATCCTCTACCATAGTCCACTTTTCACTAAATAGCGACTGCATATGTGCTCAGCGTGACAGGAGGTGAGCCCATCGCCGCTCTATACTGTTACTTGTATGTGTAGTCTTTAGTCCGTCAGTCGCCTTTTACGAAACCCAAGGGAAGAGAGAGGGTGGTAGTATTGCATCACCGCCACGCCACACGGTGACATAAAAAAACCAGGTTGAACAAAACATAAAAAAAGTTTATTTAGCTGAGTTATTGCGATTTACTCTACTACTGATAGTTTAATATCGCAATAACTCAGCTTTAATATACGTTTTTTTTATGTTTTTACAAAGAATTTAGATCTCTGCATTTTAATTTAGCCTGTAAAGCTTAATTAAAATTAGGGTATTGGTTTGTAAAATTTTGAACTTGAAATTTTGTATGGGAAACCGAAATGCGTAGTGAATCTGGTAAAACATAGTAAAGCTCTTTTTTAATTTAGGTATACGAAGAATGTTTTTATTATTAAATTTTTGCATTCACAATGCTAAATAGATTTAGGATAAATGTTTATAAAAAATAAATCAACCGGTCTCAAGAAAGCTCGAATGGGATACGAAAGAACGTTTTGTTATTGGAAATTTTCCGTATAACTCCGCACGTGGCCAGCTCAAAACAAAAAAGGAAATCTCAAAATTTTGTTACTCGTTTTCGGGGAAACGAATTTTAGAATAATGAATAAAATACAATGTGATAGGAGTGGTACTTCGAACCTGTTAAGGCTAAATACTACATCTAAATTCATCAACAACAAAAAAATATGGACTTAAAAAAAGTAATTTTAAATCACAAAATAATTAAGTAATGATTTTTTTTCTCACCAAAATTATCTCAAACATACGAAACAAAGTAATTTATTAGTTAGCCAGTGTCATTAGCTACCGTTTGCCATTTTTTTCATGTTTCTCCGATGTAAGAAACCTTTGATATCGCATAAAGTAAAAATGGTCATTAATTATAGGGGGAGGGGGTAGGACCCCCCATATTATTTTTTTTGTCGATGAATTTAGATGTAGTACTTAGCCTTAACGGGTTAGAAGTAGTCTATCACATTGTACCTATATTACAATACCTTTGAATAACCGTATTAGGTCTATTTTGACTTATAATTGGTGAAAGATATTTGTTCCTTTAAAATATTTTAATCCTCATTGTTTATTCTTTCAGTATGTATATATAAAAACAATGGACGGTATATACAATTACAAACCAAAAGTGTGTATTGTTTGCATTTCACTCCAATTCTCGGCTCAGGTAAACTTTTAAACAAATCTGTCAATGTTAACTCTGTTTTTATATAATAAAGTAATGCTTTTAGATACGTAAAAATGGTCATGGTTTTGATCTCACATAAATATCCTATAAAAGAGATGTTCAGTTTTTTTTTTACATTCGAAATTATTCCGGAAACCTTTTACAATTAAATTAAATTAAATTTGTTTACGCTCACACCAATTATCTAACCAAGATGAGTATTCTTTTGAAACTCGTTAATATGGTAAGATAACGGATAAATATACATCAACATAGAAAAAACATTCAGACCCGGAATCAATATGAAAAAACAGTTTTTCTGTAAATTGTACCCTACCGGGAATTGAACCCGGGACCTCAGAGAAGACCCCAGACTCGGCGTGCTAACCACTCGAGACCACGGAGGTCGTCAATTTAAAGGCGGTTGTAAATTTCTGTAAACACATACAGTTACTCATATTGTGAGCAAAACGCTGATCTCCGACCTCATAATAATATAAGCTGATGATAATGCCATACATAACAATGTAACAACAAATATAACAACAAGTTTACAGCCAATTGCCCTAAATCTCGCCCTAAACTGAGGCATTCACACCACATACCGCCCTAGGTCAGTGGACAAATAACGTCACTTTAGCTGACGTACAGCACCCTTGAGGGCAACCCAAGCTTTCCACCCGTCTCTTTCCATCATAAGCGAAAGTCGAGCAATCTATCTCTTTCCGACAGGTTAAGGAAATAGCTGAAATGTTTGCAGATGATTTTTGTTATTCGATATTTCTAAACGGTGTCTTGTTCGATGTTTTACTGTTAGTGATATAAGAGTAAGGGGTCGTGTCAGCATTGTTTACTAAGACTTGTAGCATAGTGGTTTTAGCGGTGCCATATTTACGGGTTTTTAGTTTTTCATAATTATTTTATCCGGGTCGAAGGACCATTATTACAAAATTGCAGTGATCGTTACACACACAGATGAGAAAGGGGTGCCATAAAAAATAATGTTATCTTTTGTACCTGTACCTAATTCTTTTTTTGATGAAATATCATGTCTAATTATTTATTCAATCTTTCGTAGCGAATTATTATCTGTAATAATTGAATAGAGTGATCATCACGCCTCTTAGCAAAATTTGAACATCAGGTAATTTATATTATTTCTGACACAGTTTTAGCCGCATTCGGCCAACGTGGTGGATTATGGCTAAATCTCCCCTTGTAGGAAGGCCTGTGCCCGTCAGTGGGACGTTTATAGTCTGATGATGATGATGAAACAGTTTTATTAATTTCAAGATCACCACTTCCCTTCAGTATACTTACGGACATTTCAACCGTACCGAGCACTAGAGAAAATGCTACGTTTTTAATTAAAATGACAACAAACGTTTTGTGAGGGTCGAATAAGAAATAAGAACAAGAAAATGAGCAAGAGACGCGCAAAATCGTTGCTTTTGTAAAAATTATTATACTTCAAAAACGTGTTGTCTTGCTGAGTTCGTCTTGTACAGCGTTTTCGAGTGCTTTTGAATTGTTAATTGCTGTTTTTTTCATTTCGTTTTAGACGATGAGTATTTAAATATTAAGCTGGTTTTTGAAGTATTTGAAATAATTATTTGCTATGGAGACAAGGTTTACAATGTTAGTATTGAAAGACAATTTTTAAAAGACCAATTTTCAAAGTTGTGGCCCACTCTAAAATATGGAGCAAAAGTGCGATCATCGGTTCTATAAATATTTTTACGTGACCATGAGAATTTCGGATGGTGATACTCTATAGTCATATAAACTCCATAAAGTCTATGGTACCCAATCCTTAACCCGGCCAATGAGTACGTTGCTTAGCATTTCAGTCATCTCATAAAATCGAGTTTAATATTATTACGTCTTACCTATTTATATCCTAAATAAGGTACACAACATATTAAGAGCGAAGGTTTTGTAGCTAAAAGATTACACGCCACATTTTACTACGGGAAGCATAAAAAAGCTTTCTAAGATGATTTTATAGACAAAACTTCTCGATCTCAAGGGGACACATCAAAACTCCATTACGAAATGCACTCAAAGTATTAAAATACAGGAGTAAACCTTGTTGGTGAGCAGCAAAGCAACTTTGCGACAGGCCACGCTCTTTGCGACAATCGTGAGAGTTAAGCTGCCTTGCCTGTGGTTAGTACTCAGATGGGTGATCGGATTCTATTCACTAAATCAAAAAATACAAACTCTAGACTCAAAAGAGATCCTGAAAAGTTAGTCTTAAATGTAACAGCATAAACGCAAAAGTACCAAAGGAATTGTATCTACATGACAATAAAAATCTAAAATAAAATTCCCCGTGAAATAAAAGATGACAGTTTGAATATTTTTAAGAATAAATTATATAAGTGGCTTAATGACCAAAAAATGTATGACCTGAACGAATTACTTAATCGCATGTATTAATTATTTTGATTATTATGTATAACAGTGGAATAATACAATTATATGACCATTGACATTTTTAATTAATATATCTGAATTTTATAATTATGCATTTGACTAAATTAATTTATTATACTCGAGGATAGCTAAATTTGTTTGTGTTGGTAATAATCAAATTTTTAAATGTAATCTCAATTTTAATATTTGCATGCCAATAATTCTGGCAAGACATGTGCACACTATAATGTAATACCATGTACTTACGCAAATAAAGTTTATGAGCTTCAATCAATACTTACTTTAAGCCGAGCAAAGAAGATCAACCAGTTCTTACGACCTGTCAAGTTCAATATACCCCTTCAAGATGCAGGCGTGTACAAACTGGACTGCGACTGTGGGCTCTCGTACATCGGGCAAACAAAGGGAAGTGTAGGAACCCGCGTAAAAGAACATATAGCCGACGTCAAGCATAGGCGCGAAAATAAGTCTGCAGTGTGTGAACATGCTCTCATTACATCAGATTTGACAAACCTCAAATACTCGCCAAGGACCAACGATTCATCCCTAGGATGATACGCGAGGCTATTGAAATTAAAAAACATCGTAATTTCAATAGAGAGGATGGTTGGAATTTACCACCTGCCTGGGACCCCATCATACAGGTCATCAAATCCCAGCCCCAATAGCAACACATTGCCAGACCTAAAAATATTGATAGCTCGTATTGTGTAAACTTAAACGCACCCCGTTAAATATAAAATGATTGACGGTAGGCAAATAACTTCTAACAATGAGACGACCAACATCTCAGTCTCCCTGTGACCACGGACCCTGTAAAGGGTTCGAAACGTCAGGATAATATAAAAAACTATGTAAATAGTAAATAAAAACGCGAGTTAATCCGTAAAAAAGTGTTTCATTTAAAGGTAATGAATTATTATGAATTATGATCGTTCCTTAAGTGGTGATGATTTGAAGGTCGTTTGTATGATGATTGTAATATTTTTAATGTTTTTGTTAATAAACGGTTACTAAAGCTTAACCCTGGATACCGGCACGGTAAATTAGTCGCACAGAAAATTCTATTAACCGTTAAACAAGAGAAACTTCCTCTTACCCGCAACTCAAAAGTGAAATACGTGATTAGCGCTGATGTTAGGGCAGTTCCAAACCTACCGACGCACGTTTGCTTGCTGCACACTAAATGAACAACGGTACAGCATACGGGCACGCCATTACGTTGCATTTTATTTATGTACTTACGTGCCACGTCTGTATTACGGTACCGGAAAACCGATAAACTTTCGGCTTTTACCGTTAATTTTGTAACATCGTAGCTGGTTTGGATTTCGGTATTAAAATACCGGTAAGTTATTGGCATTTACCGGTTTTAGTTTACAGTTATTGTATCGATACTCGGCAGGTCTAGAGTAGGTATTAAACTACCGGTATTGTTAAGATATCGGTAATAATTAACCTTACATTTTAATGCTGGTCCAAAATAATATCCTTTTAAAAGAACATTGTCGTTGTGCCCATGAGAAAAAGTGTTGCTATTGCTGGTTTAATTTAAAAGTAAAAATAACTGGTTTGGCGAAACACAAGGAGTTCTACGTTACACGTCGCTTGCAGCACAATACCGAATTACACACCAAAGGCTCGAGGTAATTTTGAATTTTCATTCTTTCTCGCCCTTGTTGCGTCTACTAGTGTAATAACTTTAATTTGATGTAGGTATTCAAATTATTTTATATCGATATTGGTAATATTGGTATAGAACCGATATTTGTTTTACATTTGTTTAAAAAAAAACCTACCGGTAAAAATTCTGAACCGGTATAAAATCAAGTTTCATTATGACCGGATTCCAAGCCCTGCTTGTTGCTGAAACACGTAATTATTTCTACCGGGAATAAAGCTGCTAGCCAGATTTTCGTTTAGCTAAATTTCGTTGTTGCTCTTAAACTATTGTATACACAATTGTTTGCCACAAACGAAGCAGCGATCCTTTTGAGGCGAAAGTAACAATTTATTCATTTAGGCAACCAACAAGACATAAAACAGAGGTTTTGGTAATACACTTTTTACCAAAACCTCTTTCCGCATCTAGGCCAATGTAAAGAACAACTGGTCTATTAGTATGGAAGCAAATTAGAATTGCAAAAAAAACAGTACGTTACGCTTGTCGTGAGGTATCCGAATCACCCTATGTATGTTCCGCGGTTTTTCACAGTTTTTTGAGTTATGATTTATTTCTGAATTTTTGAGTTATTTCGTAATGTTCAACTTTAAAAAAAAAAGTAGAAGACTGTGATGAGACTTTTTTATTGCAACTATATCTTCACGAGCGTTACATACTTTAATAGATAAAGTAATCAGCTTCTTAACTGCGATGAAAGTTATGCTAAAGTGAAAAAATTACGTTTGGCAAATTATGACTCAAATTTTCAACTTTAAATTAAAAGTCTGAACAGGTGACTTTGCGGTTCCTCAGAAGACTTCGAAAATGCGCCAGACTCTCACCTTTCATAATCATTTTAAAAAAGTAGTACCTATTGGGGCTCCTTTGACTAACTAAACTTTCGCTTCAAAGACGGGAAAAGGAAAAATTTATCATTTCTAACGTTAATTAGTTTGTTAGGAAAGCTATTGTCCCAACATTTTGACCTTGTGGGCCGGCAGAGTGAGGGTGACTGATGTTACGTCTCTTACGCTGCACCAGTTGTCCTCGCGCCAGGACTTCACTTCCACTGAACATCAGGTGGAGTGAGGTCATTTGTTTAAAAAAATTAATGAGGTTGCCACGTCTAGCATTTTTGGCGGAACAAAACTGAAATCTTATCTACATACAAAAAACCACATCATCATCATCGTCATGCATATAAACGTCCCACTGCTGGGCACACGGCGAGATAAAGCGACGAATGGCTATTACGAGAACAGCAATGGACAAAATGAGAAAAATATGGAGGAACAGAAACATCACAAAGGCCACAAAGACCAGACTTGTTCGTACGCTTGTCTTCCCCATATTTGTGTACAGTCACGAGCACCAATATGTATAAACTTTAATTCTTATTCCATTGCTTTAAGAGTTACAATTGCTTACCTATTTTTGCTCGTGACTGTACGCAGCTAAGACGTGGACGCTGCAAGAAGTGGAAAGGAGGAAAATAGACTCTTGAGATGTGGTGCTGGAGAAGAATGCTTAGAGTGTCATGGACTGAATTTCGCACAAATGTCTCGGCACTACAAGAACTCGGCATCACTCAGCGCCTATTCTCCGTAGTACAATCTCGTATCTTGGCTTTCTTCGGGCACGTTTCCAGGCGAGACAACTACTCCATAGAACGCCTCGTCGTCCAGGGGAAGGTGGAGGGTACTAGACCGCGCGGCAGGTCACCCATGCGATGGACCGACCAGATAAAGTCAGTTGTAGGCGGATCCTTGAATGAGTGCAGCCGGATGACCTCCAGCAGGGAGAGATGGCGCGACATCGTGAGGCGAATAACATGTGCCCCCTCCGATAGTACTACGTAACGAGCACGACCGCTCTGCCAAGAGCGTAACGACAAAGAAGAAGAAGCTGGGCACAGGCCTTCCACGTGGTCAATAGCACGTGGGGATATTGGGCCATAACCCACCACGCTGGCCCAATGCGGGTAAGTGGGTTTTAACGACTGCCATCTTACGACAACAACCGTGACCAACGGCTTAACGTGCCTTCCAAAGCACCCATCCCGGTAACCCATCCAGCAACCCGGCATTGCGAAAGTTGCTTAGCGTGCAAGATCGCAAGCCAAACACGCTAGCCGCTGCGCCATCGAGCTCCTCAACCTATATACCAAATAATATCACACGGCACATAAGTACGAGTATCTTCACTTATACATAATACATTCGCTCCACAATAAATTATATTCCGACCTCATAAATGTGCAACCCCCAACACATATCCGACTTCAATCATATCGGATCCCTTTCACAGCCGAAGAACGGTTTAATCCCCTTTATCACCATCGTCTTAGAGTCGAGAATCGCGAGATGCCAAATCTCGCCTTTTTGTCTGACCTAAACATATCCTATGTCAAACGTACAATGGGCCAATTTTGGATTCCCAATACATGCCGTATGTATATGGCGGTGGGCTTTGTGTTCCTCAATCGGTTGTCAATAGTAAACGCGGGGAGAATGCTTTGATATATATTTTTTTCAATATTTGAATGAATGAATGATAACTACTTTATTGTATTGGATCAGTTTCGCAAAGTCTTTTTTTACAAAATCTTTCGTTTCACAAAAAAGGCGGCCTTATTGCTAGAGTAACACTTTCTGCCAGGCAACCAATATTTATCATGTGCAAACGCCTTGGTGCTGTGTTGCGTATGTTGTGCCGGTAGCTACAAATGTATTAATGACCTTGTGAAGGGGTACGTTTTTTTTATTGTAATGTTTAAAAATTGTGTTAAATGTGTGTTATGTGAGTTTATTGGGAAAAAACCTAATCTAACGTATAATAAATAATCACAAAAAGTAATTGTAGTATGTTAAGTGATGGATTATAATATATAATATTAATTAAATGTTGTCAAATAAGTTCTACGCTTTTACAAAGTCACGTCGTCGGTTTTGATGACATCTGTCACAAGTATCAAGCTATATTGAACAGACTATAGTAGAATACTACCGTCCTCTCTTCCCTTAGGTGTCGTAAACTAGCGACTAACGGACCAAAGACTGCACATACATCCAACAGCGTGATGTGGCGATGAGCTCACTGCTTATCATGCTACGCACATGTGCAGTTATAATTTGGTGTAACGTGGACTGTGACAGTCGACTTAATTGCAGTCCTCAGACTAACCCTACATTATAATCACGACTATTATCCCAGAAGGGTTAGTCAGAGACTAGGCAGTGAAGACAGCAAAAGCGGTCCTCTACCAAAGTCCACTTTTCACCAAATAGCAACTGCACATGTGCTTAGAGTGACAGGTGGTAAGCTCATCGCCGCTCTATGGTGTTGGATGTATATGCAGTCGTTAGTATGTTAGTCGCCTTTTATGACACCCAAGGGAAGAGAGGGGGCGGTAGTATTCTTTCAACGCTACCTGACACGCTAACAACCCTACGGGGATAATAATTATAGTCGCAAACAATATAAGGTGACTGTTAAAAACCGCAAGAAATTTCAAGGGCAGGTCAGATCAAGTGTTTTAAACATGACAGAAATGACAAAAAATGTATTTGTTTTTTTTATTAAATAATTTATTTTGTGAATTTTATTGGATAGTGTTTGAGTATCTAATTTAAATAAAGCAATAACATAAGAAGAATAAAATGAAAAACAATTAAAAATAACGATTATTTACATTGCGCGGGCAACGGCCGACCGTCTGTTGCCCCGTTCGCGTCAGCTGGGCGTAGGTACTTATATCGCCCATGAATTCCTTTTTGTCATTTTTGTCATGTTCAAGACACTGGACCTGACCAGCCCTTGAAGTTTCTTGCGATTTGTAGCAGTCACCTTATATATGTATGTATTTACACGGACAGACTGCACTTGGGGTGATAGGCCATAGGCCATAACCCACCACGCTGGCCCAATGCGGGTTGGTGGTTGTAACGACAGCAACCGGGACCAACGGCTTAAAGTGCACTCCGAAGTATAAATCAACTAATCATCATCAGCCTATAAACGTCCCACTGCTGGGCACAGGCCTCCCACGTGGACAATAGCACGTGGGGATACTGGGCCGTAACCCACCACGCTGGCCCAATGCGGGTTGGTGGGTTTTAACGACTGCCATATTACGACAACAACCGGGACCTTCCGTGCCTTCCGAAGTACAGAGGAAGCTCGTGATGTTTTAAATTGGTCACCCATCCAGCGACCCGGCATTGCGAGAGTTTCTTAGCGAGCAAGATAACATAAATAATTCTTTTACACACAGACCCTCTGTGTGTACGATTTTACAACAAAGTACCAATTGATATTCAGAAATTAGATCTTGATAAATTTAAAATCCATATCAAAGAAAAGCTTTATAAAAAAGCTTATTATAAAGTGTCAGATTACACAGAAGACAAAACAGCTTGGCTCAGACCACTTATCCCATAGACTCCGCATACGAGGGTAACGTCACTCATACTACATATGCAATCCATTGCATATGTAAGTGACACGCCCCCAAACCTAGATTCAGTCATAGTTTGACAGCGCCGCGGCACGCTAAAATTCAAAAATCTATTAATAATATAAATATGCCGTATTGCGCTGTTAAATTGTGTGGAAAGTGAAGCAAAACTTCTAGCTTACAAAAAGATAATATTTCATTTTATCGGTAAGTACAATTTTATGACGTAAAAGAATAAATTTTAAAATAGTGTAAAAATTCAATTATAAATTAAGAAAAATGCACGCGTTGATGTCTTTTAAAAAGTCCCTTTCATTCTGTTGTAAATGCATAAAGCACTATCTCCCTCTGTTTTGGTGAGTGTTGCCTAAGTTAAAACCTACAACTTGACGATAAATTTGTTACAAATATCGATAATTTTTTATTAAGTTTAGTACTTTGTTTTACCATTATGACATTATTCGGTTATGAGAACGAAATCAAATTCGCTGGTGTATTTTAGTAAATTCAAAAATAACAATAAGAAGCTTTCACGTAAAATGTAATGTTGACTTTAGCAATTTCTAGCAAAATATCATTTCTATACCTCGAGTTTTCGTAACCGAACGGAAAAATTAGTGTATATGTACTAAAAATAAAGTTTTTTAGGTTGTTATTGGCATTGTATAATCAGTTTTAGTTGGTTTAAAATTATTTTTATCATTTTATCAAAATATTCAATGCTGACTTTTTGTTTTAACTTCCTTATTTTAATTTATTATTTAAAGATAACTAACTTTTGTTGTAAAAGGTTTCCAATATGCCCAAACTTGAAAATAAAATGGATAGAAGCTACAAGCAAATATAGCGTTATATGTTCACGACATTTTGCCGCGGATAGCTATCAACTAATGAAAAAGCGGCGACTGTTATTTAGTAATGCTGAACCCACGCTTATGCTTCCAACTGTGGTGAGTAATTATGTTCAATTTGCTAAGTAACTAACTATGAAGTACTTACCTACTACCTACAATTTAAATATGCATTTCAATATAATGCGACTACGTAAATATTCATTTAACCTTTTTTAATGTTTTAGGGTTTTTCACAAGGTGAATTGGCTTCAGCCACAACTTCATATTGTTCACCAATGAGGCCAGTTACCACCTTACAGCATAGGCCATGATATCTTCTTTGTCACTTTAAGTACCAGCCTATAAAGATCTAATCTAATCTAACTTCTATTTTTTTTTGAAACGTTTAAAACTTTCATTATACTTGTTGTTGCAGGATTTTACTCAAAATTATCAAGAAATACCAACGACTTCAAATATGCACATCTCCGATAGTTCTCTCTCCAATAATAAAACTATAAAACATCAAGCAATTAACCAACCAAGTACAAATACCGATTTGTTAGAGATATTTTTTACAAGATTTTTTCCAAGATACAAGCGTCTTAATCGTTAAACTTATCCGTCTGATAAAATATTACGCGACCAATCTAAAAATGTCTTGTAAATCAATGAATGACATGATATTATGACAAAACATTTTCAAAATGGTTGTATTAACTCTAACCACCAAATAAGTTTTGCCTGACCTTTGAAAAACCGGCCATTACATATTTATTTTTTTAAACTACTCCGAAACTGATTATGGCTAACAGATTGATTGACAAAATATAATATCTATCTTAACTTGAGTTTTGATATAAAAGTTAGTACCTATTAAATAAGAAGAATTGTTTTGTTAACTTATTAACACCGTTATATTAATCATAAAGTACGAAAAAAGTCCATCGATATCAATATCGACTCCTACCACATTACTAATTCGAATACATTTGATAATGGTGTGTTACGTGTCACTAGTTTGACCTTTAAATATCCAATCACAGCCAGAGTTACACCCCCGCACCCCGCTGAATTTTTACGATTGCATATTTTAGTAAAACTCGCTGAAAGCGACGTCTATGGGATAAGTGGTCTGTGCTCTGAACTGAAATACTCCAAGTACTCCAAAAGCTATTTCTAATTGTATATAATTAATTTATAGTACCGTATATTTTACATTAAAATTATTATTTTGTATTTCATGACCTAGTAACGACATATCTTTTTTTTTGTAAACGTCGTTGCTACAGTTATAATATAATATACTTTTATGCTAGACTGTATTTTCCATTATCCGAAAAGTTTGACCATTGGGAGAAATTATTCCTGTTGGACAAATCAGTTTGACCAAGTGGTCGAACAGTAAAAAATAACGTAAATGGGTGGTAGGTTAAAAATTTGGACTATTCAAAGTACTCAATAATTGAGTTTATTGAATAAATATATTTTGAGTTTGAGTTTGAGTTTGATCGCTAGCGGGCAAGATCGCAAGCCGAACGCGCTAGCCGCTGCGCCATCGAGCTTTTTTATACACCGTCATGTTTTACTCGTTTTAATAAAATTAAGGGTGGAACCCATGAAACTGAACAACTTTCCCCAAGAAACCTATGTGCAAAAATGACAAAAAAATTTCGACCTCCCATACTGATCGGACAGTTTGGTATGGGAGGTCGAAGTTTGCATGGGGGGTCGAAATTTTTTTGTCATATTTTCACATAGGTTTCTTGGGGAAAGCTATTCAGTTTCATTTTTTTTATTGTACAATGGGTAAGCGCTTGGCCTTCATCTCACCTGATGGTAAGTGACGATAAGGCCGAAGGTGGAAGCGCGCTTCCCCCGGAATCCTCAACCACTGAGGAACTGGCTATCTTATCTGAAATTGTCGGAACACAACAATGCTATAAACATCGTTGTTATAGCAACAGACTTAAACAAGATGGTAGTTGCTAGCCAGGCGGACTTAACAGCTCTACCACACGGAAAGAAATTATTAGTGGGTTTACCATATTTCAACAAAATTTTAGGGTTAATATAGCACCTACTCTTGAGTTTTGTTGAATGAACAAAAACTGTATTGTTGATTAGTTACGGTAATTTGAACTTATTACATATATCATTTGTTGTTTTAACGTATTTATTTAGTAACTTTAAAAATGGTTATTTCAACAACTTGAACAGTAAAATCAACAATTACCTATTAATTATGCATGAATTGTAACACCAACATGTACAAATAGGTAAATACAACTGTTTTCATACCAACAAAAACTTTTCTGTGAAATCAACAATTTGTTCATGTTGCTTTAACCCATCACTTTGTTAATTCAACTAATGTGTCGCCAACCCGTGCAAAATCAACCATTTTGTTCTTTCAGTGCACCAACCAAACCGAGCACACAAAGATGTACCCCCCGCTGGGAATCGAACCCGGGACCTCTGGGTCTGAAACCGGTGGCTTAGCCACTAGACCAGAAAGTTTCATGGGTAGAACTCACCCTTAATTTAATTTAAACGACTAAAAAATGAGGGTGTATATCAACTCGAGATGATTTTAATGAGGTCACCCATGCAATGACCCAGCATTGCGAAAATTACATAACTTTTAAGATCACAAATGGAATGCTTTAGCCACTGCGTTATCGAGCTCCTCATGTCAAATCTAATTATAATTAAAAAAAACCATTGTAATTACGTTTTAGGATGGGTAGGTAAACGTCTAATTATAATTATTGTTTTTATGAAGCTTCAAATTAATTTCAGATTTAATGTTTCAACGTAGTTAATTAATTTTCGCTCTTTGTGTCATCCGTGAATTTCTGGGAAGTACTAAGAATGTAAAGATAATACGAGACATCAAATAAAATAGAGTATTACCAGGTGTCACTCCGCAGTTTAGGTACGTTCGTTTGGCGCGCCTCCCAGGCAGGCCACCTAGGCGTATGGCAGTAAAGGTTGCCGCGAGCCATAGCACCGAACACCGAGCGCCGAGTCGGTTAACTCGTAATCCCTGCGCGCGCGCGTAAACCCTACGCTCTGTGACGTCAAATCGATATCGAGTCAGCGTTACTTAACAGATTATGAACACTCGGGTCACACGATAAGTTTCAATTTCGCGTGAAAGTCGTTAGAGAGTGAACCTTCTGTACGGTAGTACTATTAGTTATTCTGTGGTATTAGTCAAGATACTGTTACGCTACTAGGCAAAGGACTTCATTATTAAAATCATGTCACTGCTAGCCACATGCGGGTCGTAGATCACAAAACTGAGCTAAGCATCGAAAAATTCAAAGCACTCTTTCCACAACCTGGGAATCAAACGCAGAAAATACGTATAACGTGCTAGCTCTTTAGAACTTTCATCTAAAACACTCTTTATATGCTTAAGAAGCATAGAACAGATATTCCCCTAACAATTAAGATTTCATGCAATCCGAGATTCATTACAGGAAACTCCTACTTTCTTAACTTCCATTCCAACTTCGCCCATTGAAGGATCGCTTCCTTATCTCAACGGTGTAAAGTTCATTTTCGATTGTACCTGAAAGCCGTTAATCGTGCAACGACATTTGCCTTGTAATTCGATACCTGAAGAAGTAACTTACTCTAGAAGCACTATCAGAACCTAGATCTGCAAAGTTAAGAACAGTCGATCGAGCTTGTGGAATGAAAATGAAACGAGTTTGTTGATAGTGCAGACAAGCAATTTATAATATTTTTAAAGACAGCATTCATTGTAACGATCATGAAAGTTAAGCTATCTAGAGCGCGGTCTGGACCAGGATAGATAGCCATATATTTTATATAGATTTTCTTTCGTTGGTAAAAGTAAAACACCCGGGATTTTTTTTTTATCTCAAAATGCATCGACAAGTCCCAAATACATACCAGGGTTTGAGTAACCAGGGAATTGTGACCTTAGACCTCCAGAAGCTTGACATCCGACTGAATGGTGAACACCCTAATACCTTTCCACCTTTACCATTTCTGCCACCAAGCAGTTCTACATGGCTGCGTTGCGCTTTGTAGGATACTTGAACCAGTAAAATTAAAGGGCATAAAAGCAGCTTTACAGTGCGTTCCGCGCGTAATGCCATCGGTGTGGCGCGTCCATGGGCTGCGGTGTCCACGCATCATCAGGCGGCATACGCTCGTTTGGAGACTCAGTAATATAAACACATCGACCTTATCGTTGCTTCCCACAAGGCACTTAACCACCGAGGCACCGGACATAAAAAGAACATTTTAACGTGGAAACTGCAAGTGGAGTGAACACGCTCGCTACAAAGTACGCTGGCCGGCTCCGTTCTCTGTATTTCCACGTTTTACGTGTTCGGTTTGAGAGTGCTTCGCAGCACCTGCGCTGTACCGATAGGCAGTCCCCGCAACAGATGTTCGAAAACTTCCTTGTTGAGGCAAGTTTTTTTTTTGTTACTTTATTGGCATGCCAAAAGTCGCCTGTACCTGGTTTATGTGGAAAACTTTTTGCTGAGTAGTTGAACGCTGGCGACTTTTTCTGGCCATTGGAAATTGTTTTTTATTTTAAAAGTGTATTTTTGTATACTGTACATAATTCAAAGTTCATTGTTTTTTTTAAATTAATATGACAATAACTAGAATTCAGCCAGATTTGTATTATGAAAGAAAAGATTTCTGGCTAAGACGTGTGTTCAAGCCAATGATCTTTTATAAAATATCATTGGTTCAAGCACACAATTCAAGATGAAAGCCATGTCTTGGTAGCTCACCTGTAGGCCTAGCATGCGTAACACGAGATATGTCGCGGACGAGAGACGACAAATCATTTTAAGTTGTCATGTTAAGGTTTGTAGACAAAAATACCACAGTTTATGCAAATACTACTATTAAGTCTATTTTTGACATATTATGTAAAGTTCTTAGCGCACCCATGTGTCGTTAGTGTCGATAGAGATTAGAGATAAATGAATAAAACACGAGAAAACTGGTCAAGAAGAGTTCTCGTGCTCATGCTAGGTCATATTCTGGTGGTAATGGTGTAAATTGAAATTCAGATTTTGTCCCTTGATTCCATTTTAAATATGCACTAATCAGCGTTTATCCTATCTTCCCGAACCTGTAATTAACTCAAGTCCTAAAAACTTAGACTTACTGCCACTATCATAAGCATTCTTACTTTAAACATCCATACATCGTGTCCATTTCCGAAGTAGACAGAGACTATGGCTTTTCATTTGCTATGATGCTCTTCATACTTCTATAATAATTTCAACTTATATCATAAAGTTCCGTTTTTTGTACCTGAAGTGGAATTGGGCTGGACTCCTGGCAACACGTGATAATGGCCGATTGAGCAAAACTTTGATAGAGTGGTGTCCAAAATCTTGCTAAAGAAATCGCCGACGTCCGAAAGCATGTTGAGCTGATGATATCTTCAGAGCCGCTGGTAACATCTGGATGAGATCAGCACAGGATATAATAAAGTAGGCCTATATTTAGCAGTGGATGAATGTAGACTCAGATGATGATGAAGATGTTAGCCATACAAACAAGCTCATGGCTATACAATAACCCAACAGGCAAAATTCATTTCCCTTTGCATTGCCCTAGGGATTCATTCTGCATCGGTTGATCCATATCTACGATTTGCTTACGACTGTGGTGTATATCGTAAATCTAAAGTTTTTTATGATTGTGTGGGATTTGATCCCACAGAAACTATGTTGTTATGTTCTGTTATTATGTCGGTCTTTGGGTCTTCTTAATGATACAATAGTCTTCAGGTCCACATCATTTATTTGTCATATCACACATAGCACATTACAATACAGGTAAGTACCGCGTCCGTGATCGGCCGCTCAGAGACGAGTAATCATATGGCGGCTCTGTAGGGATGTACCACTATGCACAATCTATATAGTGATGTACCTAACATTTGTCACCCTCATAAAAAAAATGCAGCCTGTACTATATACTATCCCACTGCCTCAAGGGGGTGCCCTAGGGATCGGTTCATTCTGCAACGGTTGATCTATAGCTAAGATTTGCTTACGGCTGTGGTGTATATCTGAAGTTTTTTAGGATAGTGTATGTATGTGACCCCAAAGAAACTATGTCACCCTCATATAAAAGCAGCCTGTTTACTGTCCCACAGCCTCTTTGAGTTCCAATTTTGGAGACTCGAGTCAGGCAGGGTTCTGTAAGCTCGATAGGCTCGGAGTCCCGAGTCTAGTTGAGCGAGAGCTCTCTGAGCAACAATTTGAGCCTCCAAAAGAGCTCGTGTCTTAAAATGAACTCGAGGTTTTAAGAAAAGCTCGAATTTAAAAAAAATACTTGAAGCTTGACCACCCTCTACAAGGGCTCGACGCGAGATTTCAGATGAACTTTATTTTGAAACAACAAATAACTCATCACAACAAAAGACTAGAGCTGAAAAAAAGACTCGACCGCAGAAAAAGTCTCGAGCTCTAATGTTACGCGCCGAGGCTCACGTAAACTAGGAGTCGTCGCGAGCTCTGTAAACAAACGACTCCGAGCCAGGGGCGTCATAGGCGGTGAAAACAGCCAATTTTTGGCTGATTTTTCAAAAAGTTCGTAAAAATTTTTAGTTTATGGAAAATCCCAATCAGTCAAGAAATCAAAAAGGTGTGTTTATGATTTTATAGAAATTATTATTGTAAAACACGGTCGTGATGTGCATTTATATGAAATTTTAGAGGTAACTTCAGGATTTTTTTCTATCGAGCGAAATGTTTCCAATCGTGTTTTGCCGTTCATCCCCTCACACATACGCTCTGTAATAAACATTGGAAATTTTAGTGCGAAATATTTAATATATTTTGAACAACAGCTAATAGAAAACAGCCAATTTTTCCGTTTACACCGCCTTAGGCCCCTTAATAAAAGGACTCAGAGAGCTCAAGTCTTGTACACCACTAGGACAAAAGCCTCCCCCAAGGATCTCCACCACTCGCGGTGTTGTGCTGCTCGCATCCAGCGGCTACCCGCGACCTTCACGAGATCGTCGGACCACCTTGTTGGAGGCCTGCCCACACGGCGTCTTCCGGTGCGCGGTCGCCACTCGAGAACCGTTCTGCTTAACGGCCAGTTCAAGTGGCAATGGGCAGGGCACATCTACAGGCGATGTGCCCTGCCCATTGCCACTTGAACTTGGCGACTCTTTGGGCTATGTCGGATTCATTTAGTTCTTCTACGAATCTACTCATTTCTGATTCGATCACGTAGAGAAACCCCGAGCATAGCCCTCTCCATTGCACTTTGCGAGACTTTGAGCCTACCTATTAGGCTCTAGTGAGCGATCACGTCTCGGTACCGTATGTCATCACTGGTAACACACACTGCTCGAGGACTTTCATCTTAAGACACTGCGGTATTTTAATTATTTATTATAATGTTAAAAAGGTTTAGAAGTCGATAGTGTCAGTCATAAACGTTTTACGCCTAAGCTTGTTATCTTTTACAATATCCACGCTTCCTTTGATAGAACATTTTCGTATATTATCAGAAGCTCAAGCCATTTATACCTATATATTCAAGAGGATACGTCAAACGCGAAATTCATTTCCATTTTAGCATACGTTTTACGGTTACTTGTTATGTAAATTTGATGCGCAGTAACACAGTGAATGGTAAAGGATAAAATTAAGTTAATTTCCTTTGTAACCATATCGCGTAGCGGTAAAAGAATACTACCACCCCATCTCTTGGTCGTAAAAGGCGACTAACGGACTAAAGACTGCAAATGCATCCAGCAGCATATAGCGGCGATGGGCTTACCGCCTGCCACGCTGTGCACATGTGCAGTCGCTATTTGGTGAAAAGTGGGCTATGGCAGAGGACTGCTTTTGCGGCCCTCATTGCCTAGCCTCTGACTAACCCTTCAGTGATCATGGTTGTGATTATATGTATGTTGGATAATAAGGTCTAGAGTCTTCGTGAACTTTTTCGTCTAAGGGAACTTTTTTTTTGCTTCAATCCTACTAATATTATAAACGCGAAAATTAGTAAGTATGGATGGATGTTGGTTACTCTTTCACGTAAAAACTACTTAATGGATTTAGATGAAATTCGGCATACAGATAGTTTATAACCTGGATTAACACATAGTCTACTTTTTATCACGATATTCTCACGGAAACGGGAACCACACGGGTGAAACCGCGAGCGGCCGGTAGTAACAAAATACATTACAGTTACTATCAGTAGTAAAGCCGTATTATCTTACTCCCACGTTTTACATAACTGAATATAATTATCATGTAACTTTGTTACTCTTGCTTGTAATGGTTGTTCATTTAATGTATTAACTCTAGCAGCTCGCTCTCTTTCATAAGTAGTGCCAATTAATAAACAAATAAATATCAAAGATAACGAAACGTTAAAAAAAATGTCTACCTCAGGCGGGAATCAAACCCGCGTCCTCCGCAATCCGGGCGGGTGCGTTGACCACTACGCCACCGAGGTATTGGTTAGACCGACGAAATTTTTCAACGCTTTTGACTTAATGTATTTTGACTTAACTTGCGGCCGCTCGCGGTTTCACCCGCGTGGTTCCTGCGTCCGTGGGAATATCGGGATAAAAAGTTCTATGTGTTATTCCAGGTTATAAACTATCTGTATGCCGAATTTCATCCAAATCCATTCAGTAGTTTTTACGTATAAGGG